>OZ026528.1:15813803-16515803 GCA_964019695.1 Loripinus fragilis
CAAGGACGGTTGCCCCTCCTTGCTTTCTGTTTGAGTTATCTCCCTTAAATGAACTTTAATGGGAAAAGCATGTGCGCTCAATAACTCCACGACTCCCAATCGAAAACCTTTGATATAGAGCGCCCCTGATAACTCATACCATTTGAGTTATTTTGATGATATTTGGTAGGCATGCAAATCAGGTCAACAAGTTTTGTCCGGTGCCAACATGGTTGCTTTCCTTGGCTTCCTGTTTAAATCATCTCCCTTAAATGAAATTTAAAGTGGAGACCTTGTGTGCTTCGTAACTCTTATACAATTTACGATATTTTGATAATATTTGGTAGGAATATATATCAAGTCAATATCTCCCTTGAACGAGCTTTAAATGGGAAACCTTGTATATAAATACCCTTCGAGGCATTTTAATACCATTTAGTAGGGTTACATATAAAGTCAAGACGGTGTGTCATTTGCAAGATAAGCTGCTCCCCTTAATCAGGCAATACTTGCTTTCCACTAGACAGGTACATGGCCTGTGAAATGACAAAAAACCACCAAGGTGACCACATCTCAATAAAAAGACTCTTTCTAACTAAGCGTGGGGAAGCACCTAAAAAAACCTTTTTTCTACTTCCTATATGCAAAAACAGAGGTTTGAACCCATATTTTAAAGCGGCACTTGTCCAATGCCGTGGGTTGGCCTGCAGTGTGTGATTGTGGTATCTCCTGATGAAACTCACTTGCTTTTTTTTTCTTGTCCAATGAGAAAAGCCTTTTGCGGATAATTCGAGCACCGAACCTACTACATTTTCCATGTAAAAATATCATTTTATTTGAAATTTTATCTGGCCATTTTTGTGGGCAATCATTCATTAAGATTGTCTGAGATCATTTACTATTTTTATTGTTGCAATTTTGATCAATTGGTCTTTGATCAAGTTAGTTTTAAAAATATATTTATTAACTACATTTGTACTATAGTACTTCATAGATAATAAAAATAATTTCTTGCACACCAGATTGGGGTTTCTGCTGTTTCTACGCATGAGAAAACATTTCTTGCACATCAGATAAGGATATCTGAGATTTTACCCTGGGATAGAAAATCTTATCTTCCCAATGCTATCTTACCCAGGACGTCAAGCAACGTCATCATGTGAAATTGCATCTTAGCGCATTCAGGGACTTCTGGAAGCTTATTTTAAAATAAATAAATAAATAAATATACCGAACAAAAGTGAAAACGCTACACTACAATGATCTATCCTTTAAGAGAAAGTATTTGACAAAAAGTATTTACTAAAGCTTAATAATGTTGCCCAGACATCCAGCAAACGATTCGTCGAAACTCCACCAATGTGTCGCGTTTGATGTATGAGTTATGCCCCTTTAAGTGTTTAAAGCTTTATTCACTGAAATTTGCGATTGCGCATGCGCAAATTAAATTGTTATGCTTATCAAAATTGGTCTTAATTGTGTTGCATAAAACACAAGAAAACTGCTTAATCACATGAAACAAGCTCAGAAATCAATTTCGAATTTAGCAAATTTGTAAAATATTGAAAATTATCTCCCTTTGACAAAGATAAATAGGGAATATTAAATGCTTGGTAATCTTCGATTTATCACGATTTTCCATAATTTTCTTTTGCCAAATCAGGTAGACCTCTCAGCACATTGTTTCTACCATTTCTCGACTAGTAATGTCCTCATACTAAGATGCAACAACACATTGATTTTCCTATGGAGATTTCAGTGTTGAATTTTTAAACTTGGCAATTTGATGGAAAATCCGTTTTTAAGATTGCTTTTCTAAATGATCAATCAAAACACACTTGAGATAAGTCCTTCACATTTCCGGTTGTCCCATGTCTAGACTACCATTTCGTGCAGTCAGATCTTGTAGGTAGTGGCTTTCTAAAGGCCTAAATTGTGTAAGATTTCCATTCAAATTGGCAACCTGAAAAAATGGACCCTTGTCACATTTAAATGGCTTTCACGTGTTTCCTCGTGACAAATATCCGTAAAACTTTTACTGTTATGCATTACCCAGTATTTGAACATCATGATACACTTTCAATTGCATTCTTGGTTTGCATAATTTTGTATATAGGTGGCAAACAATTCAGGTGTAGCGTTTTCACTTTTGTTCAGTATACACTGTAGATAAATAAATAAATAAAACAGTGGTGAGCAAGAAAAATAATCCATTATTCATGTGAGGGTAGGATGGAAAAAATCGTCCCTCGGGATCACCATTTGTCATCATTCGGCAAGCCTCATGATGCCAAACAGCGATCCTCGGGACAGATTTTTCTATCCTACCCTCCCACTCATGATATACTCTTATAACCTTACATACACATTACCCACCCCAGCAGGAAAGACAAAAATTGAACAGTCGCAGGTTGGAAGCCAAGTGACTTGATCATGTTATGTTTGCCTCAGCCTACGCAGGAACTTCTAGTAACCTTTTTAAAATATAAAAATGCAGTATAAATGGTGAGCAAGAAAAAAATATCTATTAATCATGTGAGGGTGGGATAGACTCATGATAGATTCACATATGCTATTTCCCCTTTTCTGATGATTTGGGGTGATTTTGGTTAATCATCGTTTAATCCAGCATATTGGGCGACATTTACCTACCATACTTCATGACAGCCAGTATTGATACTCACTTACTATTTTTGAGTTCGATCTCTTGTCCCACCCATAAGTGGTGAATCATGTGTTTTTGTGTTGAAATGCTGCACAGACAGTCAGATTGTTATCTGTACTTTGGACAAAAACTCCAAAATTTCTAGCGACACCGTCTGTGCAGTTTACCCAGTCATTTGTCATATGGAATTTTATGACAGTGTTTGCCCAAAGTATGACTTTTTATGAGAATAATATGAAATCATTAGGGTATAAAAACATCGAATTTTGGACGGACATGTAAACTTGGACACTGTTCTGCCTCCCCCTGACATAACGTCCTTCTCTAGACTCCTGATCAATTGATAACTTATTTCAGCCAGGTTAACTGTACAAACAAAATATCGTCGTACCCACTTCCCAACAGTGAAAATGAAACGCGTCACATTATAATTGACCAATTAGATATCCATTCCAGTCTGGTGACCTTTCGCTCAGCACAGTTTATGGAGCTCATGTTTTTGTTGCTTGTCACAACTTTTTTAAACTTTTTTTTAGTTGAATACTAACGCACTATGGAATATTTCTGGTCCCTTGTATCTTCGATAGTTAAATTTATTAAATGAATGGTAGTTTTTGAATATTTATGAAATGAAGATAAAATAATGGGTGCCCGTATTTCCCTATGGGAAATTTAATTTCGGACTAGCCATTGAACACAACGTTTAGACGATGGTTTTTTTACCCTTTCATAGTTTTGCTTTCCTTTTCAGATGTATGTACATAAAATACATTGCATCTGTTTACGTTTTAGATAAGAATATTTTAGATTCTTGTCTATATAGCGATTGCCAGACAGGAATGCATCCCCATGGACCCCTAAAATTGAGCAAGAGTTGGCTCAAGTTGAAAAGATTCTGCAGTTTTGCATGCCGGTTGACATTTCAGCACTTGATTTAAGAAGCAAATGAAATCGATATCTTAAAAGACCTCATTAGTTTACTCATATGACAAATAAAAGAAGAATAAAAGATTTAAAGAGCTTTATTTTGTAAAAAGAAACAACTGTCCAAGTTTCCCCTCAGCTCTGTCCATATTTCCAGATAGCTGTCCGAATTTTCATGTTCCGCCCTATGTCACTTTAAGTGCTAATCAAACGCATTTAAATGTGCTACCCAATGAAATTACAGCTTTATTAAGTCAATCGAGCATGTCTGGTAGCTACCACTAGAATTAACCTGGTGACACATATGGAGCAAAGTGCAAACCGTGCTGAAGTAGTGACGCAGCGATATAGCGTCTGAAGTTCGATGTTTTTACCCTAGAGGACTGGAAAGTGGTGCATTAATTAATGGATACGATATCCAGAACAAATATAAATAAGCTCTTTACTGCAACGAATAAATGAGAGGCCTTCATTTTATACATGCAGTCTACCATTTTCCCTTGCAGTGTATGTTACACCAAAACAAAACCCATGTGATTTTCAACCCTGCATAGAGCCCCCGTCACTGACGATATTATTAAGATACATCCAGCAAACTAGTGCATATCCTTCGTCAAGTCTCATAGTCCAAATCTGGACTTTGCAATTAGCATATACCTGGCTATATCGTCTTTTACTCTGTTGATCAGATATCTGGTCATTATCAGAGATGAGTGTAAAATTTTGAAATTTGAAGAAAAAACGACTTCTGATTGAGTCATTTAAATAATTGCCCTGAACACCTCTGTGGTCTGAGCTGAGAATACATTCGGAGACAGACCAGTCATTGGGGGGGGGGGGGGGGGGGAGAATACTTCAGGGCATCACTGTAAGTCAGAGACCTGGTGTTGTGTGATGACCTGGTAGATCTTGTTCTCTGAGATGGGGTCATGTACATGTTTTATCAAAAATAGAAAAATTCCCAAGATGATTCTTACGGAAGAAAACTAGAGAGGGCTGATTCCTCCTGGCGTCAAGAGTTTGCCATTGAAGCTCGACATACATTTGACTACAAGTGTTGTGCTACCTCCTTCAGGTCCAGCTGCCTGCCGTCCTCTTTACTTTCTCCACTTGTTGAATCTGAGTTTTACAATATGTGCTCCAAATAGGTGCTGCATACTTTAGTTCTACATCTGCAGGGAATACTTCTTCATTAACGCCCAAAAATCAGCAGAGGTTGAACTAAGTAGGGTGGCTTGCAGTGGGAGTGACGATCAGATGCCTGCACTGGGAGAGGACAAGATCCAGAGGAATGTATCAGAGGTGCACTTGGGGGTTGATAGGAACTGTTCAGGAAATGTAGATATTGATTCCAGAGAGCAAATGGGACGAAGAGCGATGTATGCCATGATCCGGGCAGGTGCCTAAGGATCATCAGGTGTTGCTCCGACGGTCATTGCACATCTCTGGAAAGTCTTTGACCTACCGAGGATGTTGTATGGACTGGAGACATAACGTCGACGTACTAAAGCTGTTCAGCAGCTGGAACAGCTACAGCGTTCTAAACGTTTAAAGTGTCTACCTGTCGGTGCTGCAACCTTTGTGGCGTATGGCCTCTTAGGCATAAGACCAAACAAACAAGAGCTTGACATAAGAAAACTTACACTTCTAGGTAATGTCCTGCTAAACAAGAACACTCTGGAATATCAGATAGCTAAGCATCAAATCTATAGACTGCAAGAGCTGGTTTGCTGACTGTAACCGCTTCTTATACAAGTATAACCTCCCAAACATTTACCATGTCATTGACAACATAGAGTCCTCAGAGGGGTGGAGGGTCCTGATAAAGAAGCAAATTGACTCTTGCGATGAAAAAGAGTGGGCGTCGGAAACAAAGGTATCATTTCAATGGCTGATTATGCAGTCCTTGCGTGTAGGACAAGTTCACCAAGTATGGAAATTTATTCGCCACGATGTAAGGACAATTAAAAGGGCCTACCCATAACCCAGAATTATTACAGGAACATACATTTTGCAGGAAAACAGGACCAGATTGGTTTGGTGCTCACTCCGCGACTGCTATTTGCTTTGTGGGGTTGGGCTGCTGTAATTCGTACGCACTTTATTGCAGGGTGTTCTAGGCTTGAGACTATAAGGGTACTTTAAAACCAATTAACTGCCATCCTTAGCTGTAAGAACCCTTATAATGTTGTTATAAAAGTAAGATATGGTGCAAAGATCAGGAATCGATACAATCAAGTACCACATCTGACCCAGGATACCAATGGGAAAGTGACAGACTCATAGTTAGACACCACAAACGAGAGCCAAGAGGTCAGCCCTTTCCCAGCAGGTGACCACAAAGCACAAAGACATAGCAAACACAAGACAGAACAAAAACATAAAAAATCCACAAAAGAAGTATCGCCTTGGAACGGTCAGTAAAATATTTTACTGGAGGGCTTAAACAGGTTTAACGGCGCCAACCTCACCCTTAATTCAGATATGGATCAAGACACATAGATATTTGGTTTGCATGAAAGACCCCTAACTTATCAATGCATCATCTCCCAAAACATATAAATCAAAATATAACAAGGAGACATAGCAAAGATAAGGACTCAACAGTAAATAAAACTGAATACCGGAGCAAAAGAAATCCAACAGGTAAACCCCGGTGGGCCCGACAAACAGCCAAAGCATCAGGCCCCCACCATCTCATCAATAGATAAGTCTTTAAGTCGGAACCATTATAGAGTCTGAAGTCAGACCCACTGGCGTGCAATTAAAGAGGAAAGCAAAGTTGCCAACCGTGATTGGGTTGACCACCAAGCATGCCGTCTGTTGCAATACATTAATGTTATAGCCTATCTTTTTATAATGGGGAATTATTTTAATGAGCTGCCCTGAAAAATTATTAGAGCCAACAATCTTCTTCAATTTATACACCAAGTTGCCATAGAAATCAGGTTCCGAAAGTCCTTGACGCAAGAAAGATTTAAGTCCAACTTGGAATTTAGAAATCAATTCATAGTATCTAACCCCCTGAAACCCCTCTGGATCTGTCACTAGATCCATGTTATCTTGCAGCTGACACCGGTGAGTGATATTGGCCTGTAGTTCTCAGCTTGGTAACTTTGGCCCTTTTTGAAGACTCTTGAGTGGCATTAGCCTTGCGCCAGTCTTAATGAAATAAACAAAACTGAATACCCTCTATGTATTGTAGTGCTGCTTTCTTATTGACGTTTATCATTCGATTGTAATATTCCATACTTTATTCGCGTCATTATTTAGATCCAAATATTTTCGACCAATCAAAAAGCACTTTTTTTAATGGATGCATTCACATCGTTTGTGTCAAATTGTACAACGCGGTTAAAATTAGATTTTTTGTGGGGATCAACAAGCAAAACCAGATATATGACTGTAAGTTTCGAAAAATCGGCTTATTGATGTTGTGTTCGACAACGAATCATGCTGTTGTGTAGTCCTTTTTTTCAGATAAACCAATTTTACTGACGACCACATTGATGTTTTTATGTGCGCCATCTTGCCTATCCTTTGACCAACGAATTCCCAACGATTTCTGACTAACCAAGACGATAAGAGAGGGTTTTTAGCATTTTCATTCTTTCTTTTCTTTTCTCATCGGTTAAAACAAAGGCGCCAAAACGAGATATGTCTGACAGATGCTCTAACAGTGTAGGCAGGACCTTTTCAATTTTTTTGTAAAAGTGGTTCCACATGGGTGAATAATGATCCAGCAAGAATATCATGGTAACGTTAATTATTTACATTGCAACACCCTTTTCAAATTTTTTGAGCTGTGTTCCTTGTCGCCGATTGGAACCCATATCAGAAAGATCAAGTGGTTCAACTTCAATTCGGAGCCTGGTAATCTCTCTCTCTCTGGCTGGGGTCGAAGGGTTGCTCGTTCCAGACTCACCTTTGCAGTGTCAAGTGCTGTACAGTTGTGTCTTCCAGCAAGACACTTTATCCACCCCTTAGATCGGGTTAACCCAGATAGACAGGAAAAAATATTGACTGGGATGTAAAGCACTTGTTTGTTTGAGTTGATTTTTACGTCCCATCAACAATCTTTTAGTTATGTAGGCACAGGTCTTCCTGGGTTGAACCAGTGCTAAGCTGGGATTAATGTGTCTTGCTCAAGGACACAATGCACTGAATGAATGCAGTGATGCCGGTAAGGCTCCAACCCTCGGTCTCGAGTCAAGCACTCTACCACTGAGCAACTGCGCTCCCTAGTAAAGCATTTGTAACAAGCTCGGGTATGACATGTAAATCAACAGTCCAGTTCAATTAATCTGTTCCATCTGAATGATTCCTAATTGTCTTTTACTGATTTTCACATTTTTTTTTATGAAAAATGGCAACAACAGATCTGTTTACTACTACGTTTTTTGCGTATTTCCTACGCTTTTTAGCTTCAAAATACGCTCTACGGATCACTATTGCAAAACTACGCACAGAGCGAAATCCCGATTTTTTATCAATTTTTATCCATTATGGTTCGTTTCAAGACGTTTTTTCTAGATGCTTAAGGGAGGTAATTTCTTCACTGAACCATGACTGTGTTTATCAGCTGGCCAATTACCGTGAACAAACAAGCCAATTAGTCATGCTGTGTGAGCAAGTAAGTGCCAATCAACCCCAAAACTGATAAGGAATGACAATAATACGGCCTTTTCATTGATTTATTTCATGAATAACATTGGTTTTATGCCATTGTTGTAATTGTCATGGGTTTTCGCGACCTATTGTTTTTACCGTGAAGAGTATATTTTTATAGTTAGAGACTGTATTTGAGGTCAAAATATTAATTAGGCAATACTAACATGTGTATAGACCAAAACAATTGTCTGTCATGCAAGATTGTTTTGTTTGTCTTGATTTTAATTTGATGGCATAATGTTCAAAATTGAGCTAGCCAGTAAATATGAAAATCCAGGATGTCTCACTAGGATTTTGAAAGCAGGAGTCCCAGAGCATTCTTTGCCAAAAAATGGGATATTTTAGTCTCAAAGTGGGTTCAAGCAAACCCCCTCTAAATCCGCCACTGATAGCCTGTCTGGTTAACTGACTTTCTGACACTACATGGGCCAAGACTGAAGTAAACAGGGCTGCATATGATCTTTTTATTATGAGAACTTTGAAGGGCTTTGTGGTGGGTATTTAAAAAGTTAATTAATTTCCTATCTATTTTAGCCTTTTATTTAAGGCAATATAGTTTGTAAAACTTGGCGTACGATAGACTACACATCAGTACTCAAAACTACACATAACTGCCTCCTTGACTACACATACGCGACTTTCAATGTAAACAGGTCTGCAACAAAATGATTAAGTCATAAAAAACATTGGAATGATGTACATCCTATGAGGGATTGGAATGCCCTCCTGGAATCTGTAGTTTCGTCTGCTGTAATTGCAGATGATTGTGTTGCTAAGTTTATTTCTCAGGTAGGAATTAGTGACCAATTTCACCATGCTACAGGTCCTAGCCCCAAGGTTATAAATACTTCAGTACATTCTCAGACTCAAAATAAAGCACAATGATTGGCTGCTTACTGACACGTGTCCGCAAGCAGTCAATCGTTGCGCTTTATTTTGAGTCTGTGAATTAACTCAAGTTTTATAACCTCGAGGCCTGATGCATGATTGTTGGTTTTGCTATTTCATCAGTAAACTATCTGGATTCCTTTTTTTACACCTTTGATGTGGTGTGCCCTGGTTCCAATCCTGATTAATCTCCTTCGGACACTACCAACTCAACTGTCAACTGGTCTGTCGGGTGGGAGCGCAGTGGCTCTGTGGAAGGGTGCCTGACTCTTGACCGAGAGGCTGCGGGTTCGAGCCTCACTGGCGTCGCTGCATTGTGGTCCTTGAGTAAGACACATTTATCCTAGCTGAGTACTGGTTCAACCCAGGAAGACCCGTCCTTGTTTAACTGAAAGATTGTTGATAGGAAGTAAAGAATCAAACAAACAAACAAAACAATGATCTGTCGGGGCAGACAAATGTCCCATGGCCTCTAAATATTGTGGAACAGTGCCATTAAAACAAGGGGCAAGTCATGAAAACGTGAAGAAAAAGACCAGGGTTTCTTGGGACAATGCAATATGCAACTCAACCTGTGGGAGACATTTAGAAATTTGGTTTCAAATGATGTAAAAAGCATTCTAACTCTTGGCAGAACACTGCTTGTGCTATATCCTTAAAGCTGTCCAGCATCAAATATTAATTCTGCAGTCAGTGCCAGCCATAAATAGTTACTCGTGATGCTCAGAGCTATGACGTTGGGGTTCCCATGCCCGTTAGCAGTCACTGTAGCTTATTGGGCCAAAACAAAAAATTGTGTGGTTCTGGTAACCCGACCCTACCTACGATTTTGGTCCCGACCCTATTTTTTTTTCGTCCTGTTAAAAAAGTATTCAAAAAATCGCAGAAAATCGCGGTACTGTTCGGCACAGTTAGCGATACGGTTTGGTACAGTTCGGTAGTACCGGAATAGTCGCTTCGGTCATTTCGGGTAGATCGTATAGCTGCGCATTTGCCACTTCCGGTTTCGCTTTCAATCACCCGATTTTTCGTGTTTTTCCCCTATCTCTGCATTAAAGTAGTGGATTCTGTCAGCGTTTTGCTGAATATCTTCAGGCCAAAATGCAGTGATTTTGTTACCTGCGCATCCTGCATCTTTTGCGCATAAGTTTTTATTTCAGCGAGTCCCAGCGAGTCCTGGGATGCAATCGTATGGCAGACTTGTCATTAGAAATAGTGTTTTGGACTCATTAGTTTGCAGTTGGGACTCATTGATATTGGAAACAGCGAGTCCCAGGACCCATAAGCCCAAAGTTGTAAATGAATCACTGAAAATGTGAACACACAGCAGAGCTCCGGACTTTTAGAATTCTAAATTGTTCTCAGCTAGAAAGCCGTTTTTTTTTTGTCATCCAACATGTGAGCCATCGCATAAAAAATAAAAAAAAAATAATAATAATACCTAACTACCCCAATGTTTTTTCAGCCGTTACCCGAACCACACAATTATTTTTTTTTTGCCTTGGTAAGAGTTGAAGGGATGAGCACATGACAGGGCCAATTCTTCTGCCTTTTATAAATCTATACCCGGTTCTTTTAACCTTTCTATATGATATCTAATTTTTCGTTCTTTTATCAGCACCGGCTCCATCTCATAGAAGTCAAAAGTGACAAGACAAGTTTTATTTTGAGTCAGCGTTATATATAACATACATGTAAACTTTTATCCAAGGAGCCTTTGAACTGACTGCATCAATGCAGGTGGGAAGCAGTCGTAAATCTGAAATATATCTCAATCTGATTGCTGATTATAGTGTGTAAACTGAAGTGAAATGTGAAAATACCAGTAATCACATACGTGACAGTTACATGTATATGTACACTACAGTGTTGTGTCTGGAGCATGGAAAAGGGCTATTCCTGCGATTTGACTGTATGGGAACATGCACAGTTTTATAAAATTGCATAAATGGCTCATTTGGCAGTGACCCAACTCGGGACATGATGCAATTCTTTTTCAAACAATATGTATTAACAAAGGCTGATTTTCTTTTAAACCATTTTTTTTTCGTTCTTTTTAAACATGCCCTCCTTCCCTATTACTCTGATCTAATTTTGAGAGCCTCAGTGGATGCACAAAATATTTTTTACACATCCTTTTGGGGGTCTGAGGCCCTCTGTCCTCTGTCAGTGAAAACTCTCAGTAAGTTACCCCAGGGATTTTTTTTTGCAATTTCAGGAAGGGGCCTAGGGCCTTTCAGTTTGGGAAAAGTAGCGTGGTAAACACCTAAGTTGGGAAAGTTGTTATAGTGCACAATTGTGTCAGTTTTGGTTTATAAAAACAAATTAGATATTAAACATACATTTGTACTATTGCCATTATATTGAAGAATGTCACCATGTAGCTTGTGTGTGTGTGTTGACTGAATGAAAATCCTAATCTTCAACAAATTTTTTTTTTTTGAAGATTGGGATTTTTTTTCAAAATTGGGAACAAAGTCACCTAAATTCAATTGGGAATGGGGCCAAAATTCGGCCCCTGAGAACACAAAAAAAAGATCTCTGCTATTATTTATTATTTCTCTTAAATTCCCGGACCTTAGTTAAGAGAGCGTAACAGAAGAATAATTTTCTTATTTTTCAGCCAAAACATATGTTGTGGGTACTCAAAAGAACCGTCTCAATGAGACGGTTCTTTTGAGCACCCAAAATACATGCTAAAAATTATGGGTAAGATGATATTTACAATTTTACGCTGATTTTTTTTTGTTTATCTAAACCTGTGAATTGTATCTTCAGATGCCCAGATCACATAGAAGACACAGATCACGAAGTCGTGATTCTTCACCTGATGAATACAGGAGAAGGAAGAGAAGACGTAGTGAAGAGAAGTACAAATATCGATCCAGAAGGTAGCTCAAATACCAGATTTTCTTTACATATGAGCCGCGACATGTGATTTCCAACAGTGTGGCATTTTGACCAGCGTAGGCTCAGACAAGCATGTGCTGCCTCCTTTTAAACTTAGAAATTCCAAATGGTGTTCAGTCACTGTAGGGCTGCCACGTTTACACATGTAAACGGTGCCATTTCGTGTTTTTGCAATAAACGTTCACAAAATTGGCCTACTGTTTACACAAACTTTATCATGTGACCAGCGTCGTGGTTTATAAATAGCATTTCCTAATGAACATCCCATTCTGAATCATCAATCAGTTTGTTTGTTTTCTCAAATTAAGCTGTATTTGATAAAGTATCTACTGCAATTAGAATATTACGGTGGACACAGAGTTCTCTGAAACGCCGAATCAGGCGTATTTTTTACATAAACTTTTTGTTTTGTACGCGTACATTTCCTGCTGGGGATTTTTTATTAAGCCAATATATTTCCTGCTGACGCATCTCAAACTCCTTAAAAACACCTGAAGATGACAGCGGGAGTCCAAATTTGGCGTCCGTCTCAAAAGATCAGAAGATCGCCGCTAATCCAATGCCCCAGGGTTTGTCATTAAATGTCCAGTCGTCCGATCGCAGTAGGCGTGATCTCATTTAGCTCTCGGCCAATCAGAACGTCGCACAGGGACTGCGTCTTTATTGACAGGTCAATAATTACGCCTATGCAAATTTGAGAAGCACATGGTTGATTGGTTTTAATCTTTTGCGAGTGTGTGTAAAGGCAAATGATAGTTGCGCATTTGTGAGTGATAGGTCTTGAAATGTTTCTTACATTTTTTGAACACATGAAATTGCTTCCACAGATGGTTGATAAATGAAAATAAGATTTGCTGAAGATATTGGTACATCAGTAAACCAAATAGGATAACGTCCGATAAGGCTAACGTTCCGAATGAAGCGACATTAGCAACCAAGGTTGGCAATCGACCGGTCAATATTCATATTGACCAGACCAGTGGTCAGTCCTGGTTTTAACCGGTCATTACTGGTCGATTGGTGGTCAATTGGTAGATTGAAAAAAACATGCTCAATGTGAAGATACTTAGCATTAGTTATCCCAATTAACTGGACTTTTAAACAGACTTAAAATATTTTCAATAAGATAATACAGGCTGAATTGAAAATGTGTTTCATGAGTTGCTTTTGCTTTAAAAATTTTTTGATAATCAAATATAGCTAAAACAAACAAAAATGAATGTCAATAGTAAAGATCTTCTGTTTCAATCAAACTGAATCATCACCACAACTTTCAGTTCAGACTTAAGACTTGAACTTATTTTCTATTATTCACTAATAAAAAATAGTAAAGCAAATGCAAGCAATGAAATTAAATAAATTTTAAAACTAGATTAATTTTTCATAATCATATTTTTTTAAATCAGTGACTTATGAAAGAAAGTACAAAAAATCAATCAATACTTCAAATTTATCATCAAAGGGCTCATTATGTACAAATTAGTCTTTGCTCTATTTGTTAAAATGCAAATACCTGAAAAGACAAAGGTGTGAAAATTTTAAAGAAAACACTAAATGTTTAACAATATATCAAGGAGTTAGAACAAACAAAACTGTCAAAATACTGGACATGTCTCTCAGACTAATGATGGTGTGTCCAGTTTATTAGACCTATCCAATCACTGAGTTTAAAATACATTGGCTAATTCACTGGCATCTGTGTTAATATCGAGGTCACTCAGGTGTAAAAGTGTGGTCATTCTGTTATCTGCTGTTATCAGTTAATAATTTAATCAGTGTCATAAATTCATAAAGTTATTGTCTCAAAATGATGAAAAAAGACCCTGTTAGGCTGTATGGTTATTCTATTCTGCCCTGGATGTTTGTTTGTTTGATTTTATTCTTTACGTCCCATCAACAATCTTTCAGTTACAAAGGGACGGGTCTTCCTGGGTTGAACCAGTACTAAGCTAGGATTAATGTGTCTTGCTCAAGGACACAACACAGTGACGCCGGTGAGACTCGAACCCGCGGCCCTTTGGTCTCGAGTCAAACACTCTACCACTGAGCCACTGCGCTCCCTATTATTAAATTAAAAAATTAAAAAAGACTAGCGTTAGGTACCTGGACTGTAATGCAGAAGTCAGTGCTAAGGTAAAAAGTACCCTTAGCAGGGACGAAACAGTATTTTTTTCAATAAATAAAATGTAAAACCTGACTTTATATCTCAATCGACCACCAAAACGGCCATTTAAAAATTTCAATCGACCACTCAGATTCATATTGACCAGTATTGACCACTTTTTGGCATATTGACCGGGGCGGTTTTAACCGGTTATAACCGCTGGTTAAAACCGGGGGTGGTTTTGACCGCCCAACCTTGTTAGCAACAAATGAGTGATGCTTTCAATTATCAGCGTTTGTTTCCATCAAATAAACTATTCTTAGGGTATTAAATGCAAACAAATGACTTTCAGCAAGAAAACCTGTTCATTTAAACCATTGAAATCATCATATGGAGGTAATCAAAATAATCATCTAAATTTTGGAACAAATGCCGTAGACTAGCTTAGTAGCTAGACTAAGTGCGCAAAAAGCACTTGCATGCAAATAATTAAATGATTGCCCTAGATATCTATACATGAGGGTCTGGATGGGGGGCGGGGGTCTGGTATTCACTATTAATTAAAAATTGAGCCCATTATTCATCTCATTAAATTTTGGGTTATTCATTAAAATAAGACCAATTATTCATTAAAAGTAAGAAAGGTGGCAAAGAAATATGATTATTCACTATTCATTAATTTTTTTCTTCAATTCATTGAAAAAAATAGGATTATTCATTAATTTTTAGGCCCTCATCATTCACTATTTAATATTTTTTTGGCTCATTATTCACTATTCAATATAAAAAAGGACCATTATTCATTAACGATTCATACCCCACCCAGACCCTCATACATCTACAAGATATATCCATCTGTCTGTCCGTTCATCTGTCTGTCTGCTTGTAAATGAATAAAACAACTACATGTATCAATAGTATAAGCTTTTCATTTTTAAGGCCAAACATAAAAATATGTGTTTCGTGATACATGAATTTTTTAAAATATGAAAATATTTTGATGGAGAAGATGGGAAAACAATATAGCAAAACCCCTTTGAAATTCCCCAACAATGTTTAGAAAATATTGTGTAGGGGCTGGGGAAGAGGGGATTTAAGTTTGTTACGGTAACCTGATACAAACTTTTACTTTTGGTCTAAAATCTTTTTTGTTCACAGCTAGTCCTCACAAGGATTTTGAAATTGCCATTTTGCAGGATAAAAGATATTACATCCGTTTTAAAATATAACTTTTCATATTTCGGCTAAAACTAAAAACTCCAACTTTTCCTGGTCAAACTCCAATTTTTCAATTTTGACTCCAACTTTTTCCAGGGATGGATTCTATGAATCCTGTTTTCAAAATCCTAGTGAGAACTCTGGGACATGCTCAACGGACATGATAGGAAGCATTTTTTCACTTTTTCAAATTCTTTGAGTATCGGACCTGCACAGACAGTGACTCGACGGGCCATAAAAAATGCCCCGAAAATCGTCTCACTCAGTCACTGCTTGGAGTAATTATATTCCCGTATTTTTATGCCCCTGCCATGATAATGGCCGGGGCATAAAGTGTAACCCCTGTCCGTACGGCGTACGAAATAACGTACTTATGTACGTCTGTCCCCAAGACGTCCGCTCTCTAACTCAAATATTTTTTATCAGAATTTATGAAACTTGATCATATTGTTAAGTACCATGTTGTCTTCTTCAAGTTAGATAATGGTCCATATCGCACGGGGCTTTCAAGAGTTATGGCCCTTTGTTTATGAAAATTCCCTGTTTTAAACGACATCCGCTCTCTAACTCGAATATTTTTTATCAGAGTTTTATGAAACTTGGTCACATTGTTTAGTACCATAATCATAATGTCTTCTTCAAGTTCGATAATGGTCCATATTGCACCATGCTTTCTGTAGTTATTGCCCTTTGTTTATGAAAAATCACTGTTTTAAGCGATGTCCGCTCTCTAACTCGAATATATTTGATCAGACTTTTATGACACTTGGTCACATTGTTAAGTACCATGATGTCTTCTTCAAGTTCGATAATGGTTCATATCGCACCATGCTTTCAAGAGTTATGGTCCTTTGTTTATGAAAATACACTATTTGAAACGATGTCCGCTCTCTAAGTCGAATATTTTTTGTCAGAATTTTATGAAACTTGGTCACATTGTTAAATACCATGATGTCTTCTTCAAGTTCAATAATGGTCTATATCGCACCCTGCTTTCTGTAGTTATGGCCCTTTGTTTATGAAAATTCACCATTTTAAACGATGTCCGCTCTCTAAGTCGAATATTTTTTATCAGAATTTTATGAACCTTGGTCACATTGTTAAGTACAGTGATGTCTTCAATTTTTCAAAGAGTTTTTAGGAAAAAATATTGGCGATTATACCGATCTGCATAATGAAAAAATCAAATCTGGAAGTTTCGTGTAAACGAAATCGTTTCGGTTACTGGAACTCGTGTAAACTTTTACCAAATTTCGTAAACGTGGCAGCCCTACCAGTCAGTAGCTTAACAATCATAGAATACTCAAGTGACTAGCAAAGGCTCTGATCTGAGGCTTTGCTAGTCGCACATACCACATCGTGGGAAATCTCATGCACTGGCTCATATTTTCTTTACATATGCTTGGTTAATTCAGTTTCTTACAGGGATTTCTATGCCTAATTTGGAGTCGAATATCAGACTCAAAAAGCAGATATTATCGACTGAAGCCTAGTTTTGCCTATTTTACAGCTGAATACAGGCTGCTTCCCAATCCAAAAATGGCCTGTATTTGCCCAATTTTGGAGATTTTTTACCCAACCTCAGGATTTTATTGGGATTTATTCCCAAATTCTAAAGGCACAGACTGTGTCCACAAAAAGGCAATTAAATCATTGATATCTCCTGAGCCCTTTGAAAGATTTTCATTTAACTTTGGTCAAATATCAATCTTAGTGAGATAGTGTTCAGAGCCCATGGCTGAGCTACCCCAGAGCTTATTTACACCATTTTGGGAGAATGACCCATACCCATGGAATTGGGAATTTTAGCGCGTAAACGCCCCAAATTGGGAATTTTTTTTAGTTCTTTTAGCTATATTGTCAAATCATAAAATACATTGTATTTATCTGGATTAAGCTGTACTGTTATCAGTATTATAGTGTGCAAGACTGTGCAATGTTGAAAATGAAAATTCTCAGGGTTCCCACTCATATTTTTTGGAGGGTACATGTGTAAAATTTTGGGGGTTCAAATATTTTGGAAGTTACATGAAACCATGAGAATTTCGGCAGCCACGCATTTTGAAAGCGCAGAGTAGCTCAGATTTCCAATAAACTGCTTAAAAATGACTATGCAAACCCATCCTAAACAAATTTTAGCAGGACTACCCTCAACAGAACTTGCTTGAAAATGACTACGGAATTTGCTTGAAAATGACTAAGTTAACACACTGAAAAAAATGTTAGGCAGCGGTTCGCCTATGCATAATGATTTATCGTTCACCCCCAGCCATTTTCCCAAGCCAACATAAAGTGGGGGATAAGACAGAAAAACTGAAGTAGTGGGGTGGGGTACTTGGAACTACAGAAACATAACCAAAGTACCAGCTCCTTCAGGTTTGAAAGACAAGAGACAGTTAAGATAGTCAAAATAACATCTTACCTCTTTAATTTTCCATCTCACCTGAGTCCCATTCTTGCACATTGATGTACCTGATTCCACATGCTGTACAAACAATTTCAAGCAAACTTTTACTCCACAAAACAATGATTATTCTTTTATTAACTTTTTTCCAACTTGAAATTGGGAATTTTCCTCCAAAAATTGGGAAAAAGATACATTTTTTTGTGTTGGGAATATAACCAAATAATGGCTATAAAATCGACCAAAAATAAGCCCTGTACCCAGATTTAATGTCAAGGTCATTGGATTTACCCTTGAATTTTGTGTGTGCTCCATATCTCCTTAAGACTTTGATAAGTCATACTTTAAGGCCATGGGATTCTGTGGCAGGGATTTAGCTGTCCTTCAGACTGTTTTCTTGTATATTGTCCCCGCAAATTCTCCCTAACTACTGATCGTATTTCAGTGAAACTTCATGGTAAGCTTCCTCACCGGCGTCCCTGCATTGTGTTCTTGAGCAAGACACATTAATTTTTGCTTAGTACTGGTTCAACCCAGAATAATTGAAATAACTGAAAAACTGTTGACTGGGACGTAAAAGAATCAAATCAAACAAGCAAACAATCATGGTAAGCTTCAGTACCAAGAGGAGGTAAAAATGTCCACACTATGTTATAGTCATTTGTCTTTTCCTGGAGTTAGGGCCCTTTGATAAAGATGAATCATATATTGATTGATCCTATTGCTGTGGTTCTCCATTGTTCGACCATTGTTGTTGTGTAACACTTGTAATATAAAACATGGATGCCACTTTTGTCACTTGCATAAGTAATTACTGCTGTGACATTCTAAATTGCGCTATTTACTCCCCTTTGCTAAGTTGCATTGAATAGTATCAAAAGCCAAAAACCTTTGGCATGCACAAATGCCAGTACTGGTAGTTCTTTTTAGGGATCAATAGAATTCCATAATCCAGCGCTCAAGGCACAACACTGTTCCTATCATTTTGAATATTTGCAAATATTTTCTTACCAATCGGTTTAAACGTATGTTTTGGGTGCTCAAAAGAACCGTCTCAATAAGACGGTTCTTTTGAATACCCACCACATGTTTTGGTTGAGAAATAGGAAAATAATTTTTTGGTACACACTCTTTAACTAAAGGCCTTCTTAGAGCTCTCAGTATCATAAGAAGATGTACAAAATTATCCCTAGCTATGGTTGGGTGCATAAAGTTTTCGCTTATTCTCTGCTAACATCCTACGCGAAACCTGTTTCTCCAGTAAATTTAGGTAGGGATCTGTTACCCTAAACACAGGTATTTATTGCTTTGGCCTAAGAAATACATGTAGAAAAGACCTGTATACCTAGGGATGCGTTTTCTCTATATTTAAAGCCATGACAGACACCGACACGGAAGAGAAGACTATAGCCCCGAACATTCCAACAGAAGTAGCTACAGAGATCGTTCACCGTCACCAGAACGGAGTCGACAGAGCAGTCGCAGTCGCCATTACTATGATTCATCCGACCACAGCAGCCATTATCATTCCCGCCAGAACAGCCACAGTAGCAGTCGGAGACACAAGAGAAAGAACAAACACCGGAGAAGTTACCGACACCGACGGCGGTCAACACATACTTCATCATCTAGTCAGGTGGGTGTTCTTGTGCTGTGTGAGCCTAGAGGAGTGAATTTTAGAATGGACTAGGGTGATTAATTCAGGGAGAATAAGATCAAAAACGTAACACTTTTTATAAATGTTAACCCTTTCCTTTATGAATATTCATGCTAAGCTCCACCACCTATGATAACTTATATAAATTTTATACATAGCCCTTCCGCTGCATGATTTAAGAAGGGTTGTTGTCAGTTACAAGCGAAAATATGTGCACGAAGTACTGGCTAACCGCTTAGTCGAGCTTGCCCAGGAAGAGAGTGTGGTTAGGTTAACTGACTGTTCTGACATGACTATAGCTGTCGACTGGGATGTAAAGAACAAAAAAACACAATAAAGCATACATGTGGATGGGTAAGTGGGTAATTTTAGAAGCAATTTGATCAGGGTCTACAATTTTGGCTCAGACCTACATGTAGCTGTCCAAATGTTTCGGTTATTATGGGAGTATTATTGTTTTATCCCAAGGTAAATCTAGATCCAAACTGTTTTGACACTAGTGTCCCTGAAAGAACTTTTTGGAAACATTTATTTTGAAGAAAACAAAAGCATGACCAGTCACCCAACATGTAAAGAGTTCAAATTAAAAAAAAATGTTGGTTAGGTGGCATATGTTAGCTAGGGTTGGCTTTTTTTGTTTGATTGATTTTTTGAGAAATCAAGGTAGGTAACACATGAATTTCTCACCCTAGTCCTATTTAGAGTTATCTTGCTTGTATTGCCTGCAAACTAAGCAACAATGAATGAAAGAGCCGTAAACTAGGCCCCCTCCCTTGTAATATTTTTCTTCCTAACAGGTTTAGGAAAACTGTAAGTATTCTACAAGTCCTTCGTACGTCTCCAGGGCCCATAAGTATTATTTATGGAAATATAAATAAAGAAAAATAACAAATACATTTGTAAAAGGCAGACATATTGATTATATTTTCTGCCAGAGACATAAAAATTGAGGGAAATAAGGGGAAAAATGGAGGGGAGGTGAATGATAAGATGTATATCATTCTTCAAGTGGTAAGTTAATCAGTGTGGGGGAAATAGTATCGCCTCTCTTGATTTGAATTTTATAATAGGATAGCCTCCCTTTTTGTCTGTGAAGTGGCTGGTGTGAACGAGATTTTGTTAAATTAAAAATTAGGTCAAACATCACCAGAGAGACAGCTTTGTTACAAATTTAAAACATTTGCACCTGAAACTTTTCTTTTTAAAATTTTCTTTTTTAAAGACAGCACCGTTTTGAAAGAAACTATATCCCCAATTTACAAAATAATAAAAATCAAACACACTTGTGGCAATTTTGAATTGTCATCAATTGTGTTCTGTATATAAAGAGCAACTGTTTATCCTGAGCTTTTTATTAACCTTGACCTTATTACTGAGTTTCCTTATCCAATATTTTGGACGCTCAAAAGAAGCAAATTATCAAGACAGTTTTTAGTACCCAGGTGAGGACCGTCAAAACCTTGGTCCAGATCTGGACCCAAACCGACAATTTGATAAGAAGTGTTCCTTATGGAATTTTTTGAAAAAGTTAATTTGGAAAAAAAGTCAACAGACGACAACAAAAGCATGAAAAATTACAATGCAAAGGGTTAATATTGAAACTGCAAAACTGAACTGATTGGTAAGTGAAGGTTGTTAAAGCAGTTACATCTTGACATGGAATGTGCATTTGTTGGGTCAAATACGGTACTTATGGTGATAAAGAATGAGAAGAAATTTTAAGAATTTTCCATTACGCCATTGCTGAACAATTGATGACCCATTCTGCTGCATCTTGTCTACACCGTCAGACTGCTATTGGTATACATCATAACTGTACAGTAATATAAATGGTTGAAAGATAGGATTTTTTCCCACCTTTGAGGCTTTGACCCCAGTTGTGAGAATTGTATGGATTGTAAGCAGTTGTGTAAATGGGACAAACTCATTTATAACCATTTCCATTTATGATTACTGGATACTATATTAAGCCGTTGGCCTTCATATAAAAAAAGTGGTAAGAAAAGTTGTGAGGAAAGTTAGGGAAGCTGTGAGGGAAAACAGTGAAGTTGTGGAGGAAGTCAGTGATTTGGAAATTGGTCTGTGGAGGAAGTTTGGGAAGCAGAGGGTGGGGGGGTAAGGGAAGTTGTGAAGGAAGTCGGTGATTTGGAAATCGGGGAAGCTTTTACATCTGTGGAAGAAGTTTGGGAAGCAGTGGTGGAAGTAAGGGAAGTTGTGAGGGAGGTCGGTGATTTGGAAATCAGGGAAGCTTTGTCATCTGTGGGGGAAGTTCGGGAAGCTGTAGGGGAAGTTGTTCAGAAATATCATGGTATAAAATCGTCATCATTTTTCAATCAGCTGGTGTGTTGCAAATTAACTACTGGAAGGGTTTGGTAGTTCAGCTAGTTGTGTTGGCAATGTTGTGAAACTAGGTCTAGACTGGTCTCCGTACTAATGCCCATTTCAGTTTGAGCTATGTCATAAAAATCGATATGTTTTTGCAACCAAGTGCAGATGTTCATATTCACCTAGCTGGTAAAGGCTTAAAAGCACTAAAATCTCGATAAGTTCCTGTGTGTGGTCCAGGCCACAAGATTTTGGTTCCAAATGCTCTAATTAGTGCCCAAGCTGATGTATCCTCAGAGGTGAGTGGCCTAATTTTGGTCTGAGCCTTAATCTTCATCCATACTTTGTGTATGCCAGAAGAGAAGGCTCGGGCGAGAGTCTGAGCATGCGCTGCTCCCAGATGTAGTATTAATTAAGTACCTTGCCCAGATATACTAAATATTCAGCAGGTCCATTCAGAGGAGTTATAACCTGGCATTGATTAGGTACCTTTGTTATACCTGCTTTTTTCTTTCGAAAAAAAGGGTATATTAATTTCGTGTCAAAGTCGGTCCGTCGTCCGTCTGTCCGTCCGTCCGTGCGTCTGTCCGTCACGTTTCTTGTAAATGTATCTCCTCCTAAACCGTTAGAGGTAGCAACTTCAAACTTTGTAGGTGAATAGGTCACATGATGTAGAGGGTACTGGGCGACATTTCGTGTGACCTTGACCCCAAGGTCAAGGTCAAAGGTCAAATATTGTATTTTCTTGTAATTGAATCTCCTCCTTAACGGTTAGACGTAGCATCTTGAAACTTTGTAGCTGAATAGGTCACATGATGTAGAGGGTACTGGGCAACATTTTGTGTGACCTTGACCCAAAGGTCAAGGTCAAAGGTCAAATATTGAATTTTCTTGTAAATGCATCTCCTCCTAAACCTTTTAACGTAGCAACTTCAAACTTTGTAGCTGAAAAGGTCACATGATGTAAAGGTTACTGGGCAACATTTTGTGTGACCTTGACCCCAAGGTCAAGGTCAAAGATCAAATAATGTATTTTCTTGTAAATGTATTTCCTCCTAAACGGTTAGACATAGCAACTTCAAACTTTGTAGCTGGATAGGTCACATGATGTAGAGGGTACTGGGCAACATTTTGTGTGACCTTGACCCCAAGGTCAAGGTCAAGGGTCAAATATTGAATTTTCTTGTAAATGCTTCTCCTCCTAAAGCTTTTGACGTAGTAACTTCAAACTCTGTAGGTGCATAGGTCACATGATGTAGAGGGCACTGGGCAACATTTAGTTTGACCTTGACCTGAAGGTCAAGGTCAAATAATGTACTTTCTTGTAAATGCATCTTCTCCTAAACTGTTGGACGTAGCAACTTCAAACTTTGCAGGTGCAAAGGTCATATGATTTGGAGGGCACTAGACAACATTTGGTGTGACCTTGACCCATAGGTCAAGGTCATATAGAGTATTTTTTGTAAATGCTTCTTCTCCTTAACCATTGGACAAAGCAGCTTCAAACTTTACTCGTGCATAGGTCATTTTAAGTTGAAGGTACTGAGCAACATTTTGTGTGACCTTGACCCCAAGGTAAAGGTTATAGGTCAAAAAGCGGGTATTTGCGATGGTGTACCATCGACTTCTGCTCTAGTCTGTACATAAGTTTGTTTTGGGAGTATAATTAATGGCAGGATAACTAAAGCCATTAACCCATATCCTGCTGTAGAAAATAATAATAATGAGAAAGCCGAATTAAAAAACCGATAAAAAAATCTCAACTGCTGTATATGACAAATTTTGCAGCCAAATTTTCAATATCCTAAATTTTTGGGTAAAATAAGGCTTGAAATTTCACAAGAAATATCGAGCCTTATTTGGTATCGAGCCTTATTTGGTATATTAAGGAAGCAAAATCCTTAATAGCTGTGTAATTTTAGGCAGGGCTTCAGAGACACAATTTGCCTCTATTTACCAGAAATATTTGAAATATTCTTGAAGGACAGTAAATGCATGGGAGAGATGGTGGGATTCAATAAAGAATTAACAACATATTTGTGGCAAATCAACATTATCTGGCCTCTGTGGCCCTGGCATTCAAAAACTACTTATATTAATATATGCAGAGTTCCAAATATGAGAATAAATTGAGTTTGTTGATATGTACTCATAAGAGGTAGAGTTAGGACAATTTATAAAAGCAAGCGAGCATTTACATACAGATTTTGATATTTGATATCATCCCTCATTCTACGAGCCCCTATGGTGTAGTGGATAAACCACTCACCTTTGTAAACCAGGGGTTGTGGGTTCAATGCCCAGTTACACCAGTTTGTCAGATGAGTCTAAGTGTAACGCTGTGACCCTGTCTCCATATTATGGCCATAGCTGTTGGTGGGACATTTTAACACAAACAAACTGGTGATCCCTAATATAATAGGCTGAACCTATCAGACTGGATGGGAGATTCCATTTATCAAGGATAAATCAGATAATGATAGAACTTAGAAGCCACTTAAAACTTAAGCACTAGTCAATTTTAACCATGGCCCCCAGCCCCAGGGAACAGTGGGGACTTTGACTTTTCGTCTAGCAATTCCCTGCTTTAACACCCACACTGCGGGGACAGTGAGCTGGCAGTTCTCCCCCCATAGTCTGTCATGTTTGATGTTGCACTGCCATGTTTGCCTAGGTATATCAAATCCCTGACATATCCCCCACACTAAGGGGACATTGCAAAAGTAAAAACACAGCACATTTGCCAGGCTATCCCCTGCCCTGCTCAGGGACTGGGGGGGGGGGGGGGGGGGGGGGGGCGTGGTTACACATGACTGGTGCATTATAGTCTAAAGACTTAAGAAAGTGCATTTGTTAGGTTGAATATGGCATCTAATGTTTAATGTTAACCTTTGTCCTACTGAATACATTAATAAAGCACATTCACTTCTCTTTTCCAGCCAGTTCTGTTGTGTGATTTTGATAGTTAGAGTTGATTCTAAAGCTGCATTGTAAACAGTGTGGATCCTGATCAGATGGCTTCTGATGAAGCCATCTGATCTGGACTACACTGTTTTCCTAAAGAGAATATATATGGGGCTAGCAGGATAAGGGTTAACTGGCTAACTTCATCCAATCATAATACTTTGTGTGTGAACAGAGAAGGTTATTGAACGACTGCGCAGATCAGGAGATGTCCCCGTCTCAGTTGGGGTTTTCAGTATAAGTAGCTACTTCCTTGTCTTGTTACTGAGTATATGTTACTTTGAAAAAAGTACAGCAAAATCAGTAAGCAGTCAGCTTCTGTTGGGATATCTTATCTTTTTCTCAAGTGTGGCCCAGCAGGGATGCAGATACATGTTACTTACATCTGGTAGAGCTGGGCACCAGACTGCATACTTGGTTTCCTGCACTTAATTACCCAATTAAACAATATTTTCAAACAACAGAGTCCCATAATTTGTATAGAGTTGGTGTTATACTGAGATTTAGAGAGATTTAGCGAGCTAAATATTAGGACAAGTTTTTAGGAAAAAAGGCAACTTTTAATAGGAAAAACAGACAGCAATAAAATGGCTTCAGGGAATGTTGATTGCTGTTCAGGCATATGAGACTGGAACCAGAAATGGGAAGGTGTAACGGCTGGTTGCCAGCTGGATGATGTTATCACCTGTAGGTACCAGAACAGTGCCAAGACTATTTGCATAGACAGGGGTCCAGAGAAGCGAGAATTGAGGCGTAGGAATTTTTGGATATACTTTTGTTATTTTACAACGGAACAAAATTGTGGGTACACATTGGAATCGCCTCTATGAGGCGATTCCAATGTGTACACACAATTTTGTTTGTGAGGTAGAATAAGCAAAAAGGTACTTTCTTATGCCCTTGCTTTTCTGGTTCATAAATTTCATGGATATTGATACCTATAGATAAGAGGAATTATTGTGTGATATCTAGATATCCATATTTCTTCTCTCTTCACTGAGACATACGTTGTGTTTTAACTCATTCACATTGTCTCGCTGTCAAGACATCCTCCTTTCTTCGGAAAAATTAGAAAGATGCCCGCATTTTATGCGGAAGAGAGCAATTTCGTCTAGAGCTCTATGTGTACATGTTTGTATGGGAACAGAGAAGTCTGGGATTCTTGCCAGCTTTGTTTAGAAGCAAACCTGCTCAGAGCAGAGTTCCTGGAATGGTAGAGAAAGTGTCGGGGAGTTGTGACTGAGGATTTCCGATTTTGAAATAGCCATTCTGTGATATTCATAAGTGGTCGATTGATACATTTTGGAATATGAATGGGAGTTTGTGATAGAATGGTATACAGATGTTGGTTTGAGGAGTTTTTGGATGATCAAGATCTTGGGATATTTGCTTAAATTGGGTGGAAATAGTTCCCATATGTGAAATTTCTTTCTGAAATTTTGGAAGTACAGTTTCTCTATACATGTATATACTGTGATTTTGGAAGTTAGTTGAGAAAATTAACAGCTGATTTGTTAGTTACTTATATTAATGGTGATTTAGGGTTTGAACACTTGAGTATACAATTTCACTTGTAGCCAATTGTTGTAACATTTTAGAATGGTTTAACAGTTAATTTACTTGATTAAAACGGGCTTGTGCAATATAGTCCCTTTGAAGCTTGTTAAAATATGCAAATCAGGTTGTTATAGATAATTGATCTTTAATTAGAAGTAAGGATTTCAACAAAATTTTGTTCCTGCTTTGAATTAACCCAGCTGATGGTAGAAAATTAAGCTGCCTTTGAGGTCTTTCAAAATTTGGCTTTCTTAAAGTGCAGTGGAAGAAACTGATCTAAAACAAAGGAAAACCATTCTTTTAATGAAAAGTAAATCAACCCTTGGTTCATCAGTTTTGGGGAGCATAACCTACAACATTCCAAGAAAGAAGGTAGTCCGGTGAAGATAGGGTGTCCAAAGATACAACAGTGGGTGGGGTAATACAATGCGAGTTGACGTTCTCAGTACTGCTGGTATCAAAACATGGGGAGCAATGCCTGCCACTGAACTAGAACAATCAGCTTCGGCTAAAACCAACGGAGAGGAGAACGGGTCTACAGCAGAACCAGCGGCTGTGACAAATGGGGCTTTGGCGAGGGTAAAAGCTAATAGGTTAAAGCGTCAGAACACGAAGGTATTGTTTGCTGTGGGTGGGGAATGGAGTAGAAAGAATGTCTGCGGGTGGTGAAAGATGTTTGTGCATGATAGGGAGAGAGTGAAAGAATTTGGTAGTTATTCAAGTGTAACTTTCATGGCATAAAATATTTTTAAATACATGTAATAAAAAGTTATTTTTCCGAGAAAACTTAGGTTGCAGTAACTCATTGGAATTTATCAATTTTCATATTTCTCCACAAAACCAGGTAAAAAGTATCTATTATCTGGGCCTTGTTATGAGCCAACCTGTCTTCTAGTCATGTTCAAACTAGCCTACTCAGCTACAGTCTGGAAATTTTGGATGTGGTCTTCCTGTCAGATGGCTTTGGACTGTTAGTGTTCTTTGGCTCATCCTCACCGTGCCATGGGTTGTCTGCAGTGTGTGATTGTGATATTTCTTGATCTTTTTAGCCCAGTATTTACAGTTAACATGGTAAAGACTGTTTTTGTAGCATACAGCAGCACATATGGTTTTGATGAGATTTTTGCCCTTGCTTAATAATGGCTGGTCATTCATTATCAGCTGTTTATAGAAGCCAGATAAGACAGGTATACCACAGGTACAGATAAACTAAATAGCTATGCATGAAATTGTGAAATTTTCTTATCTATCAGTTTACACAAGTTTTGGGTGCTCACTACCCACTACATATGCTTTGGTTGAGAATGTTTTCTGATTTCTCAATGTGTACCCGTTGAAATGCTTCCAGTGCGCATCACAGAGAAAGTGTTTAGAATACTGTCCCTTTTCTGACAGTTGATAATTTCGCATTTTATCAGGGACTGTTAGCCTGTCAGATCCAATCATGGATAGCCCTTAAAGGCTTTAGTCAGCATCAGATAAGTCTGACCTCTAACCCACTTCATCAAATTCTATTTCACCCCCCCCCACCCCCCACCCACCTACAATTTGTGAAGTTTTTAATTTGGACTCAGTGCTTGAGGTCGAAGGGTCCCTAGTTGGAGACCTACCAGAGGAAGTCTATGTTGTGTCGTCTAATTAGTTCTGGTTTAACCCAGGAAATGTCTTGGCATGAATGAAAAATTGTTGACTTGGATGTTAAGCATAAATTGGTGTACTGGGCAAATTTTTGTGTGTTAGAGTGAGGAGGGAAGAGCGTGTATGTTGCAGTCCGTATGGATGAGACTAGAGTTTTGAGTGGATTAAAGCTGAAAATAAAATATTATTTTATTGAAATAACAGAGAACATGTTTTGTTTAGGTTCTATGAGCTTAAAATCAGCTTTAACATTTTTTGAATCTTAAAAAACATCTCATTGAGCAACATGGGATAAAAAATTATTGGGCTGTCTGTGTCTGTTTTTTTTTTTAACTTAGCACTTGTAACAGCCAAGTTTGAGGTGCAGTATCTGAGTCATACCATGTGATAAATATACATTTTATCCTCCATTAACTCTTGAATGCCAGAACCACATTACACAGACAGGAAAAAGCATGTGCGAACAAAAATAGTCCTAGATCAGGCTGCTCCTGGTCCTGGAGGAGCAGCCTGATCTGGGACTACTGTTTGCTTTCTTCAGCAAATTATTTATTTATATTAAACACAGATCATAAACAAGAAGATTCCATTCAGCATTTGAAGAATTAAAATATTTGTTCTTTAACCCTTTACTCCATAATAACCCCTTTTGACGCCTTTGAAATATCCTATATTTGAAAATATTCATTTTCCATAATATTTTCAAAAGTATTCAAAACTTTACACAAACTTTTCTTTAATTTTTTCAATGTTGTCTAAAAATAGAAGATGATGTCATGATCTAAAAATAGCCTATGGAGTAAAGTGTTAAATATGGTGCATATGCATATTTAAATAACTACTTTATGCACACGTGATTGCAACAAATATCACATTGAGCCCCATTTTTGTCACTGAAAAAAAATCTATCATCTCAACATGACTGAAAAGTTGCTGACTGATGTTAAGCATAAAAATCAAACGCACAAAAATCTGACCCTTTTCATTACTCGCCTGTTCTCTGTTAGTTCATTATCTAAAAAGCCATTATGAGTTTGTCTAGAAGAATTTGGTGCTTAAATATTTTAAAAAGTTGCATCTCAATGACCTCATATTCAGATAATAATATATCTGGTACATGCACATTTATAAAACAATATTAGAATCCATACAGTGCATACACTTTAATAATGCTGTGTTATGGACGGTGTTTTAAGTGAATCTTTTTATAAAGGGACAATTTTATAAAGGAATTATAGGAAAATGACCTTTATGGTCATTTTCCTATAATTCTTTTGTAAAATTACTTGGTAGAAAAAAATTAGCCACAACATGAGGGTGTTCTATCCAGATTTGTGTTATAACAAGATGTGTTATAAAACGTTGCACTGTACTGTTTTTAATAGTCACAATCAGACAGCTGTAGCACAATCGGTAACAAGTCTGATTCCTGATCGAGAGGTTGTGAGTTTCATTCTCCCTCCTTCCGCTGATTCAAGAAGAGCTGAGGTCAGTTACAAGAGAAAGTTTGAATGTGCACTGAGTATACTGGTTAACCGCTTAGTCTAAGCTTGCCCAGGAAAAAAAGTATTGTTAGGTCTACTGACCGTCTTGACATGACCCTAGCTGTTGACTTGGACGTAAAACCACAAACCAAACCAAACAAACACATCCAGGCAGAGAAATGATTGCTTTACCAAACCTAACCCACTTTTTCTGGAAGGAAACTTAGCAAACAAAAGTATCTGGCTCACTCATCTGCCAATTCTTTTTTTTTTGGTAAGGTCAAGGTTAAATACTGAAGAAAACTATTTTTTTGCTTTGTCTTTAAGTTATATAATACGGGGGAAACAACAATTTTGAACCAAAAATATTTTAAAGCTGTCTCTCTACAATTGCTCAACCTTTTTCATGTTTTTCCTGTTAAATACGCAATAATCTTTTTGACTTTTCCCTATATACTTTTGGCTCTATATTCCATATTCCTTCAACATGTTCTGTTCAAGGAAGAAGTAAATTTTACATGAAATTTTCAGCCTTGCTTACTAATTTTCAGAAAAAATTAAATGTAAAGAAAGATGAAAAGAAATGAAAAGGGTTGACATTTTACTAATTTAAAAAACCAACACAAGTATAAAAAAAAAGAAAAAATAATAGAAAAAAAAAAGTCAAGTTTGATAATTTTGTTGCCATGACAATTGTGTATTATGATGTATTTGTTGCCATGAAGATTGTTGATGATGTTATTTTTGCCATGTCACTATCTTTACTTGGGCTTCCTCCCATTATTTTACTCACATATGTCCCGGTTGTGAATGCGGTATGAAAAATTGCCACCCCTACGCTACACGATATGAAATGACCTTGAACCTTGAAATGCTATGATGCTACCTTGAAATGTGTGTTGACATCGATGACCAATGGTGCCTTGACTGCTGCGATGATGGTAAATGGTTGATGGTGAATGAATTGTGGTCAGCAGGATCGACAGGGGGCTGGAGAGGGGCCGTGTATACAAGACGACGATGACGGTCATCTGATTTATCAAGCTGGCGACATACTGCAAGCTAGATGTACACACATTTCGTAACGTTTAGTCTAGGATTATTTTTATCTTCACGATACATACATTCTCACATGCATTGCATCATTATCGTTACATCATTACATTGGCAATTTTTTTTGTTCATGTATTTTTGTCCGTGCATTTTTGTCTGTTTTATTATAAACTTTGCAATTTACTATCATAGGTCATCAAATAAAATCAGAAACTCGTATTACATGCATCTGTTAAAGTCTGAATTGTGGTTGTGAAAAAATTGTTGAAATGGAGCAAATTATGCTTGCTATGAATAGCTTGTGTCCAGCAAAGCAAAATGCTGAGTCAAAAAATTGCAATTATCTATCAATGGTTTTGGGTGCTCAAAGGAATGGTGGTTCTTTTGAGCACTCAAAACATATGTTTTTGGTTTAGAAGTTTGGTTAGAATGTGCATGACTCGAAAGTAAGAACATTTTAAATTTCACAACCAAAAACATATCAATTGTTTTATATAACTCAGAGTGTGGAATCCACAGTAGGATTGCTCATAGAGATGGCTGTAATAAGTATTGAAAAAGATACTTAATTTTGCTGTCCTGCACATTTAATATATGAACTATGCTTGGCTGTTGAATAAAACTTTTAAGCTATAAAACGGCCCGTCTGCTGCCATGCAAATTTTCCGAATTGCAGTTACGATCATAAAGCGAATAAATGATATGTGGTGAAACAGTTTGCGAGTCGAAAGACATACCTCCATTGAAATATGCATCTCATGACCTTCCAAGATGAGCCGTGTCATTAGAAACCCCATGGGTTAAAGTTTTCAGGATCATTCTTGAATTCAGGATTTCGAGGATGACTTTCTATTGAAAGTCATCCTCAAAATCCTGAATTAAGGAGATTGTATTAGCTTCTCTGGTTTATTTTCAGTCTGTCTAAGGACAACTTGTAATTGTGGATTTTTATTTAGCATACTGCAAGTTTTAAGATTGAGATTTCGAAAGTTCAGGATTTTGAAAATTTTGAACTTTCACTCATGAGACCCTGTCTTCTGGGTTTGCGACCAGGTAAGTATCAAACCAGCCTGCACAGCAGCAGAAATCTTGTCTTATATAGATCAACATTAGACCGAGCCGATAGAAGCAGGAGCGACATCTTTGTTGTTCACATATATGATATTAGCAGGTTTTCTCATGGCACGGCTCGTATAGTGAAAAATTCACTTCTGATTTTTGTGCCATTAGCAGCAATAGCCGGTGTCAGAAGTGTGTCTTTATCTTGACTTGCAACTAGAGTTTGTCTGTTTGCAAAGAATGGAGTGCAATTCATAGCTAGGATGAATATGATTTTTATATCTTTACCTTGGACTAATATTTTACTTTTCTTGAAATTTTCAGATGCATCTGTTTGTCTAAAATGGTTGTCTTGGAAATCTGTATAAGTAATTAGAAAGCAGAAAACAACAACACAACAACAGCAATAATGTGTACAAGAATTAGATGGTTTTGAGTGTAACAATTTGGGTATTAATGGTGGTCACTAAGGAAAATGCATCTCTATCATGAAAGAATTTCATGTTCTTTTCATTGGAAACGTAATGGCTCTCAATGCAAAAGCTGTGCACAAGGAGGTATTCCATGGATTGCAATTTGACAGCGCTTCAAAATACATTTTGCCTGAGTTAGGTCCTCTTCAAGTGTAACATTAGGCCAAAAAAAAAAATATGTGTGTTTACTATTTGAGGAAAATTTGAAACAGGGTAGGTAGGTCGATTTTCTTTTTTTTTTTTCTTTTTTTTTTTTTTTAAATTTGAAATAGGGTAGGTAGGTCAGGTCGATTTTTTTTTTACTCGATTTTTTTTTTTACTCGATTTTTTTTTTTTACTATTTATGTACCAAGGTTTGTAAAGAAAAAATAAAAAAGTGACTGCAAATTACTTGGTTTGTTTTGTTTTATATGATCCAAGCTCGAACCAAAAAATATTGAGATGAGAAAAGACTGGAATTTATAAATCAAACTGAAAATCAAAATGAATGGCTGGTTCATTTATGACAAAGTTCAAAGGCAAAGCACATATTTTCCCCTACATTACCTTCGACACTGAACAAAAGGAACATACCTGGCACTCTTGTAAATAATAAAGCGCAAGTCAATGTAGTCAGTGATAAATGCGTTTAACCTTCTTTCTTCCGATAGTTCTAAATCTCTATTTACAACGTCAGGCAACAGAAGAGGGAAATAAACCCAAAGAAGAAAGACGCCATCGCATGGATAGTTGTCATTAAATATCTAAGTCATCTGGTGATGACTTGTTGCTTCAAACAAGCTTTTCTGATCTTGGTGATCACATTTTTTAAAAATGAAAAGCGACGAGAACGTCGCCATCTTGGATTGACAAAATCCGAAGGTATCCGTAAAAGGTTTGACTACATACCGAATAGAATAGAATCAGCGAAAAAATTTGAATACCAGTACTAAAATCCGGGACCGCTCAAGCAGGGTCGGACAACAGTCTCATTTTTTTTTTATTTTTTGAGAAAAAATGGTAGGGTCGGCAGCTATAAAACAGGGTCGGTCGGCAAACCGTAAACACACCTATTTTTTTTTTGGCCTTATACACTTTGATATATGGCTCAATTTTTTCCCCTGTAAGGTGTGAGAGGGGGATGGTCCTCCCCGACCCCCTACATACCAAATGGACGGGGAGATTAAATCAACAACACAAAAAAAAGTTTACCAGGCTAGGCTTTGAGAACGCATGTTGAATCGCTCGGCAAGCCTCGTGATGTCAACAAGCATTCTCAACGCCTTGCCTGGTAAACTTGAAAAAAAAATCCGCAGTAAAGAGTGACCTTGATACAGCTAGTAATCACCAAGGGCCGTTAGTTTTATCTTCTGCTTCTTCAGTCTTTGGATGAAACTACAAGGTGTGACAGCATCCACATAAAACCTTAATTGTTGGTGGGGCATCATTAAGACAATGGAACAAAATTGGTGCTAAAAGTTATCAGGTTCTAAAAAAATTTCAAAAAATAACAAAGCAGACAATAAAGCCAATAGACACAGGTTTTCAAGACAGCCATCTTTGAGGTGGGCCACACCCACCTATTGCCATGGTTACAAGGAACTCACATCAGTTGCTTTCTTGCAGATGAAGTATTCTCTACTCTTGGTGAAGGAACTTTTGGCAAGGTTGTGGAAGTCAAAGATTTACAGAGGTAAGTCCAGACTACAGAGTCACCTTAAACTGCAGCAGACAACATTTTCAAATTGTTTAAGCTCACTTGATTTGTGCTCAATGGTGAGCTTTTGTGATTAATCTTGTATGTAGTCCCGTGTCAGTCGTGCACTGTCAGTAAACTTTTTTTTTAAATGGAAGCTCTTAAAGCAATGGGCAAAATCTAAAATAATTTCACACAAATGTTCATCCTAAGGCCCTCTACCAAACTTGCCCAATGGTTCTGCCAACAGAGCTGGAAAAAAAGATGAATCTTAAAACGACATCACCTGAACTTCTGGCCCAAATTAAAAATAATTCCACCCAAATGTTCCTCATAAGGCACTCAAACAACAACATGATCGCCAGAGCTAAAAATAGAAAAATCTAATTACACACAAATGTTCACAAAATTACCCAAAATGGTTCTGCTTCACTGAACAAAATGGCCACTAGAGCTAAAAATAGATAAATCTTTAAATGACATCTCCTGATCTGCTGGCCGAAACTCAAAGTAGTTTCACAGAAATGTTCCTCACAAGGCTATCTTCCAATATTGCTCAAACGGTTCTGCTCTGCCGAACATCATGGCGGCCAGTGCTCAAAATTGAAAATCATAAAATGACATTTCCTGAACTGCTGGGGCCAAATGTGTTTTGGGTAACAGATCTGAAAATTTTAGGTAAGGTAGGCACACATATTTTTTGTAATTATTTTTTTTTTCTGAAAAAATATTATCTGATGCATTTTGATAGGCATTTTGCCTTTCAAAATGCATTTTTTTCCAGAAAACCTGAAAAAAATTCTAGGTTTCACCAGTAAATTTAGGTAGAGTCGGGTTACCCTAAACACTGGGTTTTTTTGGGGGGCCTTGTCCAAATTCAAAATAATTTCACAAACACATTCTTTTCCAAAAATGCCCCAAAGGTTCTGCTCAGCCGAACAGAATGGCCAGCAGAGTTAAGAATTTTAACATCTTCAAACAACAGCTCCTGAACTTCTGATTTTGAAAAAATAAGCAGATAACGACAAAAAAGCATAAAAAATTACCTAGCATGCAAAGAGGTAAACACACTAATTGTAAGGTAAACCTCAGATTAATTGTGGGAGATTGAACACATGCAGTCTTTTGTGGGACTATGTCACCTGCTAAGTCATTGCTGCATTGGTCAGTTATACACTCTCAAGTAACTTGAGTGACATTCTGGGTGTGGTTCCGAAACGTCTATTGTTGTGTGCTTAGAGTCTCTTTGGATGCAAGTTTTTGAAATATTTTGAAGTTTAACCTGATTATTGAGGATTTTCCAACTTTTTCTTTATGAAGCAGCATATATCAGGCCCCCAGATAAGAGTGCGTAACTGAAAATTTCTTATTTCTCAACCAAAACATATGTTGTGGGTACTCAAAAGAACCGTCTCGATGAGCACCCAAAGCACATGTTTTAACTGATGGATAAGAAAATAATCTTAAATTTACGCTGAAAATTTTTGCTTATCTAAACCTAGTTTTTTCTTTATGAAACATCTTATATAGTTTTGGAAGAGAACCAAGTTATCAGTAAGACAGGGATAAAATCAAGAAACATCAAACAGACAACTGCATTAACATTTAGAGAAGCACTGCTTCAGCATAAATTCCATGTTGTTTTTTATCAAACAAATAATGTCTTGTTTTTGCGCTGAGACAATGTTTTTAATTTTTAAAAGCAAGCACCTTCAACAAGAGGCAGTTCTGAATACCAACCCCCCCCCCCCCCCCCCACACACACACACACACTTTTCGGTATGCATTTGTGGACACTCTTAGATATGAATTTATCGCAAGATTTCTTCCAAATATCATGTATGGATTATTATACCACCCGCAAACTTTGCTTGTGGTGGGTATACTGTTTTCACGTTGTCCGTGCGTGCGTCCGTCCGTCCGTAACGCTTTGTTTCCTTAATATCTTGAAGAGTCTTTGCTGGATTTTCATCAAACCTTTCCGTCCGTCCGTCCGTAACGCTTTGTTTCCTTAATATCTTGAAGAGTCATTGCTGGATTTTCATCAAACCTTGCAAACATGTTCATATATGCAAGACAAATACTTAAAACAAAATAGTAAGGGCTAGGGGCCAATTCTATTAGAGTTATTTTCCTTTGTAGTTCTAAATGGCTTTTTGTATAGGGTTTTATGCTTATGCTACTATAGGCCATACACGGGCCGATCAACTCCTACCACAGCTTTTGATGGAACAATTTGATACTTTGCCTATACAATGTCAACACATTGAACATATGCATGAAGGAGTTTGGTTCAGAAAAAATAATTTTTGACAAAATGACAGCTGTGAGAACTTAGACAATTTTTCCCTAATAAGCCTTTTGTGAGAACTTAGAGACAATTTTTCCCTAATAAGCCTTTTGTATATGCATAGAAAGTGCCTTCATGGGCCAATCAACTCCTACCACAGCTTTTGATGGAACAATTTGATACTTTGCCTATACAAAATAAAAACATTAAACATATGCATGAAGGAGTCTGATTGAAAAAAAAAAAAATTTGACAAAATGATAGCTATGAGAACTTATATAGACAATTATTCCCTTATATGGCTTTTGTATATGCATAGATAGTGCTTTCATGGGCCCATCTACTCCTACCACAGCTTTTGATGGAGCAATTCGATACTTTGCTGATACAATGTAGACACATTGAACATATGCATGAAGGAGTTTGGTTTGGAAAAAATAATTTTTGTTTTCACAGATTCTACTGAAATCTTCTTTTCAAACTAAGGTCTGCTGGTTTGATGTATAACATGCCAAGTTTTTTCACTGACTCTTACTGTGCGGGGGGTACCAAATATACATTGCTTATTGACTTTTTTCATTTTCATCAAGCTTTCGCCGAAGTTTGATTATGGGTTTTGTCCTATGAACAATAACCAAAATGACCATCACCTGTCTATTTGCACTTGTGGACACTCCAGTCACCTGATCACTTTAAAAATTCCATATATGAGCCATGACATGTGATTTCCAACAATGAGGCATTTTGACCTGTGTAGACCCGGACGAGCCTCTGCTACCTCCTCTTAAGCTTAGAGACTCCAAATGATGTTCAGTCAGTAGCTTAACACTCATAGAAAGAGACGAGCAAATGCTCTGGTCAGACTGCGGGTATGTGCAGGCTGATGAGGCTTTGCTGGTCGCACATACCGCATTGTTGGAAATCTCATGTCACAGCTCATATGCATTACTTTAATCAATCTCTTGGGTAAGTGCATAATGGGTTTTGTCCAATGTACCCGACTAGGATTCTGAGATGGCCACCAAAATTGCCACCCCCTGTCTGTTCGCACTTGGGGTCACAATTTCAAAAGTCATTGTACATCATAGCCCCTTATCACTGTAGGGCATTATGTAGGGCCCCATGTCCGACAGTTCTTGTTTTCATCTATATGGCATAAAAAATCTTCAGTACTGATATCCTGTGCTTTTCAAGTTTTCATCCATAGAACATTGATTTTATAAATCTCAATTGGAGTGCTGTAGACATCTGCCATTGTGTAGGAGCCTCCTGTATTTAAAAAAAATAAACAGGGCCAACAGTTCTATCAAAAATTAAACAAAAATGGCACACTTCTGGTTTACCGGGCACAGTTTCACGGGTGGTAATGTCGTAAGGGGCGATCGAAAGTTATGCAAACGGTCGCCTTACGAGAGCGTCCAGATATGATTGACGGGATGAAAATAAAACGAGCAAAACAGGTAAGTTAGCGACTTCTACATTTATTTCAATGTTTGCAGATTAATATTCAGAAATCAGGCAATGCTATTTCCAATAGTTATCATTTTTGTATAATGGGAAGCGATAGCGGAAGTGGAAAACCGAGTAGTTAGTCTAAAAATCAATTTCTCCAGGACGAGGGTGTGTCTATTTTTTGGTTTGATCTTAAATAAATATGGTATAGGGGCGTTTTAACATGTTTAGTGGCAGGTTTAGTGACACAAATATACCTTACATTAATTTTGTTTTATGCTTAATAGCCTTTAGTCAAAATCGGGTTTAAAATGTTGACATAGACTGAATAGCAAAAACAATCATGACTTACGACATTGATTCCCCCTTACGAGTCAGTTAACCCTTACGAGCCAGTATGGTAAACACCCTTCATCTGATAGACAACGGATTACTCTAAAGTGTCTGCTGGAAAATTCTTGGTCTAGCGCTTGCACATTATCCATACGTGATAGAGGGTCTCAATGGGGTTACTTTGAAATCGCTAATCAGTAAATTTGGCCCCATAGGTCGCTAATTTGTAAAGTTATGCCCACAAATCGCCAACTAGTAAAATTGAGGCCCCCAAATCGCTAATCAGTTAAATTTTGGCCCCAAAAATAAGTTATCAGTAAATTTTAGGCCCAAAAATCAGTAACCTGTCTGGAGGCATTTACAAGGTGGAATAGCGGAATAGCGTTTTTCCATCAAGTTCGTTAACTGATTAATTGCGCCACTGTGCTATTCGGTATTTCTTTGCACCCAAATCACTTATCATTATATTTTATGCCTTAATTCCCTTACCACTAGAAGCTCTAATTCCGCTATTGGTTAAATTTACCCTAAAATTCGCTAACCGTTAAATTTTAGGGCCATACTTCGTTAATAAGTAAACCCCATTGATACCCTCATGATATACACTTGAAATTAGTCATCTCATCTTTAAAGCCTTCGGCAAAGAATAAAATGCCTTTGAGACTGTTTTCTGTTTCCATGTTTTTTACAGGTCATATTCGTTTATAACGTTTTCTGATCACATGGTTGCTCTCTTAATGGTTTAAACTATGCGGTACTACTGTCCTAATTTACTCTTCAGCACAGCACAATGTAGCAAATTAGTATTTTTTTTTTCAAAATCAGTTACCCTCCTTTATTAGCATTACTCCGAAGAGCCAGCTGTTTAACATGCAACTATGTATACTCATGTTCCATGCACCATAGACATCAAGCTTTGCATTTTTTTTTGCTGTTCAGTATAGTTGATAACCAATCTTAATAAATGGCAGCAAAGGTCACTATTGCTAAAACGAATTTGATATGTTGAGAAAAAAACATGACAACCAGGCAGTGGCAAGCTTCATTTATGAACTTAGGTAAGGGAAATCTTATTTGTTTGAAGCCACAACGCAGCACCTTTGCTGAGGCTTGAACCCGCAACCCCTCGATCTCGCCAATTAGTCACAGCGCTCTTCAATATAATCAACTTGTTGGAACTGAGCCATATCATGCGAAAATGCGTCTTTGAGATTTCTAGGCCGACCAGGTAAAATTCAAACCAGCCTCCTCAGCCACAAAAACAAGCTGCATCATTGACATTCTAGATTTAGCATGATTAGGCTGGCTTTAACATCAGTAGATATCATGCCATCAAAGAAGGGAAATAATGGATGCCTTTCAGACTGTGCAGGCAGGCTGATCTGCGCCTTTGTTGGTCGCAGTTGACATTAAGCAGGTTTTCACATGACGAGGCTAAATTGAATTTAAGATCAGTGACAAGTCATGCATCACAACGAGAATATTTTCTAAAACTTATCTGTTCTACTTTTCTCTTTGAACTATCCAAGTTTATTCGTCTTGTAAGGGGCAATCATATCGTTAGGGGCAGCCAATGTCGTAAGGGGTAATGGACACCAAAAACTCGTCGCAGACACAAAGTGGCGTCAAGAAGATGGTGTATACGGCTTATGCTTGAAAAATAAGTTGAAAAGGATATGGTTTTTTAAAAAAATAAGCATTTAAGGTCATTTATTGAACAGAACACCTTCATTAGCAACCACTAAATTGATATTATGCGTACACCTTACTCAGGAGAAAGTATATCATTCGTTAGATGTAAACTTTCTTACGTCAGATTCTTTTGCCTCTTGTACAGAAATGGACATTATTGGGAATAGCATTCTCCGTTTCCTTATATTAGGCTCCAAAACGGTAAAAACAGTTAAAACATGACTACTCACATAGCTGATTCCATTGTTTATTGCTCCCGTAGCTCATGTCCGGATGATCTCGTAAAGATTTCATTTGCATAACCGTTCGATTGCCCCTTACGACATTACCACCCGTGAGTTTATGACATAAGACTAAAGCTTAATTTACTGGCTTTTTGAATGATGGGGGCTGCGTCTCTGCATCCCCTGTTTCTTTTTCGTGCAAGGCTATTCAGTCACTTGTAGGCCATGCTGTTCTGATCATTTTGGATTCCGATATGGTAGCAACCCCTAAAAACTAGTTGAATAGTATGTGCCTGGTAAACCAGAAACTACCCCAAAAAATGACAATCAATAACGGGAATGAAAAAAGTTACTATTTCAAAGGTATATTCAAAAGTATACAAGCCATGGCATGAGATTTCCAACAATGTGGTATGTGCAACCAGCAAAGCCTCAGATCCACCTGCGCATACGCGCAGTCTGATCAGAACCTCTGCTAGTCCCTTGCATATTCTATGAGTGTTAAGTTACTGACTGAACATCATTTGGAGTTTCTAAGCTTCAAAGGAGGCTGCACAGGCTCGTCTGAGTCTTTTCATGTCAAAATGCCACATTGTTTGAAATTACATGTCATGGCTCATATTTGAGTTCACCTGTAGTTTTCACAGGGTAGGTTATGCTGCTCCTCTCGGGTTGCCATGGTAACTGCAGAGGTAAATATTTCATGTTCTTACACATATACCTAATGACTGTGTATCTAGACCTAATACTTGCCAGAAAAAATTATTGTATCATTTCAAGACAAAAAGGACCCGGATTTTACAAAAAGCACTTGGCCACAATAACCCTATTGACCTTACTAAATAAGGAATTTTCAATTTAGTTTGATTCAATAGTCTAATTTTGTAGGGTGTAAAGGATTGGGTGGTCAGAAGTTTATAGGAGTTTAAACACAATTACTTACCCAATGGTCTGAATTTGATAGGATGTAAACAACCCAGAAAGGAGTTTATAGGATGTAAATAAATTGGTCAGAAGTGTATAGGGTGTAAACAACCCTTAAAGGGTGGGATGGTCAGAATTTTATAGGGTGTAGACTTGGTGTGCACTTGTAAGAGTATTTGCACTTTTTGGTGGAATATGGGATATTGTTATATATATATTGTTATAAAGGCTTGTCTTTGTGCTATCAGTCAGATCTGTTAGAAGATTGTTCCAGTAAAAGATTAGTTTTTCTGCTACCTGGAAACTGATGATTGTGTAGAATGTCAGACTTCTCATCTATGCATGTGAATGAGTGTGTGTCTTGACAGAGTTATTCTTACTGCAAATATCTGGGAAGAGTAGTGCACCAATACTAAATAGAGGATCTTACATGATTGCTCATGTTTTATTATCCCGACGCTTTTTTTAAAAAGCGAAGGGGATATTGTGATCGCCTCCGTCCGTCCGTTATGCTATCTCCTAAACCATTGGACGAAATTCAACCAAATTTGGTGTGTGAGTTACTCACATGAATGGGGCGCGCAACATAATTTTTTTTGGCCCCGCCCCCTGGGGCCCTGGGGAGGGGTCAAAAGGTCAAATATCATTTAATTTCAATTTCAAAGATTTTTATTCCAAATTTTGTGTGTGTTCTCACAAATGAAAGATACAAAATATATCAGACGGGTTTTTATTCTGTTGCCTGGGTCATGCCCTAGGGGTGGGACTGGGGGGTACTTAGGGGCCAAAATCGAATTCCGTCCTGCTGTCTGTCCGTTATGCTATCTCGTCCAAAACCATTGGACGAAATTAAACCAAATTTGTTGTGTGAGTTACTCACATGTATGGGGTACGCAACATAAAAATTTTTTTTGGCCCCGCTCCCTGGGGCCCAGGGGAGGGGTCAAAAGGTCAAATATCATTTAATTTCAATTACAAGGTTAATTTCAAAGATTTTTATTCCAAACTTTGTGTGTGTTCGCACAAATGAAAGATACAAAACATATCAGACGGGTTCTTTATTCTGTCGCCTGGGTCATGCCCTAGGGGTGGGACTTGGGGGTACTTAGGGGCCAAAATCAAATTCCGTCCTGCTGTCTGTCCGTTATGCTATCTCGTCCTAAACCATTGGACAAAATTAAGCCAAATTTGGTGTGTGAGTTACTCACATGAATGGGGCGCGCAAAGTGAAAATTTTTTTTGGCCCCGCCCCCTGGGGCCCTGGGGAGGGGTCAAAAGGTCAAATATCATTTAATTTCAATTACAAAGTCAATTTCAAAGATTTTTGTTCCAAACTTTGTGTGTGTTCTCACAAATGAAAGATACAAAACATATTAGACGGGATTTTTATTCTGTCGCCTGGGTCATACCCCAGGGGTGGGACTTTGGGGCACTGGGGGTTCCCAGGGGGTCAAAATTTTTTTTTTTTAAAACATGGTCATGTGGCATATCAAATCGACGGGGATGACAAGCAGAACAGAATGCAAGTAACATTTTCATCCTAGGGCCAAACTGGTGACCTTGGGACGAGGTCAAAAGGTCAAATATCATTAACATGCCAATTTCAAAGATTTTTATACCAAACTCTTTGTGTGTGTTCTCACATATAAAAGATAGAAAACATATTGAACAAAATTTTCATTCTGTTGCCAGAGTCATGCCCGGGGGTGGGACTTGTGGGTGCTAGGGGGTCAAAAACTTTAGCGTGGGGATTTGCGATGGCGCCCCATCGACTGCGCACTCTAGTTGAATTTATTAAACTGAGTTTGGGAAAAGAGATAAAATGCGAGTTTAATAAATTCAATAATACAAGAGCATGAATGTTAGATTCTATTTATCATATGACATTAAGATTACTTTGAAATCTCATTTCTGCCGTAAAAACGTTATAATTTGTCATTATGTAGGCAAAGTTGTTATGGACATCATAACTTTTCCCGAAAATCTGTAAACCACTAGTGGTTTATCGATTTTATTGCATGGTGTTATTTCGCTCCCACACGCAACGTCATATGATAAAGTAGTTTTCATACTGCTTACAGGAGGCCAGATACACAGACTTGACAGATATTGGAACCCTCACCATGCTAAATATTTATGCCCCCTTCATTTTCAAAGGGGGTGGGGTGGCCCATAGTATCACCCATCTAGCATGTACGAAATTATTTCAGGGAGTCTTTTTCTCATACATTGGCATCATGTGGGCATCAGTGTGACACTGGACACATTTACTGTTTTAGTTGCTATACTCCTCTTCAAAATTTGTCTATTTAACTCGCAGGATTCCGGTTAAATGCATGTATTACAATCAGAATGGAAAACAGTGTGGAAGATTCTGATCAGCTGGCTCTGAGGAGCCAGCTGATCTGTATCCATACTACTAATAAAACAGAATCTATCTTGATTCAGCATGGTAAGGGTTAAACTAGTCACTAAAATAAATTAGCAATTATAAAATTCTAGTGTTCTAAAGTTGTAGCTCCAGGTAACTTAGAAATAAACACAACAAAAAAAATACATATTCTGGCTAGCCCCCCTCCGTAACCCCTTCCCCCCCAAATTTCCCACATTTCAACTGGAGGGTTTTTGATGTTTCTGATGATGAGTATTGAGATATTCTTATCACAAATATTGCCATGATCTTGAAACATTTTACTGATAAGCCCATAGCTTGTAAAAAGTGGGTTTTCAGCCCAAAAATTGCAGTATTCTAATTTTCCAACAAAACATTTGAAGTGCTCATTGGAAGATACTCAATAAGACGTAATGAGCACCCACAACATATGTTTTCATGCAGAAATTAGGAAGTTAGCAATCTGGTTACTTGGCTACTTTTGTCATCTATCAACCTTTGCAAACAGTTTGAACCCAGATCAGGACCGACAGAATGTCGGTCCTGATCTGGGTCCAAACCGTTTGACACTCTGATAGATTAGAGTCCCTGAAAGATTTTTTTGAAAAAAATAATTTTCAAAAAATCAGCAGATGGCATCAAAATCATGAAAATTTACCCAGCATGCAAAGAGTTGCGTTTCTGATAGATAGCTGATAAGCAGTTAGATTTTCTGGCTTCTGCTACTGTTTCCAGGGATTCCAAATAAATAGTTTATGTTGCCATGGAAAGAGAACCTAAATAACTAGTCAATTTATTTTGTTATCATACAAATGTAAACAGATTTATATAGTAACCCTTGTAATGCTGAAAGTATCATTGAGCTATATATACATATACTTCAAATTTTGATTCAATACTGTAGCATGGATCCATTTATTATCCCAAGGGATACAACCGACCTACCCTGGTAATATGAGACAATATGAGGACATAGGACTTAGCTTATTTGACATAATGCAACATGTACCATCACTCTGATATTAACTTAAGACAGCACATCAATCTGAACTGAAGTGCAAACCATTGGTGTTGGAAATGGATACATCTGAGAAAATTTGTTTATATCATCATTACCTCACAGAACTGGTTACCAAACCATATTGGGCCTGATAAGCACACTCATCGTATAGCTATAAGTGTTAAATAATTAAACTTGAGATGAAGTGTTACATTGTCACTTGATATCAGCACACTTACTTATATTGGCACCTTAACTTGGATGCCTTTGTGTGTTGCAGTTAAAATCTGCACCTTTACTCGAATGTGTCTACTGTGTGTTGCAGTTGCATGACATTACAAAAAAATACATCAAACGTTTGTAGGGTTGTTGGAAAAAGTGTTCCACAATTTGGCGATATCTGAAATCTATTTCATGAAATAGTTTTTATGTTTTATGCTATCGCAATTAATACCAAATATTAACAGCTATATAATAAAAATGATCAAACTGATATTGTCCTTGAAAAGCCACCACAGCTCAAGCTGTAGCCTTCAAACTAGAAGTTTAGCCGCTTTTAGAGGGAAGTTTTGGATTGAATTTTGGAATCTCCAACATTCTATACAGTCCCATGGAGAAACTGTTTTCTACAAAGATTCTGCTACAGGTTTTATAGTCACTCCCTCAAAATGAGGTACTGCTACCATGTTTCCCTTCTAGAATCTAGACTGTACATTTTAATTTCTACCTCAGTTCAAATTCAGAAGTGAGCCAGAATATTGAGACTGTTTCTCCCAAGTGTCCCCCTAGCTTGAGCCTGGTCACCCATGAATCTTTGTCAGAACTGTATGAACACTATTTTCCATCTCTGGGTTTGCATTGCTTTGACGAAACATTTCCATATATCTTTTCAGCCGAAGCGACCAGAGCCATCTAGCGTTGAAGATAATCAAAAACATAGAGAAGTACAGAGAAGCTGCCAAATTAGAAATCAATGTTCTAGAGAAATTAAGAGAACAAGATCCAGATGGGAAAAAGTAAGTAAAGTAACTTAAGTTACAGGACCTTGAAATACAGTAAAACCTGTGTAAAATGGCCACTAAAAATAGACAAAACAAAGATCTTAATGAAAAATGGTAGCTTAATGAATGTCGAAAGTATTGCAGAATGCTGCCCTTGGAGCATTCTGCAATACTTTTGACCTGCAAAACCAATTTGTGGTCTTTTTGAGAGTGGCCGTTTTACACAGGTTTTACTGTATGGTAAATGTTCTAAAATTTTGAACACTTTTCTTGTGATGTTCTCAAATAAAATGTTGGTCACCAAGCCTGGAATTCTCCAAATCCATGTCCGAATAGCAAACAGGGATCTGGAAGATCCTGATCAGACTGCTTCTTCAGAAGCAGTCTGAAGAAGCAGTCTGATCTGGGTCTGCACTGTTTGTCTAGGCCTTGTTTGGCAGGCAACTTCTGTTGGAAATTTTAGAACATTCACTTTACATTAACCATAATCTAGGTTTCCTACCATTGTACCACCCTTACCAACTTTAGTATGAAATCTCAAAATGTGCAAGGTTTACACAGATGTTGGTGGTATAAAATAGGTATACCATGGCTGTCCACCTATACGCGAGATAATCCACTCACTAGAGCTTGTGGAATATCTGCATTTATGGGCAGACAAACCATGGACTGGGCTTCGTATCGCAGTCTGTTGCGAGTCCAACTGGAGATCCAGGGGTCATGGGTTTGATCCCGGCCCGGTCCCATACTTTTGTGGAATTTGATAATGAAATGATTTCTACAGTCATTCTCCTCCCTCCGCTGATTCAAGAAGGGTTGTTGTCAGTTACAAGTTAAATTATGTCCACGAAGTACTGGTTAACCACTTAGTCAAGCTTCCCCAGGAAAAGAATGGTTAGGTGAACTGACTGTCTCGACTTGACCGTAGCTGTTGATTGAAACATAAAAGCTCAAAACAAACAAACAGTCATATGCCTACTTTGCTTAGTGATACTGAATACACAGGGAAACATCTGGAAGTGACTGTAAAATTGATGACTTGGATGTTACATCTCAAACAAACAAACAAAATGCCATACACATGAAAGTGTCCAGAAATTCCAGCTATCTTAAAATAATAGGGTTTGCAGTTGCTTGAAATATCTTGATTAAATTTGGAAGTTTTTAACCTGTGACCCCCTGATATATACAATGAACCAGCATATATAAAGAGTGATTTTACGAATGAGCAATTACCTCATTTGGCTGATCAAGGGGTCGTGTGTTCAATACCAGCATGGCCCCATACTTTCGTGAGATTTATCGTGAAATAGTTTCTGCTGTTATTCTCTTTCCGCTGTCAGATTCAGGAAGGGCTGTTATCAATTAAAAGGGAAAGTATATCAAAAGTGTTGTTAGGTTAACTTACCATCTCAATATGACCATATATGTTGACTCGGATGTTAATCCACAAACCAAACAAACAAAATTAGCTCATTAGTTTCATATACATTTTGCCCAACAAATAATTATTACTTGACATATGTTAGGTCTTTATATTGTATAAATTAACTGATTGTATATCTCGTTTCAGTTTATGTGTTCGTATGTTAGACTGGTTTGACTACCATGGTCACATGTGTCTAGCCTTCGATATCCTAGGTCTCAGTGTATTTGATTTTCTTGTAAGTATACTTACTTTTCATACAAATAAATTTTATATGGAGTCTAGCCACATTGTGAGAAAACTTGTTCTTTTTGCATGCGAAGAACTAAGTGCAGATAAGCCATCTGATCATTGTTATTCGCTTCTTAATAATATGGGCCTTTAATTATTGTAAGGGAATGTGATTTTGTTGCGTGCAAACAACAAAGGCACAGACCAGCCTGTGCATAGGCGTACAGTGATTTTTTTACAAATTTGTTTCTATGAGTCCCGGGACTCACTAGGCCAAAATTCTTTGCATCCCAAACTCGAAGTTCTGCATCCCATATGGGGCCCACTTTGAATCATAAATTTTATGTATCCATACAAATCCGACCCATTCATAGAAGCCAATTTGAGAAACAAGACACTGTCATACTTACTTATACAATAAAGAGCAAGCTTACTTTGTCATGTAAAATAATTTTTAGAGCCCAGGCCATTAGCTTGTGTTCATCTAACTCTGCATGCCTACAAGTGTACTGCTGGAAGTTACTGAGCCCTTGGACATACGGTGATGATACCATATTAATTTTTGTTAATACCATCTGTTCACAATACAGTCCCCGTACTTCATGAGCCTGCAGTAATACTTTAACAATTCTACTTGCAGAGTTGATTCTAGGATTTGTCTAGATGGGGCCAACTCTCTCCCCCCCCCCCTCCCCCTGTGTTCCCAAAAGGGGGCCAACCTGCAAATCAAATGGGTAATGGTTATTTTCTAAAAAAAATGCCTCACCAACCCTTCCCCCCCTAAAAAAACTAAGTCCACACCTAAAGAAAAATCGAGCAGGGGTTGTCTTTAGGCGCTGGCCTGTTCTGTTCACCCCCCAACCACAATAACCTTGGCCTTCAAAAGTGTTGGACAAAGACAGAGGGAGAAGAGTGTGAGGGGTGTCTGATTTGAATATAAACAAATGTAATCAGAGCACCCTCTTCTCCAGAATGATAGATTTTTGGAAAATAGAGTTCTAAATGGCACATACCTGGTCGGTAGAAGACAATTTAATATTCCTCAGAAATGTCAGACTCTTATGCCATGCCATTCGTTTATTTCCAAGTTGGGCCTCTTGCTAAGAACACCAGTGTGGGCTGTTTAGGGTCTATTTTTGAAGACATAATCTTCTCATGAAAGCATGCTGTGTTCATTATGGAGGGGCATTATGGAAAGCGTGTTTAAACTTGCGGGTTAAACGCATTATTCCAATGCTTCATTTTTGGTCGGTACTGGTTTATCGGCACTGGCTTTTACCAGTAAACTCCCCGTGAATATCTGAAAACACATGTTTCTCAAGGGAAGTAATGATCGCTAAACTGTTGGGGAGTATTTCGGTACCGGTTTTTACCAATATTATTCAAGACACGGTGCGCAAGTAAAAAAACGTTCAAAACGAAAGTTGCAAATTTTTAAATGCAGACTTTTCGCCACAATTTTTAATGCGTCCTGCGGGATTCACATGGTTTAAAATCATGCGTCCTTTGTGAGAATCATGCGTCTGAGACGCAGGACGCGCAGGTAAAAAAATCACTGGGCGTAAACATGTCATCACCTGCAAAGTATAATACTACAAAGGGTATTTGACTGCATAGATTCAGCTTGACTAAAATTTACTTAAATTATTAAGTGCTATTAGGGAGTGCAGTGGCTCAGTGGTAGAGTGCTTGATTTGAGACCGAAGGGCTGGGGGTTCAAGCCTCGCCGGCGGCACTGTGTTGTGTCCTTTAGCAAGACACATTAATCCCTGCTTAGTATTGGTTCAACGCAGGAAGACCTGTCCAGACATAACTGAAAAATTGTTGACTGTGCATGAAGAATCAAATCAATCAAAATAAACACTTTCATGGGATGGGCCAGAGAATCTATTGTGAATTTGAGAGTGGGAAAGAGAAAAAAACATCCATTTGGCATCACAAAGCTTACTGAGTGTTAATGTGAGTGATAACAAAAACACTATCCTGAGGGACTGATATTTCTATTCCATCCTCGCATTTAATTTCAAAAGGCTTGCTAAGATATGTCATAACACAATGAAGTCACTTTAACATGACATCCCCCAAAAGATAATATTTCTTTCCCCAGGTAAAATCTCAGATATCTGTGTTCAAGAATAGGCCTATTTGTCTGGTCATTACATGCTTCACGACCATATGATGATTTCATCTGTGTTGCATATTTTCTACATTTTATGACATCAACTGTGTTGCACATCTTTACATTTTAAAGCACGTTTTGTAAATAGTGTATCTACAAGCATAAAGAAAATAACCATAAATATACATAAAAAGTCGCGAAGCACGAAATGACCAGTCGAATAGGCGTAATAATTGTATGACATGTAACCCCTCCTTATCTCATGGGGTGGACGTTTTCAGGATTATTCCTGAATTCAGGATTTTGAGGCTGACTTTCCATAGAAAGTCAGCCTTAAAATGCTGAATTAAGCAGATTTTGATAGCTTCTCTGATTAGTTTTCAGGTGATCTAAACACAATTAACCATTAAAACATAAAATAATTCATTTTGTAGGCATCCTGCAAGTTTTAAAATTTGAATTTCTAAAGTTCAGGATTTTGGAATGTTGAACTTTCACCCATGTTATCTGGAAGCCTGGTAGAGCCTATTACACCATGAATAATGATGATTTACTCATGGTGCTTGTGTTTTCTGAAAACCAAGGCTTACACAGCTGCTTATCTGGAGGCCTGGTAGAGCCTATTACACCATGAATAATGATGATTTACTCACAGTGCATGTGTTTTCTGATAAACCTAGGCTTACACAGCTGTTTCTGATTGTTTTTGCAGAAAGACAATAATTATGTTCCCTACCCACTAGATCAAGTACGACATATATCATATCAACTTTGCTACGCAGTAGAATGTAAGTATTACTAGGTGCAATTACTCAGTGATGATTATTGCTTATTTACTACTCAAGCTACTTGCAGTAAAATATATGATGCAAAGGATCAGGTAAAATGAAAAAGTGTTTGTTTGCCGTTCGTGCAATTACTCAGTGATGATTATTGCTTATTTACTACTCAAGCTACTTGTGGTAAAATATATGATGCAAAGGATTGGGTAAAATGAAAAAGTGTTTGTTTGCCGCTCATGCAATTACTCAGTGATGATTATTGCTTATTTACTACTCGAGCTACTTGCAGTAAAATATATTATGCAAAGGATCAGGTAAAATGAAAAATTGTTCTTTTGACGTTCATACCTATGCAGCTAATTTACCCGCTACCCCAACATTATCATAGCATCAGAATGATTTTTGCCCCCATTTCCATGTTTGACTATTGAGCAAAATGCAATGCATTGCATTTTGCTCAATAGGCGGACATGAAAAGGGAAAAAGATATTGTCATACTGAGGCTACAATTTTTTTGCTTAATTCGTTTTACTCAAAAGGCAGACAAGTTAATTTAGTAAATAGATGGAAAAAAACTCTCATTCCAGGGTTATTATTTTTTATGTGTAATGCATTTTGCTAAATGAAAAGAAAGACAATAATTTTGTTCCCTACCCACTAGATCAAGTACGACATATATCATATCAACTTTGCTACGCAGTAGAATGTAAGTATTACTAGGTGCAATTACTCAGTGATGATTATTGCTTATTTACTACTCAAGCTACTTGCAGTAAAATATATGATGCAAAGGATCAGGTAAAACGAAAAATTGTTTGTTTGCCATTCATACCTGTGCAGCTATTTTACCCCCTATTCCAAAATTTTCATAGCCTAAGAATGATTTATTTCATATTCATATCTGCCTACTGCCTATTACACAATTTTTTTTTTTATTTACATATGTTCACCTATTGAGCAAAATGCATTGCCGAAAATTTGGAAAGAGTGAATACAATTCATTTACTATACTGTAATACATTGTAAGTTTTTGTGTAACAAAGTTATTTTTCTTATTTTATGTTGTGGGTACATATAAGAAATGTCTCAAAGAGACCGTTCTTTTGAAAACACAAACCAAATGTTAAAATGATAGTTAAGAACATTTCATAATTTTACGCTCAAAATTTTTGTCTATCTTGACGTATGCGTATTTCTTTTTCAGTTCTTCATGCCAATCATCTAACTCACACAGATCTTAAACCAGAAAATATATTATTTGTCAACTCAGACTTCAGTGTTTCATATAACTCCAAAAAGGTAAGTGGTATGATAGAGCTTCACAATCCGCAGGTACATCGGCCAATTCTGTGGAATTAACCTCTGCGGTACATAGAGGGTCTACTTTTCATGGACTTTGATAATGTGACGTTGACGTCACAGAAGCCATGCCAGCACAATAACAAGTTTGATTGCAGTGAAACAAACAGTTGCAACATTCCACAATAAACGTCGTAACAAAAAGAAGATGCTATAGCAATATTTTATGGGAAAAAACAAACTTCATTTATCTTGCTGATACAACTTTTCGAATAATCAGAAAAATTGGTTTTAATAGGGCTGAACCCACATGCTACAGAACTAATTTTCACTTCGCCTTTTCCGGCGAACAAAATGGAGCTTTTTGGTACATAGTACTACGCATAATGCTCCTTACATACACCCGAGCCATGATTGGATTCTCGAATTGTAGCGGACTTTCCCGAATGAGAGCTTCATTGAACAGGGAGTATTTTACTTTTAGTCTGTGATTCAAAGAGTAGTTTACTCTCCACATAATAGAGTTTGAAAAAAACCCAGTATACCACATTTTAAAACATTGTCAACTACATGTTCAAAGAAAAAGTGATAGATACTTCCTTCAAATTGTCTATGAGGGAGACGATTAGAATGAAAAGGAAAATCAGATATAGTTTCACAATACTTTCAAAAATGAACCAACAGTTTTTAGAAATAATATAATCTTAAATCGTTGCTATAATTCTGTTTTGTTGTTACAATTGCAAGTGTCCCATGGACTCTCATTTTCCTTTGCTGAGGTTTCATAAGTATAAATAAAGGTCTTCATTTGAGTCGTATCAAATCATTGCTATAAAGTTTTAAGTGAAATTTTACCCTATATATTATCATATTTCAAATATGATTACTACAAATATGATAAAATAGGGTAAAATTTCTTGAAGAAGAATTTTGGACTTTCCATAAAATTAACGTCCATATTTATGTCTCCCCCCTTCAGGGTCCCGAGACATATTGTTTTTCCCAGGGCGTTTGTCCGTCCGTCTGTCTGTCACAAATCCTGTCCGCTCTATAACTTGAAAACCGCTCAAGCTCTATTCAGGAAACTTTATACAAATATCAATCAGCATGAGATGACGTGCAGAGTGCAACAATAGAAACTATGCCTTTTATACTCTCTGAGTTATATACTCTCCGAGTTATTTCAGCGGGCCGCGTAGCGCAGTCGGTAATGTGTCTGGCTACAGATGCGTGGCTCACTGCAGATCCAGGGGTCGCGAGTTTGATCCTGGCCCGGTCCCATACTTTCGTGGAGATTGATCATGAAATAATTTCTACGGTCATTCTCCTCCCTTCCGCTGATTCATTCAAGAAGGGTTGTTGTCAGTTACAAGCGAAAGTATGTGCACAAATTACTGGTTAACCGCTTGTTCAAGCCTGCCCAGGAAAAGTGTGGTTAGGTGAACTGACCGTCCCGCAATGACCATAGCTGTTGACTTGGGACGTAAAGCAACAAAACCAACCAAAAAAATCTGAGTTATTTCCCTTTGAACTCTGTGCATCACAAAAATCGTGTCCGCTCTATAACTTGAAAACCACTTAAGCTATATTCACGAAACTTATACAAATATTAATCAGCACGAGATGACATGCAGAGTGCAAGATTGGTAACTCTGCCTTATAAACTTTTTGAGTTATTTCCCTTTGAACTTTGTGCATCACAAAAATCGTGTCCGCTTTATAACTTGAAAACCATTTAAGCTATATTCACGAAACTTTACACAAATATCAATCAGCATGAGATGACGTGCAGAGTGCAAGAATTGTAACTCTGCCTTTACTACTTTTTGAGTTAATTCCCTCCAAACGTTGTGCATCACAAAAATCGTGTCTGCTCTATAACTTGAAAACCACTTAAGCTATATTCACGAAACTTTATACAAATATCAATCAGCATGAGATGACGTGCACAGTGCAAGAATTTTAACTCTGCCTTTTATACTTTTTGAGTTACTTTCCTTGGAACTTTGTCTATCACAAAAACCGTGTCCACTCTATAACTTGAAAACCGCTTAAGCTATATTCACGAAACTTTATACAAGTATCAACCAACATGAGTCGACATGCAGAGTGCCAGAATAGTAACTCTGTCATTCACGAAACTTTATACAAGTATCAACCAACATGAGTCGACATGCAGAGTGCCAGAATAGTAACTCTGTCATTTATACTCTTTGAGTTATTACCCTCGGAACTTTGTCCATCACAAAAACAATTATCTATGACTATTTTATACCAGGTTATGATTGTGCAATGGTTAACTACATTGACAGATATCTTTACTAGATACAAGCTGATTGTCTGCATGAAATGACAAGAATTTCTGTTAGAAATTGTATTTAATGTTTCTGTTTGAAATTGTATTTAATGACTCATGCTTTTGATATCAAAAGGGGGGAGACATCTGTTTTTTCGTCGAAAAACATTTCTAGTTCATGTACAATAAAACCTGTGTAAAATGGCCACTCTCAAAAAGACCTAATTTGGTTTTTAAGACCAATAATGGCTTAATGCAGGTCAAAAGTACTGCAGAATGCTCCAAGGGGAGCGGAGCATTCTGCAATACTTTTGACCTTCATTAAGCTACCATTTGTCATTAAGATCTTTGTTTTGTCTATTTTTGAGTGGCTGTTTTACACAGGTTTTACCGTATAGATTTAAGACCAAACTTTTTCTCAAGTGAACTAAGCTTCAAATATGCTGCATATTAAATTGACCCATATTCAGTTTTTTAAATTGATGAATACTGTGTACATATGTTTCAGAAACGTGATGAACGGGAAATAAAGAATACAGACATTCGGTTGATAGACTTTGGTTCAGCCACGTTTGACCACGAGCACCACAGTACTATAGTATCCACAAGACATTACAGAGCCCCAGAAGTTATATTAGGTGAGTGATGGACTAGGATTGATTTGTCCAGATCATCAAAAGGATGATTCCACACAGGTTTAGTTCAACAATTTTTTTCAGCGTACGATTGTAAATTATTTGTTGCCCATCATTTTTAACATATGTTCTGGGAGCTCAAAAGAACCGTCTCATTGAGACAGTTCTTTTGAGTACCCACAACATATATTTTGGTTGAGAAATAAGAAAATTATTTTTTGTTACACAGTCTTAACTAGAAGGTCTGATTCCCATCATAGAAACTGAACTCCTAAAGATTTAAATGCAGGCCAGCAAATGAGGAAATGATACCTGAAAATTTTGATTTAAAAGTATATGCACCGCTATCCATTTGGGCTAAAAGTCCAGTTTTGGGGTGTGTTTATTCCTCTACTTTCATACTTTACTGGTTATGCGGCTCTCCAATTGCCTGCTAATAGCTTCACATGCACTTAAAGAATAATTTTTATAATATGCTATAGGTACCATTATCTCTTGATGACATCATAGATTTAGATAAACGCAAAAAAGCGTTGTAAAATTGTAAATACTTTCTTACCCTTAATATTTAGCATATGTTATGGGTGCTCAAAAGAAATGTCTCAATAGAACCGTCTCATTGAGACGGTTCTTTTGAGCACTCACAACATATGTTTTGGTTGAGAAATAAGAAAAATATTTTCTATTACAACCTCTTTACTATAGTCCTGCTGACATGAATACCCGCTAATCAAGAGCTGCGTCAGAAATTTGGGGATTGGCTGTCATGTAATCAAAAATCCATTTTTCTTTTTTTATACCCACGCAAACTTTGTTTGTAGGGGTATACTGTTTTCACGTTGTCCGTCTGTCCGTCCGTGCGTGCGTCCGTCCGTCCGTAAGGCTTTGTTTGCTTAATATCTTGAAGAATCATTGCTGGATTTTCATTAAACCTTGCAAACATGTTCATATATGCAAGACAAATTTTTTAGACAAAAAAGTAAGGGCTAGGGGCCAATTCTATCAGAGTTATTTCCCTTTGTAGTTCTAAATGGCTTTTAATATAGGGTTTTATGCTTATGCTATTATAGGCCATACATGGGCCGATCAACTCCTACCACAGCTTTTAATGGAACAATTTGATACTTTTCCTATACAATGTAGACACATTGAACATATTCATGTAGGAGTTTGGTTTAGAAAAAATGATTTTTGACAAAATGACAGCTGTGAGAACTTAGACAATATTTCTCTAATAGGGCTTTGTTCACATTTTGTATATGCATAGATGGTGCCTTTATGGGCCGATCAACTCCTACCACAGCTTTTGATGGAGCAATTTGATACTTTTCCTATACAATGTAGACACATTGAACATATGCATGTAGGAGTTTAGTTTAGAAAAAATAATTTTTGACAAAATGACAGCTGTGAGAACTTAGACAATATTTCCCTAATAGGGCTTTTGTATATGCATAGATGGTGCCTTTATGGGCCGATCAACTCCTACCACAGCTTTTGATGGAGCAATTTGATACTTTGCTGATACAATGTAAGCACATTGAACATATGCATGAAGGAGTTTACTTCAGAAAAAATAATTTTTGACAAAATGACAGCTGTGAGAACTTAGACAATTTTTCCCTAATATGGCTTTTGTATATGCATAGGTGGTGCCTTAATGGGCCAATCAACTCCTACCACAGCTTTTAATTGAGCAATTTGATACTTTGCCGATACAATGTAGACACATTGAACATACGCATGAAGGAGTGTTATAATTTTTGTTTGCACATATTATACTGAAATCTTCTTTTCAAAACTAAAGTCTGCTGGTTTGAACTATAACTTGACAAGTTTTTTTCTGACTCTTACTGTGCGGGGGGTATCTAATAAGCATTGCTTATTGACTTTTTTCATTTTTTCTAAACCAAAACCTATGTTGTGGGTACTCAAAAGAACCGTCTCAATGAGACGGTTCTTTTGAGCACTCAAAACAAATGTTTAAAACTGATGGATAAGAAAATATTCACTTTTTTACGCTCAAACAATTTCTGTATCTGGATCTATGGATTGGCAAGCAGCACATTAACTTCCTACGTGACTACATGAAAAAGTAAAAACTTGGCATCTTGTCACAGAGATAATTATGTTTGGTGAAGGTGATTTACGTATGCAGTTTACCTTGGGTATTTATGTATGCATTGCATTTGTAAACATAAGATTCATATGTTTCTAAGGTAATTAGTTGAAATTTTGGGATGGCTTAGAATATACATTTGAACTGAAACATCATGTAATTACTCATCATGTAATTGCTCACTGTAATTACCCTTTGGAGACCACAGAAACCCCTAAACGGGGTACTTTTGCAAACGGTGAAGATCCAGATGAAATGCCGCATATTGCGGCATTTCATCTGGGTCTGCGCTGTTTGCTAAGACAAAATTGATATACAGAGAAAGAAATACATTTTTTTTTTTAATTATAGCCTGTGACCCCTCAATTTTATATAATGGACCATCCTGACCTAACTGAATAAAATTTTATGGAAAATATAATTGATAAGCTTTTGGTGACCTTGCCCCAGTTGAGTTTTCAAGGTCACAGCCAAGCTAAATAGGTCAAATTTGAGCATAGGTGGTGGGGTACATCTTTCTTTCTGAAAACATTACTAGTTTGGTTGATTTTGTCATGTAGCAGCTAATTTATGACTATAACCAGGTATTTAGCTGCAATAATAATTAAGATACAAAACGTTTCCCAGCTACTTGATTAAATTGTATGATAAATTAAGATGGAGAAAAAAATCCATTAATTTCTCTCAGATCTGATCTGGTTTGATTGGAATATGCTCGTTTGGCATCGGTTGGTATTTTGATATAAATTTCAAGGTCTTTCCATGCAAATAATCAGGCCCACTGAATATTTATATTTCTTTTACTTAAAATCCACATCTATCATATTTTTTCCCAAAAAAATAAATGACTTTCTCCAATAAAATGCCCCCTCGAAAGTTTTCTTTATAAAAATATTTGATCCAGTGTGTGACAACACCCTGGGCAAAAAAAAATCAGCATACAATTGTGAATATATGCTTACAGATCAATCTTATTAACATTGTTTTGGATGCTTAAAAGAACCGTCTCTTTGAGTACCCACAACATAAAGTTTCGTGGGAGCTCAGTGGTAGAGTGCTTGACACGAGATTGAGAGGTTGCGGGTTCGAGCCTCACCGGGGTCACTGCGTTGTGTGCTTGAGCTTGACACATTAATCCTTGCTTAGTACTGGTTCAACCCAGGAAGATCCGTCCCGACATAACTGAAAAATTGTTGACTGGGACATAAAGAATTGTATCAAAATGTAAAGAATCGTATCAAAAAAAAAAATAAATAAAGTTTCATACCTAGAAATAAGAAAAAATGATTTTTAATTTTAGGCCTGCCAATCCGTATGTTTCTGGCACAGCCAAAGATAAGATGGTGTTTTTGTCATTTAGATGTTTCTTTTGAGTACCCACAACATATGTTTTGTATTAGAAATAAGATTTTTTTTTCAATTACAGTCTTATCTGCAGGCCTGGGCTACCTTTTACAAGTACACTCTGAATAAGATTTCTACGAAAATTATATCTTACCTAATACCTATGTTCCCTTGTTATTATGGTGTAACATTTTGCGTTACAAATTATCCTGGAACGACTGAAGATATCTTTCAAGATCTCTCTCCGTGAGGCAATGGGAAAGCCAAATAAACTGACAATTATAAGTCTGCTAGCGCTATTTATAATTCTGACATTCAGACCCGTGCCAAATCCTCAGAGAAGTTTAGATGTTGTTTTTGCGACAGCTTCTTTGAAAGCAATAAAGATTTGCAGTGCTAGAGATTTATAAGAACCATCTTTAAGAATATGTTTGGGTAATCAAGTGTTTTCTTAGAGACTCTCAAAGAAAACTCTTGAATACCCAAACAAATTCTTAAAGGTAGTTCTTATAACATCCCTGACACAATAGAATCATCTCTCAGAGATGATTCTATTGTGTCAGGGATGTTATTAGAAGCAGGCAGCCAGAAAATACCTATATACTTTACTATATTTTAGTAGTCTAAGAGAAATTGTGGCAGAAGTTACTCTGGCCTAATGCTTTTGCAAATCAACCAGCTATGACTAAAATTTAGTGAAGTCCCATTCTGACACAGTTAACTTGTTTTCCTACCAGTTATGACTTTTGTCATCTGCTGTCTATTGTTGTCTGCTGTCTCCTTTGCTAATGTTCTAAGAAAGCCAATATATTTCAAACAATATAGACCCAGATCAGACTGCTCCTAATTGCAAGTGTAAGTCTTTAGTACCAGACTATGGAGTGCGACCATATTTCAAGGTCACAGGTTTAACTGCTGTTTGGATTGTATGAAGCTTTGGCTGTCTGAGTGTGTTGGGGGTAATATATAGAGTGTGCATACGTATGAAGTTACATTTGATTATAATTGGCAACAGCTCTCTCTCTCTGGTTATTTAGAGCTCTGCTGAGTCTGTAGTCTTTAAGTTATAGCTGTAGATCTAAACATTGGGCTGTGTAATAGATTAAGCACATACCATTGACAGGGAAACTTGCACGTAAAGCATTTTATCTACTTACACTTTCATGTCTCAAACCAGACAACCAGTGCAGTTACAGTGTAGACCCGGATGAAATGCTGTATTTCTGATCTACCTGCCCATTTTAATTTTCTATGCAATAGTGACAAAGAAATACAATGTGACCTGTGACCTTGGCTTTTTTGTGTGTGATGTTTCCTTGTGTTTTTGTCACTTTCCCATATTGTGTCTTGGGTCAGGTGACTGATCAGGAATCAAGTACCACACCAGATTCCTGATCATTCTCTTCTTCTTTACTTTCAAAATATAAAATGACCAATACTAAATCCACCTTGTATCAAACTGGATGAGATTCCATGCTATGAGAAATTAGTAAGGGATGAGCAAAGAGATGACAAAAATCTGAGAAAAATGTGTTTTACCTTTCTGTTCAGACAATGGATTATCCTGGGTATCTAGGACTGATGCCAGCATTATCTTCCAATTATAGGTCCAGAGAGACCAAATTTTTATTGTAAAATAGTGATTATTTTCTTATCCATCTAAACTGATTAACTCTTTCTTTCATGAATATTGATGCTAAGCTCCACCCACTATGAATAATTATATAGATAAACTTACATATTTGTGCATAGATCAAAGAAATGAATTGGCAGGTCAACTAGTTCAGGATCATATCTAATCATATTTCCATGAGCAAACAGAGTAGACCCTGATCAGGCAGCTCTCACAAGAGCTGCCTGATCTGGGTCTACTCTGTTTGCAAAAGCGTTAAAAGGTCTTTCTATGAGGTAAAGGGTTAAGCATTTATTTTGGGTACTCTTGTAAGATTGATCTAGACTTTAAAGGGTACGATTTTTCTCAAAGAAAATCCATTATTGTATGACCAAGTAATTACTGAAAAAGGGAGCGCAGTGGTAGAGGGCTTAACAGAAGGGTTGCGGGTTCGAGCCTCAACAACATCACTGCGTTGTGTCCTTGAGCAAGCCGCACCAATCCTTGCTTAGTACTGGTTCAACCCAGGAAGACCAATCCTGACATAATTGAAACATTGTTGATTGGGACATAGAAAATCAAATCAAACAAAATCAAACAAACAAAACTTACTGTACAAAGCATTTCAAGATTTTTTCTTATCTGTAATTCTCATTCATATTATATGTGAGATGGTTCTTTTGAGTACTTACATTGTATAGAAACCTAATCAGTTTTGCTGTCAGAAGACATTTTGGCCGAGCTGGAGCTATGACTACCTATATAGACAGGTTCTTGGCACAAGTGCCATCGCCCTCTATATCACAGGTACAATCAGTTCCTGGATAAGCCATAGCAGATGAAAAGACCCTTTCATACCACTTTTTCAGCCAATTAATGGCCATAGCTTCATTGTTTCTCAATAAAAACTTGGCCAAAATTGTGAGCATGTACATGACTGAGAGTTTTGTACTCAATTTCAAATGCAATCAGCAAAGGTGCAGACCTGTTCTTGCACTTGTGTTCATTCACTAGAGCCTTCACTGCTCACATACAGAAGTAAAAGAGGACTCAGACCCAAAACTTGACATCCAGCATGACCCGATAGCTGCTTATGTATGTTTTAATAATCACTTTGGGCAATGCAAGAAGTACTATAATCTGACAGAACTAAGAAAATTTCAGCTGTAGTAAGCTTCCATACTTTATGTGTGTGAACAGTCTCTGGTTAGACCGCGCAGAAGTACTAGGCTCATATAATTTCTTACCAGCAATCAAGATTACCCATATTACTCAGTTATCTAGGGACATGGAAGTCAACGAACAGTTTTACCTGGTGTATGAGTTTGATCGTGCTGTGTACCTGCTGCGTACCTGGGATGATAAATTTGGTATTTTGAGAGAAGCTGTCAGGCATATTCTCAAGTCTCGCATGTTATTGAACTTGATTGATAATATAGGGCAACAAAAACTGTATTTCTACACTTAAGTGTGGTAATGGCTTTGAAAACATCTCTTTGTGAAAAAGTAATTCTTATAATATGCCATGCCATATTATACAATTATAATTGTATAAATTTTGTTCTTAATTATGCTTTTGTGACAGTTTTATCCCAATATCAACATTTTGTCAGGGATCAAGCTAGGGGGCGACTAGGGCGAAATAGTCGCCCTAGGGACCGAATTTCGCCCTAAATGGGACCCAGGTAGAAGTGGGAATCTCCCTTAAAAAAAAAAAAAAAAAATATTTTTTTTTTTTTTTTTTTTTTTAGGGAGCCTCATTTTCGTTGTGTCACCACATAAATGCAAGCTGTGGTGACTTTATCAGACAATCTTCTACCACTGCATCGTGTTTCTCCTTCCATTAAATGGCAATAGTATGTGTAATGGCTAATTTGCTTCTAAATTGACAGAAAATGCCGTAATTTTGCGCTATAACCTCTCCCTATCTGACGGTCACTTCTCCCTAATTTTGCTGCAGGGAGAAGTCACTTCTCCCTAAAATTCTGGGCCAGCTTGGTCCCTGCATTTTGTCAATGATTTTTACCCATTTTCCGCAAGGGGCTTTTTCCCAAATTTCCCTCATTACCTGGATAAATCAGTTTGGATACCACTGGGTGATGTGTTTGAAATGACCTGAAAGACAATGACTTATGGTTCTGAGAAGTGTCCAGGCCTCTAGATTTGATAGCATACTTAATAATTATTTTTCTTATTTCTTAACCAAAACATATGTAGAACTGTCTCAATGAGGCGGTTCTTTTGACCACCCAAAACATATAATTAGACTAATGCTTTAGAAAATAATTGTAATTTTGATAATTTGGATAATTGGGAGACATTTTCTTCTGGCGTAGCACTGACATAGGTAAAGATAAATCATAGTTGGTTCCAGTCTTCTAACAGCTGTGTCTTCTAACAACTCTTTGTTTCTTTGTGTATCTCAGATAAAACTTGCGATAAAAAATAACATAAACATTACAGCTTGTGCATCAATGAATCATAAGAAAAGGATGTGAAAAGAATCCATTTTTACTGTTTCTTTATTATATTGATTTCTTTAACCTTTTACTATACTGATAGAACCAGTTTGATATATTCAATAAGATACCGGCACATATCGACCAGCACATGAAATTTTGGCACTTATCACATATACGCAAAAGCCTTGCTGACTAAATCAGTGGGGCTAGTGGTCTAAATTTTGGTCTGAATGCTCATCTAGGTCCTTAATGTTCACCAGAGCCTTCATTGCTCGACATTGTGATAAATACCAAAATCTCATGTGCTGTCCCCACCCATTGATTGATTGATTGATAGATTTGATTCTTTAAATCCCAGTCAACAAGTTTTCAGTTACCTCAGAACTGGTCTTCCTGGGTTGAACCAGTACTAAGATAGGATTAATGTGTCTTGCTCAAGGACACAACGCAGTGACGCCGGTGAGGTTCAAACCCCCTGCCTTTCAGTCTCCAGTCAAGCACTCTACCACTGAACCACTGTGCTCCCTTGTCCCCTCCCATATCTTGTATATATTGTCCAACAGTGGTGAACAAAGAAAATGGATTATTGAAATTAAAAATTGTATTTGCTTAAAACTCTTTTGCCTTAGTGTCATCTGTTGATAACCTTTGCAACAGTTTGGACACAGATTAGTCTCGGCAAAACATCGAGCCTGATCTGGATCCAAACTGTTTGATACTCTGATGATATTTCTGAAAGAATTTTTCCAAAAAGTTGATTTTGGGAAAAAAAATCCTCACCGGCGTCCTGGGTTGTGTCCTTGAGCAAGACACATTAATCCTAGCTTAGTACTGGATCAACCCAGGAAGACCGGTCCCTATATAACTGAAAGATTGTTGATGGGATGTAAAGAATCAAATCGAATAAAAACAAAATTTTGGAAAAAAATCAGGTGATGATGAAAAAGCATGCAAAATTACCCAATAGTCAGAGTTAATCAATTTAATGTCTATATTTGCTTTATATTTTCAGAACTCGGATGGTCCCAACCCTGTGATGTATGGAGTATAGGTTGTATAATGTTTGAACTTTACACAGGCTACACGCTCTTTCAAGTGAGTCATATTTCTTAAGTTTATGGGCACTTGTATTCATTTTCACTTATTCGCTGACTGAATTATATATAAATTTTCAAAGCAAAAAAAGTGAGTATGATCAGGAAATACCACAATCACAAACCGCAGACAACCCCATGGCACAGCGAGGAAGAGCCACTCAACCATCACGAGGCACCAGGAAGACAGCTTAAGCAAAGCAACCAGCTCTCTCTTCCCCATCAAGATGATTGCAATACTAGAATGGACATAAAGTAACGTACAACAAAACATAGAACAATTACAGACTCCCACAATGGGAGTAACAATAAACATAAAGCAACAACAGCAGAAGCCTTTAATGATTTTCGCAACCATTCAAAACCCCATGAACAAAACCAGTTTGGTTGTCAGCTGACTAAGTTCATTTCCACTTGCAATACACATCATGTATTTAATTCATTCACCAGAAGAGACTTGTAGCTCTGAATGATGGCACGCTCATGCCTGGTTCTCACATGCAAAACAAGCTTGGACAGTTTGCCACCACAGTACTACATTTACATAGGTTTAGATAAACAAATTTTTGCAGTGTATAATTGTAAATATTTTCTTACCCATTAGTTATAACATATGTTTTGGGTGCTCAAAAGAACTGTCTCATTGAGACGGTTCTTTTGAGTACCCACAACATATGTTTTGGTTGAGAAATAAGGTAATCATTGGGCTTGCTCAAATTTTGGGATAAACTTTGTAAATGTTAATAATATTGTGTGTAAATAATTCAGGTAAAATATTTAAAACAAGATTATGTCATTAGTTTGCAATAAGTTTCTTTTGTTCATGTGTCACTCTGTATTAGTATTCTGTCATGCTCACGGGTAAAGTAAACAGTAAAAACCTGTCATAAGCAGCCACTCAAAAATAGACAAAACATAGGTCTTAAAGACAAATGGTAGCTTAATGAAGGTCCAAAGTATTGCAGAATGCTCTCTTGGAGCATTCTGCAATACTTTTGACCTGCATTAAGCGATAATCGGTTTTGAAAAGCAATTTTTTGTCTTTTTGAGTTGCCGCTTATGACAGGTTTTACTGTATTTTTATTACTTTTTTTTTGTACAGACCCACGATAATAAAGAACATCTAGCAATGATGGAAAGAATCATGGGTTCCTTACCTTATAGAATGATCAAGAAAACAAAGTGAGTATATCTACCTTTTATTCCCTTTCAATCTTTAGACAAATTTTAAAATATTTCTGTTTCCCCTTCCCAACAATATATAAATGATAAGAGTTGATTTGTCACATTTTTTGGTGTGTTATATATGTATGGGATAGTTGTATTTAAAATTATCATTTGGGGAGGTATATTGTCGAAAATATGGTAGAAAGAAGAGTTTTACAGCAATGTGTTTGTGGAGCCTTTAAACCTGATTTTCAACCACATATTCGAAGATTTACCTCGCCAAATGAACTTTTTGAATATGGTTAATATACCCATTCTAGTGCACATTTTTTGTTCACAAAAGCAGTGAAAATGTAATATTTTGCACCTACAGCCAATGGCTGCCAGCTGTTTTAAGATCACTTAACCTTAATTGGAAATGAATCAGTAAATTTGAGAAGAAAAAAAAAATGCTGTCTTTAATTGGTGCATATAGACACAACAATTTTTTACTAAATTTCTGATACTAATCTTTTTAATTTTCTGAGTACAGCATTTGTGAAATGAAATTTTAAAGTGTAAATCAACAATTTTTGGAAAGCTCATAGTCCTTGAAAACTGTACAATTTTTCAAAGACCTTGAAAAGTCCTTATTTTTGTATAGACTTAACTATATTAATCCTGTTTGATATTTTGGTACTCATCACATAGGCCAACAGCCAAGGCTCAGTCAAGTCTGGGCATCTGCACAGTCTCGCCAAAGCCATTGCTACTCGCATACATAAAGTTTTGAAGTATATGAAGGCTTAGACAAAAAAAACAGCCGCTACCCCCCCTAGGTAGCTGTGTTTACATGTTTAAAGAGGACTACGCATATGTGATAAGTACCAAAATTGCAGGGGAATGCAGTTGCTCAGTTGGTACTGTGTTAGACCGAGGATCAAAGGGTTACTTGTTCCTGACTCACCGCAGCCAGAGTCACTGTGTCGTGTTTTTGAGCAAGACAGAAATGATCCTGTCATGACTGAAAAACTGGGACGTAAAGCATCAACACAAGCAAACTAAATGCACTGATTATTTCAACAAATATTTCAAAGGAAATTTATTCAAATATAAGAATTCTATTTTCACTCTTATACAAATTTAGGGCCACTTGGCCTGTGTCCTGAAACGGAAAAATTGTGGATATCTTCTTACCCATAAGTTTAAACACGTATTTTTTTTCTGCCTGAATTTTGTCCTGATGAGTTCTCATTAACCATTGGGCTGATTGTTTTAAATTTTGGGATATGGTAGATATGGATGTGAAGTTGTGCAACAGGGTTACAAAATTCAAAATGTTGGACTCTAAGGCTGGCCCACGGGCGTGCCCGAAACCACCCAAATTTTGTTCGGACTATTTCTCACTAACCAAATATTGGTATAAAGCTTTGCAAGAGAGTTTGAAATTTGGAATCCCGGACTCATTGGATGACCTGGATGACAATGGATGACCCTGAGACATGCCCAGCTCAAACAATTCTTAAAGTCCTTATATCTCAGAAACCATTGAGATACCCACCCCTAAACCATATATATTCATGTTTCTTATGATACAACACATTCAATAAAACTGACCAGGTAGTCTCCTGGTGTGCGCCCGGGCATGCCCCACCCCATTCACTTCATAAAAGGCTTAATATCTCTGAAACAGTTCAGATCCCCACCCCTAAACCATATATATATTCATGTTTCTTATAAGACACATTCAAAAACACTGACCAAGAAGTCCCCTGGTGCATGCCCCAACCCCTTCACTTTTTAAAAGACCTTGTATTTTGGAAACTGCTCAGATCCCCACCCCTGAATCATATATATTCATTTTTCTTATGAAAAGACGCATTCAATAACACTGACCAGGAAGTCTCACGGGAGTGAGTCTGTCCTTGCCCCACCCCTTCACTTCATATAAGGCTTAATATCTAGGGAATTGTTCAGATCCCCACTCCTAAACCATATATATTTAAGCTCATATGACATGACACATTGGTTATTACTGACCAGGATGTCCCCTGGGGTGTGCCAGGACATTGGGGGGCTAGTTTGGGAGACTTTATAATCAATAGATTATAATCATATCTTGTTTTAATATGTTCTGTTGAATAATAATATGTCACAATGTATTTAAAGATATTTATTTCAGCAGTTCTTTTATATAGGCAGTAGGAAGTAACTTCTGTATAATATAATAAGCAATACTTCAAACTATAGTCCTTGCATGAGTTTCAGAAATAACGACTTAAGCAAGGTATCAGTCGGGTCAGTGACATACAGATTTACAGTAAATATTCTAAAATTTCCAACTCTAGTTGCCTGCCAAAAAGACAAGCATTCTGATCAGGGTCTGCGCTGCTTGCTATTCTGATTTTGTGAATTCCAGACCTGATAACTAGCATTTTATGTGAGAATGAGAAGTGTTCAAAATTTTAGAACATTTACGGTTTACAAGAAAATATGTAAATAGTCCATATTAATTTATATGAAGAATGGGGAGATAGACATTCTACAAGTGTTAAAGTAAATAACCTCATTATTGGAACATGGGGAATAGCTGAATGGTCAAATCTTCAGATAATTTTGGATACTTTTCATGCAATGGGAGGAAATGTAGTAACTACTTAAGTTCAATAAAAACAAAAATATTTCTGTTTGACTTTGACCTGATTGATTTTTTTCATATAAGTAGTATACATATCTATGATTTAACCCTAAGGCCCAGATAAGTTATGAAAAAAGGCAACAGGAATCACATTAATATGAATTTTTGGATTATTTCCTTTAATGTCTTAAGCAAATTACATGCTATGGGTACTCAAAAAGAACTGCCTCTATGACACATGGCTTTTGAGTACCCATAACATATGGGCCTCAACACGAGAAAACCTGTCTTTAGGTGTTTGCGAACAACAAAGGCGCAGACCAGCCTGCGCATACGCGCAGTCTGATCAGCGCCTTTGTTATTCTCTTATTGCAAAGTATCGTATCTAGACTTGCTTCAAGCGAAATTTCAATTTTCTAGCCAGTCTCTATAGCTGAGGAAACTGGTTTGAGTCTCACTTTGTCAGGAACCCCAAAGACAGGTTTTGTCCCGTGGTGGCCCATATGATAAAGCTCATGAAATTTTAGTACATATCATATTGTCGAGCAGCAAAGGCTGATATAAGCCTCCTCATTCGCCAGAGACTTCACTGATCACATTTCCAAAATATGGAAGTAGAGGAAGGATTATTCTAAAGTTAGACCCCTAGTCCCACTTGATAGCTACATAGACTATTTGGGCCTCGTTGCAACAAAACCTGTCTTCAGGGTCTCTGACAAAGCGAGACATGAACCAGTCTCCTCAACTACAGAGACTAGTTTGAAAATTAGAATTTTGCTTGTAACAAGTTTAGATATGATACTATCAAAAGGCGTTGATCAGATTACGCAAATACGCAGGCTGGCCTGCGCCTTTGTTGTTCCAAAACACCGAAGACAGGTTTTCTCGCATAGAGGCTTATTTAAGAGTGACTTTACGCATAATTATGGGAAAAGTACAAAATCTTATGAGCTTGCCTTAAGATTGACTTGAGAAATAAGGGAAGTAATTCATAAGTAACGGAGGTAATTTAAAAATGATACACTTATCTGGAGCCTTGTAACCGATAGTGACCACCTCATGAATTTGTGTCATTAATCCAAATGCTTCATATTTACCCTCTTACCTGCAAAGAACCAATTTCTTCTGGCATGGACGACTAGAATGGGATCCCACCACGTCCTCGGGACGTTATGTTCGTGAGAATTGTCGTCCCCTCTATGTAAGTTTCGGGTGATGCTACCCCACCCACTCCTTGCAGGCTGAATGTGTTTATCTTACCGCATCTGTGTGTACGCTTTTGGGGTTTCTCATTTTGTCGGAATGTGAATGCTAGTGAATATAATAGACTGGACTTCTGATGAATGACTTAGGCCATATTGAAAAAATGAATTGTTTGCTATTTCACAAATTGCCTATTTAGTGTGAGAAAACAAGTGCTAACTCTTTACCTTCTTGGTAATTTTGCATCCTTTTTTGTCGTCTGCTGATTTTTTTCAAAATCAATTTTTTTGAAAAATTCTTTCAGGAATTCCCTCAGAGTGAAAAACAGTTTGGATCCAGATCAGGCCCAACATTCTGTCGGGCCTGATCTGGGTCCAAACTGTGTGGAAAAGTTATCAGCAGACGACACTAGTGGGCAAGGAGTTAAAGCATATTTTCAGCAGGAAAAGTACACAGCTTTCTGTGTAGGCAGAAATATTTTGGCAGAGACAGTTGAAAGATGGTAAACAAACAATTTTTTTACTGTGACCTATGGGGAGAAATTTCACAAGATCCTTTAAATGGAATGAATGTCACAATTTCTCCCGTAGAATTTCATTTGGAGTCTAGATTTAACACTTAAAGCGCCATCAAAGTTAAGCAGCAGACGGCACTTTTTTAAGACCAAATAAGACGATATTTGAACCAATGGGCGCAACATGGGCATTTAATATGGTTGTGTCTTGCAGGGCTGCACTGCGCCCTCATTAAAACCAAACAAACATATTTCAATTCTTTTCACGCCATTTTTTCCTCTGCTCTCTCGTCTGCTTATTTTCTTTGGTAGCCTATATTGCAAACAATATAGACCCAGATCAAACTGCCCCCTCAGGATGCAGTCTAATCAGGGTTCATAGTGTTTGGTCCCATGATAGATTTAGTATGGAGTGCATTAGTATATATGCAGCAGACGTAATGAGCAGACAATATTTTCTGAACAACAATGATAATGGTTAGGTATAATTCGGTAAGTTAAAGATTTACCTGACTTTCAAGCCGTAATTGCCCTGGAAAAAAGATGGCACAAGTTAGTCTTCTGCTGTTGTAATGAAAGGTGTCGTCTGCTGAACTCATTGATGGGCGCATTAAGTGTTAATGGAAAGACAAAACACATTTCATCTGTTTGCGACAAGGATTGGAAATAGTTGTATAGTAGCATTCTGAAAATGCCAAATTGAACTTGCAGACAACATTGGAATGGTGACCTTTGTAGACAGATGAGAAATGTTTTCTCTTTCTGTTCTTTAGCTTGTCTGATTTTTATGATGCTGCTTCGAGTGGGAGTCTTGCATAAATGATCCGGATGTTATTTCTTCTGTTGCAATGTGGGTAATTTTTACATGCTCTTTGTGGTCTGCTGACAGTTTTCAAAATCAACGTTCTTAAAAATTCTTTCAGTAATACCATGAGAGGTTCAAACTGTTTGGATCCAGATCAAGCCTGAAGTTCTGTCAGGCCTGATCTGGGTCCACTGCTTGCAAAGATCAGCAGCAGACAAAATTCGCCACTAGCAGGCAAAGAGTTAAATGTGGGAACAGAAAACATCTAAGGAAAATATATCTTGTTAAAAATAAGAATTTTGTCTATACATTGTACAGCAATTTATAGTTGATTAATGGTAGTCTCATTGATGAAATAGACAAATGTGTTTTAACCTCTATCTTGCCAATATTTTTGTCCGGAAGATGTTGTCTGCTTTAATATTACGTCTGCTGTTTACAGGACTTTAGTTAAGAGTGTGTACCAAAAATAAATTTTTATATTTGTCAATCAAAACAAAACATATGTTATGAGTACTCAAAGAACCGTCTCAATGAGACGGTTCTTTTGAGCACTCAAAACATATGCTAAAATTGATTGAGTAAGAAAATGTTCACAATTTTGCTCTCAAAAGTTTTTCTTATCTAAACCTGTATATATTTCAAATGCACATCAGATTACTTTTTATCATGGTAACAAATACTATGATTCTGATCAGACTGCCCCTATTAAGGGAGCAGTCTGATAAGTGTTGATAGTGTTTGCTTCCATGGTGAAAACATTCTGGAATGCACTTGAATATAATCAGCAGACGTGATAAGCAGAGGACATTTTAAGGACAAAAATGCCAGGATAAGGGTTAAAGCATTTACACGATACAGAAGAAGCATCAAGATTTGCACTCGAAGCAGCTCATAAAAATCTGTATAACATTGACGTATTAATTCTAAAGTATTCATGTGCTGTGCAGTTTTTGATGACTATTTAATCTAAAGATTTGCTATGTCTGTAAAGACCTGGCAAACGCTTCTTAATAGTGAAAGATTTGTGATGTTGTCAGTTAAATGCTAGCAGGTGCCGTCTTAAGCTTTTCAACAAAGAATGTAGCATGCATTCTTTTTGCATTGAAAAATGCAAGCTGTTGCATAGCAGAGAACAGTCATACTTTATTTTTCTGAAGGCACAAATGGGGATGGCCAGATTGTGTAACAGAGGGGGGGGGGGGGGATCACACAATTTTTTTTGAACTTAAGTTCTTGATATGCAAGATATTCTATTATCAAAACAGTGCAGATCCAGACCAGTTACCTTTTCAAAGCCAGCTGATCTGGATTTACACTGTTTTCTAGTCTGCCTGTAAATAAAGGCTTATATATGGACTCCAGCAAGCTAAATGGTAAAAAAATTAGGGAGCAGTAGTTCATAAAAAACCTAGTGTGATAAGGGTTGATTTTATTGAAATTAAGGCCTAGGTATATTCTGAACACAGCCTTTTCCAATCAAAATTTCTACTTTTGTTTCTTCTATGAAAACATTTGTTGCGGTGTTCATTAGAAGCATCTCCTTTTGGCACTTCTAATGAGTAGCAACAACATATATTATCTTGGAAAGATCATGAAGATACAACTTTTGAGCTCAAAAAAGTGTCTCAGAGAGGCACTTTCATTGAATAACAAGTTGGGAGAAAAAGATTCCTTAATCTGGGCCATCTTCTCCAAATTTATAGAATATAAATCAACCTCTCTGCTGTATTTCTCCCTGTCTGAAACTAGAGCTTGACCTCTCACAACATATGTCTTTATGGAAAAACGAGAAAAAATGTCATCTGTGTACCCTCGTACAACAGGATATATTGTTTGACTGTTCTCAATCTAGCAGGCCTCCAGATAAGAGTGCATATTGGAAAATAGTTTCTTTATTTCTCATCCAAAACATATGTTGTGGGTACTCAAAAGAACCTTCTCAATGAGATGGTTCTTTTGAGCACCCAAAACATAGGTTTTGCATGTTTTGCTTGATGAGTAAGAATATAACTACAATTTTACGTTCATAAAATGTCCTTATCTGGATCTATGATCTATGCTCTTTTTGTATTAACGGCACATGATTGCTTTTTCTTGGCTATGTATGAATGATATTAACATATATTTTGTTCGTCAAAGTGTAAATTTGGGCTAAAGAAAGGAATATTCTGGTCATACAAACTTAATGACAGTTTTATAGGTGTAAGACTAATAAGTTAAAAACTACAGTGAAACCTTTCTAAAAAGGCCACTCAAAAATAGACAAAACAAAGCCTGTAACGGTAAATGGTAGCTTAATGAAGGTCAAAAGTATTGCAGAATGCTCTCTTGGAGCATTCTGCAATACTTTTGACCTGCATTAAGCGATAATCCATCTTGAAAAACATTTCTTTTTTGTCTTTTTTGAGTGGCCGCTTAAGACAGGTTTAACTGTAAAAGTTTAGAAATAATGACTGTAATGTGACATAAGCTAATTGCCAATTAACTTACTGTATTTTGCCCAAATGTTCGGACAGATTGGCCGGACAAAACGGAATAAACTCAGATCATACTGCTTAGATTAGAATGTCAACTGTTTTGATCCAGATAAGGCAAGAAATTTTGTTGGGGCATGATCTTGGTCCAAACTGTTTGCATTGGTTATCAGCAGAGGGCAAAAATTATTGCTAGCAGGCAAAGGGTAAATGGCTTGTATATTTTTTTGCAAGGTTCTCTTGGATAATTTGGGCCTCAACCCCAAAAAACCTGTCTTCAGGGATTTGTGAACAACAAAGATGTAGACCAGCCTGCGCATCCTCACAGTCTGATCAGCGCCTTTGTATTCACTTTTTGGAAAGTATCATATCTAAACTTGCTATAGGTGAGATTTCAGTTTTCTAGCTAGTCTCTGTAGCTGAGGAGACTGGTTTGAGTCTCGCTTTGTTGGAAACCCGGAAGACAGGTTTTGTCGCATCGAGGCCCATTATTACTCTACCAGTGTGAATTAAGCAATCAAACTTAAGCTATACATTACAAATCAGGCATTGAACAATTAATTACATAAAAGGGTATGGTATGATGGTTGAAATCGGTTGAAAAACTTATAATGCTAATGACTGCATGTGCTTGTTAGCAAAGCTAAATTGTAGTGTGAGTGAATAGCTTATATTTTAAGCTTGAAGTGAAGTCCCTTTTAAGGTAGTCTGAACAAATTTTGTGCAACTTAAGCATTGACCTGAGCAAAGTCAATACAGCTAGGGCTGAGCAAATTTGTATAGCTTGATTTGAAGTCCCTAAAGCTAGGCCTGAGCAAATTTGATGTAGCTTAAGCATGAAGTTAAGTCCCCTAAGGTGGGCTGAATTCAATACAGCTAGGGCCTGGTCAAAATCTATATTGCTGAAACTTGAAAAGTAAGTCCCTAAAGGTAGGCCTGAGCAAATTACTGAAATGTATTAATCCCTTAAGGTGGGTCTGAGGAATTCAATACAGCTAGGGCCTGAGCAAATTCAATATAGCTTAATCTTGAAGTGAAGTCCCTTAAGATAGGCCTGAGCAAATTCAATATAGCTTAATATTGAAGTGAAGTTTCTTGAGGTAGGCTCGAGCAAATTAGATATAATTTTAATGTGAAGTGAAGTCCCTTAAGGAAGGCCTGAGCAAAGACAATTCAGCGGAGGCCTGAGCAAATTCAATATAGCTTAATTTTGAAGTTAAATCTCTTTAAGTGGGCCTGAGCAAATTCACTCTAGCTGAAGTCTCTTACGGTGGACCTGAGAAAAATCCATTTAGCTAGGGCCTTAGCAAATTCATCTTGAAATGAAGTCCTTTTAACTGTACCTATGCAAGTAGCTTATGTTTCAATCCTGAACTCAGGCCTCCAGATAAGAGTGCATATTGGAAATTTATTTTCTTTATTTCTCATCCAAAACATATGGCCCTATGTGAACTGTTTCAACTTCTGTTCCTTCATCCATATAAGCCTAGCATCCTTTTTGTTGGACATATGCAAACAGTGCATAGGTTTAGATAAGCAAAAAAAATTTAGCGTAAAATTGTAAATATTTTCTTACTCATCAGTTTTAACATATAATTTGGGTGCTCAAAAGAAGCCGTCTCATTGAGACGGTTCTTTTGTGTACCCACAACATATGTTTGGTTGAGAAATAAGAAAATTAAATTTTTGTTACACTCTCTTATCTAAAGTCCTGCAGTGGCAAACAGGCATCTGATTAGGGTCTCCTCTGTTCGCTTACAAAATGTTCTACCAAAATCGGGATGAAAAATTAATGGAAGATACCACCCAACGACACCTTAACAAGGAAACAGACTGGTCCAATTGTAAAGTGGGAAATTCCATTCCATATATTAGAGGTCACAATCTAGAGGGGGGAGAGGGGGGGGGGGGGCAATGTTAAAGTAGGTCTGAGCAAATAGCTTATGTCAGTTTACCAAAGCTGTGCTGCAGGTATACTGTCATTGTATATTAGCCCTTAATGCGCCAATCACGACAAAAGTCGTCTGCTTTTCTCGTCTGCTGAAATGTTTAAGAAGCCTCTATAGCAAACAGTGTGGACCCAGATCAGACTGCTCCTATAGGAGCAGTCTGTTCTGGATCCATGCTGTTTGCTTCTATACTGAATTCGTCAGTTATGTTTGGCAATTATTTGCAGCAGACAACCTTAAGCAGACAACATTTTCAGATGCATTATTTTCTTGGCGCTTTAAGGGTTAGTCGACCAGAGCTTTCAATCTTTCGCCCATGTTTACTGCTTACAGTAGCTACTTATTAGTCATGCGTGCATGGCCTGCATATTGTTATTTTGTTGCATGATTTTGATTGGCTTATGTTGTATATTTTTGTGGCTAAAGAAAAACGAAGTATTTCTACCATGGCCGGCTTGACTGGAATGAGAAGAGCTCGGCGGGACGGTACGTCTTGGAAAACTGCAAACCATTGAAGGTATGTTACCTTGCACATAGCTGATTATTAAAAAAAATCGGATGTGGGGGGGGGGGTGGATCTGGTTTTTCATATGGGCTAATGGAGCCTTTGTGGTGAAGTGGATAAACCACTCCCCCTGTAAACCAGGGGTTGCAGGTTTGATCTCTGGCTTCACCAGTCTGGCTGAGGAAACTATAAGCTGTGGCCCCGTCTCTATATAACCTTAAACACAAATACACACACATCAGGGCTAATAGTTGACATAACTGAAAAATTGTTGAATGGGACGTTAAGCTTCAACACACAAAAAATATAGTTTTTTTTTATTCAATTCCATCTTGCAAGGCGGATCTATATTTTTTGATGAAAAAAAGATTCCTATTTACAAAAGACAAAAATATTTACAAAAGACAAAAAGGAAAGAAAAAAAAAGTTTTTTAGCAGTATATATTACTCAAAAGATTTGTGATGAAAAGTTAGAAAATTATTTTTTGAGCTTATCTTAAATAACTCTAAAGAGTGTTAATCAACCGTTATCATTCTAAATTTGGAATATCCTGTTTTTGAAAACAGTATTGATTCAGATCAGCTGGCTTTCTGAGAAGCCAGCTGATCAGGATCCACACTATTTTTCCCTCTACTTGTATGTAAATACATGCTAATAGATTGAATTCTTGATCTTTAATTGGGCAAAAATTGGGGAGGAGTGTAGTACATAAAACAACAATCAGCATGATAAGGTTTAATTAACGCAGTAGAATAAAATGGGTGCGCAGTGGCTCAGTGGTAGAGTGCTTGACTCAAGACCGAGGGGCCGCAGGTTTGAGCCTCATCGGTGTCATTACGTAGTGGTCCTTGAGCAAGACATTTTTATCCTAGCTTAGTACTGGTTCAACCCAGGAAGACCTGTCCCTGTTTAACTGAAAGATTGTTGATGGGATGTAAAGAATCAAATCAAACAAACAAAACAAAAACAGTAGGATAAAGGGTAACAGGTCTTCCTGTCTGTCTGTATGAGACAGTATTAGCAGCTGTGAAAGTTAAATCATAGTACAGATCTTCTAAAAAACTTTGGCAGTATTTCAGCATCTTCTAAATTTGCAGTCTTATACTGTCAGTGAAAGTTTTTATTTCTTTGATATACAGTAAAACCTGCCTTATGCGGCCACTCAAACAGAAGACCAAAAATTGGTTTTCAAGACGGATAATCGTTTAATGTAGGTCATAAGTATTGCAGAATGCTAAGCTACCATTTGTCATTAAGATCTTTGTCTATTTTTGAGTGGCTTCTTAAAACAGGGTTTACTGTATGCCTGTATCCACATGCCTGGTAAGAGGGAGGATAACAGTCCTTTAAAAAAAACAAAAAAAACAACAACATGTTTTTAGCTTCCTGCTCAAACATGATCTTTTGTGATTGGTCTTTGTCTGTCGTGGGTCGTCAGTAAATGTTTTCATATTATTTGTCAACATTGCTTGGTGAAGTTGTTATCAAGGCTATATATGTGTTGTTGCTAGCTGTCGTAAGTGTATCCCCCCACCAAGAAGGAAGGAGATATTGTTTAAGGTGCTGTTCCTGTTTGGGTAGCCCAGTCAGTTATAGTAGAGTACTGTACTGTTGTTGCGTTACATGTCAGTCAACAATTGTTCAGTCATATCAGGATGTGTTCCCGAGTTAAACCATTATCGGTTTTGTTCAAGGACACATTACTTGGTCTACCATTGGATTTGAACCTGTAACCTTTTGGTTATGAATTCAGCACTCTATCAACTGAACTATGATAATCTGACTTGTATGGACCTCAAAAGAGGTTATGAGTCCAAATCCTGCTCTGGCCACCTGATTTCATAAATATTATTCTCTCCTTACTACTGTTTCAAGTTAGACAGTTTTACACTGATGAAAGTTTATTAAGCGTCATTTTTATGGGACATCGGCAAACCCTTAAGAACCAGATCAGACGCTGCAAAACGCGGCGCCTGATCAGGTTTTACACTGTTTGTTTACAGAATGTACTTTTAGAATTCGAATGAAATTTAAACTTACTACCCAACAACCCTTAAATTCAAAATGGATTCGTCCAATTGATAAGGGTGAGAAATTTCATTAGGCATAAATGGTTTATGTAATGGTAAACAGCTTAATAGCAGCTTGTCCAGGAACAGTGTTATATGGGCCTCGTTGCGAGAGAACCTGTCTTCGGGGTTTCTGACAAATCAAGTTTCAAACCGTCTCCTCAGCTACAGGGACTACCTAGAAAATTGAAATTTCACCTGTAGCAAGTTTAATTATAATACTTTTCAAAAAGCGAATAACAAATGTGCTGATCAGACTGCGCGGATGTGCAGGCTGGTTTGCTCATGTGTTGTTCGCAAACCCCGGAAGACAGGTTTTCACGCGTCAAGGCCCAACCCTATATGACTCAAAAATTGTTGAAGGTGATGTTAAACACAAACTAAAGAAAAAACCCTTTCACATCTGACCTTTTGAGCAAGTTTATCATGTAAAAAGCTCAAACGGGTAGCACATTTCTGATAGGTACCCTTGTTGTGATGACAAGGTGTTTGCTTAGTGTACATTGTGAAAAAATGAATGATGTTGTGAGTGTACAGCAAAGCTCCAATGAAGAACATTTAATCTTAAAAACCTGATTGTTTTCCTACTCCTCAAATGAAACATATGCTGTAGTTACTCAAAAGAACCATCTCCGTGAGATGGTTCTTTTGAGTTCTCCCAGCAAATATCTTAGCCCTTGACCGGCTGAGCTTGGATTTATCCTTTTTTGGAAAACGCTGTTAATCCAGTCTGACTGTATATACATGCTTTAGAATGAAATAGTGATGGTTAACAGGATATGTGTCGAGGAGAAGTGTATAAATTAAAAATGTTCAGAATGACAAAAGTCACTTGAGAGATAAGACACATATTTTAGAAGTCTGCTCTTTTGCCTGGAGTTTTGGTGCAGTTATGCTTGATGTTGATCTCTGCTTGTTGCATGTTTCCCTTTTGTTTGCTTTGCCTTTTCTAGCATGTAATTGTTGTGTAGTGATACTAAAATTTATGATTTATCCGTGTGAGCCTCGTTATGTGATAAATATTTGTAGTGTATTCCCTTGATAATCATAGTTAAAGAGAAGCACACATATTGAGTGTAATATTGATATTATTTTTGTATCCATCAGTTAAAACTTGGGTTTGGGGTGCTCAAAAGAATCATCTCCTAGAGATGGTTCTTTGGAGTACCCACAACAAATGTTTTGGCTGAGAAATAAGAAAACAATATGCTCTTTTATCTGGAGGTCTGATAATGCTATGCTTAAATTAAAGCCCATAATATCTTCAGTTGAATGGAGTAATAAAGGGACACTATTGCGAAGAAGTAACAGGAAAATGACCAAAGCTTAATTTTGCAAAGAAATAATAGGAAATTGGTGAATAGTCAATTTGATTGGAACAAGAATATGACCAATTTCTGAAATTGAAGTCTAGTTCCCGTTTGATAGTGAGGGTGTTTTATATGTCAATAATATTGATAAAAGCATGGAATTGTGTGCATCGTGTGTTTTACATATTTTATTCCTCATGTCATAGATTTTAGTTGCTAGCTTCTTAGCTTATTGCTTCAAGCTTTTTTTAAAGATAATACTTGTTATTGTTAATTCAAGAATTTGAACTTTTTACTTGGTAAGAGTTTTTCGAATGGTACTGAAACTATTTTATACTGAACATTCAAGATAATTTATTCAAGATAATTTTCCATAAACATAATATTGTTGCAATTAGCTGGAAATAATTCACGTTTGGATAGCTTTCAAAAATGTGTCATACATTATCATTATAGCTTGAGTTTGAGCTATGAGGTTTGAATGAGTTTGAATTTCATGGCTGAATTAATAAAAAATAAAAAAAAAAAAGAGAGAGAATATATCTCAGTACGAAAGTATGGCTATATTTAGTCAACTAGGAACATGGCAGATTTCGATGAAAGCTTTGCACGGTCTGTTTAGAAAAGTATTTACATCTGAATTTTGTAGTTTTTATTGTGACAACCAAGGTATATTTCAATATAAATACTGTCCGTCTTAAATAGTCATTAGCTTTTTGATCAAATACAATCACTTCTTTAGTACAATGTACAAACTCCAGCTTATCTGAAATTTTTCTTTAATTCAACAAAGAAAAAAACTCAATAGAACGGTTCAATATAATAGCCAGCATATGAAATGTTGGTGCATATGCATGCACAAAAGGCTCGGTGGTAGAGTGTTAGACTTGAGATTGAGGGGTCGCTAGCTCAAGCCTCAAGTTTCGTCCTTGAGCAAGCAGCTTAGTCTTGACCTGACAGCAAATTTGTTGACTGGGATGTAGCACATCAACTCAAAGACACAAAACATCCATGAACAGCTATCTTGTGAGACAAGAGGCCTCCTACTTTGATATTTTAAATTTATGAACAGAGAAGGCTCTGGCGAGACTGCCAATGCACAGGCTTGTCTCAATCTTGGTTGTTTGTGGATACGCAAAGTACCAAAATCTCATGTGCTGGCCTATATGTTTTTGTCATGAAGTAAAGCAATCGGGAAAGTCCGGCACAATTTGTGAATCGAATCAAGTCTTGGGTGTACCTATGGCGCATTACGCATAGTACTGTGTATGAAAAAGCTCCATTTTGTTAGCCAGAACTGGTGTAAGGAAAATTAGTTCTGTAGCATGTGGGTTAAGCCCTATCAATATGCATTTTTCTGATTACTTGAAAAGTTTAATCAGCAGAATAAATGAAGTTTATGTATAGCGATATTTTATTGAAAAACATAAACTTCATTTATAATGTTTGTTTTGCTGCAATCACACTTGTTATTATGGTGGCATAGTTTCTGTAATGTCAGCGTCACGTTATCAAAGTAGATCCTCAATGTACATACGAGGTCTTGATTCCACGGAATTTTCACGGAATTGGCAGAGGCAGTTCTGATTGGAAGTAAAGAACTGCCCTTTTATCAGGATTCCTGGTATGTAGATGATATTTCTAATGTTTCTCCCAATTTTTCAGCACTATTTAAAGGATAAGGGGCCGGAGCATCTTCTGCTGTTTGACCTTATAGAAAAAATGCTTGACTACACTCCAAGCAACCGCATCACATTGTTTGATGCGTGTCGTCATCAGTTTTTCCAGTCTATACATATCAAAGAGCCGAAAGAGCCGCGGCCTGGTTTCCCACTCTCATACCCGGAGCAGCCGGTGACGGCAAACGGGAACCAAGAGTTACAGCAGCACGGCAATCAGTCCACCGATCCAATTGTGATTGATGAGAGCTCATGCGAGTCTGAATCTAAAATTGATCACAACTTGCCGCGCGATCGAGAAGTAGATCGCGACTTCAAAAGGTGAACTGTGCATTTCAGTCTATTCGGATATGTAGCCAGCTTTGGTGTGAATTATTTTAGTTTGCTTGTTTTTTCCCCCTCCTTCTTTTAGTTCTGGACTTGTCTTTTTTGTTTTTAAAATATCACTATGTAAATTTGTGCCAAACATCGTTTAATAGTATTGTTAATTTATGCAGAATATCACTATGAAAAGGTTTATGTAAATTGATAAACAATGCCTTCATGTGAATTTTTGCCAAACATGATTTTACATACGAGCCAGTGCTTGAGATTTCCAACAATGTGGTATGTACGACCAGCAAAGCCTCAGATCAGCCTGCGCATAGGCGCAGTCTGATCAGAGCCTTTGCTAGTTGCTTGGGTATTCTATGATTGTTAAGCTACTGACTGAACACCATTTGGAGTTTCTAAGCTTAACAGGAGGTTGCAGAGGCTCGTCCGAGTCTACACTTGTCAAAATGTCAAATTGTTGGAAATCTCATGTCGCGGCTCAATTACATTTATCATATGCTTCTGAGAGTGATATAATTAGAGATTATCTCAAGGCTATTTGCTTATTGCCTGAAATATCAACCCGAGACCCCATTATTAGCTAGAGAGCCTTAACTCAAGGGCTGATAATGGTCAAGGGTTGATACTTAGGGCGATAACCAAAACCCCCGGAGATAATCTGTTTATCACATATTCCAATTCACTGTTTTAACGAGTTTGAAGTACAAAAATTTAAGTGAAACATAGGATTGAAGCAAATTTTGCGTTATGTCACGCCATTTGTTTACATCTGATGACATCTTATGATCAACATCTCATGCTGGTCATGATAACCTCACTCCGTTCAAAATGCATGGCTTCTTGTTATTATTATGGCAGGCTGATAACCAGTCGGCGGAAAAGAGCTTATAGCGAATGCAGACTTTGGGTTATCGCGGCAAATAGCCTCCCGAATGTGTGATGTCATGTATTAAAATCCATTAACCACTAGTGGTGTACATTTCTTTTAACATAATCTAAAGATGGCTATTACAATGTTGTGTTACTGTATATATGGCAAAATATTAATGTTTTCACACAAAATGTGATTACAAAATAACTTCTTTATTTTTAAATAAAATCTAACATTCACTGTGTTGTGTCCTTGAGCAAGACTTTTTATCCGCTACTAAGTACTGGTTCAACCCAGGAAGACCTGACCTGACATGACTGAAAAATTGTTGACTTGGACGTAAATAATCAAAAAAAAGAGAAAAAAGGAAAAAAAAAAGAAATATTCAAAGATAAAAGTTGTATTTTTTACAGAGGATGGGTCCAGAACTACCTTATTTTTTTCTCTTCATTTCTGCATGTCTGTAGGGCAAGATTATAGAGCTCAGATTATCTCCCCTTTGATTTAATCCCCCTGCATGGCTTTACCTGTACTCTAGAGCTTCGGTGAATGGCTGTTGTTAATCAAACAATATCTGATAGCGGGCCTAACACTTTTACATTTGATCTTGCTTTGGCTGTTGTATGGAAATAAAGTTTCTGTTGATAGGTCTTTGTCGGAATAATCTTTTTCCTTTTCCTTCTGACATTGTGATATACAGACCTCCAGATTAGAGTGTGTACCCGGTTAAAAGAAAGTTTATTTTCTTATTTGTCAATACAAACCTATGTTGTGGGTACTCAAAAGAACCGTCTTGATGAGACGGTTCTTTTGAGCACCCAAAACATGTTTAAAATAGATAAGAAAATAATAACAATTTTACTCCAAATTGTTTTGTTCATCTCGACATATAGCTATGTACTGTTGAGGAAGCTGATGTTGTGTGAAACTTGGTTGGATTAAAAAGCTTATAGTTTTGGAAAGAATTTTGTAATAATTTACCCCTTTTATGTGTAAAAAAAAAATATGTATAGTGCATGTCGTATATAACACTTTATAGGTTTTATGGGAGGCATGATTCATGGTCGCAGATGAGCAAAAGAACATTGAAGGCAAAAGGTTGACCATCACATGGCTGTATTAACTCTTTCCACGCTAGCAGCAACTTTTGTTGTCTGCTGGTACCCTTAGTGAACAGTTTGGACTCGGATAAAGAACAGATAGAATGTCGGTCCTCATTTGTCACTCTAATAATGTTCCTGAAAGAATTTTTTTAAAAAAGTTATTTCTTTAAAAAAGTCAGCTGATGATGAAAAACTACCCAGCATGCAAAGAGTTCATAGATGCGCACCACAGCATACACTTCTACTCTAGACCAATCCCGATGAAAATATGTAGCGAGATTTGGTTTCAATTAACAACCAGGCAACCACCAAGTTAGCATTTCATTCCATGAAACATCTAAAGATAAATTGGCTATCTATTATCGTTATCCAGGTGCATGCCAAACTACACAATAATTTGTTCATTTCTACATGCTCATTACACTGAAACATTAAAAAGTAGTTGAGAAATTTGTGAAAAAAAGTTTATATTGACAAACACTCATTTATTGAATGACATATGTTGTAGGTGTACATTGGAATTGCCTCCGATGTGCAGGAACAGCATATGTTACTGAAATTAAGGAAACATATTTTGAAATGTTCACTTAATAAGTATCATGTCCATTGTCTTTGCCTCTTTTAAACATCTCAACTGCCAATGAGTAATAAAACACCTGTCACTATATAGCAGATTGTTTATATTTACATGGCAGCTATATCACCAAATTTGATCTCATGAACTATGCTTTTGCTAAGCTGCTACTTGCGTGGTTGTATATCATATCCAAATCCCTATTTCACTTGTTTCTCAATGAGGCACCGCCAGTAACTACCACGATAGCAGAAAAATATTGTCATTTACCAATTTGCTCAAAGTTTCTTATCCAGGGCTTTGCTACAAATCCAACACACTACCAACTGTCTTAGCCGGCATAGACCCCTTTAACGCCTAGGTACATACTAATGAGTTCTTTCATCTGGTTCATGGGATGGTTCATTGAGCATATTAAGGGGTCACAAGTTCGATTGTTCAAATTCAGATGTCAGTCTGTGAAGATTGTTTTCATCCTAGCAAAGAGTACAGTCCATAATGCATCATTTTATCATGGTCTTCACTGTTTGCAAAAATACTTGTTTTCCCCAAATACAAAGGGTTAATATAGCTATTAAGTGAGGTCTAGGATATGTTTATTGTGACTTTTGGCTTGGCTAATGACCAAGAAAGGTTTAGGATCTCAGAAAAGACCCAGAATAGCCTGCATAGTTTTGTGATTACAGCATGAACCTTTATAATAGATAATGTATGTTTTAGTCTCATATCTACTCTTAAAGAGCCAATCACGATTCAGTAGAACATTTTTTGTGAGTTCATAACGGATGGGACATCACAACTCATAACCCATGCACACAGTTTAGTACCAGATCAGACCCCACAGAATGTGGGGTCTGATCTGGGTCCAAGCTTTTAGACACTGAATGTTTTTTCCTGAAAAAATAATTTGAAAAATAAAAGAAAATGATGAAAAATATCTGCAGATGGCACAATATCATAAAAAATTGTCAAGCATGCAAAGAATTAACTCTTTGTGCTTTGAAACCTTTAGATTATAAAAGCTATAATTGCAAGAGCCAAATATATAAGATTTTGGCTAATCTTTGTAGCTGAGAAAGCTGGTCAGACTTTTGAGCCACACACTTCTTAGACAGGGATAGTGAATCTGATAATCTGACGTGATGTCTCACAAACATATACAAGATAGTATTCAAAGTGTCGTGATTGGTGCTTTAAGGTTTCAATGTACTGTCAAGTTTTGTATGTTTGAATCCAGAATCAGGGGTTGTGTAGTTTGCTGAATGGCCTTACGACACTTTGTTGATGGCAATTGCAAACAAACTGTTTTATATGAAACATTGTTTTTGACCTAAAAAATTTTCAATAACCAAAATGATGAATATTGAAAGCAAATTTGATATTATTGATCACCAAAATATGCACTTTGATGATTGAAAATGTTGTTTTTGGCATTCAGAAAAGCAGATCGTTTAAAAATTTATATTCAAGATTGCCATCTACCTGATCTGTCTAACCTTCTACTGCTAGGGGCGACTAAATGCCATCTGGTGATTTTAAAATGTCTCTGTAGCAAACAGTGTGGACCCAGATCAGACTGCTCCTAGAGGAGCAGTCTGATGTGGGTCCACATTGTTTTCCTGTATGCTGAAATTAGTCTGTGATGTTAGCAACTAGGTGTAATAGACAACTTTGGCAAAAGACTCTTTTATGTGCATTGATTTGTAGCAGGAGAAGGGTTAATTTCAGCCAAAATGAAGAAAGCAGTCACAGATATCAAGTCTACTGACTCTAACTTTCATTCACCATTTTGACCACTAAAGCAATCTGCTTTGTCGTATGCTTTTGGAATTGGGAAGCCTCTAGACTATAGTTAACAAAATGGATGAAAATCAGACTGCTCCATAGAACAATCTGATCTTGGTCGATAATGTGGCATGCAAATTGAAATTAATCTGTTTTTCAAGGGAAAAAATTGTAGCATCTGACATTAGTAGATGACAATTGCAGCTGTGTTTGGAACTGACATTCTTCAAGATGTATTGTTATTGTAGCTCATACAGATTTTTCCTTGAATTTAAAGTGACACTACATTTATCCTAGCTTAGTACTGGTTCAACCCAGGAAGACCCGTCCCTATATAACTGAAAGATTGTTGATGGGACGTAAAGAATCAAATCAAACAAACAAACAATAAAGTGACACTAAAAGTTTGCAGCAGACATTTTCAAATTTAATGTTTGTTTTTAGAGGCCATGTGAATCATATGCTGGGAAAAGATGATTCAAAATTTACTCCAGTATCAAGAAAAGTGTCAAAGTTTTGCTGAATTAATCCTATGCTGTGATCACTGTTGGCACTTTAAATTCATATATATGGGTAAATGTTGGTATATAAACATATGATTTTGAGCAAGTTATACCCCCTGATCATGTATTTCATTCTAAGACCCCAAATATGCTGATTAACTGGTTGAGGATGTATGAAAAATTTTGGTAAACTAATTCATTATATCATGCTACTGAAAATTGTTTTTGGTGTGGATTGCATCACCGTTGGCATTGAATCTTTCTTATGTGCAAGATATTTAATGATCTAGAGGGCCGATTGGAACTATTTGTATGGAAATAACATTTGGGAAGGTTGAAGACTTAGTTAGGTGTTGGTGATCTTGTCCTAATTATAAAGGACACAGTGGAGCTAAATAGATCAAATTTTCACCAAATAGAGCTTGTGTGTAAGTTATATGGTGGCGAGACAGACATCTGTTTTCTAATGAGTTTATAATTTTGTTATGCTTAACCTAATATTCTGCTTATTTTGCTATTTCAGAGATACCTAAAAGACCCGGACGACGAAGGCCACGTGGAATTATTCGACCTTATTACCGAAATGCTAGCATACGATCCCAAGAACAGAATAACGTTACGGCAGGCGCTACGCCACCCGTTTTTAGTACCTTATTACAAATCTCGGCGAGATCGCTCGGATCTTCTTAAGAGTGATGAAAGAGACAGATCCTACAGTCTTAGTAGATGACTAAGTGAGGAAGAGACTAACTGTTAATACACAATGAAATATATATATAAATATATGCTTTTAAAACAATGCAGCTGAAGATATAACCCTTTATTCCATAGGCTATTTTTAGATCATAACATCATTTTCTGTTTTTAGATGACATTGAAAAAAATCTAAAAAAGTTGAAGTTCAGTTTTGAATACTTTTGAAAATATTATGGAAAATGGAGCATTTGCTCGAAAAGAGCAAATGCTCCATTTTCCATAATATTTTCTAATACGTGATGTTTCTAGGTGTCTAAAGGCAATATTATGGAGTAAAGGGTTAAATAACACCACAGTGCGGTCCCTTTATAACACTGTGTTTGCTGTCCATAGGAACGGACCATGTTATAAGTAAACTGTATTATAAAAGGACGATTTTACAAAGGAATTATAGGAAATGACCATTTTATGGTCTTCACTATAATTCCATTGTAAAATTCCATGCTAAAAAAATTGGAGCCACAACATGATCCGGATCTGTTATAACCAGGTGTGTTATAGGGCTGCACTGTATAACAAGTTCATTCTTTACTTAAATTTTCAACTAATGGCCCTTGTGGCTGAGGGACTGGTTGGAGTATTTCAGTTAAGAGTAAATTTCAAATAGTGTGTTTAGCTTTCAAAAAAAGTCCAGAATTTTACAAAAATGTTTCATTTTTTCTCAACGAATAGGTTTTCACGCAAATTTTGAGTAGACTGCTGATTTGTTCAGCTCTATTTTTTTGGACTCAATTTTCATGGAACTGTAAAACCCTATTTTGTGATCTGAACCATTTTCTCACAAGGTAGGGCTTCACAGTACAAGGAAATTGTCCCCCAAGGATGCTGACGCTTAATTTGCTGAAACTAATTTGTGAGAGAAATGATAAATATTTGTTTGTCATCTGCATGAACCATTGATGGAAAAAAAAAAATGCTACTAGGCATAAACAGATGTGATTAACCCATATCAACACATGTTGATGGGCATAAGCAAATGTGGTCAAACCATATCAAGAACCTTGGCTGATGTAGATCTGTAGTTTTGAATATGTAATACATTCTCATATCATTTTTTGCTCACTTGGGTCGTCATTTACATATTTGAAGATAACAGGCTTATTCAGATAACTATTTCTAAAAAAATATGTAGTTGGTTGTGTACACTAAAACCTTTTTAAAACAGCCACACAAAGATCTTAATGACAAATGGTAGCTTAATGAAGGTCAAAAGTATTGCAGAATGCTCAATACTTTTGACCTGCATTAAGCCATAATTGGTCTTGAAAACCAATTTTCAGTCTTTTTGAGAGTGGCTGTTTTACATGGGTTTGCTATACATTGATTTTGACTTGTCAGTTTGTCTGTCTGTTCTTTTGTTTGTCTGTGATTTCTTTTGTAAACTAATCTATCTACATCACTTAAACTGGGTCAGCTGAATGGAATGATGAGTAAACTTTTGATAAAGTTCCAAAAATATTTCTTATGATCCATGCTTCTGAAAGAGCATTATGCTTATGGACAAGCATATGGTATGGGGCAGTGTTACACATAAATAATTTCAAATTTTTGTTGCTTCATATGTACATATGTTGCTGATCCAGATAACGAAAATTGAGCGTAAACTTGTCCATCTGTTAAAACATGGTTTGGGTGCTCAAAAGAACTGTCATATGGACGGTTCTTTTGAGTACCCACAACATTTGTTTTGGCTGAGAAATAAAAAAACAAAAAAATTTTCAGTTACACACTCTTATCTGGGGGTCTAAAGCATATGCTGCAGATACTCATTGGAAGTGTCTCTATGAGATGGTTCCACTGAGTACAATAACAACGGTCTCAGGAGAGAAATGAAGAAGATTTCCTTCTTGAGTATTTGAAATAAGCATCTTGTCTGAAACTATGTAAAAATGGCTAGCGTTTTGGCTATTGTGCTTCATGGCTGGTCTTGAAGCTTCTTATTTTTCAATGGTGCTATCCAATGACAGTAAATGTTTTAGAATTTCAAATAACTCATAGGCCTGGATAAGGAAATAAATTGATTGTGAATGTGTAGACCTATGTTGTGGGTACTCAAAAGAACCGTCTCATTGAGATGGTTCTTTTGAGTACCCACAACATACGTTTTGGTTGAGAAATAAGAAAATTAGTTCTTAATGCAGGTTTATCTGATAGATACCTGATATAAGGAGAAGACAAACAGTGAAGTTGTCTGATCTGGGAATTCTAAATAGGAGCAGTCTGATCTGGGTCTGCACTGTTTTGACACGAATGATGTTAACAAAAGGCCTGAAAGATCATATATCAAGAGAAGTGATTGAAATTTTTGAACATTTACTGTAAAAAAATGTGCAAAACCTTTGATACCATACAACAGCTCCGGTAAAAAGCTGCCCTTGGTAGCTAAGCATGGGATTTTAGTGCGATTTCACACCTGTGATGAGTAACCATAGGTTTAGATAAACAAAAATGTTCAGCGTAAAATTGTCAATATTTTCTTACCCATCAGTTTTAACATATGTTTTGATGCTCAAAAGAACAGTCTCATTGAGACAGTTTTTTTTGGTACCCACAACATGTTTTCGTTAAATTTTTGTTACACACTCTTTACCAATAATCCTGAGTCACAATTCGTGGTTTGGCCCAAATATTTTGTTAGGGAGGGTAAGAAGAAAAATAATAATTGCACTCAAAATTTTAGCCCAGTCCATTGATTTTGAATATTAGCCCAGTACATAGATTTTGCACATTATCATGGAATGTTTTTTTCATGTGCATTAGGTTGTGTGTTATTTCATGTAATTCAATGGTCATACCTTTAGGTATGAATGCACAATGTATGTCACCACAATAGACATCATTTATATGAAGTTTTTGCATGTCTCATTATATAGTTACACCTATGTTAGGTGGAAGTCAGATCATTTAGGGATCCATAATTTTGTCTTGTCAGCTAAAAGAACAGATGTGCAGCAAACAAGAACTGCCATAAGTGTCTACTAATGTGGCCAGTTAGTCTATATTAAAGAAAAAAAACTTTGATTGCAAATATTGCCAAAAGTTTGTTTCTTTTAGGCTTACTGATCTGTGTTCCTGGACTTCCCAAAGTTTTTAAATGCTTACTTGAGATTGAAGGGTCGCTAGTTTCAGCCTCACTGCTTCAACCATGACAGTGTTGCGACATGACTGACAAATGATGGACGTAAAGATCAACTCAAGGCTGATTAGGCTATGTATGGTAAATTGCTAATTTTTTTTACCTACAATCAAGAAGAACATTATTTTGGGGTTTGCAATTGTAAGATGTTCACCAGAATCATAAACTGTGCAGACCCTGATCGATCTTATCTAGGTCTGCACTGTTTAAGTGTAAGAAATTCAAGAATACAGACAGTTTGCCTAAACCTTCATCAAGGTAGGTTAGCTGAAAGTGGGTAAGACTATTTAATATTAATCATATGCTTTTACCACATCATTTTCACATCAGAGAAGCCGTCCAAAAGTATGAGAAATAGGTCATAAAGTAACATGATTTTGATAGCATCCATGCAAAGAGCTTGGACCAAAAACACAATATCGCGGTCTGCCACATTTGGATTTTTTTTCCTTGAGATTTGTGCTACAGTAGTTGCTACATCCAGTCTCTACTAGGGACAAAATGAATCGACTCGAACAAACAATTGTTACTGGTAAACATTGAAGGAGGAACTAAGCCTGCCTATGAATTGTAACAAGGCCTTTAAATCACACCTAAAATCACTTAAATTACATAAAGTCCTATTCCTCCTGTGGAATTGCACAGCCCTCTTTAATGGTGATATTTTGTGTGCTATTTTTCATACTTTTCTTCCTAAGAAACTTATATTGTGGGTACTCGTTGGAAGTGTATCATCGAACCACTACCAATGAGCGCGGCAACAAATGCTTTGGTGAAGAAATGAGATGAATATAGCCATGTTTCTCATAAGCATTTTGATTGGGCTATGATTTGTTCAAAGAGTTTTTAAATTAGCAATTCAGTAAATCCTGTCTTAAGCAGCCACTAAAAAGAAGACCTCAAATTGGTTTTCAAGAACGATTATCGCTTAATGCAGGTCAAAAGTATTGCAGAATGCTCCAAGAGAGCATTCTGCAATACTTTGACCTTCATTAAGCTATCATTTGTCATTAAGATCTTTGTTTTGTCTATTTTTGAGTGGCCCCTTTAGACAGGTTTTACTATAGTTTTGATTGGGCTATGATTTGTTGTAAGAATTTTTAAATTCTAGAGTTAAAGCAATAGTTTTGAATGTTGTGTTGTGTGAATGTCGGTGTATTGTCATCATGAAATGTTCTTTGAAATATTTGTCTGCAGAATAATTTTTACAAGGGTGTGAAACATTTATGTATAGCCCAAAACATCCTTACAAGCATCTACTTTGGTATGAATGAACACTTGAGATGATATAATCTTATCTCCTAGTTTCATCTGCTGATAACTTTTGCAAACAGTTTGGACCGAGATCAGGCCCTATAAAACGTCGGGCCTGATCTGAATCCAATCTGTTGACACTCAGATGGTATTCCTGAAAGAATTTTTTGAAAAAGTTTATTGCGAAAAAGTCAGCAGAAGACAAAAACATGAAAAATTTCCCAGGGGGCAAAGAGTTACACTTGGTACAAAGGGCTATGCATAGGATTAATATGTTCTTGTAATGTTTGGCTGTAAATTATTTCATCGTTATTTAATTACACTGGTATATTTCATCATAGTATTTTATTTATGATCATATATTTATTATGTCTATAAGACATAGGGTTCCCAGACATAGGGTTCTCTTCCAAAGAAATCTGACTTGTAAAAATGCAAGACAATGGCTAAAAATGTAGATGGGGTAAACATAGAATTATTTTTCTTATTTTTCAACCAAAACTTATGTTGTGGGTGCTCAAAAGAACCATCTCAATGAGATGGTTTTTTGTACTCAAAAGAACCATTTCAATGAGATGGTTCTTTTGAGCACCCAAAACATGTAGGTTGAAAAATAAGAAAACATTTTTCTCATTTTTGCACTAAAAATTGCTTATCTATACCTTTAAGGATTCTTTTGGAAGAGAATACCCTCTTCTTTTAAGAGAATTACAGAAAGAAGGGCAACCCCTGTTTTATAGACAGATATATAGGACAATTGTGTTTGTCGATGATGCTTATTTGATGTGTGTCGCTGTGAGTTTGTAAGATTCAAATGCACAACAGTTAGCATCCCCCAAGAGTTGCCTATATGAAAATAGCAAGCTTTGGGGGGGGGGGGGGGGGGGGGGGAACACACATGTTTTTATCGCATTTATTTCATAACAGTGGCTATAGATTGGACAGTATTATGATCTGAATTTGGAAATATTCAAGATTTAGGTTAAGATCCATGAGAGTTACCAGCTCCTGTACTGCAGGTGACTTGTATCAATTTTTAATTTTCAATCATTACAAACTGTTATATGTGACAAAATAAGTTGCATTAACCCTTTGTATACTGGAAACCCCTAAACACGTACCTTGGCAAACAGTGCAGACCCAGATGAAATGCAGCGTAATGCTGCATTTCATCAGGGTCTGTGCTGTTTGCTAAGATTTAAACAATCTATAGGGACAGAAATACATCATGATTAAGAAAATTCTACCTGTGACCCCTTTAAATACACAATGGGCAGTCCCATACTTATAAGTGTATCAATATTTATGGGAACATCCATCAGAATACAAAGGGTAATGGGACTGCCTTATAAAGTGCAAAATTTAAAATGTGACTCCACCTCGAAAACTTGATCAGCAGAGCATGTGAATAATAATAAGAGAATTTTGCACGATTGAAGTAAAAATTTGTTTTAGAAATACTAGTGCTTTGTATAAGAAAATGTACAGAAGTGTAAATATATGTACAGCATGAAAAGTTTAGTGCACTGTAGCTCTGTTCAGGGGAGCTCTGTTCATAAAAGTTTTAAACCAGTCTACGGTAAATGTTCAAAAATTTTGTACACTAAAATTTGTCTACCTGTCTTCGAGGTTATAAAACTTTCTTTTGCTCATAAAAAAGAAAATACTGAAAATTTAAGATTTTTCTTGCTTTAAAACTACAAAATGTAGCATTCATCATGCTTATATATGTTAAAATGCCAATAACTGTTGGCATTTAAACATTTATGAGCAGGATAAATTTCACACTCGGTTGTTGAGTTGAGCATGAAATAAGTTTTATAACCTCAGGCTCAGAGGCCTCGTCTTTGATTAAGAAATGCTTTTCTGAATAGCAAAGGCCATGATCAGACTGCTAGAGCAGTTCAGATCTAGCAGTCTGATCATGGTCTCTACTGTTTATCTATGCCTTTTTGTCAAGCATCATTTAGTGTGTATAGTGTTTAAAATTTGAGAAGATTTACCGATGTATCATTAATGTACAGTATAAATGAATTAACTTAAAATCAATTTTTTTCAATTTTTGACAATGATGAAATAATATTTTATCCACACTATAGCATATCGGTTTTGCAGTTTATGCTTTGCGTGAACTTTAACCCTTGCCATTCTGAACGATTTATTTTATTTTTTGAAAACGCTGTAGATCCTGATCAGCTGGCTTCTGATGAAGCCAGCTGATCAGGATCTACAGTGTTTTCCACCCTGACTGAAAATATATGCTTAGAATTGGAATGCTGCAGGTTGGCATGATAGAAATTGGGGAGCAGAGGACAAAAATATTTCAATATTTCACTTGACCTGCAGGACCAGTGACTTACAATTCTCACTCGTCCTGCAAACACATTCACTGTCCTTTAAAAGAATATGCAATAAAGAACATACGGGAGTTATATGTAATTTTGAATTCCTCCAGGTATTCATCCAAAAGCACTGAGAGCTGTGGGGAGAATGACTGGTCCTTTCTAGATTTCATTCGTAATTACGAGCGGACAAGTGGAATTTTTGTCCCCTGGGGAGGAGTGTAGTATATAAAAATATTCAGCATGACAAGGCTTAAACACGCCTATTTACAAAAGCACCTGTTGTTTCTGTTAGCAGTTACCATTCACACATCTTTTTTGTTTTCACTTGTTACTCTCACCATTGTTCAGTTAGCAGCAGTATACCTAGCACAGAAATACAGTTCAGTCCCTTTATAACATACATCTTATTATAATATACTGTAAATTGGGAAATTTTTGTGAGGGTTTAATTTTCGCGAAATTTTGCATATGCAAAGTTTGTGAAAATCAAACCCTCGCGAAATGGTGTGATCACTCTGTTGTTTACTGATATAGTTAAATCATGCTCTAGTTGCAAATATTTTACGTGACAAATATGTCTTGACGCTATTCGGGAAAATAAAATTCTTATGAAAAATTTCCGAATTTACAGTAATTTTAGGTAAACACAAGATGACAAAGAAGTTGAAAACCCTCCCTTTATAACACAATTCACTTATAACACAGTCCATTTCAAAGGACCACAACGACTGCCGTGAGTAGATGCTCACGAAAGTCAACCCTAAAGAAAGGAGCACCTGGAGATCAGGTGTGATATGTACTATGCGTGCAGCTAGCCAGCTACCTTAAAGGGGCCCACCGATGTGGATGATGCCCCTGCACCTGCATGTTCATCAATAATCCGATTATGGTATGTTGTGGCTCCCAAATTTTTTTACCATGGAATTTTACAATGGGATTTTAGGAAAATGACCATAAAATTTTCATTTTCCTATAATTCCTTTGTATAACTGTCTCTTTATAAAACAATTCACTTATAACAAAGTTTCTGGGCCTCATAGCGCAGTCGGTAGCAGTCTGACTGCAGATCCAGGTGTTACTAGTTTGATCCCGGCTCGGTCCCATACTTTCGTGGAGATTGATCACGAAAAAATTTCTATGGCCTTTCTCCTCCCTTCCGCTGATTCAAGAAGGGTTGTTGTCAGCTACAAGTGCAAGTATGTGCAAGAAGTACTGGTCAACTGCTTAGTCAAGCTTGGGCAGGAAAATAGAGGTTAGGTGAAACTGACCGTCCCGACATCACCATAGCTGTTGATTAGGGCGTAAAGAAGCAAACCAACCCCATTCCCCCCCCCCCCCCCCCCCCCCCAAAAAAAAAAAGGAAGTTCAGGAAAATGACCACTTTCCTTTGTAAAACTGTCGCTTTATATATATATATATTAAGAGACAGTTTTACAAAGGAATTATAGGAAAATGATTTCATTTTAATGGACCACAAATATAGCATTATGAAGGAACTGCACTGTATTTTGTATGGCATGGCTCCATTTTGATTGGCTGATGTTTATTTCTGCTGCTGCCAGTTCCTAATTCTATCACTGAAATGTAAAGAGTGCAATGTTTCTTTAGATTGTTTAGTTAAATGTGTTTTTGTGGCATTGTATATAATGACTATAAACTATAAATCTGCTCTTGATTAAAATTCATGCATTGAAATTTGTTTGTGTTTTGTGTTCCTTCCCTTCCTTTTAGTAATTAGAGTTCTCCCTTTCAGTCATTGGTTTTGTTTGTTTGATTTGATTCTTTACGTCCACTCAACAATCTTTCAGTTATGCGGGACGTGTCTTCCTGGGTTGAATCAGTACTAAGCTAGGATAAATGTGTCTTGCTCAAGAACCACAACGCAGTGATGCCGGTGAGGCTCGAACCCGCGGCCCTTCGATCTCGAGTCAAGCACTCTACCACTGAGCCACTGCGCTCCCTTTCAGTCATTGGAGTTCTCCCTGTCAGTCATTGGAGTTCTCCCTTTCAGTCATTTGAGTTCTCCCTGTCAGTCATTGGAGTTCTCCCTTTCAGTCATTGGAGTTCTCCCTGTCAGTCATTGGAGTTCTCCCTGTCAGTCATTGGAGTTCTCCCTGTCAGTCATTGGAGTTCTCCCTTTCAGTCATTGGAGTTCTCCCTTTCAGTCATTGGAGTTCTCCCTTTCAGTCATTGGAGTTCTCCCTGTCAGTCATTGGAGTTCTCCCTGTCAGTCATTGGAGTTCTCCCTTTCAGTCATTGGAGTTCTCCCTTTCAGTCATTGGAGTTTGCTTCAACTCTTCATTCTGGATTCAGAGCTTAGTGGATGAGTGCTTGACTTGAGACCGAGGGGTTGCAGGTTTGAGTCTCACCAGCGTCCCTGAGTTGTGTCCTTGAGCAAAACACATACCTTGCTTAGTACTGGTTCAATCCAGGAAGATCTGTCCTGACTAACTGAAAAATTGTTAACTGGGATGTATAGAATCAAATCAAACAAATCATTCTGGATACCAGTAACAGGTTCTTTGGCAAACAGTGACGACCCCGATGAAATACTGCATAAGGGGCATTTCATCATGGCCTGCACTGTTTGCTAAAATAAAAAGCACCATTTTATAGAAATTTTGACTGAGAACCCCTTAAAATATCATGGGCAATTCTATACTTATTGTATGGGAAAACGTATCAAAATACAAAGGGTATGAAGCACTATTCAGCTTAAAGTTGGCCATCGTGAAATTGTAAATATCAACATCAAAGTTTGAAAGCCACATGGTGATCTGGATGTAAGTTTTACTTTTGCTATATAGAAAAGAGAAATGATGGTTTGCCCCCCCCCCCCCCCCCCCCAATTACTTATCTCCATTGAATACCAGTAGTATCTGGTAGTAACCCTGAAGCGGTGACCAACCACCAAGGGAGTACCACTACCCACCCCCACCCCACGAATAAGTAACAGAAAACAGAACCCCTTAAAATATCATGGGCAATTCTATACTTATTGTATCGGAAAACGTATCAAAATACAAAGGGTATGAAGCACTATTCAGCTTAAAGTTGGCCATCGTGAAAATGTAAATATCAACATCAAAGTTTGAAAGCCACTTGGTGATCTGGATGTAAGTTTTACTTTTGCTATATAGAAAAGAGAATGATGGTTTGCCCCCCCCCCCATTGTTTTATGCATATGCTAACTATCATCTTTCCTGCGTTGGGGTTGCAGGGGAGAGACCATTAGAAAAATGTACCTATCTAATATATGCGTACAGTTATTCATTAAAAGAGGATGCGTAATTATCCAGTGAGGCTGGTGCTAGGTTAAAGGTGTACCTTCATATACCACCATACCTTTGTTGCCAATACGGATGGCTCTGTCAAGCATGTGCAGATGCGCTGGCTCACTCAAACACTTCATTGGCTCCCATGTGCGAAAAGCCTACTGCAAATTTAGTACGTATTTCTGGGCGTTCAGTAAAGTACCTGGCCAGCCTGTATACATATGCGCAGTCGCGCCAGAGCCTTCGCTCAGCGTGTGAACGTATCTATTGCAAATACTTTAAACGCGTGTGTGAAACTCTACTGATTCTTCGGTGTGCCAGTACAGAAAGTGAGAGACCTGCAAAGGTTGCTCAGATGTTTGTTCTCATTTGAAAATGTCACCCATGACAAAGAGTCATTTTGTGAGATATTAGTACTTAATTCATGTGTATCCAGTATTGGCTCAAAACCAGCCTACGCATCTGTGCAGTCTTGCAAGAGCGTTTACTGCTTGTACACAGTGTACTTATCGCAGATGCACATACATGTAACAATTTTTAACATGCAGGCGCAACTATCCAGTAAGCTTCAGCTATAATTTTGGTTTATAAATGTTGTGTCCGCACGTACTGAAGGCGCTTGTGAGAATGCATGGATGGTGAAACTCATTTGAGTCTTCACATGGTACACATCAGTAACACACCTGCACATGAGAACTAAGTACCTATTGCATTAGTGACCAAATACGACACATGTGATCCTGAGTAGGTATGCCATCTGGCCAGAGCACTTGACTGCTCGTCGTCAAATCGCACTTATCGCTTGTGCGTCAAACCCTTCTTTACTTTTGTAACTCTTTGCCTTCTATGTAATTTTTCATGTTTTTGTTGGCGTCTGCTGGCTTTTTTCACATTTCCCTTTTCTGTCGATCCTGATCTGGGTCCACACTGATTGCATAGGTTGTCAGCTGTCTCTCATCTTATCACACGCCCCCAAAATATATGTAGATGAAGGCCCAGGCCAAACTTTATGAGAGTTTGTATCATCGCATATGCGAGCAGCGAATGTCAAGATGAGCCTACCCATTTGCACAGTATCATCACAGCCTTTGCTGCTTGAACTGAAAAAAAGAAGCGATGTAGATGAAGGTTCAGGCCCAACTTTGTTCCTCCTTAGGCAGTGGTTCTGTTGTTGTTGATTCATTCTTTAATGTTCCTCCCATTGGTTTGTAGGGGCTCAGTGTTTGGTCCTCGTTTTGCTATACATAACTTAGTGTACTTTCTCGTTTTGCCATCATCTTGACGAGGAAGAGAGAGCATGATGCCTTACTTTACTGTCTTTCTACTATTAGTGTTCTGTGGCTGTTCCTCACGGTGAAAATATCATATATGCTAGCAGCGAATGATCTGGCGAAGCTGCACATTTGCGCAGTCTCGCCAGAGCCTTCGTTGGTTGCACTAAAAAGAAGGGATGCAAATGAAGGCTCAGGCCAAATTGTTTATCATTGAATGTGATTCAGGTACTTATCGCATATGCGAGCAGCGAAAGACCAGGCGAGCCTGCACATTCACACAGTCTCGCCAGAGACTTCGCTGATTGTACTTGAAAGAAGGGATATAGATGAAGGCTCAAGCATTATTGTTTATATAGTTATGTGATTTAGGTACTTATCGCATATGCGAGCAGCGAAAGACCAGGCGAGCCTGCACATTCACACAGTCTCGCCAGAGACTCCGCTGGTTGCACTAGAAAAAAGGGATATAGATGAAGGCTTAGGCATTATTGTTTATATAGTTATGTGATTTAGGTACTTTTCGCATATTCGAGCATCGAATGATCCGGCGTGCCTGCACAATCGCACAATCTCACGAGAGCCTTTGCAAATCACACTAAAAAGAAGGGATGTAGATGAAGGTTCAGGCCATTTTTAGGCCAGTTTAATGACATTTTGTACTAATCGCACATGCGAACAGCGAATCGGCGTGATTTTCAATATTTAAACAAGCTATCATTAGGGCGGCACAAATTTAGCATATTGTGCATGTAGGTTAATATTTGGTTAATTTCCTGCGATTGTACAACTTTAACAGGTTTAATAAGACAAGAAAACAATGTTTTTTCCTGTGTACGGAAGAAAATATGGAAATTACGATCCAATAACTGAATAGCGTATGAATATTATCCTGTTGTATAATTTTTAACGCTGTATAATTGGCACACAAGGAAAAATTGGCATTGTTAGAGATTCCAGCATCGTCTGTAAGGTGGAATGAGTCACAACGTGTTAAACCGGTCTTTTTAGAGATGCGAACAACAAGGATTCTGGCCTCGAGGTTATAAAACTCTTTCATGCACAACTCAACCAGTGACTTATATATATTAGATATACGTTGCACGAAATTTCAACTGTACTAAAATACAGACAAATAAAGAAGTCTCAGGCTTGTTTTAAGTCTCTATCATGCTTATGAAAGTTTAAATGCCAACACTTGTTGGCATTTTAACATTTATAAGCAGGATAAATTTCGTGCTCAGCTGAGTTGAGCAGGGAAAAAGTTTTATAGCCTCGGTTCCTGGTCAGCATCATTGTTATTGACGCTGTTTAGTTTTTTGGAATGTTCATGGAATCATGATTTCTTCGGGTCCAACTTTGTTTTTAGTTGATGAAGAGAGGGAGTATCCAAGTACCACTATGAGCGGGCCAGCATCGGCCCAATATTGAATACTGGCTTGGTAGCTGCGATATTTTCAGGGGATCTGGATATGTATTGCTAGAAAACCCTATATTTTTGTGATTTTTCAGGGGGGAGGTCCGGACCCCCTGTCCCCCACTCTGGATCCGCACATATACGTTGATGATTTAAAGAAAAAGAAACTTAGTCAGGACCCCCGTGACGGAATTCTATGTAACCGCGTATGATACTGTAATGGCAAATCTATCTGTACATGGGGTACCTGCGATTGGAGGACTTTTAATGTTGTATCTTCATTGTAGAAAACCCCACTAGATTTCGGCGGAATCAACATTATTCTTCAGTTTTACTTCTAAGTATGGGTATTCACATCGGCAGCATCTCTTTTAGATAAAGTGTACCTGTCTGTACTGTACAAAATAAGTGTATCTGAACACCGAATTTGGTGGCAGCTGAACTGCCACTGATCTTGATGTAATCTTTCAACTGGTTCTGTTTGAATATTGCTACAACAATAATAGGTAGCAATCTTTATTATTTATAGTGGGAGAAATGTTGGCCTCAAGTTATTTTAGTAGGAACATTTACGTGTAAGTTTACACCTAAAAGGGTGGCAGCTCAGATGCCATCTCTTTTGGTGTAAAGTCGACAGACAGGGCTGATCCAGGATTTCTGGAAAGGGGTCCATATATATACGGGTCATTATCAAAAAATGGAGGAATCTGTGTCCTTGCTGATTTTCTCACATCCTCGACCTCCTCCCTGTTGCTTTTCTGTCAATAACACTTAATGACGGCATGTGCCACAAGAATAAAATACTTTGTCGGGTTCTGGACGACGCTGTTTGAAAACTAAAGCTGACGTAATTGCACTTTCTCCGAATTTTCGCGTGTCCCAACTTGAGGGTGGTTGGTAACCGTTGCCGTTAATTGTTACAGAAACAAATATTTAGTTGTTTATTATTGAATGGGTTAATACATCTAGCTGTATAGAAGTAGTTTCCATTAATTATGCCAGTAATTATAAACTATTTCAGTGCGATAGCATGTGTTTACGGCCGTCCCTTGAGAACCTGTCAGTGCAGTTGCAGTTATAGAAAATTGGGTTTGGTGGAGCAACCCATTTTTCTGAAAGTTTAAAAATGACGATATTTCGTTGACAACGACCCCTGGAGGGGACAATTAGGATCACTTTTTGGCTTATTTACATCTTACGAATTTTATGTCACACAAACGTGTCATAAATTGAGTGCCATTTCCACATCTGTCAGTGCAATCACGAATATATTGACACGTTTCGTGACGCTGAGTACATTTCCACGGCTACGTTTCAATTGGCGTTGAGGGCGAGTTGAAGCAGATATATGATTTGGTTAACTTCGAAGAAATCCTTTCTTTCAAGAATCGAATAAATGTGTGAATGTCAGTGCAGTCACGGTCAGTGCAATCACGTTCCCTATTGTGACTGCACTGACATGTTGTGTGACAGCACTGACCATTACTCACTTTGAGTTCAAAACTGTGAGTACTGTTGCTAATATTAAGGATTAAGTAGAATTATCAATGTCCCACCCCCTCCCTGCCTGTTTCTTCGGGGCAACTTAGACGCTTGACAAGATGGCCACGACAATAACCTTGTGGTAAAAATAGGTACATCTAAGCCTATTTTAAAGCATGGTTAGATTTTATCTCTAGGAGAAATGTGTGATTTTTTAGTCTTGCATAGCTGGATGAAAAGTGATTTCTGTTGGCATTGAAATAGATGTACCTATTCGTTCGTCTGTCACTGCCATTGGGCAAATATACGCCTATATAAGCATTCAAATACGATCCACTATGGCCAGGTGTCAGTTGAGCGTTTTCAAGGTTATTGGATCTCTGGTTACTATTCTTCCAGCCTCTCGATTTTGAAGCCAGAATTGAGATGTTTGATAACCGCAGAAAGTGGCTAAGTGGGAAAAGGTGTGCTATATGTATCTTTGTCGATATGACAGTGCACAGGTTCCAGCCAAACTAATCTCCAAACCATACAACTGTAGCAGATTCGAGTATTCCATACTTTTTTTCACTTTCCAGTCTACAGACTAAAGTATATCCCCTCCACCTCCGTGCCTCTGCCCCCTACCCATCTATTATTCTCGTTAAATCACCAAAATATCACCTGATTAAGACGGCATAAAAACATCAAAACATATCATTAGATTCAGCAAAGAATCTGAAACAAATTGTACAGATGCAGTTCTTGTACGATGTGCACGTAGCATGGCATCATAACTCCACAATGCGCTGATAACATTCTTTAGGAAACTAGAATTCAATGGCTACTGGATGGCTTATTTTTGTCGAAAAAAATGCTCATTATGCGTAGAGGTTTATATACTGGCGAAATTTTAAGCAAATTATTAGGGAAAAACGAAGGAAAATACGGGAACTTGTTTACGATAATGATTTGACGAATTAACGATTTGGTGCCAGCCTTTTTTATTAAAATATATTATGCGACCACTGCTTGCATGAGGTACTTTTTTACATTCGGAAAATGTTTACTAATAGAGAAATGGTAAACTTTCGAAAATCATGGGACTTTGTATGCCCTAAAAGGAACTTTTGGAGGCATATAGTAATCACATCGTCCGTCCGTCCGTCTGTCCCGCTTCGTGTCCGATGCATATCTCTATATATTGTGTGAGGCAGGAAACCCAAATTTAGTATCTTGATGAATATTGGGATGGCAAAGTGTCGCGTACCATTTTCGGGTCGCTGTGACATTGACCTTGACCCCTGACCTAGTTTTTAGAATATTCGTGTCTGGAGTAAATCTCTCATATTATTTAAGGTAGGAATCCCAAATTTGGTATGTGCGTGCAGCTTGGGATGACAAAGTGTCACGTGCCATCCTTGGGTCACTGTGACCTTGACCTTGATCTCTGTCGTAGTTTCTAGAATCGGCATTTAGTCTGGTGCATATCTCCTATATTCTTTGAGGTAGGAATTCCAAATTTGATGTGTGAATGCATCTTTGGATGGCAGAGTGTCACATACCATGTCCGGGGCAGTGTGACCTTGAACTCTGACCTAGTTTTTAGAATAATCATGTCGGCAGCATATCGCTTGTATCATTTCAGATAGGTGATGAGTGGGTGAATCTTTGGATGGAGTAGTGTCGTCTACTACTTATGGGTCAATGTGACCTTTAACCTGATCTCTGTCTTAGTTTTTAGAATGATCACGACAGGAGCATATCTCTTATATTATTTGCGGTAGAATTCCCAAATTTGGTGGGTGAATGCATCTTGGGATGAAAGAGTGTCCCGTCCCATTTTCGGGTCACTGTGACCTTGACCTCCTACCTAGTTTCTAGAATTTGCCTCGAGTCTAGTGCATATCATTCATATTTTTTGAAGTACGAATCTCAAACTTGGTGTATACATGCATCTCTGGATGGTTATATTTCGTGTACCATTTTTGGGTCACTTTGACCTTGACCTCTGACCTAGTTTTTAGAGTAATCGTATCCAATCATATCATATCATCTCATATATTATTTGAGCTAGGAATCCCAAATTTGGTGTGCGGTTGCATCGTGGGATGGCAGAGTGTCATGTACCAAGTTTTGGTTCACTGTGACCTTGACTTATTTTCTAGAATTATTGTGTCAGGAGTATATCTCCTATATTATTTGACGTTGGAATCCCAAATTTATTTGGTGTATGTATGCATCTTTGGATGGTGATATGTCGCGGACCATTTAAGGTCACTGTGACCAATCTATGACCTAGTTTCTAGAATAATCGGATCTGGAGCATATAGCCTATATATTATTTGAGGTAGGAATCCCAAATTTGGTGTGTAGATTCCTCTTGGGATGACGGAGTAATGCATACCATTTTGGGTCACTTTGACCTTGACATTGACTTCTGGCCTCAATTCTAGGTTTTTTCGTATCTATTCCTTTATATCAAATAACTAAACCTCAAATGTTTCTTATGCTAGACCAATTCGTTTGGGAGTATCCATCACGTTACGGTGACATTTCTTATTTCAATTTCGCTTTATACTTTTACTATAAATTGTGTCACTACAGGAGCTAAAAATGCCTATTGAGTATATGTTTTGCTTTATTTTCTAGCAAACAATGCATAATAATCATTTCGTCGCGCAAAAGTTGCACGGCTTTTTAGTTCTGCCTTTAAGAAAATTATTCGTAATAGTACTACCCCTACTTTTAAGAAGTGGGTGGGGTAATTGGACCCTTCATATTTTGTCGATGACATAATAACCTCTCATGGTATCGCTTTAACCATCACCGAATTGATAGATTTCTAGTCCCAAGGGGTATTTTTACTTTTTTTAAAAATGAACCAGAACGTCAACTCATAGCTAAACTCATGCTGTCCCATGGGAAGATTTTAAGAGTTACCTTTCCTTTGTTATGGTTCACACAATTTCTTTTGGTTTCAAAACAAAGAGCATAAAGTGTGTAAATAAAGTGTACGACAGAAATACCAACACAGGACATTTTTAAACTACCGTCGGTTATATATTTTCAAAATATGTGCAATGTGACATGCGATTTTAGTCATTACAATACTGAAGCGCATTGCTTTGCTTTCTAAACGGTTTTGGTATTGCCATTTCCATATTTAGTTACATGAAACATCCAACTCATTCATCAATTGTATAAATACTGAACCAGATTGAGGCCTATCAAATTGTACAATATGTCTAATTTCACTTATAATGTTCTGCACTCATTAATGTTGATAATGTTTTGCATTCTTTTCAAAAGGTAAACGTTATATTTTCCACTGAAATTTTGCGTTTACATTCAGGACATGTATTTACAATAATATTTTTTCGTGTCTACACCATAACATCCTCATGAAACTTGTGCCATAACATAAAGAAAATGCAGCTTTTTAAACTGATACCAAACATGCTAGGGTTTGTAATTCGGTTACTGAAATAAAAGACCAGGTTACCAACCTTCCAAAGGACCCTCGTACGTCCTGGTAAGTGTCAATTTCCGAAAACGGAAATCATTCTCGATGGCACCATTGAGACTGCATTAATGTACGGACTGATCTTAGTTTCCACTGTGTATCATATTATCTTATGCAATTTATCATGCTTTTATTCAATTCTATCATTTCGCAAGGTGGAGCACGTTATGTCAGTGCAGTCACAAACGTGTCAGTGCAACCACATTCATGTCAGTGCAGTCACGTTCAAGTATAATTCAAATTACATAGAGTCCATTGCTATAATGTACTTACTTTTTATATCTGACTAAGCAATAATGAAATACTAAACTTTTGACAGAAATCATTTAGAATATAAATCTACACAATTTTGTACATAAAAACACCACACTTTGAAAATACAATTTTTTCGTGTAAGTTTACTTTAAACAATTCTCTCTCACACAGGTTACAACGAAATTGAATAAAACTCGAGTCTTATAAGGTTTATGATCAGTATTGTAGATCACTGTATTAAGATAATGAACATCTCGACAGAGACTGATTTAATGATAAAAAGTTTGTTTGTGACTGCACTGACATTTTAGCCGTAGTAGCAGGCATAAAATTATTAACTGACCGATTATTCGTCGAGTTAAACTTCGCATATTTTGAATATTAGTTCCCTCGTGTATGTTTGGTATAAATGTTGCAGCAAGATTGAAAAACTTGACACTTATTTTTAATGATTTAGTCTTTCTGGATTCCTCCATTTTTTGATAATGACCCATATATTCGATCCGCAACTGCATACGGCATTCAGGTTAACTCTTTGCATGCTGTATAATTTTTTATGGTAATATGTTTCATTCAAAAACAACTTTTCAGGAACGCTGAGGCCCTCCCAGGGGTTTTGATGAACATGGGAAAGGGGGCATTTATTTCAGAGGAGTAGGGGAGCAAAGGCCAAATTTTGAGGGGAACAAAAAAATATTGGCGAACAGGGAACATAAGAAAACAAATTTTCGATTTTGGGAACAGGGAATTGAGCCAATTTATTTCAGGGGAACAAGGGAACAGGTACCCCCCTGGGAGGGCCTCAACACTGTGTATCAAAGTGTCAAACAGTTTGGATCAAGGCCAGGTCGGTCCTGTGTTTGTAAAGGTTATCAGCAGACGACATAAGTCGCAGAGTTAAAATCCAATTTTATTGTCGTCTGTCCAAATATTGAGCAGGTGCGTGAAATTCTTAATAGTCTCGGTTTATCTCCCCTGTCGCTAAGGGCGCGGAAGTGTCATTTATCCAGCTATTGTAAAAGTTTGTAAAGAAATAAACAATTCAAAATATCTCAAAGGAAAATGTTTTAACAGTTCCTATTAGTTCTATAAGACACATTGCACATTTCATAAATATGTGAAATCGAAATATTTAAGCATTTCTGTTGAGGGGATAGAATACAGGAGTTAATAGAATTAACACTGATAGTGGGAAATAAAAGGTAAGTCGTGTAGATATCTACATTGTATCTTTTAGTTCATTTACACATTGTTTGAAATTTAACTTTTTTGTACTTTAATACACGGGTTCAATTGTAAACGGTAAACGTCCCCAATACTTTAGAAATATGCATATAATACTGTAGCGTTGCTGTTTTAGAATCTGCATATATGATCATTTATATGTGTTTAGAATAGAGAATATATGATAACGGGCCACTATTGGCCCACCAGCGAAACGCCATTCGGTAGTAGCCCGAAACTGTATAAAATATGACTAATACGAACCGCATATTCAATGTTAATAACAGTCTATAAAACATACGTTTTGTGTGCTCAAAAGAAATGTCTCTATGAATTGTTCTTTGACGCTCCCAAAACATATGTTTGATGAGGAAAACTTAAGATAACCATTTAATAGGGGGGGGAATACTTTAGCGTCTATATCCATTTTCGAATTACTGAAAATTCGAAATAAAACCTCTAGTCCCGAGGACTTTAAATTTACGGGATTTGGCTGTATAATTGAGCCACGACATGAGATTTCCAACATTGTGGTATGTGTGACCAGCAAAGCCTCAGATCAGCCTGCGCATACGCAGTTTGGAGTTTCTACGCTTAATAGGAGGCTACACAGGCTCGTCTGAGTCTGCACCTGCCAAAATGCCACATTGTTGTAAATTACATGTCGCGGCTTATATGTCTCGAGAAGGAATAGGCTTTGTAGACTTTTTAAAGACAAAACGACACCTGTCTGGTTACTGTTATTTTGCCGTTGATTTTATTGATCTAAATAATTTTTCGCCTGCTTTTAATTAAGTTATTTTCTTTGAAATCATATTCATTATTCAAAGAGTAATTTATCAATCCGCAAAATGGTTGATTTGAAGATATCTAGTCATAATGAAGGCTATCCCCATTTGGCTGTATGCATTTCTGTGACAGGTAACTGCTCGACGATAGAAATATGTTGATTTGTGCGACAATATAACAACATCGGTTTGTGCAGCTCCTGTGAGTTTAGAGCATCGGGGTCTGGGTTCAGTACTGTCGTCATGCGCGAATCCAGAAAGTTTTTTTTTCAGAGGGGGTCCAACTTTATTTACTTTTTATATATTTTTTAAGTTGATTAGGGGAGAGAGGATCCAAATACAACTATAAGCCGGCTAGCATCGGCCCGCCTAGATTGCGTTTCGCTGGCGGGTCCGAATGGTGGCCCAACACTGAATGCTGGCTCGTAAGCTTTGTGGTTTCACAGGGGTTCCGGACCAATATTGCTAAGAAAGCTTATATTTTTGTGATTTTTCAGGGGGGGGGGGGGGGGGGGGTCAGAACCCCCTGTCCCACCCTCTGGATCCGCCCACGCAAAAGGTACAGGCAAGACGTCCAACCACATTTGATCGAATGCTCTCTATTCATATTGTTTCAGTATACGTACATGTATTCATTATGAAGAGTTCTGGTTGAAGTTTTTTTATTTTTTTTTTCATTTTCTCAAAAGTTATTTATGCTATGGCAACAAGCTGCGCAGATGTCGGCGAGATGGCACAGAATACGGCATATAGTCTACACTATTGGGAACGTCCCATATTTGGGACACTAGGCATAAACAGGTTAAGAGCTTCCATGTGGCCTTTCCTTAAGATAATGATCGAAAAGCTAAATATTTTTGTATGTATTTTCGTATGTATACTCGTATTTATAATGAAAACTATCATTGCTTTTGACAAACATTCATTTACTCCAATTTTCTGAACCGGAAATTTTCTTTGACATTAGACCAAAGAATAGGCTTATGATCAATTATGTGTCCCGACAAGTGAAAATGGTCCTTATTTACAGTTTTAGTATATGTTAAGGTTTCGGTCCGAACCTGTTGTATATGTACGAAAAGCAAAGAGACTCTGGCGAGATTGTGCGGACAGCAAAGAGACTCTGGCGAGATTGTGCGGAGCATGTGCCCCCCCCCCCCCCCCCTGGAAAGAGTTGGACCCCCTCCCCCTGGAAAAAGTATGTGCGAACAGCATATCCTCAGATCAGCCTGCGCCTCGCACAGTCTTACCAGAGCCTAAGCTAGTCGATTGAATATTGTTTGACTCTTAGGCTACGTGTACTGACCAAACGTCATTTAGAGTTCCTAAGCTTAAACAGAGGCTGAGAATGCCACATTTTTGGAAATCACATCATGTTGCGGCTCAAATGGTCTAACGTTCTGATTTGGTGGCATAATATTTTAAAGCGCAGATTATTGTAAGCTTATTACGCGAAAATTATAAACTGTTATTTATTTGATACCATACCTTTCTTTCATTCAATTCCAAAAATGCTTAAATAGGTAAAGACAGCGACCAGCTAACCATCTTAATCAGTGGGTTTTCTACATTTTATTAGTATCTGACTAGAGAATGAGATTCTTGTGGGTGCATGCGTGTTAAAACACATACTTTGTTACTGTCATAACATTTTATTCAAACATACATACAGTTCAATTTAATCATATAAATCGATGAAGAAAGAGGTTAATTTGCAAATAAATAAGGAAATCGTCAAAAAAAAGCATGGATAACGCTAAGACAACACCCCCCCCCCCCCCCCCCCAAAAAAAAAAAAGAGCAACAACAAAGTATTGAATGGTATGGAGGAGCGCTGGTTCAGTGATAGAGAGTACGACCCAGCAGGCATAATATGACGTCGAAACAACGTCGTACGAACGTCGATGCGACGTTATGACGTCGCATCGACGTTGATTTGGCGTTGTTTTAAAGTTGTGTGTCTGCTGGGGATTCGCTTGTTCGAGACTCACCGGAGGCACTCAAATGTGTCCTTGTGCAAGATCATATATCCTCTGTCTCCGCTTAACACTGATTCAATCCAGGAAGTCAGATAATCGCCACGACATGAACGAAAAAAATGTTGACTGGGACCTAACGTATCAACGTAACAAGTTGGCTTCCTTCAAAGAAGGAATCCAATACGTGGGGCGGTAAATTGTTGAAAAATTTGGAATTCATAAACGAAACTGTTGCGATTATATTCGGTTTATTTACAGTTGATTCAAAAATAGATGAGAATCGTTGTTAACAAACACTGACGAGTTTATCTTGTTTTTTGGGTGTACAGGTAGTCTCAGTTTACAGTTATAATGAATCTACCACAGAATACTGCATATGCATGTGGTAGTGAATACGTCATCTTTACCTGTTTATAAGAAATATAGAATCGCCTCATTGCTATGCATCTTTGAAACATCAGTATCTATTGATAATCAGTGGCAAAAAAGGAATAATGAATGCATATTGCTATTTCTTATTGAAACGGATATGAAACATTTCGATGAAGTCAGACATCTATTGTCGTTCTCGGCGTGAATTAGATAAATTTGAAATAAGATTTACTCTTTTTGCCATCTTATGTATTTGTGGTACATATATATATACTCAACAAAAAAAGATAAGGAAATCTCAGAAAACCATGTACTATAAGAACACCAAAGCGAACAACTATCCAATTTTTATATAATTGTTTAGATACATATCATCGGTTGAAAATTCTGTTTACTTTAAGTTGTTAGCACCCATACCTTTGTTATGACACAGTGTCAAGTAACCCAGGGGTAAAAGTCATTTTTTCGCAAAAATGTCTACAGAGCATTCCCTCATAAACACATGAATAACATGTAAGTTTTCGAAACTTGAAACGCAATTCCTTTGAATGTCACATGAAATTAACTTGATAGCCTTAAACATCACATTTCAAAGATGAGAATGCCTTTAGAAACGAATGTGTCCCCAGTCAATTAGGACTAGCACCCGTTTCGCATACTCTGAATAATTCTTGTGATTTGGTGCTGAGGGATTAGCATCAATATCTCCCGCAACACTGTATCAAGGGGCTGGGGTTTCTTAATGCCATTTTTATGCGTTGGACCATCTGTCCAAAAATGTCATAGGCATGTTAAAATTGTAGACATATCTGATGAGCGAACTGACCAGCCAATGCGCACAACATTGCTTTTGCTGATTCTAGTGAGATGTGTTCTGGTATTGTTATCCTAGGCCTGGTAATGTCACTGGTATTCGCACAAAAAGGCATGACAAAGAATCTCAACATCTCATCCATGTACAATTTACTGATCAACCACCAGAGCTGTCGTCCTAGGTTTAAAACATCTCCATCTCCCGAGGGACCTGGCGAACGTTAATGCATTAAAACCTATGTTTGCTCTGTGAATTGAAATGTTGCGAAAAATGCAGAGAAGACCAGTCAACTTTGACAGTGATTTACTAAGCTGCTGTGGGCGCTACAGACCTAGATGAAGCGTCATTATAAAGAATAATGGTCACATTATACTATTGTGAAATTCAAAAGTCTTTTAATGTTTTAGTTATTTTGTCATAACCCCTCAAACACAATTTCCTTAACTTTTTTTGTTGAGTATATATATAGTTTTAGCTATAGTGTGTTGATTTGCGATGGCAACTGCCATCAATTGCGGAATTCTAATTTGAATTTCTTTTCTCTCTGTTCATTCTTCTTGCCTTCTTCTCGCGTCAAGACGGACGTTATTGTTGATATTGACTATTATTACATTGTTTTTGCTCATTTGCGTATAAATAATGTGAGGAATGGATGATGTAAAATACATAAAAAAGTTGAAAATAATACCCATATATCAATAACTACCGTTTACATGTAGTTCAAATAGATCAGATCAATTGCCATTCATAAAAATACATTATACGTACCTCTAGCAGCCATGGCTGTGGATTTTGGTGCCAATTAGCGAGACATGAGCGACATACGACACCAAAAGCATGTGAATGTATGGCATTAAAAAGCACAACACAACAATGGCGTAGCCAGAACGGCGTTTCACTGAAAAAGTTACGCACATCAAAGGGAGACTACTTCTCAAGCATTGATTGTATACAATTATGTCCCTCTTCAAATTGGAACTTCTCTTAAAGGATAGAATTTGCTCCCAGAGGGAGCGAATTCTTTCCTTTAATAGCAGTTCCTTGTGGTATGGGAAATTGATCACCTTTACCACATGAGGTGAACTCCCTTGAGTGTTACTTTTTTCATTACGCACGTTCGTATACTGCGTTATGGGAGCTACGTCAATTGGTTTAAACGATAATAATCAGCGAGCAGTCAATGCTCAGATGAGCATGGGCATCCACACATTTTAGTCAGAGCCTAGGCTGATCGCCACCAAAAATATGCCGGACAAATAAAATATTACGGCCCCTAGTCACCCATTAAAGAGCACTGAAAGTAAGTGGGTCTGATATGCAAGCCATTACAAAAACCACGTAATCAGTCTCAAACCCGAATAATAAAGTTTCAGATATTTGTAACAGAAAATTGAAAGCTACTTATATATAGAGGGCATACATTCTTAGCTGCATTACGCATATATGTGGTACTTTATAACAAGGGATCAACCCAACCTTGGAGCTAAGACTTTAAATAGTGGTATCAAATTATATAACAAATCTACCTTGTCTGCATGTTTTACGAATCATGTGTACTTTGGTTTCGGTTTTTGCAGTACAATAGTCAAGGTTCATTCGTGACTGTTCTGTACAATAGTCAAGGTTCATTCGTGACTGTTCAATGCTTGATTTACTTCCTATAAAAGGGTAAAACAGTTTAATGAGTAATTGAATTAACACAAATATTTATGATTTTATTTTGGTAACTTGATAAAATAGATACGAGCCGGGCCATGAGATAATGTATTTTTGTATCTCTTCACGCGCATGTACAGCTATCCATTCGCGCGTTTGGTATAAACCATCGTCTTCTTCAATATTTTGTGTATGCAAACAGCAATGCTCTGGCTAAGATGGCGGTGATGCCCAGTCACCGTAACCATAGCTGCTTTGCACATGTGGCTGGTACCATGTCTCGTATTGTATGAAGATATCTCCACAGGTCCAGATGAGCAAATATTTTGGTCGTAAACTCGCTGTATTTTCTTTACCAATCGGTTTAAATATAGACTTTGATGTTTCAATAAAAAGTGCTGGGGGCATGTTTTTCAAGGTTGTGGATGACTATGATCGGAGTTCATTTTGTTGTTTTAACCACTTCAAACTGTCAGAGTAAATCACCACTATCAGATAGGTTTACTGTTAGAAAAAATTGCTCATTTTATATTTAATCCTGGCGAAATGCTGAGAATTAAATATGTGTTTTGGGTGCTTAAAAGAAGGGTCTGTTACAATGTGGGAAGGATAACCATTGAATCTTGGTACCGAATTGCAACGAACAAACGTGGAGACCAGACTTACATGTACTCCCATACACACACTTTTTATGCAATAATATACACTTTTTAAACAACTTAAGTTACAATTTAAAGTGCCTCGGTGCAAGCTAGTGCGGTTATGAAGATGAAACCCACAAAAAGAGTAGTTTTTCCTTTCCGTTTCTTTCTTTCTGTAACCACTGAGACACTATGGCTTGGGAGTTTAGGCTTTGGCATTTGGTTCCGAATCGGAAGATTGATTTAACCCCGGCTCAGCAAGAAATATAATACATGTACCATAAATCAGCTTGTCATCTTATTCCTCAACAATGACGCCCAAAACGGCAATTCTCTCCACCGATGGAAAGCACCACGTAATGAGTGACTTAAATGCCATAGTGTTGTTCAATATGCTGGTGAACCGTTAAGTTAAGCTAAGAGTTTTCACGTGAATCAGTTGACAAAACAGGCCTCGAGATTAAAAAACTTGAGTTCATTCTCAGACTGAAAATAAAGCGCAATGATTGGCTGCTTGCGGACACGTGTCCGCAAGCATCCAATCATTGCGCTTTGTTTTGAGTTTGATGCTGTACGTCGAGGTCAGATGACTCGCCACAACCGAGAATTGTAGCACTTTCCATTCTTGATTTACAAGATTCTTGTAAGAATCCAAAACATTCCAGCTAATGCGTTCAACGGCACCTTATACTCATTGGAAAAAGTTGGCTGCAACAGCTGCAGCATGGCAGAATAAACCCAGCAAACCCTTCCCAGTTAACATCTAAAAGCGGGTCACCATCGGCCCGCCAGAGAAACGCCATTCTAATGGTGTTTCGCTTGCGGGCCGATGATGGCCCGACACTGCATGTTGGCTGTCTACTAGGAACAAAACTACTAACATGAAACGAAGATTCCCTTTAACATAAACGGATTAAGTCAGCTAAGTCTATGTACAGCTCGCTATCCGTAAATGGCACTAGGGTCAATTTCATAGGGTTTATAGTCTCGATATAATCCTCTTTAAACTGCATTATTTGGTTGAGACCAGTCACCTAGTGTTACTTAATCTGACCCACTGACGCGTTCTGACGATCATGAAGAGATTTAAAAGTTCCTTTAATGTGATAAAATGATATAAGCTAGGTTAATCCGTAAAAAAATCCCAATTGACCACGTCGGGCTCCAGAGCAAGGTTTACTTATCTGGGCATTTCATAGAGTTCTAGCATTGTCCTCTTACGTTTGTTGTTTGCTTTTGATCATTACATTCAACGATTTCCCCCTCGATTTGCTGAACAAGACTTCAGGCCATCTTTGTCATTTGTACGTATACTATGGCATACTATTGCAAACTTTCTTGCCAATTGTGTCCATTTCTTTCTTGTCGTTGATGCTAGCTTTTGTCTGTGTAAACTTTAGTAACCAAAGGAAGATTTTGTCAATGGAGCTTTCATGCCACTGTAATCCCAGCCTGCTTTCTAGCCCTGGCTTAAGTGGCGTTATTGGTGTTATGTTTGGTTTGAACTTTGTCTATAGGGAAAGTCAGACAGGAAGCATTTACATGTAGTTTGCACAGCTCTTATCCTGTAATGTAAATTATACCACCCTTATCAACTTTAGGACGAACTATCTCCTAATGAGCAAAGTATACACTGATGTAGGTTGTATAAAATAGTTATACCTTGAATGTCCACCTGTACGTAAGATAATCCACTCGCTAAAGCTCGTGGATTATCTCCACGTACAGGCGGACAACCCATGGTATAACTATTACTTATCGTACATCAAAGTTACAGACATTGTCGGTATAAAATTCTTTTTCACTTTAAGCTAGTGATAGGAATCGCTCGCTGCAGTTTGTTCAAGATCACGTTTGATATTGTACTAATTTATGGTTAGGTAATATTTGGGTGATTTTTCTTTTCCATTTCTCGGTTGTGTTCTGATTACTATTTTTGAATGGAATACGTATGAATAAGTAGGCACAGGTCGCTACCAGACAGACACATTGGTAGTTTTATTTAAATAAAGGTACCATTAGGCCAGAATTTTTTTATTAGTTGATTTACGGGAATATTTTTCAGATTTAGGGTCGGGGGGACGAAAAAAATAAATAAAAAAGCTCTGAAAATGACCAGTAAACTGGTCATTTTCAGAGCTTTTGCTTTTTTTTAATATCTCCAGAAAAAACAGTAAAACTATATATAGTTAGGCAAACCAACAGTCTGTATTAAATTTTTAAATATTTTATCATTTCCTAAAAATCTGGTCAAGGCAATCACTTTTTACTGTGTCACTCTCAAAAATACACAGACAGAACCTCAAAAAAAAAATTTTCAACGAAACAAATCATATTTAGAGTCGGTGGATAAAATAAATTTTTTTTTAGAAATCAATTTTTTTTTTATACTTTACGGAATATTACAGTAGGAGGGTTCGTAAATCAACTAATAGAAAAATTCCGGCCTTACTGATTATAGTTCATTTATTTCTGGAGGAGTGCCACTATTGTATGTGTCGTTGGTGTGTGTTAATCCTTGATCCAATTTCTTCATTGTTAATTATTTGACTGACTAACCACGCCATATTGTGTTTTTGAATATAATGTGGAGGCAGAACGGCTAATAGAGCAAGCTTATCTCGGTAAATTCCATTGAGTGTCGAACTGATATACATAATTTGGTAACAGGTGTGTATTATTTGCTGAGTGAAGTATAAGTCACCCCTCGGTTCACACAGAATTCTATCTTTGGTCCTGGATGGACTTTTGTCCCGTTCAGTGATTGGAATGCCGCCCACTACTTATAAAGTTTTTTTTCTGTGTTATTCGAGCATGTACATGTATCGAAACCATTATTTTTATATAATGTGTCATTTAGATTAGATTGAACATATTCTATTGCAACAAATCAAGCAAAGGGATAAAACACAAGAAATAACAGCATTATGTAGTCCTCGCTCGATGCAAAAAAATCTATTAAACGTTTATGGTACAATATTGGTTACATAAAACATGTTAGATCAGTATTGTATCATGACTTTGCCGCCTTTCCTTTGATCTATGCTGTTCAAAAATTTCCACAAGACGCTGTCAAGGGTGGAGCTTATTACTGACTTGAATATCTGATGAATGAATTAAAAGGTGGTTGTTTTATTGGTCATGATACAAGAATTTTATTGTACAAATACTCGTGAATATACAAATATACCCTCTTGTAGGGGGACAAAATGATTGGCTTGCCAATGACCTTTGCTCATATCACGCCGCGCACTTGTCCACATAATATACGCACAATCGTTTGGGTTGCTTGAAGAAATGCGTGGTTCAATAGTCCGGTGTAAGTCCTTGCGTATGTTCAGGTTTCCTTTTTTAGGGTGTACAGACACTAGCTTTTTCCCAAGAACACTTGCCAAAGCACAAAGCTGCCACATGCCCATAAAGGAACCAAGCCTTGTGATTTTAAGTGCCTCCATTTGATATATTTTTTCAATGGTGGGCTTATTTAAAATATGCACACCAGGGACGTATTCTTCTGAATACATAGCAAATATTTTAGCAATGCTATGTCTTGATGGACTAACCAGTCCCCTTTGTAGATGGGACTCTGACAGATATAACTTTTTATAAAGCTCTTGTTCTACAACAATTCTAACTCTCATTTCATCCCCATGGTCTGGATTTCCAAAAGCAATGATACTTCCACTATATGGAAGGCAGTTCCCATCTCCTAATACTGCTACTGGATATAGATCTTCACTGTTGATAAAATCATGAGGAAGGTGTTTTAAGGCATTTTCATCTAGCTCTACTGGCTTTGGATTTCGTAAGTCTGTATCTATAATGTAACTTGCTTTTTGTAAAACATCGATTTTTTCACAGAGTTTAAACAAAGAATTAAATGTCTTGCATGTTGCAATTTGGCTTAAATGCTTCTTATAAAACTCCTTTCTATCCTTTAATATTTCATGTTGAACTCTGTCCGCAGTTTGTGGCATTTCACAATCTCCATTAACAATATTTCTCATATTGACCTTTTGAGGCGCTCTATCAGTGGTTTCAATGTTTTTCCGTTTTTTAGACAATCCATCTCGGTCTTTACCACAACTGATATTAAAATGAAATTGTTTAAAATCATGGCCTACATGGGGATTATCTTTGGTGCAATAACAGCTAATGTCTCTATAGAGTAATTGGCCAGGTGTCTGAGTAATTACTTGATGTAATTTACTGGTCCCTGGTACAGTTTTTAGAGCAGGCAATTCTTTTTCTTTTTTGTCAACTTCTTCTTGGGACACTTCATATAGAATGACAGAAGAATCTGTTTCTCTAAGTTCTCTTATAAATGAACTGGCATTTTCAATAGTGCCGCCATGTAAAATTCTCATATCAGCAGCCCTCTTTAATGAACCACCAACTCCGTCAGGTGCCCCTTTGCCGTGCCCAGCCTCATGGAAATTCCAAGATGCCACAGAGAAGCCTTTGGCTGCTAGCTCAGTTGAAAAGTAGTAAAAATTGTTCTTCTGTCTATACTGGCTAAAAGGTCCATCACTGAAAAAATGAATGTGTTGAATACTTGGATATAGGTTTTTAATATCGTCAAGTACTGGATTCAGAAATGCCCAAACACCAGCTGGTCCATGTTGAAGAGAATCAGAGGCTGTGGCAAACGATACGGGTTTTTCAGTTGAAGATGTGTAATAAACACCAGTATGTATAGTAAGTTGACGTTTGGAAGCACCATACCTACTTTCCTGTATTTCTTTCAGGGATTTACATACATAATTTTCTGAGAAATCAATGTGAATGAGAAGTTCGTCATCTTTAATGGTACTTTGAAGGTTTCTGTAATATTCAGTTTGGTTCTCAATATTAAACAAATGTACTTTGAACCTTTTCAGCTGACTTTCAAACTTAGCAACTAATTCACCTAGCGTGGACTTAATTTCTACTATTGACGTTATTGTCACTTGTTTAATTTCTTTCCTAATTTCCCTGTCTTCAACTTTAGTCTCCCACTGCCGATAAATGATATTTTCAGTTTTGTCATATGTTTGTTGTATCAACTTTCGAGACTTACAATTGATGCAGTCACCGTACATACAGTCCTTGTTTTTCATGTCACAAACAGAAAGGTTTGCTAAAAGTGAGGGTTTGTCTGTGGATAAAAGCTGTTTTTTATCCAAAGCGTCCACTACAAGTGCCATATTTTCATGAATTCTGCAAGCGCAGGTTTCTCTATCACTATCACGGGGTCGCACGACCCAAAATGGTCTCTGTCTACAGAATGATGTATAGCTTATACTGATATCATTGTTTTCATTTTGAAACTTTTTGTGAATATTGATAAGGTCATCAGTTAAAAATCGCTTTTGCTTTTTCTGCTTGTTTTGTGTGATCGTTCTTTTAATGCCAGGTACAATTCTGCTAATGTCATCCCTTTCGTAAAACTTCCTGATCCTATCTTTGAGTCTGCATGTTAAAGAACGCTTCTTAACTCTATGTCCATGGTCCTTTGATAATCCTAGTTCCCTTCTCGCATGACAAATAAGGTTATATTTCTTCATTGTATGTCCTGTAACGATTTTGGACACCCTTTGTTTCTCCCTGTTGTTGCCATTTTTGTATTGATCTGAAAGTTCTGTCACTAACGAGTTATGAAATTCCAAAGTCTTCCGCGCTGTTTTTGTCGACTTGCCACCAGAAAAAACCCTAAGAATTTTTCTTGTTTTTGTTTTAGGAGTGTCAACATGTTGTTTGAAACGACTCTTTTCTATTTCACGAATCCAACGCTTCTTGTACAATTCTGATCTTCTCTTGGCAGCTTTTAATTCCTCTTTTAGAGATATATTTTCTCGATAAACTCTGTTGTTTTGCCTTCTTCTTGCCTTTGTGGATCGGGAATTGATTTGTTGACCTGGTACTAGACTAGAACATGATTGATCTTTTGGGGGTACAGAAGGGGTCACTGTTTTAAGACTTTTCATTATCCTCACTTTTTGGCGACGCACTTCTTGTTGTCTACGCCAGTATCTCCGTTGGCGTCTTTGTTCTCTGTTTGACATTTCTGATACTAGCTTTCTTTTACCAACAGACTTATCATGCTGATACCGCAGTCGCTGTCTCAGCAGGAACTCTCTTCTCCTATCAGGATCTTGATCCCTGCTTTTTCTGTACTTCCTGGCACGTTCAGCAGCTGTCATAGCCATTTTCTTCAACCTATAATATAAAAAAAGTATTTTATTCGAACTTTTTATTGATAATTGTGCTTTCAAAAGTATTCCGACTCAAGATAGGAAAACAAAAACGGATTGGAATGCCTGTTTCATCAATTGACCACTAACTGTTGGAAAAACTCACAATCAGATATAGTGGACATATGGAATCTCAGCCTTTACCACTGGGTCATGCAATATTCCAGAAGATGTAAGCGTTTATAATGGCCTTCTTTGCTTAAATGACTACTGATGGACAATTTGAAAAGGGCAGATCACTGAAAAATCAAAACAGTGATTTTTTTTCATGTGCAAGGTGAACTGATACACTGCCGTTATTTGTATAAATTCTGTACAGTATAAAAGTTATGACTGCTGGCATGACTGAGTTCATACCTTACCACTGGCTGATCAATAAAAAACGAAAGCAGCAAATAAATAACCAACCAGACGGCTGACGATAGTACACCAACACCGTTTTATACTTTTGACCTTAACCCTGGTGCCAAGACCACACAAAACGCTGTCCAGTACCTTCTAAATCATTTGTCTCATGCACCTAATAAAGTTTGTTGTTGTTGTATCCAGCGGTTTAGGAGAAAAATTACAAGAGTACTTTTTCACCTTCGACCTCGACCTATCGTCATACAAAATATTGCACAGGACCCGGAATTACAATGCCTCCTTAAAGTTAAGGAAGACTTAAGTTAAGTATTGATATAGTAGATGCTAAATAAATTGCCTGGAACGATGCAGTACTTGTGGTCAAAGATAGTATTGTGATCTACAGAAAAATGAAACTATTTTGATTTTAATCAGTTTAAAACGTTATTTTTCGCATCCTGAATAATCAATACTTAACTTAAGCCTTCCTTAACTTTAAGGAGGCATTGTTATTCTGGGCCGAGTACTCTTTACATCATCGGACCTATGCACTGGCAGAGCTTTAAGTGGCTATGTGGTTTTGGAGATACATAAACAAGAAAATGCATTATATAATAGATCATTTACCTTGACGTCAAAGTCACCTAAAATGTGTACCCAGTACCCTCTACGCTATGGACCACCAAGATTCGAAAGGTACCATATTTAGCATGAATAGAAGTCTTTGAAATGGACCTTCATTGAATACAGAGGTCAGGTGTGGCGCTTGATTACACTGATTCCTGATCTTTGCCCTCTTTCTTAATTTTATTAATTGAATTTTCAGTGTGCGGAGTGTGTGGGGGGAGTGTGTATATGTGTGTGTGTGTGTGTGTGTGTGTGTGTAGGTGTATGTGTGTAGGTGTGTGTGTGGGTGTAGGTGTGTGTAGGTGTGTGTGTGTAGGTGTGGGTGTAGGTGTGGGTGTAGGTGTGTGTTGGAGTGTGTGGGTGTGGGTGTGTGTGTGTAGGTGTGTGTGGGTGTAGGTGTGTGGGTGGGTGTAGGTGTGTGTGTGTGTTGGTGTGTGTGTAGTGTGTGTAGGTTTGTGTGTAGGTGTAGGTGTGTGTAGGTTTGTGTGAAGGTGTATGTGTGTGTAGTTGTGTGTGTAGGTGTGTGTGTGTGGGTATGTGTGTGGGTGTGTGTGTGTAGGTGTGTGTGTGTAGGCGTGTGTGTAGGTGTGTGTGTAGGTGTAGGTGTCTGTGGGTAGGTGTGTGGGTGGGTACGTGTGTGGGTGGGTGGGTGTAGGAGGAGTGTGTGTGTGTGTGTGTGTGTGTGTGTGTGTGTGTGTGTGTGTGTGTGTGTGTGTGTGTGTGTGTGTGTGTGTGTGTGTGTGTGTGTGTGTGTGTGTGTGTGTAGGAGGAGGAGTGTGTGTGTGTGTGTGTGTGTGTGTGTGTGTGTGTGTGTGTGTGTGTGTGTGTGTGTGTGTGTGTGTGTGTGTGTGTGTGTGTGTGTGTGTGTGTGTGTGTGTGTGTGTGAGGAGTGTGTGTGTGTGTGTGTGTGTGTGGTTAGGTGAGCTGACCACCTGACATGTCCATAGCTAATTAATAGGAGGTAAAGGGACAAACCAACCAATCTTACCACTCAAAAAAAAAGACATACATGCAAGCAATATCGATTATTTTTGGGGAAGGGCTGCTTAAGTAAGGATTCTTCACACAGTTATACATGCGATGAATATTTATCGATATTTAGCAGTTGTGAAAAAGACGCACAAAGCCCTAACAGATAGGACTTAGATATGATTTCTTTTGCTCCGGTATTCAAAGGTATTTACTGTTGGGTCTTATCTTTGCTTTATCCCCTTTTTATACCTTGATTTATATGTCCTAGGAGCTGATGTATTGATACGTTATGGGTCTTTCATGCAAACCAAACATCTATGTGACTTAATCCACATCTGAACTAAGGGTGAGGTTGGCGCGCCGTGAAACCAGTTAAGCCAACCAGTAAAATAATTTTACTGACCGTTCCAAGGCGGTGCTTCTTTTGTGGGTCATATATTTCTGTACTTTTGTTCGCGTCTGTTTATTGATGCCTTGTGGTCACCTGCTGGGAAAGGGTTGACCCCTTGGCTCTCGTTTATGATGTTAAATTGTGAAGTTGTCACTTTCCCATTGGTATCCTGGGTCAGGTGTGGTGCTTGATTGTATCGATTCCTGATCTTTGCCCTATTTCTTACTTTAGTTGGAATGGGAGCAATGTTATGAATGTAAAAATTCTTTAAATCTGTAAAGCATGCGAAAAAATCATACCAATTTATCACAGACGCGAGAATTCCTAAAAAAACTTCACAGATAGTTTTGAGTGCTCGAATCAAGTTTCCACATGCAAACTTACGGAATTGTTAAACAATAGACTAGTCTATGTATTTGACAAATTTTAATTGAAACGACGAGCTTTGAAGTTTGAACTGAAAAATAATAAGTGACCTTATGTTTTGTATGAAGAGAGGGCTCGTTGCTTTGGTTGTTAATGTAAGAAGAGAGGGCTCATTGCTTTGTTGTTGTTTTCCCTGGCCATCCTCACTTACCTTTTGGGCCCAGTGTGTGTTTGTGTTTGTGCGTGTGTGTGTGTGTGGGGGGGGGGGGGCTTGGCCCAGCATCTACTTTGTTTTCCCAAATACATTTCAGGAATACAAGGCATAGTCAAAAAATAATTGAATTTTTAGCAACCCCAAAAATATGTTCCATTTTGTATCTTGACTAAATATGAAAACCCCTAAAATTTATAGAAATCAACCCAAAAATAGTCCAGTTTTGTGATAACCCCTCCCCCACCCTGCCGTCCCCAAAGAAAAACATTTAAATAAATAGAAAAAAATATCGTTAAATTTCTTGATACCAAAAAAAATCTATATATTATTTGATAAAATACTAAATGCATTGAAATAAAAAAAATTGACGCCCCAACTGGGCCAAGCATATATACGTCTAGGCCTATATTAAACAATTAAAGTACCCCCACCCCCTTATCCCTAGGGTTTTGGGGTGAGGAAAAGATTATCGTTTTAGGAACAAGTACGATATCGCCTCAATAGATCATCACTTCTTCCTAAATAGCTTACACTTTAGAGTTGAAAGTCAGTGCAGTCACAAAACTCGTCAGTGCAGTCACGATAAGGAGCGTGATTGCACTGACCGTGACTGCACTGACTTTCACACCTTAATGTGATTCTTGAAACTAAGGATTTAGCTCAGGCTGAAAATTTCGCCTATCTGTTTCGACAGATCCTCAACTGAAACAGGAACATAGCAGTAAAAATGTATTCAATATCTGAGGAAGCGTCACATTTCTCGTGATTGCACTGACGAATGTGGAAATATCACATGGATTTTATCGAATCTTTTTAATATTTAACCTATATGATCCAGCTTAGCCAACAAACTTTCTTGTGTTTTTGTTCCCATAAGTTGTCGTCTGCAAAAAATGCTATTTTGACTCAGATCATTGTGAGCAACTCTAGCTGAGATTGATTTTCTATATCTGTAACTGCATTGACAGGTATTCTAGGGACACTCTGTATACATTATGGCTTCCTCAACAAGTGCTTTAATGATTCGTAATTTCTATTGGGATCGTTTCTATAAAGTCCTATGTAATGATTTACTTAAGAAAAAGATGACTATTTATATGTTCTTGGTAAAATTGGAGATAATAAAACTACTTACCCTGCTGTTGGGACATGGTGAAATTGTGAGAAAAGGCATTTCTGTCAGGTTGAATTTTCAAACAACGTCATCGGACACATGACATAGTATTCTGTTTTATTGACCCACAGTGTCGCTAAGTGTTGTAGACACAAAAACAAAAAAATGGACGGCACATATGCGAGAAAATTATAAAGGACAACGATTCCTCCATTTTTTGATAATGACCCATATACACTCGTAGAATTGGACAATAAAGCTAACTTATTAGATTCATGCAAGTTTCTCCAATTTGTGTTGATTTCGATTAGTTTCATTTCGGTAACGATGCCGATATACCTACTTCCAGTTAAGTGTACCGTACGATCGTATAGTGTGGAGTGCACCTTTGGAAACAGTTTTGACCCAGATCAGGACTGACGTTTTATCGGTCCAAACTGGTTGACACTCTGATACATGTACACAGCAAGCAAACAATCCCGGGCCACTATCCGCCCGTTAGCGGAACGCCATTTGACTGGCGTTCCGCTGACGTGCCGATAGTGATCCGCTATATATGCTACTAGTACCTGAGCGATTTTATTTTTTGAAAAAAAGATCAGCAGATGACAACAAAAACATAAAAAATATCCATCAGGCAAAAAGTCAAAAAGCGCCAAAAAGCCTGATTTTGTCTTGCTTTCCAGTAAGTGAAACGTCACATTCAAATGTTTTTTTAACTCTTTGTACGCTGGGGAATTTTTCTTGCTTTTGTTGTCGACTTGTCTGAACTTTTTCAAAAAAAAAATATTTCAGCATTAACAGAGCGTCAAACGGCTTGGGTCCAAACCGTTTGCAAAAGTTTTCAATTGTAGAGAGTTAAGCCGCGAAAAATTTAGAAAATGTCATCTGTTGCGCATTTGTTGCTAGGTTTGCGCTGTTAAAATTGCTGGAAATGTACACATATGAAACGGGAGCGCAGTGGCTCAGTGGTAGAGTGCTTGACTAGAGACCGATGGGCCGCGGGTTCGAGCCGCACTGGCGTCACTGCGTTGTGTCCTTGATCAAGAACATTAATCCTTGCTTAGTACTGGTTCAACCCAGGAAGACCCGCCCCTTTATAACTGAACGTTTGTTGATGGGACGTAAAGAATCAAATCAAACAAACAAAACAACATATGAAACCAGTGCAAATTGCACAGGTTTCATATTGGTTAATCATCCCTTCACTAGGTAAGTTGGAATTAGCGTGACACGGCGTACATGTAGTGTCATTAGGAAGTATTTACTCTGTAGTTGTTCCACGAATTTAAATCTATAGTTTGATTTTCTCGCAGAATAACAAAAGAAGAAAAAGAGATAGCTTTTATACGTATATGGATTTGTTTTACAGTTAGTGGCGCTAAAGAATGCAGTAAGTGCAGGGGCGGATCCAGAGGGGGTTCAGGGGGTTTGCTCGAACCCCCTCCCCAACTCTCGTTTTTAAAGATCCTATGAAAATTAAATTATTTGGTCTCAGTGAGACCAAATTATTTCATTTTCATGAGATATTTGAGAAAAATGAGATAAAACCAGCAAAGCGACCCCCCCCCCACTTTTACAAATAAGAACCCCTGGATCCGACAGGCCTGCTTAAATTATTCAACAATCAGTTCCGAAACTGCCACAAATGATCCGCGGCGACACTGCCACGTATACTTCGAGTATTACTAATTACCGAAATTGTACCTACGATTTTAGAGAGCTCCGTGACTTGGGTTGTAAAGTTCCGCTGCTGTTCGTCCCCACGTCAAAGAAATAAGGCTGTGGTGATTTGGACCACTGGTTAGAGCGCCTGACCAGTGTTCCGATGGGCTGCGAGCTCGATCTGCACATTTTATCTGTCCGCCTGCCTGTCTGTATGTCTACATGTCTGTCACAAACGTTGTCCTTCGCTTAATGCATGACTGATTCAGAATTGCTTAGTTTTTCTGAAAGCTTTTTCATGTTTGCATATGCTGTTGACGCAGGACTTTAAACAGCTAAGAGTGCATTGTAGAGCCACAAAATGCTCCATACACAATATGCTCTCTCGAGGTGCATATTGTGTACCCTGCATACACAATATGCTCCCCCTTAAATCGGGAGCATATTGTGTAGGACATGTATCATACCTACACAATATGCTCCCTAGCTGAGGAGCGCAGTCGTGGTAGAGTGCTTGACCCGATATCGATGGGTTGCGGGTTCGAGACTCACCTGAAGCACTGCGTTGTGTTCTTGAACATGACACTAAATATCCTGTGCTCAGTACTGGTTTCCTCCCGATGATGTCGGAGGGATATTGTTTTGGCGTCGGCCGTCTGTGCACCCGTCTGTTTGTCCACCTGTCCTTCCAGAAACATACCTAAGTACCTATTAGTCGGAGTTGGTGCATTCTCTGCATAAATGGATAGTACCATGGACAGTCCCAAGTGCGGATCCAGAGGGGGGGGGGCAGGGGGTCCGGACCTCCCCCTGAAAATCACAAGTTATATATTTTCTATAGGAATAAGCAACTGGAACCCCCCACCCCGGAAAAAGTTGGACCCCCCTGGAAAATGTTGGACCCCCTGAGGAATCTTGAAAAATGATAGTTTTCTTTGAAATTAACCATTTGCGACTGTAAAATAAGCTGAGGACTAAAAAAAAAAAGGTTGTCAGAGCTTTTTTGTCAGATTGACCTGGACCCCCCCCCCTGACGAAAATTCCTGGATCCGCGCATGACAGTCCTATATCGTATAAGTTTCGTCAAGATCAACTGATAAACTCATTATTGCTCTGGCACTTATAATGCAAAAGTTGTAATGGCTTTCTTTGAGTAATGATCTAAACATTTCCCCAAAGCTATTATGTATAAAAAGCCTGTAGATAAGTATGACGGTGTAAAATGTAAAAATAAATACCCCACCCACTTGAATCTTTAGTCAGGGTCAAAGGTCAAATACATTAATTTGGCAATAACTTAGTCAATTTTCAATATTATTACCGAAACTTTGTATGAAGACAGATAAAAAAAACAACAATAGATATGAAATATATCAGACTGGATTTTTGATTGGATGCCTGGGTCCGATCCCCTGGGTAGATTTAGGGGGTGGGGCGAGTCCAAAATGAAACTTATTCTGAATATTGTCATGCTGCATAGAAAATTAAGGGAACAGCACATGACAGCAACATAATAGCAATTATTTAGCACGCAGAGACACCATTGACCACTGTGGAAGGGGGTCAAAAGGTCAACGCATTTTCACCTTGAAATTAGTCATGTTTCGTAGAGCACCATGAAAACAAGCATTCTGTCCTTACATACACCCTAACCCCTTGGGTAGTGGCAAAAGGTCAAATATTCATTTATTGAATTTGGTCATGCTGCATTTCAAATAGAAGGGACTTACGCATGCAGCAAAATGATAGCAAGTATTGTTCCAGAAGACACACCGCGACTTCGGGGGTGGGTCAAAGATAAAACATTTTTTCTGAAATCAGTCATGTTGAAGATCAGAATGGAGTGTATAGCACACTGAAAGTACACATGTCAAAGATCACCAACACTAGATCAAATTAAAGGGGGAGAAAGTGTAGATTGACTTTAAGGTGGTCAATCACGTGGTCTGACTGATTGGGTTCACGGACTGCACAAACCAGTTATCGGACATCAAAAGTAAGGAAAATTATATTGTGTACCATACCTACATAATTTGCTTACATTATCATACTACCAAGGTAGCATATTGTGAACCTTAACCTACACAATATGCTCAAATTCTCATAATACTATTCCATTTTCATAATACTACCAAGGTAGCAAGCATATTGTGTACCTTACCTACACAATATGCTCCCATTATCATAAAAAATTAGGAAGCATATTGTGTACCTTATCTACACAATATGCTCCAAATGCTTCAAATATCATAAAACTACTAAGGTGGCATATTGTGTGACTAACTTACACAATATGCTCCCATTATCATAATACTACCAAGGTAGCATATTGTGTACCTTACCTACAAAATATGCTACCATTATCATGATACTACCAAGGTATCATATTGTGTACCTTACCTACACAATATGCTCCCATTATCATACTACAACCAAGGAAGCATATTGTGTACTGACCTACACAATATGCGCTAATTATCATAATACTAACGAGGTAGCATATTGTGTATCTTACCTACACAATATGCTCCCATTATCATAATACTACCAAGGTAGCATATTGTGTACCTTACGTACACAATATGCTCCCATTATCATAATACTACCAAGGTAGCATATTGTGTACGTTGCCTACACAATATGCTCCCAATATCATAATACTACTAAAGTAACATTTTGTGGGCATTACCTACACAATATGCTCCAATTATCATAATACTACTAAGATAGCATATTATGTACCTTACCTACAAAATATGCTCCAAATATCATAATACTACTAAGGTAGCATATTATGTACCTAACCAACACAATATGCTCCAATTATCATAATACTACTAAGGTAGCATATTATGTACCTAAACTACACAATATGCTCCAAATATCATAATACAACTCAGGTAGCATATTGTGTGACTTACCTACATAATTTGCTCTGATTATCATAATACTACCGAGGTAGCATATTGTGCACCTTACCTACACAATATGCTCCCAATATCATAATACTATCAAGGTAGCATATTGTGTGCATTAATTACACAATATGCTCCATTTATCATAATACTACTAGGTAGCATATTATGTACCTTACCTACACAATATGCTTCAAATATCATAATACTACTAAGGTAGCATATTGTGTGACTTAAAAACACAATATGCTATTATTATCATAATACTACCTACATGTAGGTAGCATATTGTCTACCTTACCTACACATTATGCTCTAGATATCATAATACTACCAAGGTAGCATTTTGTGTACCATACGTTCACAATATGCTCCAAATATCATTATACTACTAAGGTAGCATATTGTGTACCTTACCTACGCAATATGCTCCAAATATCATAATACTACTAAGGTAGCATATTGTGTACCTTACCTACACAATATGCTCCCAATATCATAATACTACCAAGGTAGCATATTGTGTACCTCTACCTACCCAATAGGCACCAAATATCATAATACTACTAAGGAAGCATATTGTGTAGGTAAGGCACACACTATGCTACCTCAGTAGTATTATAATAATTGGAGCATATTATGTAGGTAGGGTACAAAATATGCTACCTTGGTAGTATTATATGATAATGGGGTAGTAATATGATAATCGGAGCATATTGTGTAGGTAAGGTACACAATATGCTTCCTTTGTAGCATTTTGGTAATGTGAGCATATTGTGTAGGTTAGGTACACAATATGCTACCTTGGTAGTATCTTGATAATGGGAGCATATTGTGTAGGTAAGGTACACAATATGCTACCTTGGTAGTACTATGATATTTGGAGCATATTGTGTAGGTAAGCACACAATATGCTACCTCAGTACTATTATTATAATTGGAGCATATTGTGTAGGTAGGATACAAAATATGCTACCTTGGTAGTATTATATGATAATGTGGGCATATTGTGTAGGTAGGGTACACAATATGCTACATTGGTAGCATTTTGGTAATGGGAGCATATTGTGTAGGTTAGGTACACAATATGCTACCTTGGTAGTTTCATGATAATGGGAGCATATTGTGTAAGTAAGGTACACAATATGCTACCTCGGTAGTACTATGATAATTGGAGCATATTGTGTAGGTAAGGTACACATTATGCTACCTCAGTAGTATTTTGATATTCGGAGCATATTATGTAGGTAAGGTGCACAATATGCTACCTTGGTGGTTTTATGAATATGGGAGCATATTGTGTAGGTAAGGTATACAATATGCTACCTCGGTAATATTATGATAATTGGAGCATATTGTGTAGGTAAGGTACACAAAATGCTACCTCAGTAGTATTTTAATAAAAGGGAGCATATTGTGTAGGTAAGGTACACAATATGCTACCTTGGTTGTATTATGATAATGGGAGCATATTGTGTATGTAAGGTACACAATATGTTACCTCAGCAGTATTATGATATTTGGAGCATATTGTGTAGGTAAGGCACACAATATGCTACCTCAGTAGTATTATTATAATTGGAGCATATTGTGTAGGTAGGGTACAAAATATAATACCTTGGTAGTAATATGATAATGGGGGCATATTGTGTAGGTAGGGTACACAATATGCTACCTTGGTAGTATGATAATGGGGTATTAATATGATAATAGGAGCATATTGTGTAGGTAAGATACACAATATGCTACCTTGGTAGTATTATATGATAATGAGGTAGTAATATGATAATGGGAGCATATTGTGTAGGTAAGGTACACAATATGCTACCTGGGTAGCATTTTGTAATGTGAGCATATTTTGTAGGCTAGGTACACAATATGCTACCTTGGTTTTATCTTGATAATGGGAGCATATTGTGTAGGTAAGGTACACAATATGCTACCTCGGTAGTAATATGATAATGGGGGCATATTGTGTAGGTAGGGTACACAATTAGCTACCTTGGTAGTATGAAACTGGGGTACTAATATGATAATAGGAGCATATTGTGTAGGTAAGGTACACAATATGCTACCGTAGTAACATTTGGTAATGGGAGCATATTGTGTAGGTTAGGTACACAATATGCTACCTTGGTAGTATCATGATAATGGGAGCATATTGTGTAGGTAAGGTACACAATATGTTACCTCAGTAGTATTATGATATTCGGAGCATATTGTGTAGGTAAGGTACACAATATGCTACCTCGGTAGTATTATGATAATTGGAGCATATTGTGTAGGTAAGGTACACAATATGCTACCTTGGTGGTATTATGATAATGGGAGCATATTGTGTAGGTAAGGTACACAATATGCTACCTCAGTAGTATCATGATAATTGGAGCACGTTGTGTATGCTAGGTACAAAATACGCTACCTTAGTAGTTTTATTTTATGGAATCGTATTGTGTAGGTACGGTTCAGTATAATGGTACTTAGGTAGAATCATTGTGATGGTATACTATTCAAAGTTAGATAACGCTATATGTTAAGAATTTGTAGAGCAAGAAACTACTGCGCCGAAGGATATGAAGTAAGTGCATACATTAAATCATCACCATAAAACTGTCAGTAGCGAGCAAATTGTCAAAATACATTATTCAAGTTTACTCAGTATTAGTTCTGATCATAATCTTAAAACATACAAACAATAAATGATTCGTCACCTTTATAATGAATCGTCTCATATCTTTGCGAGCGCCCGCTTACTAGTAAGTGTCAGTGCAGAACATTGTATATTTCTGTGGTCAATACCTGAATTAACCGCGTTCAGAAAGTCTCTATTCCCATGTTAGCCCTATGCCTTCCAACATGTTTCAGTATAACCTGACATACATGTATGGTTTGGAGAGCTATGCCTTTTAAAAAAAATCAAGGTTGTTGCCATGGGAGCCAAATTGGATATCTGAATCGAATGATTCAAGCAATTCTGAATGTCCATGATGCCCCTATCCCTCAAACCAAGTTTAGATTTAATCTGACGTAGGGATGGGAAAAGATGGTCTTTGAAGGATATCAAGATGGCTACAATGGTAGTCATATTATATGTTCCAATGGAACAGGTATAGCATTTATGAATGTCCATGTTGTCCTCGACTCATACAGGTTCATAACATTTCTACATTACCCCCCGGCGTTTCCCCATGTTTCCTTACTACGGTTTCCAAAGGTTGATTTCATGTCGGGAAAGAAGCCAAATTTGGAGACAACGTCTCCAAAATGTTGCTGATGGGGATTAAAGACCACTATAATACAATTAAGATGCGGGCATGGCTTTAGACATAAGGTTCGTAAGATTGACAGATGGATGTCGAGAGGACAGTTAGAAAGAAAGGCAAATACCACGAATCATGTTTTCAAGAAGAGCATATTGTGTACCCTCGGACGACCACTGAAATAACATATGTACCGACCCTACACAATATGCTCCTCTGGTAGCACATTGTGTATGCAGGGTACACAAAATGCTCCAGCGGAGCATATTGTGTATGCAGGGTACACAATATGCTACTAAAAGGAGCATATTGTGTAGGGGAGCATTTTGTGGACCCACAGTGCATAACAGAAAAATAATTTTCTTATTTCTCAACCAAAACATATGTTGTGAGTACTCAAAAGAACCGTCTCATTGAGACGGTTCTTTTGAACACCCAAAACATATGCTAAAAATATGGGTAAGAAAAAATTAACATTTTTACACTGATTTTTTGTTGTTGCTCTAAACCTGTGACTGTCGGTAAACGTAGTTTGAATGCTGATTTCTATTCAGACTTTTAAAATCTTTAAAACGGTCTTATCTCATTTTTTTTGTAAGACTAGAGCCAGACTAGCGGGAATGGATAAAGTCGATTTTCTTGTCCTTTGGGAACATGTTTGTTTAAAGCAACCAAGGAATCCATTAAAACAACTGAGCACAATCGAAACACTTTAACGCCTCCTGTGTGGCGAACACATCTATATGGATTAATTGTCTGGGTCTGGTCAGGCCCGGCGTTATGTGATGTGCCTGTTTTTGTCGTGAGAGCAGGGCCCGAGGTTATAAGACGCATTTCATATTCAACTCAACTGAGCAGGATATTTCAATGTCCATAAAAACTGATATGCTGAAATATTCTGACTTTTCATGCTTTCTTACTCTCAGATGTTGTATGTAGCATGCCAATGCTTAGTTGGTGTAGAGCATGAAAAAAAACGATTATAAAGCTTTAGACTCTGTATTTTGAAACATGTATATAATACTCTAGCCTAATTATTATTACTATTAAAATTGTGAAGAACGAACAATAGAACTGTCATAAGCATTTGTAGCAAAATACATAATATTGTAAGCACAATCTTGGATGTATTGTTGAAGTACACCTTTCATTCCACCGGACAGATACATATTATGTCTACACAATCCGCGGTTTGAATATCTCAGCTTTACCAAGAACTACACGTGTCATGTGAGCATCACGTGTTATTTTGATACCACCTTCCAAAAAATACAATTACTACGCTTCTCTTCATTTATGCTCGGTAACCCAGGCTTAACCTATAATGCTACTCTTCATAAAACATTGGTATTGCAGGCTTGCCGGGCCACGCCTGGGTTACCGAAAACTATTCACATCATTAAACAAGAAATATTTGCGCCTCGCGTGTAGGACGAAACTTTAAACTAATACTTTCTCAAAATGTATAATGAACACGAGCAGAAAAGTATGTCAATAATACCTGAATGAAGAACATTCAATTCTGAAAACAAGATGGAAAGAAAGATAAATATTATCAATAAAATATACTGTGTTGTGTCACAGAAAAGACTAAGTAAAATACAGTAAACCACAAAAATTCGAAATTCGATTTTTCGCAAAAACCTGCTAATTCGAAATAAATTTCGGACACAATTGATTTAGAGATCAGGGCCTATTTATGGATTATTTAAATACTATTTTATCTAAAAAAAAACGACAATCGACCCTTCGATACTTCAAAATAAAATCTCTAGTCTATAAGACTTCGAATTTACGAGATTCGACTGTAAACATTATATGAAAACGGGCAGATGAGCAAAATCGCGTTGTCATTCAACAGATAACCGTTTTCACATATTTTCAGGACAAAACATTTTTTATCACCCAGGGAGCGAATTCTTTCCTTTTGAGTAGTTGCCATCCAAGTTTGAAAGGGACGCAATTGAAATATTCTTTTTTCAGTTATCTCCTTTTGATGTGCGTAACCCGGTGACGCCCTTTGCATGGGGTGATATACATTCAGTAAATAATTTTCAATTTCTAAAAAGGTGACCTGTAGATATGGGAATTCATACATCCGTTTTATAAAAGGGGGTGGGGTGGGGGAGGGAAGAAGCAGCAGGGTGACAAGCTATCACATGGCCTCGCAGTTAGTGAGGGAATCACAATTGGTGAGAGAAAGGAGATACTGTCGTGCCAACTAAGAGTGACAGTGACGTAATACTTTGTTTACAATTGCTAAGTAAAACACTAACGTGTACAGTTCACTTGAGCTAACGCGAATCGAAAGATCACTTGTGTATTAATCCTATCCTAAGGATAGGATTAATACACAAGTGATCTATCGATTATAAGTCCCTAATAACTGTAAACAAAACATGACGCCACTGTCACTCTTGGCTGGCAGGGCAGTACGTACGAAGCAATGGCATTCGGGCGTTTTTCTCAAGTCAAGCAATTCCATCTATTATTTGCTATATTCTATTTATTGAACATCACATTTCATATTCAGGCGTTGAAATTATACGCTTGAAGTTTTAGTCAAAGGAATTTTATAATGAGAGGAAACTACCTTTCTAAGTTAGTATGTCTCTTTGCGTGCTGATATGTTTTCATGCTTTTTTGTCGTCTGCTGATTTTCTGCTGATTTTTTTTTTAAAAAAAAATATCAAATCTTTTAGGAATACCATAAAAGTATCAAACAGTTTCGACCCAAATAAGGCTCGACGTATTGTGGGCCTGATCTGGGTCCAAATGGTTTGCAAAGGTTATCAGCAGACGACACTCGTAGGGAAAGGGTTATATTGCGTCTTTATGAAGGCGACACATGTATGGGGGATTTAGTGAGAAAAGATCTATAGGAATTGGCAGATACGTGATTAATATCCAAATTATCAATAATCCATAATTCATAATCAGCTAATGTAAAAATTAATTCATCACATATCATCCGAACAGCAATGGCGCTGGCGAGACTGCGAATCTGCGCAGTCTCGCCAGCGCATTTGCTCTTCGCGCACACAAAAATGTGGTTCAGTTGCAAACTAAATGAAGTGGGCCCACTTAATAGTTGTGCATGCACGTTAAAGATGGCTTATCCGTGGACTACCATTCCGTTTTCACACATTTCGAGCACACATATTCATGAGAAAGTGTGCAGTAGCGAAATAGTAATTGTCCCAGTCTACATTATATAATGGCTGGTACGCTTAACGGAGGCTCGCAAGGCACCGTCCGTGCCCATGCACTGAGCAGATTTTGATCAGCATGTGTAGCGTTGAAAGGGAGTTATTGGTTCAACTTTGATAAGCACACGATACTTTGGTCCTTATGTCATCAGCGAGCAGCGACGACTCAAGCGAGCCTTCGTATCCACACAGTCTCGACGGAGCCATATAAAGTGGCCAAAATATAAACGTTTTGCTAATATGATTTCATATGCGATAACTTCCATTTTGTCGTGGTCTAGCCTTAATACACTTTCTTTTTTGTGCTTATAAGCATGAAAATTGCGATCACATACGTAAGATTATCTTTAAACTCTTTCCTTGCTAGCGGCGAAATTTGTCGTCAGTTGATAACCAAGCAGTTTGGACCCAGATCAGGCCAGAATGTCGGGCCTGATTTGGATCCAGTCTGTTTGACACTAATCTAGTTGTCATGAGATTATTTTTTATAAAAGTAAATTTTGAAAAAAAATCCAGCAGACGACAACGAAATCATGAAAAAATACTCAGCATGCAAATAGTTAATTTGCATATTGGCGTAAGAATTTTAAAGGTTTCATGAAGTATCTAGGTATATAGGGAACAACTCGGTTGTGAATACGGACATAGCCGGTATTTATAATATAAACTTATAAAAGACTTGTGCGAATATTGGAGTTTAGTAATTATGGATGATAAAAATGCTTATCCTCCCAAGGTACTTGGTTTGCTTTATTGTTATTTTTTTGTTCACTTATGCCCTTTGAACTGACACAACGTCCGGTCTGATAATGATCTTAACTGTTTGACAACCTGAGGGTGTTCCTGAAAGATTTTTTCGAAAACTAATAGCAGACAACAAAAAGCAAAAAAAACAAAAAAAAAAAAACAAAAAAAACAAAAAAAAAACAATAAAAACAACAACACACATTCAAGGGAATTTTCACCGAATGATGAAATAGTGTTTTCTAATACCATTAAAGGTCAAGATTATCATGATTATACTACTGTGTAAATCCGCATCAGTTTCTGATCCTGTTTAGCTCGAAAGCAATGATGTTTGTGAAATTATATTTCCGCACTTCTGATAATTATCTAATTTCACTTGTATCCTTGGATCCATCAGGCTTTCATTTGCGAACGAAATAGATGGGATGCATTCAAAAGGAACCAATATACGACGTGTACTGCATTGGTCGTCGTCAATATCAGCGCTACTTGAACATCCTTTTTTGGGGATGTCTCAGTGGCGCAGTTGGTAGCGTCGACGTCTGGTGTAGTGCTAGGCGGTGTTGTCGAGGTCGTGGGTTCGAATCTCGCTGGAGGCAAACTATTTACAGCATCTATCGGCTCAGTTGATTTACTATATCCCTCTGTATTTATCTACTGTGTAAATCTGCATCAGTTTCTGATCCTGTGTAGCTCGAAAGCAATGATGTTTGTGAAACTATATTTCCGCACTTCTGATATTCATCGAATTTCACGTGTATCCTTGGATCCATCAGGCTTTCATTGGCGAACGAAATAGTTGGGATGCATTCAAAAGGAATCAATATACGACGTGTACTGCATTGGTCGTCGTCAATATCAGCGCTACTTGAACATCCTTTTTTGGGGATGTCTCAGTGGCGCAGTTGGTAGCGTCGACGTCTGGTGTAGTGCTAGGCGGTGTTGTCGAAGTCGTGGGTTCGACTCTCGCTAGAGGCAAAATGTTTACAGTATCTATCGGCTCAGTTGATTTACTATATCCCTCTGTAAATATATATAAATATATATATAAAATATATATGTAAAATATATACTAAAATCTGTGTATCAGATAACTGATACGATCTCGGAAATCAAAGGTTAAGGTCACGCATTGCTTCAAATCTAATCGCAAATTCCTCTTTCATTTTTTGACCGAGGGCACATGGTTGCCTATGGTGTGCAGATTACAACGAAAGCTCTAGAACAGTGCTATGACATTGGACTCAAAGCTCAAGGCCAAATATGTTTCAAATCTGTCTTACGGCTCGTAACACGAACTTCTCTTCCTTTTTGATGGAGGGTGTTCATATTTAGCACAATGATTACCTGTGGTGTGTAGATTACAACGATGGTTTCAGATCGCGGATATGACATTTGAGTCAAGGATCAAGATCAAATATACTTAAAAACCTGTCAGCGGCTCGAAATTCAAAATCCGCTTTCATTTTTGATGATGTGTAGATTACAATAAAAGTTCAAGGTGACTTTTGTGACCTTGTAGTCTAGGTCAAATACAATGTATGTAAAACTCTGCCTTAATGGTAATAACACGAACTCCTCTTTTATTTTTTGATGGCGAGTGTTTTTATTTGGCACAATGATTGCCTACGGTGAGTAGAGTACAACGAATGTTACAGATCGTCAGTCTCCGACTCGAAATAAAGCCCAATGATTGGCTGCTTGCGGACACGTATCCGCAAGCAGCCAATCATTGCGCTTTATTTTGAGTCTGAGAATGAACTCAAGTTTTATAACCTCGAGGCCATGGGTATGATCTTGGAGTTAACAGTCAAGAGTACATATACTTGGAACCTGTCTACAGCTTGTAATGCGTACTCTTGCATTTTTTTTTTGATCAAATGTGTTCATATTAAGCAGAATGAATGCATATGTTGTACAGATTACAACAGAAATTTTAGCTCACAGCTATGATCTCCGAATTCAAGGCCAAGGTCAAAAATGTTAAAAACCTGTCTTAAGGCTCGTAACGCGAATCCCTCTTTCAGTTTTTGATGGAGGGTGTTCAAATATATTTAGCACAATGATTACTTATAATGTGTAAATGCACTGAATTGTATCAGATCATTGATATGTCCTTGGAGTCATAGGTCAGGGTATTAATTGACTTTTCGCTTACTGTAAAGGCTGCAACTTTAATATTCATACACGGCTGTGGTTCGGCTATTTCATCTGCTAAGGAAGGGAAATCAGGTTCTATTATTTAATAAGTTGTTTGGATCGCGCAAACGTGCGTGCATTTCATGAAAATCCATACCGTATATACACACTGAACTCACATTTATTAACCCCTAAAGCTCATATTCATAAAGTGTATGTTTCTGTCGTCCACTAAAATATTTGAAGCCTCATTGACCAACAGTGTGGACCCAGGTCAGACTGCTCCTGTAGGAGCAGTCTGATCTGGGTCCACAATATATGTTCAATAGACATTTTCAGATGCAGTTATTTTGCTGGCGTTTTAAGGACTAAATAATGACTGATATAATGGCGCAAGATGAAACAGTTACTTTTAAATAAAACCACGCCTCATTTTCAGCTTTTACCTATGTCTAAAGTTGACCAGTCCTAATTACGCATTCATGAGGCGCCGCCTTTACAGTAAGCGAAAAGTCAAATGATAAATATATACTTTTTAAAATCAAATTTATAGCTTGTAACGTAAACTCCTCTTTCATTTTTTACCGAGGGTGTTTATATTTGGCACAACGATTGCCTTTGGTGTGTAAATTACATTATAAGTTTCTGTTCACCTGATGACCTTGGAGTCAAAGGTCAAGGTCAAATATACTTAAATCAGTTCATGGCTTATAGCACGAACTTCTCTTTCATTTATGACAAAGGTTGCTCATATTTAGCACAATTATTGCTTATGGTGTGTAGATTGCAAAGATTACAGATCATTGGTATGACCTTGAACTAAAAGGTCAAGGTCAAATATAATAGGAATATGCTCGTAACACGAATTACTCTTGTATGTTATGACAGAAATGTTTCATATTTTGGACAACGGCAGCCAATATGACCTTTCAATCAAAGATCAAGGTCAAATATATACATGTATGAAATCAGGCTGTTTGGCTTCAATTGTTAACTCCTCTTACTTTTTTGATGGATGATGTTCATATTTTAAACAATGTTTGCCTGAGGTGTGTAGATGGCATGAAATTATTTGTGCACCAGCTATTAATCTGATGTCGAAGGTCAAGGTCAAATAATTAAATTCTGGTTGTATGACTTGTAAAGTGAATATCTCTTACATGTTTTGATGTTCATATTTTGCACTCTGAATTCCCAAGATGCTTAGATGTCATCAATGGTTTTGGACTGCTGAAATGACATTAGATTCGAAGGTCAATGTCAAATACTTAAAATCTGTCGATATGACTTGTAACGCCTGCGTTTTAGAACATGTAAGTGTTTCATTTATGCAATTATTCGTTGGTTTAAAGCTGACAACAAGGACGTTGAATTGCTGCTATGACCTTGGAGACGAAGGTCAATGGCATGGGCGGATACAGAGGGGGGGGGGGGGCAGAGGGTCCGGACCCCCTCACCCTGAAAAATCACAAAATGTAGGGGTTTCTAGCAATACAGGTCCGGATCCCCTGAACAATCGCAAAGCTACCAAGCCAGCATTCAATATTGGGCCACCATCGGCACGCCAGCGAAACGCCATTTAATGGCGTTTCGCTGGCGGGTCGATGATGGCCCGCTGCTTATAGTGGTATTTGTTTGGATCCTATCTCCCCTCTAAAAAAAAACGAAAAAAAAAAAAACAAAAAAAAAAAAAACTCGTCTAAGTTGGACCCCCTCTGACAAAACTTTCTGGATCCGCGCATGAATGTCATAAGAAATACATACTATGCGGCATTTAATGTAAATGCGGATATTTGCGATTGACCCTTTTCTAGTTAGATTATTTGTGCAGATTGAAAAGCTCAAAATCTCTATGAAAGGAAAGTGCAGTATGTTACCATGATGGGCAAGTTCTTTCAAGATACAGGGCAACCCGAATGGGTAAGATGTTTAATGACTTATCAAGTTAAGCCGAAGTTACATTGTTAAGATATTTTGGTATCTTTATGATATGTGATATAGGCAAAACAGTGCATACCGAGACCAGATACCACAGAACGCGGCGTCTGACTAGATTCTTCATAATTTGTATTAAAGTTAAATGAAAATGTAAATAACCTACCAAACAACCCTTTTATTTGCAATGGACTCGTCCAATCGACAAGGGAGGGGAATTCTGTTCAGGATTAATGGGTTAATTGGATGCCTACAGATAAGAGTGCGTACCAGAAAATTATTTTTCTTATTTCTCAACCAAAATTTATGTTGTGGGTACTCAAAAGAACCGTCTCGATGAAACAGTTCTTTTGAGCACCCAAAACATATGTTTAAACTGATGAATAAGAAAATAATCACAATTTTACGCTAAAATTTATTTGCTTAACTGGCCCTATGGATATAGCTGGTTTCAATTTCTTTCAAAGAACGTGTGCAATACCATTAAATTATTAAGGATTAGCATGTATCTAGCTTCGTTTACAAACAACTAATTAGCGTGCAGATAATTGATATGCATGAAACTGAGATATGGTGTGTTTGTCGACATGTAAAGATGATTTTGATATAGGATATGGATGAAACTGCGAAAAAGGAGCTTTTAAGAATTCCCAAAGTGACGTCATTTTCGCGCATGCGCATACCACTGGCCGTCAACGCATAGGCCAGCTGTATTGAATCCGTGTTAAATGTGGGTTAATCTTTTTGAGAAAAATGGGCTTTTATAGCCAATGTCATATCAAACTTGTTTGTTTTCGTTGATATATACTGACGTCAACAAAAAACGCCTCATTCATTATCACTGATTTCTGAACGGTGATAAAAGAAAATGAACAGCGACGTACTGCTTCTTTATGTAGAGGTTGAGCGATGTCGGAAAATGACTTTAATTTGATATGCAGGTGACGCGTTATTCCGATGACGTCATACAGTCTCAATGTATACATGGCGGCATTGCGCATCGAACGCTTATGTTTTCAATTTGAATTTGCACCCAGTTTGTGCCGTAAATGTTTTGCTAATCAAAGAACAAATTTGGATAATTTTTTCAAACAATTGTGCTTGTGAGTAATAACTTTATGAAATTATGACGTCATATTAAAGACAAAATGTAAGGTCCGTTTACGAAACTTGCCAACATTCTCGTTTTCCTTTAAGTAATGGATGAAAATGATAAAGGGGTACATTAGGTAATGTACACAGAATATGCCTACATAAATTTACGTTATTTAAGATAAGCTGTAACGCCCAGTGGCCAGTCGTTGGTCTACGTGAACGTCATCCAAAACGGCCGTCTGGAACACGTGCGAGATTGCGTTTCCTCCTCAATCGTCGCTGGTTAAAGACTAAAGACTTTTGCAAAGGATTCGTAACAATCTTTTCACCCACTTTGCAGAGTCATGACATTTAAGTTTTACTGAAATGCATGGCAAAAAGGTGGGTGGGGTAAGTTGTTTCTTTCAGCAGACGTATACAAACATTGTCTGAACATTATAAACGCATTTTTGGTAAGATAGAGACTTGTTTACAATGGTGAAACACGTTTTTCCTGTCAACGGATTGTGTCTGGAAACAAAGCAAATGTGGCTAAAATCTTGTGTCACACGAAATGGTGACCCCTGTCTCAAACCGAAGTCGTTTTCTCAGCCTCAAATATTCCTTCAGCAATTTTGTTTTCATGAGAGACGCTTGACTGGTAGGATGTTATAATGCACTAAAATTCATAACTTTAGTCTAATCCGTCTAAGAGATATTCACGTTTATTTTTAGATGAGGCGTTTTTTCTTGACGTCAGTATACATTCAAAATACATCTCTCCGATGAGGTTCAGAAAAATAAACGTAAATTCGTTTAAAAGGCAAAATATGAGACTGCGGGAAGACCAGAAGTGTCGCGCAGACCGCTGATATTTTCATTCAATAAAACCCATAAAAACTTTTAACATGTACAATTTTGGTTTTTTTTATGCAATTGTATGACTAACAGAGTGAATCCACCTGTTTGTCTGCCAGTTTTCTCTCTCTCTCTCTCTCTCTCTCTCTCTCTCTCTCTCTCTCTCTCTCACCGCGATCATAATTATCCCAAACCGGTGATTATTGACAGTCCAAAATGTAGCTAAAAAGGCTAAAAAAATGACTTACGCATAATTTGTTCCAAAGAAATAACTAAAATTCCATGTTAAAAGTGACACTGTTCTATATTTGATAGATCCTCTTTCGTCACCCTCTGTTGAATAAATGGACGGCGCAATCAAAGAAGCCTTATCATAATATTTTCCCAATTGATGTGACGTTGGTGTAATAAAAGACGTAAGATGGTCATAAAAGATCAATAAAGATGCCGACACATGCGCGGAGCGGATCCAGGATTTTTCGAGGGGGGGGGGGGGGGGTTAATGGGGGGTCAGATCCATCTGACAAATAAAAACGCCGACGTGTCTGTTTGTTTTTTAGTCCTCAACTTATATATCAGAAGTCCACTGGTAAAATTCAAAGGAAACTATCATTTTCCGAGGTTCATATAGAAACCCATATAACTTGTGGTTTCTAGGGGGGGGGGGGGGGGGGGGGTCCGGATCCCATTTCGTTGTATCTAATCGTCCATATCGTCTTCTGAATCTCCATCTTCAGCTTACTTATGCTCTTGCGAATCGGCGCAGGCTCACCTGAGGCAATGCAACAAGCAGAAAAATCACACGACATTGTGCAGTCTCGAATGAACCTTTGCTGGAACAGAGAGGAAAATGTCATTACATTTTAACGTCCAGATCTGTATAATCTTCTTTTTTTGGGGGGGATATTGTAGTAGCAGTCTCTATTATCACGAGCCTTAGCTACTTTAGAAGAAAGTGCAGAACATTAAAAGTTTTTTTTTCAGCGCCCAGTTTATGTTCCCTATTGCTACATGTATCCTTTTTCAGCGTCTATCTGCTACTAAAACTTTTTCAAACAGCTTTGACACAGGTCATGCCCGACAAAATTTTCTTGTATGAAGTCTCATATGAGCCAAAATCGCTGTTTTGTTTTTTAAGCGCACGTTTTCTGTCCTTAATCATCTGCCCGTTTTTTTTATAGCAGTGAGTGTTTTCAAGTTGCAGGAATGCGCTTATGTGCAGTCTCATATTAGCCTTCTCTGCTTGAGAGGAAAGTGTAACATTTCCCTTTTTTTCAGCGACCATCTGTCCGTTTTTTGCTAATGCTCAGGTCACACATTCACGGATCCCCTCGTCGGTTCTATTACGGATTAAATCTCACGGATGACCCAGGAAATGCCAATTTCCGTAGTCCGGTACGGATCCACTATATACGTATGATTAAATACTACTACGTAAGATTACTGACGCAATACGGAAAGCTACGGACCAATAGGGATTGCCACGAATGATGCCGGATTGTATCCGTGGCAAATCCGGCGTCCAGTCCGTGAATGTGTGACCTGGGCATTAGTTTCGTTCTATCCAAAACCATCTAGCCATTTCTGTTAGTGTTTTATAGCAGTATGTGTTCTTACGAGACTGCGCACATGAGCCTTCGCTGCTTGAGAGGATTTTGCAAAAACGGATTATGTTTAGCTTAAAAGAACCGCCCATCTAGATATTGGATAATCATGAAACTGAGATACAAGGAGCATATATATACAAGTATATATGCAGATCTCATAAAATACACCTGCAGTCGTTGAGTTATGTTTATGGAATATGTTTTCTTTTTTACTTGATTGTTCTTGAGACATGATGTGTTTGTCTAAAGATGTTTCTGTCTTTCAGTGACTTAGGAAAGACCAGATAATAAATGTCTTAAAATAAGCTGCATATTATCGCTATGAAATACTAACGCTAAGCCTGTAATCTTGGACACCACTGGAATCAAATTCATTCGGGGTATCGTATGCTAAGACACATTTATGAAAGCTTTGTAGGTTCATGTTACACAAAGATAATGGAACGCATTGGAGAGGCATTATAACGCCAGAAAAAGCCCAAAACATTTGTTTATTTGGTTTGATGTCGGGACGGTCATTTCTTTCAACCACACTTTTTTCCTGGCAAGCTTGACTAAATGGTTAATCATTACTTCGTGTACATACTTTCTCTTGTAACTGACAACAACCCTTCTTGAATCAGCGGAAGGAAGGAGAATAATTTATTATCAATCTCTGGGAAAGTATGGGGCCGGGCTGGGATCGAACTCGCGACACCTGGATCTGCGCTCGGACACGTTTTTGACAGCGCTACGGGGCCTGGTAAACTCATAGGCGTACTAGCGCGAAAGAATTTTTCTGCATTATAACACTTTCTAAAAGGCCTTATTACATATTTTTACATTATTACGCATTTTGAAAGTCATTAAAATGGCTTTTGAAACACGTTATTGCGCCTTTTAATATTGAAACGCCCAATAACGCATATTAGCTCACATGAGCCGAAGGCTTAATGTGAGCTATTGTGATCGGCCTTCTTTTGTTGTATGTCGTCTTTCATGCGTAAACTTTTTTCTTTAAATGGCATCTCATTTTAAATATACGGAGCAAAAGTGAAAACGCTATACTACAATATTTTGTTGTGATAAAGTTTGGACAAAAAGTATTTGCTAACACTTAATTGGGAGCGCAGTGGCTCAGTGGTAGAGCGCTTCACTCGAGACCGAAGGGCCGCGGGTTCGAGCCTCACCGGCGTCACTGCGTTGTGTCCTTGAGCAAGAACATTTATCCTAGCTTAGTACTGGTTCAACCCAGGAAGACCCGTCCCTTTATAACTGAAAGATTGTTGATGGGACTTAAAGAATCAAATCAAGCAAACAAACTTACAAACTAACACTTAATAATAATGTTCCCAGACATCCAGCAAACAATTGGGCGAAGCTCCATCAATTTATCTCTTTTTATGTCAAATAAATTTTTTTTGGTTATTTTTGTGTTTTAAGCTTTATTCACTGAATTTTGCAAAAGCACATGCGTAAAAAAGATTGTTCTGCTTATAAGAATCGGTCATACTCGTGTTGCTTTAAAACACAAGAAAACTGACTTATCACTTGAAACAAGCTCAGAAATAAATTTGGAACTCATCAAATTTGTAAATTATCTTCCTTTGACAAGAAAATGGGGAATTTTAAATTAAGAAGCAGGGAATTGTTGTGTAATAATTCACTGTCTGGAGGTCAGTTGTAAAGAAGATCATATCACGAATGATTTATCTATGTACAACTGACCAATAAGCAGTGAATTATTACGCAACAATTCACGCAGTAGAGCTTATCTATTTCGATTCTAACACACATTAAACGACGAAAACACATTTGAAGTCTTCAGCTTCTTCCAACTTTCCGCCATTGCACTGAAGAAATCCCACCAATGGTAGGACTGTGTCGCATACAATTATATGTATTTGCAACGCATTTCAAGCGTAAAAACAACGTTACACCGTCTAACGCCATGACTGACGTCATTTCACACTACAATTGACGTCAGCTAGTTCGCGGTTTCCTCGCGCTTTCAAAACTGGATATAACAAATTTTTTGCATTGTCTCTATAGGTGTGCAAGAATGGTTGGTTATCTCCGATTTATCACGATTTTCGAGACTTTTCTTTTTCTAAATCAGTTAGACCTATCAGCACATTGTTTCTACCATTTCTCGATAAGTGATGTCCTCAGATCGAGAGTCAACAATACATTTATTTTCCTATGGAGATTTCAGTGATAAATTTTCAAGCTTGGCAATTTGATGAAAAACCCCGGTTTTCAAAATTGATTTTCTAAACTATTAAAACGCACTTGTGATAAGTCCTTGACATTTCAGGTTGTCGCATGTCCTGACTACTATTTCGTGCAGTCGGACTTGGTTGGTAGTGGATTTCTGAAGACCTAAAATGTGTGAGATTTCTGTTAAAATTTGAGTCATTTTGTTTATGAGTGGCAAACAATTCAGGTGAAGCGTTTTCACTTTTGTTTAGCATAATTTCACAGAAATGTTCCCCATAATGCCCTCTTATATACACTACGTTTACAAAAGTTTAAGGTTGAGATGACCACGCAATTACTAAACACAGTTTCAATTTGTTTGATTTAGTTTTACATATGTGGTAGCAGCTGAGATCATGGCAGGACGGTCAGTTATCCTAACCAACCATTTTCTGGGCAAATTAAACTTATATGCGGTAAACCAACCTTTCACCAGTTTTTGACAACTGATGAATGAATGCGCGAACTCTTGAACTGGATGTGCAACAAAGTTTTATTGAAGGTAGTGCAAATAGCAATGTAGCATCATGATTAGTGCATGTACATAGAGAATACTAGGTGAGTGTCTTTTGATATCAAGTTTACCAGGCAAGGCTTTGAGAGCGCTTGTTGACATCGTGAGGCTTGCCGAGCGATTCAACATGCGTTCTCAAAGCCGAGCCTGGTAAACTTGATATCAAAAGACGCGAACCTGGTATTCTATTTATCAGTTTACCTATTATTGAAAACTCTTCAAACTAGCGATTATCACGTAATTTTTGATTTTTGTGTTGTTTCAGCGTCATTAGCGACGTCATTCAAAAGTGCAAACGTCATCATGACCTGATAAAGGTAACATGCCGTGAGATAGGAAACGTTTATTAGGTTATGTTGAAACAATGCAGTTAATATTAGGGGCGACTGATAAATTTCAAAACATAGGGACCATTGCTCCTGGTAAACGCTCATGCCGTATCTTGTCCAAGTGCATTGAGAATGCTTTTTATCAGTCACCCCTAATATTAACTGAATTATTTCAACATAACCTAATAAACGTTTCCTATCTCTCGGCATGTTACCTTTATCAGGTCATGATGACGTTGCACTTTTTGAATGACGTCGCTTATGACGCTGAATCAACACAAACATCAAAAATTACGTTATAATCGCTTGTTTGAGGAGTGTTCAACAATGGGCAAACCGATAAATAGAGTACCAGGTTCGCGTCTTTTGATATAAAAAATAGTAAGTGAGTATGATCAGGAAACACCAAGTTTACCACGCATGTTGAATCGCTCTGCAAGCCTGGCGTTGTCAACAAGCATTCTCAAAGCCTTGCCTGGTAAACTTGATATCAAAAGACACTCACCAAGTATTCTGTATGTACAAGTATATTGACAAACGTTAGGAAAAGGTAATTCCATGGTTTGATTTTGATGTCTGCCGATTTCCTGTAAACTTCAGACTATAAGAATCTATCATGAGTGTGAGGGGGTAGGATAGAAAAATCCGTCCCGAGGATCGCCGATTGGCATCACGAGGCTTGCCGAGTGATGACAAACAGTGATTCCAAGAGACGGATTTTTCTATCCTACCCTCACACGAATAATGGATTCTTTTTCTTGCTCACCACTGTTTTTTTTTTTATTTGAAAATAAGCTTCCAGAAGTCCCTGCATACGCTAAGATGCAATTTCACATGATGATGTCACTTAAACATAACAATGAAGTCACTTGACGACAATGTGCGTGAGTTCAAATACAACCAATGTATGAAGCCCTCACGTGACAGCCTGGGTAAGAAAGCATGGGTTAGATAAGGTTTTCTATCCCAGGGTAAAATCTCAGATGTCCTTATCCGGTGTGCAAGAAACATTATTCTCATTAAACATAACAGACCAACTGACCATAGGAATGGGAGAAGAAGATCTTTGATTTTTGAAAATGATGGACGGACAGACGACGGCTGGACTGCAAGATATAGCTATACTATAAGCTTAAGGTGTAGGTTTACGGCTCAGGCGAACTTAAAGGCAGTATAATGCCTTACAAAATGCGAAACGATGAGAATAAATGTGTTATAACGAGTTTCAAAAGGCGTAATGATGCCTTTCAAAAGGCGTCATAACGCTTTTCAAAATACGTAAGACGTTACACTGCATTTTTTAACGGCGGAATAACGCGAAAAGGGCATAATAACACGTTAAAATGCTTTCAAAAAGCGCAATAATGCGAAAAAAGGCATAACGTGTAAATAAAATATGTAATAATGTACTTCAAAAGATATTAAAATAAATTTCAAAAGGCGTTATAATGCAAAAAACGGCTTCTTTCGCATTATAACGCATTTGAGTTTGTGATACTACACTTCTGTTGGCGTTGCTCGTCATAACGCATTTCAAGCTTTGCTGAGCATTCATTCGCATTATTACGCCGTTCATATCTTTTGTTTATCATAAACCTATCAGACTTTCGTACAAAATAACTTTTCAGAGAAAGATGTACAATATACTAAGAATTAAGAAAATGTAACCGGCGACCCCTCAGTGGACCATCATTATTTCGCGTTGTGCTTTGGAAAATTTCTAAAAAGGGATAAACTGTGAGAAAAGTGTTTGTTATGGAGACTAATACTACAATGGAGGAAGACTACGACGATTATACGACTTATCCGGACTATCAAGCTAGTATCTTAATCTGGAAGGTAGTACCGCCTATTCTTATCCTGCTGGGAACCATTGGCAACATCCTCTCTATTGTTGTTCTCACGCGCAAATCAATTAAGGATTCAACAACAGCGTTATATTTGACGTTCTTGGCAGCTTCTGATCTGTGCGTGCTCTATACAGGACTTTTAAGACAATGGACAAAACATCTGTTTGAATATGACGTGCGGCATATTAGTGAGGCTGTCTGTAAAATTCATATATGGTTAGTGTATTCATCACTTGATTTCTCTGCATGGATTATAATAGCTTTCACACTGGAAAGAGTTATCTCCGTTTGGTGCCCATTTAGTACTAAGACAAAATGCAGTAGAAAATATGCTATGGCGCTTCTCATAGCAATTTTAGTGTTTCTTCTTGCGCTTAATTCACATGTGTTGTATGGATTTGTAAATAAGGGCTCTATGGATGAGCATGATACTGGTATTAAAAAATGTGTAGATATTAACGAGAATTATTATGATTTCCTCAGCTTAGTGTGGCCTTGGATAGACCTTTGTGTGTTTTGTATCATTCCGGTTTCTGTTATTGTAATAGGAAATGGTTGCATTCTTTTCGGTGTCATAAAAAGTCAGCGAAAGACAAGAAGCAGAAATGTCCCCTCTGTAAATACGAACCAACGTACATCTCTCCAACATGGTAGAGCCAACCATTCCTCCATGACTTCTATGTTGATTACACTAAACATGGTTTTCTTGTTTACAACATCTCCTGTAAGCATTTATAATATCGGTTTCACTCACTGGATGACATCGGTTACCAGCCAGGATTACGCTACTCTGTACCTCTGGTCGGCTATTGTGACCATGTTACAATACACTAACAATTCCATCAATTTTCTCTTGTACTGCTTAAGTGGGACTCGCTTCAGGAAAGAAGTGAAACGTTTATTTTGCCAAAAGCCAAGATAAGGAAGTAGCATTCCTTTGGACAATTATACTTACTCAAGTTCCAACCCAAACTCCAGTTGCTACACCAGACCAGGGCGTTACAGATACGACAGCTCTAAAAGTGCACAGCACACTTCAGATTCCAAACATTCCCTTGATACAGGCGGATGTGTGTCAAGTTAAAGTTTGAACTCAAGCTCTGCAGTCAATCCAGGATGCTCTACAAGTAATATTTTATTCACAACTTTATCGGCATGCCCAGTTATATCAAGCTCAGAAACTAGTAGACTTTAATGACGAATAACAACGAATTCCATAACAGCCAGTGCAGAAAACATTGCAGAGACAATTCCTTTCATTGATAATGGGAACAATATAAATACAGAAGACATTATAATAATGAGTTAAATAAATTGACAGATCACGTGGAAAATGCATACACACCAAACCCTCAGAATGAACAACCAAAAATAGCTCACATCACAGAAACGACCATTTGCAATGTTATATACCAATAGTGCACTCATGGAGCAATTGTAATAACTTTGAGAGTATAACAGAAGATAAACCAACACATATATCTACAAACGATCCAGAAAAAATACAGATCTCCATATTTCACCAGCCAAAGTGAACACATATAGCATTTGTAAAAGATAAGATAGTACAGCAGAGAAGATAAACCAACACAAATATCTACAAAAAAATAAAACAAAAAAAAAACCCAAAAAAAACAAAGGAAACCAAATACAGATCTTCATATGGTCCTCGACGCGAGAAAACCTGTCTTCGGGGATTTGCGAACAACACAGGCCCAGACCAGCCTGCGCATCCGCGCAGTCTGTTCAGCGCCTTTGTTATTCGCTTTTTAGAAAGTACCACATGTAAACTTGCTGCAGGTGAAATTTCAATTTTCTAGCAAGTCTCTGTAGCTGAGGAGACTGGTTTGAAACTCGCTTTGTCGGACACCCCGAAGATAGGTTTTCTTGCGACGAGGCCAATATTATAAAAGGTACAGAGGAAGATAATGTGCTGGGGGACTTGGAAATAAAATGTTTACTCCATTGTGCTAATTTGGAAAACATATCAGCAGGTCCACAAAAGACATTAGTGCAGGGTTTATCAGAAGATCAATAAGAGGATATTACAAAGATAAGACATTAAAATGGGTTCATAAACGTGGACACACCGATATAGACTAAATAAATTCTGCTTATAAAACTGTGTCCTTTAAAGCGAATTTTGATACATTGACTTATGACTTAAATTTTAGAACCATAGGAGGAAACGGCGATGTGAGGCAGTGATGGCCTATATTTATTATCCATAGGTAAAAAAGGTGACGAGAAACGGTTCTGACCTATCTAAGAATGGTATGTAGGAACTGTGGGCAAAGTAAAACTTGAAATTGTGCCATTCGTATGAGTAAAAATGATTTAGATCTTAGAAGATACGTCGGTTGAAACACGGCTCTAACTGCCAGATGAAAGAAGTAGACTCACAGTCTTTACTTCATGCCTAAACAAGGTTCGAATCTATATGTTGCATGCCATTGTGTTTGCTTGAATATAGGCTTTACATGCGATAGTCAGTACCTGCATTTGCGAGCAGCGAAGGCTCAGATGAATGTTTGCATCAGAGGAATCTCACCAGAGACTTTGCTGTTCACATACACAGCGTATGGCGGTTCAAGACGACTTAGACTAAAATGTAGACCTCTAGCCCCACTAGATAGCTACACATATGAGCCATGACATGTGATTTCCAACAATGTGGCATTTTGACAAGTGTAGACTCAGACGAGCCTGTGCAGCCTCTTGTTAAGCTAAGAAACTCCAAACGATGTTCAGTCAGTAGCTTAACACTCATAGAATATTCAAGCGACTAGTAAAGGCTCTGATCAGACTGCGCGTATGCGCAGGCTGATCTGAGGCGTTGCTGGTCGCACATACCACATTGTTGGAAACCTTAGGAAAGCTCGTCAGAGCCTTTGTTATTCACTGTCTGGAAAGTGCACTAGCTATAAATGAGAAATTTCACGATTCTAGCTAGTCTCTGTAGCTGAACTGTTAGTTTTACCTTGTAGCAAACCACGAAGACATGCCTCACGGTTATAAACTTTTCTATGTTCAACTCAACTGTACATGAAATTTATCCTGCTCATAAATGCGAAATTGCCAATATTAGCTATTAGCTGAAAAATTGCATTGTACTAAAGTATATAGTTGTTCAAAGTTTTTTTTTTTTTTTTATAATTGCAGAATCTCTAAGGTGTTTCAATGTCAACACTTGTTGCGGACTGCTTATATGACCTTGATTCAAGGTTCAAGGTCAAAATACTTAAAATCTGTCGATAAGTGAACACTTGTTCCGGACTGCTTATATGACCTTTGGTCCTTAGTTCAAGGTCAAAATACTTAAAATCTGTCGATGTGGATTTTAAGACTTTATCATATGTAATAAGTGTTTCATTTATAGTACACTTATAATCTATGTTTTAAAGATGACAAGAAAGATTTTGGATTGCTGGTATGACCTTGGAGCCAAAGGTCAAGGTCAAAGGTCATAATTTGTGGCGTTTCCTTTAAGAGCTGATATTTGCAATGGACCCCCCATCAATTGACCCTATTCTTGTTAGATTATTTGCACTTGGTGAAAAGTTCGAAATTTCTGTAAATACAAATCAAAATGCATCACGTTGACATAATGACCGGCACGTTCTACCAAGAGACAGGGCAACCCAAATGGGTTAAATATTTGATGGCTTATAGTATTAAGTATAATCCGAATGTTCATTGTTAAGATATTTCTGTGTAATGACTTAACTAATAAAAACCTAGCATCCTTTTTATGTGACATAGGTAAACAGTGCATACCGAGACAAGATACCACAGGGTGCGGCGTCTGACTTAGTTTTTCACTATTTAAATACAGAATGTTCTATTAAAATTGGAACAGAGGCGGATGATACTATCTGGAGTCTTCCAATGGAAAAGGGAGGGAAATTAAATTCAGCACTACTTGGTTGATTGTATATATACTGAGGGAAAAAGTTTAGCAATTATTTATAATGGGGTTTCCCATAGGTGATATTTGAAGCATTAGATTTTTTTAATTGTCAGGTTCGCAAATATGCCAGTTGTTTGAAAATGACCTAATGGCTACCGGCAAGTGGTCAAAAGAAACATAATCCAACTTCGTAATGAGGATTTGATCTGCTGAGCATTTTAATTTCAAACGCTATTCAATTGAAAGGGAGGTAATTTGGAAAAATACAATTTTCAACTAAAAACTGTACGACAAGGGTGAAAATAAAATTCAGTTTTAAACCGTTTTTCACTTTCTTGCTTTTGGATCTAAACATTGGAAAGAAAAATGAAACTTTTAGTAAAAAACTATTCGCACTTTTGCCAGATAAGCTGTTCTAGCAAGGGGGCATAAAATCAGACTTTACATTATGTGAAATGTCAACCTGTTAATGTCATCGTACTAGTGAACGTTTGTCAACATATAGTCTTGACAGTATGAAATTAAACGTCCTATTTCTTCTAAACTGTGAATCCCCAAAGCATATTGCTAAAGTATTTTCCCTCAGTATAGTAAAAGAGTTCTAGATGATTTCAACCATCACTTCATCATGTTTCTTTTGATGTTTTCATTCAAAGGAAGTGTGTATTGTCATTGAACTATTATGCAAAAATGGATTATGTTTAGCTTAAAAGAACCGCCTTTGTGTCGATCTATCTAGATATTGGATAATCATGAAACGGAGATAAAAGGAGCATATATATATATACAAGTATATATGCAGATCTTATAAAATACACCTGCAGTCGTTGAGTTATGTTTATGGAATATGTTTTCTTTTTTACCTGATTGTTCTTGAGACATGATGTGTTCGTTTGAAGATGTTTCTGTCTTTTAGTGGCTTAGGAAACACCAGATAATAAATGTCTTAAAATGAGCTGCATATTATCGCAATGAAATATTAACGCTAAGCCTGTAATATTGGACACCACTGGAATCAAATAAATGCGAGGCATCGTTTGCTAAGACACATTTATGAAAGCCTTGTAGTTTCATGTTACACAAAATTACGGAACACATTGGAAAGGCATTATAACGCCAGAAAAAAGCCCAAAACATTTGTTTGTTTGGTTTGATGTCGGGACCGTCAATTCATTTAGCCACACTTTTTTCCTGGCAAGCTTTACTAAATGATTATCCATTACTTCGTGTACATACTTTCCTTGTAAATGACAACAACCCTTATTGAATCAGCGGAAGGGAGGAGAATAATTCATTATCAATCTCTGCGAAAGTTTGGGGCCGAGCTGGGATTGAACTCGCGATCCCTGACATCTCAACCACTGGTCCAAATTTTAAATATACCGAGCAAAAGTGAAAACGCTACACTACAATATTTTGTTGTGACAAAGTATTGGACAAACACTAAATAATGTTTCCCAGACATTGGGCGAAACTCCACCAATTTGTCTCTTTTGATGTCAAATAAAAAAAGTAATGTTATTTTTTGTGTTTTAAGCTTTATTCACTGAATTTTGCAAAAGCGCATGCGAAAAAAAGATTGTTTTGCTTATCAGAATCGGTCATACTCGTATTGCTTGAAAACACAAGAAAACTGACTTATCACTTGAAACAAGCTCAGAAATCAATTTCGAATGTATCAAATTTGTAAATTGTCTTCCTTTGACAAAACAAATAGGGAAATAGATCAGCTCCAGGAGGGAATTGTTGTGTAATAAGTCACTGTTTGGAGGTCAGTTGTAAAGAAGATCAAATCACGAGCGCGCAGCGTGAATGATTTATCTTTGTACAACTGACCAACAAACAGTGAATATTACTCAACAATTCACGCAGTAGAGCTGATCTTTTTCGATTCTAACACACAATAAACGACGGAAATACATTTGAAGTCTTCAGCTTCTTCCAACTTTCCGCCATTGCATTGAAGAAATCCCGCCAATGGTTGGACTGTGTCGCATACGTTTACATGTATTTGCAACGTATTTCAAGAGTAAAAACAACGTTACACCGCCTAACGCCATGACTGACGTCATTTTACACTACAATTGACGTCAGCTAGTTCGCGCTTTCCTCGCGCTTTCAAAACAGTGTCATTATTGTTTGATATAACACTTTTTTTTGCATTGGCTCTATAGGCAAGGTGTGCCAGAATGTTTGGTTATCTCCGATTTATCACGATTTTCGAGAACTTTCTTTTTCCAAATCAATAGACCTATCAGCACATTGTATCTAACATTTCTCGATTAGTGATGTCCTCAGACTAAGATGCAACAACACATTGATTTTCCTATGGAGATTTCAGTGATAAAATTTCAAGCTTGGCAATTTGATGAAAAACCCCGATTTTCAAAATTGATTTTCTAAACGATTAAAACACACTTGTGATTAGTCCTTGACATTTTTGGTTGTCGCATGTCCTGACTACCATTTCGTGCAGTCGGATGTGGTTGGTAGTTGATTACTGTGTGAGATCTCTGTTAAAATTTGCGTCATTTTGCATATAAGTGGCAAACAATGCAGGTGTAGCCTTTCCACTTTTGCTTAGTATAATTTCACAGAAATGTTCCCCATAATGCCCTCTAGATGCTACATAGCTATATACGCTACGTTTTACAAAAGTTTAAGTTTGAGATGACCACGCAATTACTAAACACAGTTACATTTCGTTTGAGTCATTTTTTACATATATGGTAAACATGTAGCTGAGATCATGGCAGGACGGTCAGTTATCCTACCCAAAATTCTCCTGGGCAAATTAAACCGAGATGCGGTAAACCAACCTTTCACCAGTATTTGACAACTAATGAAAGAATGTGCGAACTCCTGAACCGGATGTGCAACATAGTTTTATCATATGACGTCGCGTCTGGGAGTGAAATAACGCCATGCAATAAAATCTGTAAACCACTAGTGGTTTATCGATTTTCAAGAAACGTTATGACGTCCATAACAACGTTGCGTACATAATGACAATATTATAACGTTTTTACGGCAGAAATGAGATTTCAAAGTAATCTTAATGTCATATGATAAATAGAATCTAACATTCGTGCTGTTGTATTATTGAATTTATTAAACTCGTTGCGAAAAAGAGATAAAATGCTCGGCAAGCCTCGCATTTTATCTCTTTTTCTCAACTTGTTTAATAAATTCAATAAAACATGAGCACTCATGTAAGATCCTCTATTTATTGAAGGTTGGTCCTAGTTAAACAAGAATATTGCCAAACGTTAGGAACAGGCAATCCCTTGGTTTTATTTTGATGTCATCAGAAACCTTTTGGCGATTTCCTGTAAAATTCAGACTATAAGAATCTATCATGAGTGTGAGGGTATGATAGGAAAATCCGTCCCGAGGATCGCCGTTTGGCATCACGAGGCTTGCCGAGTGATGACAAACAGTGATCCAAAGGGACAGGTTTTTCTATCCTACCCTCTCACGAATAATGGATTCTTTTTCTTGCTCACCACCGTTTTTTTATTATTTGAAAAAAAAGCTTCCAGAAAGAAGTCCATGCATACGCTAAGATGCAATTTCACATGATGATGTCACTTAAACATAACAATGAAGTCACTTGACGACAATGTGCGTGAGTTCGAATACAACCAATGTATGAAGCCCTCACGTGACAGCCTGGGTAAGATAGCATGGGTTAGATAAGATTTTCTATCCCAGGGTAAAATCTCAGATGTCCTTATCCGGTGTGCAAGAAACATTATTCTCATTAAACATAACAGACCAACTGACCAAAGGAATGGGAGAAATCTTTGATTCTTGAAAATGATGGACGGACAGACGACGGTTGGACGGCAAGATATAGCTATACTATAGCTTAAGGCGTAGGCTTACGGCTCAGGTGAACTAAAAAGGCAATATAATGCCTCACAAAATGCGTAATGGTGCGAATAAATGCGTTATTTCGAGTTTCAATAGCGTAATGCTGCCTTTCAAAAGGAGTAATAACGCTTATCAAAATGCGTAAGACGTAACACTGCCTTTTTAAAAGGCGGAATAACGCGAAAAATGGCATAATAACGCGTTAAATGCTTTCAAAAAGCGTAATAATGCGAACAAAGGCATAACGTGTAAATACAATATGTAATAATGTATTTCAAAAGGCATTAAAATAAATTTCAAAAGGCGTTATAATGCAAAAAAAAAAACGCCTTCTTTCGCATTATTACGCATTTGAGTTTGCGTTACTACACTTCTGTTGACGTTGCTCCGGCTTTTATGCGTCATAACGCATTTCAAGCCTTGCTGAGCATTCTCTGGCACTATTACGCCTTTCGTATCTTTTGTTTATCATAACCTACCAGGCTTTCGTACAAAATAACATTTCAGAGAAAGAATTACAATATACTAAGTATTAAGAAAATGTAACCTGCGACCCTCAGTGGACCATCTTGACACTATTTCACGTTACCCTATGGACAATTTCTGAAAAAGGGATAAACTGTGAGAAAAGTGTTTGTTATGGAGACTAATACTTCAATGGAGGAAGACTACGACGATTTTACGACTTATTCGGAGTATCAAGCTAGTATCTTAATCTGGAAGGTAGTACCGCCTATTCTCATCCTGCTGGGAACCATTGGCAACATCCTCTCTATTGTTGTTCTCACGCGCAAATCAATTAAGGATTCAACAACGGCATTATATTTGACATTCTTGGCAGCTTCTGATCTGTGCGTGCTCTATACTGGACTTTTAAGACAATGGATAAGATATCTGTTTAAATATGACGTGCGGAATCTTAGTGAGGCTGTCTGTAAAATTCATATATGGTTAGTGTATTCATCACTGGATTTCTCTGCATGGATTATAATAGCGTTCACACTAGAAAGAGTTATCTGCGTTTGGTGTCCATTTAGTGCAAAGACAAAATGCAATAGAAAATATGCTATGGCGCTTCTCATAGCGATTTTATTGTTTCTTCTTGCGCTCAATTCACATATGTTGTATGGACTGGTTAGTAAGGAAACTGTGGATGATCATGATGCTGGTATTGAAATATGTGTAGGGATTAACAAGGGTTATTGGGATTTCTTCAGCTTTGTTTGGCCTTGGATAGATCTCTGTGTGTTTTGTATCATTCCTGTTTCTGTTATTGTAGTGGGAAACTGTTGCATTCTTTTCCGCGTCATAAAAAGTCAGCAAAAGACAAGAAGCAGAAGTGTCCCCTCTGTAAATACGAACCAACGTACATCTCTCCAACGTGGTAGAGCCAACCATTCCTCAATGACTGCTATGTTGTTTACACTAAACATGGTTTTCTTATTTACAACATCTCCCGTAAGCATTTATAATATCGGTTACACTCACTGGATGGAATCGGGTACCAGCCAGGATTATGCTACTCTAGACCTATGGTGGGCTATTGTAAATATGCTACAATACACTAACAATTCCATCAATTTTCTCTTGTACTGCTTAAGTGGGACTCGCTTCAGGCGAGAAGTGAAACGAATATTTGGCCAAAAACCAAGACAAGGAAGAAGCATTCTTTTGGACAATTATACTTACTCAAGTTCCAACCCAAACTCCAATTGCTACACCGGACCAGGGCGTTACAGATACGACAGCTCTAAAAGTGCCCAATACACTTCAGATTCCAAACATTGTCTTGGTACAAGCGGATGTGTGTCAAGTTATAGTTTGAACTCAAGCTCTGCAGTCAATCCAGGATGCTCTACCAGTAATATTTCATTCACAACTTTATCAGCAGGTCCTGTTATATCAAGCTCAGATACTAGTAGGCTATAACGACGAATAACAACGAATTTTATAACAGTCAGAGCAGAAAACATTGCTGAGACACTTCCTTTCATTGATGATGGGGACAAAAGAAATACAGAAGACATTATAATAATGAGTTAAATAAATTGACAGATCACGTGGAAAATTCATACACATCAAACCCTCAGAATGAATCACCAAAAAAAGCTCACATCGAAATGATACATACACAGAAACGACCATTTGCAATGTAATACAAATAGAAACGATACGTGAGAATTATAATAAGTACGAAAACATAGAGTCTGACCAAACTACTGACCCTCCTGTCATAGTGAACACGTATACCAATTTCAAGATCAGAGTATAAAAGAAAATAAGGCAACACGAATATTTACAAATGAGTGAGAGGAAACAGATCTCAGTATTACTCCAGCCACAGTGAATACATAAAGCAATAGTAATAACTTAGAGAGTATAACAGAATATAAACCAACACAGTTATCTACAAACGAACCAGAGAAAAGAATAATACAGATCTCCATATTACACCAGCCATAGTGAACACATATAGCATTTGTAAAAGCTTAGATAGTATAACAGAAGATAAAACAGCACAAATATCTATAAATAAACCAGAGGAAACCAAATAATGATCTTCATATTATAAAAGCTACGGAGGAAGATCATGTGCTGAGGGACTTGGAAATAAAATGTTTACTCCATTGTGCTAATTAGGAAAACATATCAGCAAGTCCACAAACGACATTAGTGCATGTTTTGCAACAAGAAAATGTAAGGAACTTACAATACATCCTAGTGACGCTTCAATGAAGTCAGACAACTTAGACAATGATAGACATTTACATGGCTATTGGTTAAGAAGCCCCTTTGCGAGCTAAGCATTTTTTGTAAAATAACAACAGAATCTAGGGAGAAGATTTGGCGCCAGTAAAATGCATTTAAGCCCCTGGTAGCATAGACTGCTGTCAGTTCTAAGGCGGTGGTTCTGTTGTTGTTGATTGATTGTTTTATGTACCTCCCATTGTTTGTGGGGGTTCTGTGTTGGTATTTGTTTTGTTATGCATTACTTTATGTCCATCTAGTTTTGTAATCATCTTGACGAGGAAGAGAGAGCTGGTTGCTTTGCTTTTATTGTCTTTTGTATGTCTTGCTACTGTAAATGTCCAATGGCTCTTCCTCACGATGCCATGGGTTGGTCATTTCCTGATCATACTCACTTACTTTTTGTAAACGCGGAGAACACCAATATAGTCGAAATAAATTCTGCTCATGAAAAAGTGTCCTCAAAAGCGAATTTTGATAAATTGGCTTATGGCTTTAATATAAGAACAAGGAGAAACAGTGATGAGCAACATTGATGACATGTATTCAAGAACCTGATGAGAAACTGTGAAAACCTATATTTAAGAACCATATGTAGGAACGGTGAAGGGAAAGCAAAACTTGAAATTGTGCCATCAGTGTGAGTAAAAATGATTCAAATGTAAGAAGATAGGTCGGTTGAAACATGGCTCTAACTGCCAGATGGAAGCAGTGGACTCGCAGTCTTGATTTCACGCCTGAACAAGGTTCGAATCGGTACGTTGTATTATAAGGCTATTTGGTCAATGTAAAGGCTGCACCTCATGAATGCGTAATTATATAAATTAGTACTAATCTACCTTTGCGAAAGGTAAAAGCTGTAGCTGATGCATGGTTTTATTCGATAGTATAGTCTGCCAAATTTGACCTTAGACTGATTAATTTTCGCCAAAATCTTCATGATATTCGTGCGTTTTTGTGATGTACTCCGATCTTGGTCACGCTTTTACAGAGAATATGAAGATAATGTCAATTCGTAAATGCAAATGGTCTGATAGCCTAGTGGTTAGTTGTCCTCTTACAAATCAAACATACCTGGATCGAAGCTTGGAAGGAACCTTTTTTTATATAATTGTCAAATTGCATTCTTTTTTAAGTTAATATTTTTCGTAAATTTTACATCATCTTGTGACGAGCTTTTTATCCTTTATTTGTATTTAGCCGCTTTTGTATTCATTATTCCCTAAGTTCCCTACTCTTTCCTTGTCAGCTGATAACATTTGCAAATACTTTGGACCCAGTTCAGTACCAACAGAACGTCGGTTCTGATCTGGATACAAGACCATTTGACACTCTGATAGTGTTCCTGAAAAAAAATGAAAATGTTAATTTTGATTAAAAGTCAGCAGATGATAACAAAGGTCTCGAAACTATTCAGCGTGCAAAGAGTTATTCACATGTAGCCTTATTGAAATTATTCACGGTGCTGTATTTGTTACATAAACACATGCTAAATTTAAATAGATGTATCCAGTTGTGCACAAAATCAAGAATAAAGGAAAAGAAACTAGCAAATCGAAAAAAATGAAAAAATATATACTTAAATGCTACTGGACTCGAACCCACATCTTCTGAGTGCTAAAACACAAGACTATCCACTAGGCTATCAGGGAATTATGATTAAATTCATTCAGATTAGTAATAATAGAACAATCTCAAGCACACTTTTTACGAAGATTCACGAAGACTGGGTAAAAGGTCATTGAATATTCATATGTCTCGGGTCAATTTTGTCAAACAATAACTGTATCTTCTTGCGCCATATTATAACACCTCAGTAAAGACACAAAACATTTTATTTAACCCTTAAAACGCCAGCAAAATAAACTACATCAGAAAATGTCTGTTTATTGGTAAACATAAGTATAGAGGCAAACAGTGTGGATCCAGGCCAGACTATAGGAGCAGTCTGATCTGGATCTATACTGTTTGTCGAATAGGCTTCAAATATTTCAGCAGACGACAAAAGCACACGACTGTTTTGTGATATGCGCTTTAAGGGTTGATAAATGTGAGTTCCAGGATTTTCATGAAATGCACGCACGTTTGCGCGGCTCAAACAACTTATTAACCCTTTTACCAAATAGATAGAACCTGATTTCCCTTCTTGAGCAGATGAAATAACCGAACCACGCCCAGATATGAATATTAAAGTTGCCGCCTTTAGAATGATCCAAAAGCTCTATTATATTCATATCGATGCATACCGACTGTGTTTGCTTGAATACATATTTGCGAGCAGCGAAGGCCCAGGTGAACATGTGCATAAAAGGAGACTGAGTCTCACCAGAGACTTTGCTGTTCACATACACAAGGCATGACGGTAGACTCGGACTTACTTTTATTGCATGGCGTTATATCACTCCAGACGCAACGCCATGTGATAATCTAAATTTAAGAAATATATCAGCTCTAGCAGTGAATTGTTGTGTAATAATTCACTGTTTGGAGGTCAGTTGTAAAGAAGATCAAATCACGAGCGCGCAGCGCGAGTGATTTATCTAACCGACAAACAGTGAATAATTAGCCAACAATTCACGCACTAGAGCTGATCTATTTCGATTCTAACACACAATAAATGACGATAACACATTTGAAGTCTCTAGCTTCTTCCAACTTTCCGCCAATGCACTGAAAAATTCCCGTCAACAGTTGGACTGTGTCGCATAAGTTTACAAGTATTTGTAACGTCTTTTAAGCGTAAAAACGACGTTACACCGTCTAACGCCATGACTGACGTTTTAAAGCAGTTGAAAAGTTACACCAATACAAAATCAGTGGCAGTTCAGCTGCCACCTAATTAGATGTAAGATTACAATTAATCTTTTACAGTGAATTATTTGTTTTATGTTCCTACTGATTATATTTTTGAGCTTATTATTTCCTATCAAGATACAAATGTATACAGACCAGTCTCATATTGAAAGACTCCCCGGACCAGAGGGTTTACTTCAAATTATCATTAGTTCGAATTATAGGGAGGTAGACACATGAGCCGCGACATGTGATTTCCAACAATCTGGCATTTTGACAAGTACGGACTCAGACGAGCCTGTGCAGTCCCATTTGAAGCTTAGAAACTCCAAATGATGTTTAGTCACCAGCTTAATATTCATAGAATATTCAAGCGACTAACAAAGGCTCTGACCAGACAGCGTGTATGCGCAGGCTGGTCTGAGCCGTTGCTGATCGCACAAACCACATTGTTGGAAATCTCATGTTGCGGCTCAATTATAAAGATATGTAGCCCCCCTCCCCCAATTGATTATTATCAGTTTTTTCTATCAAACATAAATTTGTGTGTAGCAGTAACGTCTCAGTGAGAAGGCTCCTGAGACGTTTCTCTGTTTAAATAATTATCACTTGGAAAAAATTTATGTTGGCCTCAAGCTGTTTAAGTAGGACAGTCATTGTAAGTTAACATCTAAAGAGATGGCTGAGCTCAGCTGCCACCTCTTTTGATATTAACTTACACGTATTTATTTACAGTGAACTTAATGATACGAGGATATGAGTTATCCGCAGTCTACTGTATTATAACTAGTTTACACGGGTTTAGATAAACACAATTTTTAGCATAAAGTTGTCAAAATTTTCTGACCTATCAGATTAAACATATGTTTTGGGTGCTCAAAAGAACCGTCTCATTGAGACGGTTCTTTTGAGTACCCTTAACATACGTTTTGGCTGAATAATAAGAAGTTTAATTTTTGGTGCACACTCTTAACTAAAGGCCTATAAACTATTATTTTTTTAATTTTTTATAATTAAATACTTGTTTTATTCTTTTGCAGACACGCAAGAAGATGAGTAACAAGAAGAATGATAAGGAGGAGATAATCCCCGCTATGGGACCGGGGAGTAAAATCAGTGCCCTAGCTGCGCCCCTCCGTCGGTTTATGATAAAACAGGGCAAACAGGTGATCCTCAACTTCTCCACCGCGAGCATGAAGACGCTACCTCTGGAAATCTGGAAGAATGAAGAGATCATGTTGAATGCGATAGAGTTGAGAGCTGAAAGCAACCGATTGAAGAAAATGCCAAAAACAGTCTCCGACTTAGAAGTTCTTGAGTCACTGACTTGTCAAAACAATGCTATATCAGCTCTACCGGGAACCATCAGTAAGATGCAGAAGCTACATACTATAAATGCAGAGAATAATAGTTTGAAGAGCATTCCAGGAACCATCCATAAAGCACCTGTTCTGAAATACCTGCATTTGTCCAACAACAGGATAAAAGCCCTACCCAAGACGATAAACAAATCAACTTCACTTGAATTAGTCGATGTCTCACATAATCAGGTACGATCATTGAAAAAGAATATTTATGAACTAAAAGCCAAGCTGGTGCTTCACCATAACAAGATTGGAGAACTTCCTGACGCTTCTGTGAAGAACCCATGTCTGAGGGTACTGGACGTGTCCCACAACCAGATTGCACACGTTCCCGACAACATCAATAATGTTCTAACTCTGACCTGGCTTGACCTGTCATACAACGATCTAGAAGAACTACCCAGAGAGCTGGGTCTGTTGAAATATCTTCACTACCTTAACATTGGTCACAACAAGATTCCCACCCTACCAGATGAAGTGTGCACTTTAGAGTACGCACTTACGTATCTGCATGCATCAAACAACTGCATCAAAAGTCTCCCAGATGACACGCATAAACTACAAAGGCTGCAAGTTATAGAATGTCGCAACAACGAAATAGAACAAGTTCCAAGTAACTTTTATGAGCTAAGAGCAGTGAAAGATCTAGACTTATCAGGCAATAAACTACAGACAGTGGTTGGAGTTCATAAGTTGAAAACCATTGAAAATCTGAATGTGTCCAATAATGCTTTGACGGAAGTTCCTGAGGACGTTTCACAGTTAAAGAATCTTGTAACGCTTGATATTTCTGGAAATTACATTAAAGTTTTACCAGAATCCTTAAACAAGATTTCTACTCTTAAACATTTGATTGCTTCAAATAATAAACTGACACAAATCCCTGAGACTCTTGGTGAGAATCAACTGCTACATTCATTAAATGTGTCACACAACAGAATATCAGCCCTTCCACAGGAGATGAAACGCTTGAGAAGCTTAGAAAGTCTGGACATTGGACATAATCAGATATCAGCTTTACCAAAGTCGCTTGACTCGCTTAGATTCTTATTAAAACTGGACGTATCTGGTAATACTCTGACTGATTTTATTGTACCAAAGACACTCATATCAATCGGTATCGCTGACAACCCACTGTATCTTCCTTCTCAAGACCCTAAATCTGTTATAGCTGTGCTTGGGGAGCGAGATTATGCTTCCAATATGGTTTATCTTGATGCTTCCTCACTCAAACTGGATGAAATCCCACTCAGCTTTTGTCACATGAAAGTGTTGAAAACACTCAAACTTTCACACAACAACCTGAAAACGATCCCTGAAGAGCTTACAAAACTCCGTGCTCTTGAAGAGCTTGATCTAAGCGACAATGATATTGGCAGCCTACCAGATAGTGTAAGAAATCTGCATAATCTAAAGAAACTTGACCTCTCCCAGAATAGACTGAGCGAGTTCTGTGAGGGGTTGACATGCTTGCACCAGCTTGAAAGATTGAATGTGTCCTTCAATAATTTGGTAGAGCTACCTGAAAACTTTGGAGAACTAAACAAGCTAGTGTGGATGGACATTTCTAATAATGAACTTCTTTCGTTGCCCGAAGATAGGTGGGACGTGCTTGCTTCGATGGTTGAACTGAACGTTTGCAAGAACCACATAAACGGAGTCCCTCTGGATCTACCATACCTGTACCGTATCAAAATACTGAACGCAGCCAATAACGACCTGACCGCGATACCTAATGACATCGTTAAAATGACAAGCCTGGAGAAATTAGACCTAAAAGACAATCTTCTCGAAACACTTCCGGAGTCGATCTGTAAATTGCCCTGTCTCTCGGAGCTCGATGTTTCTGATAATAAACTGAAGACATTCCCCAGTAAGTTGGAACAGCTTAAACAGCGTTGTAGCATAGTTACTGAAGGACAGTCGTCATATAAACAGAGGGATCCACCAGATTTCCTTAAAGCTGGGGAGGCGCAGACACAGAATAAAGAGGCAAAAGATAAGGAAATCAGACCTGAGTAACAGTTTTCGTTCTGATGGTTTTTCTCAGATACAGGGTAAAGTCGGGTAACTTCGGACATCAGGTAAATTCGGACCCTCATTTACAAACAGTGGAAATCCAGATAAGACGGCTCCTTATGAGCCGTCTCATCAGGATTTTCACTGCTTGCTTAGTTAATTTATTTTTTATTCCAATAATTGAACTATGAAACAAACAAGGTGGCTGTCCGAATTTAGCTGTCTGTCCGGATATACCCGACTTTACCAATATAGGGTAAAGTCAGGTAACTTTGGACATCAGGTGAATTCGGAAACCGACCTTGTTTGTCTCATATTTTAATTATTGGATCAAAAAATAAATTAACTAAGCAAACATTGAAAATCCTGATGAGACGGCCCATAAGGAACCGCCTCATATAGATTTTCAATGTCTGCAAATGTATGTCCGAATTACCTGATGTCTGAAGTTACCTGGCTTAACCTTACTAGCAATGACATGAGAAACCTCACAATGCAGTTGTGCATAACGAGAAGACTCGGATCGGCCTAAGCTTCAGCTTAGTCGGAAAAGAGTTTTTTTGTCTGCATGAAAATGCTTTGGTACTGTCGTGCCACCCAATAGTAATAGTGAGGTATATTTTAGTAACAATTGTCAAGTAAAAAATTAGGAGCGCAGTGGCTCAGTGGTAGAGTGCCTTGACTCGAGACCGAGGGGTCGCGGGTTTGAGCATCACCGGCGCCACTGTGCAAGACACATTTATCCTAGCTTAGTACTGGTTCAACCCAGGGAAATCCGTCCCTGTTTAACTGAAAGATTGTTGATGGGATGTAAAGAATCAAATCAAACAAACACATCCAGTAAAAAAATAAATTATTTGAACACTCCACTTAAGCTAACGCGAATCGATATATCACTTGTGTAGTAATCCTATCCTGTGGATAGGATTAACACACAAGTGATCTATCGATTATAAGTCCCCGGTAACTTTGTAAACAAAACATGACATCACTGTCACTCTTGGCTGGCAGGACAGTACTTCATTACCTACTAAGCACATAGTGAAGGGCCTGGTAAGACTGGGTGGATGCCCAGGCTGATCTGAGTTTCTCATTCCGTACACTCATTTTGTAAGTTTTGTCCCTCAGAGTTTGATGTCTCTATTTGTAAATTCAAGACATTGCCGAGTAAATTGGAAAAGCTCAAACTCAAGCTTAATAACTGAAGAACAGTCGTCCTATAAACAGAGAGATCTACCAGTTTTCCTTAAAGGCACAGAATAAAGAGGCAAAAGACAAGGACATCAGACCTGAGGATGATAAAGTCGAGTAAATTCGGACGGTCGGCTATATTCGGACATCGATCTTGTTTGTTTCTTATTTCATTTATTGGAATAAATAATTGATTAACTAAGCAAACTGTGAAAATCCTGACAAAACGGCTCATAAGGAGCCGTCTCATCTGGATATCCACTGTTTGCAGAGTATGCCCGAATTTACCCGTTGTCCGAAGTTACCTGACTTTAGTACTTTTTTCGTTCTGATAGATATTCTCAGATATATTGATAGGGTAAAGTCGGGTAACTTTGGAAATCAGGTCGGTCTCATATTTTAATTATCAACGAGAAGGCTTGGATCGACCTAGGCATCAGCCTAGTCGGATAAGAGTTTTTTGTCTGCATGAAAAATGTGGTATGTGCGACCAGCATAGGCTCAGACCAGCCTGCGCATGCGCGCAGTCTGATCAGAGCCTTCGCTAGTCGCTTGAATATTCTATGACTGTTAAGCTACCGACCGAAAAGCATTTTGAAAATTCTAAGCTTAAAAGAAGGCTGCACAGGCTCCTCTGATTCTACGCTTGTCAAAAATACCACATTGTTGGAAGTCACATGTCGCGGTTCAATGGGTTCATATCGTAGTACCCATTGTTCAAATTTGAAGCTGATAAGTACCATGGAGGGTCGATATTTTTTTTAAAATAAAATCCACCAAAACCGACTCTTTAACACTTGAGTTACTGCCCTTGGCTTAATCGGAATGCAAACAACATATTGAATTTTTGGGAAGTGAACTTCGCATTTTCCATTAAATATCACCTTTGGATAAACCTTGAGTTGGACAATCTTTTCTGGATCCCCATATGAATATAGACAGCATGATGCCTACTTCAACATTTTCAGATAACAGTCATGTTGGATATTCATGCGCGGGTCTAGAGAGGGGTAGGGGTTCCGGACACCCCCTGAAAAATTCACAAAATATAAAAATTCCTAGCAATACACATCCGAATCCCCTAAAATTCACAAAGTTACCAATCCAGCATTCAATGTTTGGCCATCATCGGCACGCCAGCGAAACGCCATTTAAGTAGTGTTTTGCTGGCGGGGTGTATTTTGCCTCTCTCTCCCGTATGATCTAAGAAAAGAAAGACCCCCCTCCCAAAAAACAAAAACAAAAACATCAGGGTTGGACCCCTCTGGATCCGCACATGGTATTAAATATAATGGAAAAGAGCACTGAGCTACATTTAAATGCAAGCAAATAATTTGTCCTTACACTCACCATTGACCCTAATATAAAGTAGGGATCAAGCGAACATTTAGCGCACCGTGGCATATCTAATTGAAGGGTATGAAGAACAAAATGATATGTGGTCAAAATGTTTATGGGGGCCATTGGTCTATAGGTTTGGGTGTAAAGGTCAAATACTGAAATTGTGCAGTTAAGTATTAATGAGGCGTGATTTTATTTAAAAGTAACTGTATCATGCGCCATTACCTCAGTATAGACGCAAAACACATTATTTAGTCCTTAAAACGCCAGCAAAATAACTGCCTCTGAAAATGTCTATTTGACATAAGCATATAGGCAAACATTGTGGACCCATATCAGACTTCTCCTACAGGAGCAGTCTGATCTGGGTCCACACTGTTTGTCTATGAGGCTTCGAATATTTTAGTGGACGACAAAAAGCATACATTGTGTGATTATGCGCTTTAAGGGTTAATAAATGTAAGTCCAGTGTGTATACGGTTAGGATTTTCATGAAATGCACGCATGTTTGCGTGGCCCAAGCAAATTATTAATTCTTCACCAAATTATAAATAGAACCTGATTTCCCTTGTTTAGCAGATGAAATAGCCGAACCACGCCCAGATATGAATATTAAAGTTACCGCCCTTACAGTGAGCAAAAAGTTCTATTATATCGTACGTAAGTTCATTGGAACTCAGCATGCTGACGCTTAAGCAAAGGGACTATTTGCTTCCTTAAGTTCTAGTTTTGGACCTTTGTATGATGCAAAAGATGGAATTAGGGGTTGGAGAAACGGAATTAATATTATGAGAATGAATTATTTCTAAAATAACCCTTCACTGGCGGGTAAAAATTCTACGAATTAACATTCGTTATATGCTTTAATATGTTGAGTAAGAATTAACGCATAATATTTCGTGTCTAGTATGTGCATTATTTTAAATAAAATGTATTTCTTTTAAATCCATTATTAGCGTGCTTTTTTCCTAACTGATGTGTCTTGAGACTTTATAATGCCTACCAAATAAGCGCCTAGGATCTTGATGAAAATCTAAACAATGACACAAATAGGACGTCAGCCAGATTCAAGTTCCCGCTGAAGGCAAATGCACAAGTTTAGAGTAACAAAATATACTCAACAAAAAAGTTAAGGAAATCTCAGAAAACCATGGAACAAGAGAACACCGAAGTAAATAATTATTCAATTTTTATTTATTTGTTTAGATACATTTCATCGGTCGAAAAAGATGATTCCTTTAGTTTTTTTAGCTCGAATACCCTTGTTGAGGCACTGTGTCAAGTAGCCTTGGGGTCAAAGTCATTTTTCGCAAACGTGTCTACAGAGTATTCCCTCTTTTGACGCAAAACCCATGAATAAGCTGTAAGTTTTCAAAACTTGAAATGCAATTCCTTTGAATGCCACATGAAATTAACGTGATATACTTAAATGTCACGTTTGGAAGATGAGAATGCCTTCAGTAACGAGTGTGTCCCCCGTCAGCAGCAAATTAGGACTTGCATTGATTTCGCATAACTCTGGTGATTTGGTACCTAGGGATCAGCCTCGATTCCTCCTCTGTAACGCCGCATTGAGAGCCTGGATGTTTCTGAGTGCCAGCATTATGCGTCGGACCCTCTGTCCAAAAATGTCCTTCACATGTTCAATTGTAGACATGTCTGATAAGCAGCTCACTGGCCAGTCAATTCGTACAACATTGTTCTGATGAAAGAAAGTTTGCTGATTCTGGCGAGATGTGTTCTGTTGTTGTCATCCTAGGCCTGGTACTTGCACTGGTTCTGGCACAGGAAATGCAGGACAACAGGCCTCAACACCTCATCCATGTACGATTGGCTCATCAAGTTTCCCACTATAACCACCAGATATGTCGCCCTCGTAAAGTCTCCCGAGGGACATGGCGAACGTTTGATCCAAATATTGAAATTTTGCAAAAATGGAGTGAAGACAAGTCAACTTTGACATTGATTTTTAAGCAGCTATAGGTGCTACAAACCAAATTGTAGTATGGCCGACGCTTTTTTCTTTGATCTTTGCTGTTGTTAAAATCAGACACCCTAGAATAACGACGAAGGAGGAGCTTAAAACCGTACTCTAACTTCCAATTTTAGTTAAACAGCGATGTAGGCGGTAACTTCTTAATAGCGACAAATAAACCCGTAGGTAAATGTAATATAATTGGCAGCTTAGGCTGGATGCAGGGAGGAGCGAATGTAAATTTCGTCAGGTGTCAGTAACACGTTTTTATTTGCGCCTGCGCCATACTACAAGCTAGATAAAGGATTCTTCCTCGGCTTTCTATTTAAACCGCTCGGTGGGCTACGCCCACCTCGCTGTTTAAGCAAGAAAGCCTCGGAAAAGCATCCTTTATCTATTACTTAAAGCATCAATCGACAGAAAAATGGACACATTATAATACTGTGAAATTCAAATGTCTTTAAATGTTTTAGATGTTTTTTCATAGCCACTCAAACACCTCCTTAACTTTTTTGTTGAGTATATTTGAACGTAAAATTGTAAACATTTTCTTACCCATTAGATTAAACATCTGTTATTGGTGCTCAAAAGAATTGTCTCATCCAGACGGTTCTTTTGGTCTCATCGAAACGGTTCTTTTGAGCACCCACAACATATGTTTTGGTTGAGAAATAAGGAAAACTAGTAAATGAGTATGATCAGGAAATACCACAATCACAAACCGCAGACAACCCTGTGGCACCGCGACATAGAGCTGCTCAACCATCACGAGACACCAGGAAGACAAATTAAGCGAAGCAACAAGATCTCGCTTCCCCATCAAGATGATAACAATACTAGAACGGACACAAAGCAACGTACATCAAAACATAGAACAATTACAGACTCCAACAGTGGGAGTAACAATAAACAAAAAGTCACCAACAACAGAACCACCGCCTTAGAACGGACAGCAGCCTAAGCCACGGGGGGCTTAAATGCATTTTACCTGTACCAAATCTTCGCCCTAGATTCTGCTGTTGTTGAAGTACAAGAAATATTCAGATCGCATGGAGGCCATCCAACTAATGCAATGTATCATCATGGAGAACACTCTAATCAAATTAACACACCATGATGAAACAAAGAAAAGGGCTCATGACTCACAGATAGTCTGAGCTAAAGAAACCTCAAGTTGAGCCACGGTGGGTACCCATCAGCTACAGATAAGCATCAGGCACCAACCCACTGATCAAAGCTTTACTTCAGAGCCGTCATAGAGTCTGAGGCCTGACCCACCGTCGTGCAATTAAAGAGGAAACCATAGCTATAAACCGTGATTGGGTTTAAAGCTAGGCATGCAGACTGTCACATGATATCCAAGTTATATCCAACCCTTATATAACGTTTTACTATCTTTTTGAATTGATCATTAAAATTAGGTTTTCAAACAATTTGTTTGAATTTATAAACTAAATCACCATAAATGTTAATTTTACTGTACACACTCTTAACGGGATAAAATTATTTATTATATGACTGGAGAGAATCCTGTCTCCCGATTGGCCCAATTTGTCTTCATAAATCTCTATGTCTACCTGGAAACTGGTCTAAACCGGTCCACAAGTTAATATTCCATGAAAACCAGCTCGAACTAGTTTCCAGAAGTTAATATTTTTGACACTTCTGCACTATTACCCTCTAGAGAGCTTAAATAGCATGATGAGTGTTATACTAATATGTGCTGCATGAAATTGACATGATTTGCTGTTTCACCTCCCAACAGGTAAATTAAAGACTTTCATGAATTTTTACAACAGTTTTGTTTTGTTTTGCTTGCTTATTTATCTTTATTTGAATAAACAAACTTAAAAAAACAGTTTAATGATTGCATATTATTGCCCATTTAGAGAATTAATATTCAATTGAAAATGCAAAATACTACATTAAACTATTTTAATAACAGTTGCTAAAAGTTGTGAGAAAGTCCTTAGATGTCATAGATTGAAGGTTGAACATGTCTTTAACAACAAAATTGAAAGTAGCAAAATTTTCATCCTTAAATGAAAAGTCGTATAACAAAACAGTTATTGACTTCAATTTCGGTAGACATAAGGGTTTATCTACCCTTAAAAGTGATATTCACTTAGCGGCCTCGGTGAATTATCACTTTTTCGGGTTGATAAATCCTTATGTTAACCCTTATATTTATCTACCCTAAAAAGTGATTACGTCACTGCGTTGTGTCATTGAGCAAGAACATTAATCCTAGCTTAGTACTGGTTCAACCCAGGAAGACCCGTCCCTTTATAACTGAAAGATTGTTGATGGGACGTAAAGAATCAAATCAAACAAAATTAAAAGTGATATTCAATTATTACTTTTTCATTATATCTACCTCATAAAGTCAATAATTGTATAATATCGACTTTTGTTGGGGTTGAACCAACGAACGTTGGATGCATCATCTGACACTCCTACAGTAGCTATTTTATTACCAAGACATTGCCAAGACAGGGACGTTCAAGTAGCACATAAAACGCCGCCAGATGCTGCAGTACACTCCGTATATGAGTTCTCTAGTCAGACCAAAAGGTATTCCACAAAATTTATGCCTCGTAGACCCTCCAAGGCGGTATTATCCTTTGTAGATCATTTGTGTTATTTCTGTCTTGTGATTGTTTTTGTATTCGCGCGAGTCTGTTTCTTGATGCGTTGTGGTCACCTGCTGGAAAAGGGCTGACGTCTGGGCTCTCGTTTCTGATGTCAAATTATGTGTTTGTCACTTTCCAATGTAGTATCCTGGTCAGGTGTGGCACTTGATTGTATCGATTTCTGATCTTTGCTCTCGTTCTTACTTTTTACAATAATATCTCGTTATTGTGTGATTAAAAAGGCAAGCAGAGTTACACCAAGGGACAAAAAGCTAGTCAAATAATTATGCTTTATTTTTTTTTAAAATCTAACAGCCACCAGTTTTTTTTTGCCACACCAGAATTTGGCAAAATCACATCATCTTTCTAGTGGTGCAAAAGACTCAAAACCACTAAAATACAAAAATACAGACATAAGGGAGCAAAACATATATAATTATGACTAAAAAAATATATGCCATCATAATGAAAAAAATGGTCAAAGTCAAAAACCCCGCGGGGTTTTCCAAAAACCCCGCGGGTTTTTTAAAACCCCGCGGGGTTTTTAAAACCCTGCGCGGGGTTTTTCCCCCACATTTTCAAATGGGGGAAAAACCCCGCAGGGTTTTTTCAAAAAAATAAATATCAAAATAAGTTCAAGAAATAAGTTTGTTTGATTGTAATTATTTCAGAAAATGATTGGTAAGGCTTAATTCCAACCTTTAATTTCCCCCGCGGGTTTTTTCTCCCATTTCAGATTGTGGGGGAAAAACCCCGCAGGGTTTTTTGAAAAAATAAAAAGGTTTGTTTTTAATTGTATTGCTTTACAAAACAATATAGAAGCTGAATTGAAGTTTTTCTCATCATTTGAAGCCTTTCAAGCAAAATAAAAAAAAACCCGCGGGGTTTTTCCCCCACAAAATGAAATGGGAGAAAAACCCTGCGGGGTTTTCACCAAAGAGTGATTATCAGTTTTATTAAGGATTGAGATCAGTTATACATTTAGAGCTCATATTATTTAAGTTTTTACAGTAATTAAAGGCCATAAAACAATTCTCTCGATGACCCCTCCCCCCCCCCCCAACCCTTGTCCGCCACCCCCCCCCCCCTCGTCCGCCATGCACTGCATCAGCGGTGATCACTACCAAGTTTGCACCACCGAACGGCCCAATAAATATTGTTCAGTTAGCACTGATATTATTTGTTTAGCACGATTCATTACATCCCAGTCAACCATTTATCTGTCATGTTAGGATGCGTCTTATGGGTTGAAACAGTTCTAACAGCAGATAAAAGCAATAATATTAATAACGGCCATTGCAGTACCTGTCATACATAACTGCAATCTTATAAACTGGTTAATATGTAGTACATTGACAGACAGTGCAGACCAGGATCAGATGCAGCAGAATGTAGCATCTGATCACGGTCTTCATTGATTGTTTAGGAATCATAGAATGGGTTGGGCATCAAGAAATTTGGGTCTTTTCTACAACCCTGTGTGTATCCTATAGAAAGATCCTGGTCTAAAGCAGACCAATTTCACAGATCTTAATTAATGTACCAATTCCGACTACACAGTGTCTTTCATGCATCCAAGGGTCCATGACGGGGGCCACGCCTATAGCAATGCACCAAACTCCTGGCGGTATGACTAATCGGAGTAATCAAGTTGATTTCGCGAAATCAACTTTTTATTTCGAAATCAGCCTATAAAACCGTTTTTGGGCGGCAAGTGCATAATTTCTTTCTATCATATGATTCAATATGTGTTTTTGCAGTAGTATGCGAAAATTCATGCAAAAATATTAAATTTTAGGGTTGATTTTGTCTATTGTTTCACTTGGGGCAAAGATCTTTTTAACTCCGTACTATCGTGGTATCAAATTTCTTCGCCGAAATCAGCCTATAATGCCCATTTAAAAGAAAGAAAACGATTGTTTTTCTTTACCAAATGATTAAGATTATGTTTTTATAGTAGTATGCAAAAATTCACGCAAAAATATAAAAGTTAAAGCTTGATTTTGTCCAATATATCCCTTCTGGTACCAATAGAACTCCGTAATATCGCGGCATCTTTCTTTCTTTCTATTAATACTGGCACGATCAAATTTTGATCATTACGCCAGGGAGTGCAATTTTGGAATTTTGAAGAAAAAACAAAAACAAAACAAAAAACAAAAACAAAACAAAAAAACAAAAAAAATCTTTCGGCTGTGTTTTTAACTAAATGAGGAGTGCCCTAAACTCCTCAGCAGTCTGGGAATTGACCACCGAAGGAGAAAGACTATTCCACTGTGGTATAGTCCGGGGGAAAAAAGAGTTCTTCAGGGCATCACTGTATGTCTGGTATCTACAATATTGGGCACTGTGTGATGACCTGGTAGATTTCAAACTGCGAGCAGGGGTCAGGTACTTGTCTTTTTCTATAGACACAGCACCAGAATGTATCTTATGAAAGAGAAGCAGGGAGGACTGATCCCTACGGGCCTCAAGAGATGGCCACTCAAGCTCATCAAGCATCTCGCCGACACTACTTGTGTTACGCCATCTCCTGCAGGTCCAACGGGCTGCTGTCCTCTGAACTTTCTCTATCTGATTAATCTGAAGTTTTGAGTAAGGGCTCCAAATGGGTGCTGCATACTCTAGTTTAGGCCGAACCAAAGTTTTGTATGCAACTTCCTTAGTACTCCGAGGTGCAAAAGCCAAATTCCTGCGAAGGAAACCAAGTGTCTTAGTTGCTCAAATGTCTTCGCCAAAATCAGGCTATAAAAACCAAGTTGTGGTTGTAAACTGATACTTTGCTTTACCATATGAATTGATGTGTATGTATTTAGTATTTTAACAATTATCAATAATATAATATTAAGTTTGGGGTTGATTTTGTCCTATGTAAATTTCCCTTCAGATACGGATATAACCTTGTAATATGCCTACTGCGAAATCAATTTCTTTTAAGAAGATGGACTTAACAAAACAAATATTTTTGGTGAGGGGTTTCATTATTACTTTACCGTATATCTAAATACCTATGATTCCCAATTTTCATGGAAATTGGAATTATTTTGGACCAATTTTTCGATGATGGAGAGAAGTTGTTTCCGCAAAATCATCACGTTTCTCTGGAGAAATTAGCCTATCAAAACCAATTTTAGCGACATAAACACAATTCATTTTAAAGAAGTCAATATTTGTGTGCTCAAAATTTTATTATAAAATATTAGAATTGAAGGGTGACACTTACAACAAGAATTTCCTTATGAGTCGGTAAAGTCGACGCTAAGACGAAACCAGAGTATATTACAAAAACTGCGAGCATCGGTAAAATGCCATTCTCCGTAATGAATTTAAATACTTTATTTTTTGTAGAACATTTCTGTAGAATAATGGATTTCGGCTGAAGACCCAGTTACTACATTCTCCATGATCAAACGTGTTTTTTTTCCCGTGCTCCTTGGAACTGAGTATAAAATTTTCAATTTTATTTGACGTTACAAAATGAATGAATGAAAAGACGAACGGACGGGCGGATGGATGGATGGATGGATGCATGGATGCATGCATGCATGCATGCATGCATTGAATTGTTCGCGGCGGTAAGGCATCAAAGACAACCGATAATCCATTGATCCTTGATTATGCATTTATGATCACTACCGACACGGTCACCAGGTGTGATGACTATTATCTTCTTTAATTGTTAATAGGTGTGAATTGCCACCGTTGCCGGTAAACGAACACAGAATACACAACCTCTGATCTCAAATTAAAGACCCCTTTCCTGATTAAGAGACATGCTTTACATGTTTTGATGTTAGCATTTCAAAGAATTTTTGTTTTTAAGGAATGGCAATTTTTTACTTTAAAGGAGACACCGACTTTGACTTTGCGTATGAAACCTAATCTCTCTTATGTAGCAACACTTTGATTATTTCTATCGTGCTCACAGGAATAGTTTTAATTCATTTTCTACTACTCTCTTTAACTCTTTGAAAATGCCATCTGGTGTACAGGAGTCTCTGATGTTGAACCTAAGATGATGAACACATATCTGAAATACAAACAAAAGATAATTAAATAAATCTGCATTGGTGAAAGTTTTCAGGAGTATTGCTGAATTCAGGAATTTTTGGCTGACTTTCCTTAGACAGTCAGCCTCTGAGTGCTGAATTCGGGAGATTTTAATAGGGTTTCTTATTTATCTAGGCATTACGGTATTACCCCCATCGTCCTAACCTTTTCGACTCAGATCAGTCTCCGAAAAAATCCTGAACTTTAGAAAATCAATTAAATTTTAAATCGTAATTAATAAATATATGTAAGAAGCTGTTTCAAACATTTTGGATCCAGACCACGCCCGCCATTTGGTCTGACCTGATCTGGAACCAAACTGTTAGGAAAGATTACTAGATAATGACACAATAAGCATCTACATTTGTGTAAGTTTTCAGGAGTATTCCCGACTTCAGGATTGTGAGGCTGACTTTCCTTCTTTAGAGCATCTGAGTCCTGAATTAGGGAGGTTTAATAGGGTTTCTTATTTGTTTAGGCATTACGGTATTACCCCCATCCCCCTAACCTTTGGGACTCAGATCAGTCTTCGAAAAATCCTGAACTTGAGAAATTCAATTCAACTTTAATTCGGAATTAATGAATGCATGTACGAAGCTGTTTCAAACATTTTGGATCCAGACCACGCCCGCCATTTGGTCGAGCTGATCTGGAATCAAACTGTTTGCAAAAGCTATCCTTCCGGGGTAAGTCCATTTTGAGTTTCATGCCTTTTCTTGTCTGCGAAGACTCAGGTCGGCCTTTGGTATCTTCAAAGTTTGACGAGTCTTCGCAGGTCGCTAAATAAGTTAATTAAAAAAATACCTTGGTCGATCAAAACATAGATGATCGAAAGTCTTCTGAAACTTGTGATCATTTGCCATACCCGGAGGCACCGTAAAAGCTGCAATCATATCTAAACCAGTAAAGTTCCTCAGATGTTCAACGTACCTGTCACCGATAATAGCATATGCAGCCATGGTTAAGGATGTACGAGGGTCATTTTTTATGTTCGTAGAATCGGACTGTATCTCTACAGATATATAATTTACGATACCATAAGTTATATATTTTGAAAGGTCTAGCTTTTGTCTATCAACTGATATAAATTTTACATCATAAGCGCTTAGTTCGGTCAAGATATATAGATTTGAATAGGGCTAATAAAGGACACTGGTCGAAATCCATGCCATTTTAACCACGCTGCAAGCATGAAATAAGACGCTGTAAAGTTCCATTCACTATGGTGATATAAGCATTTTTCAAGCCGATTTTTCTTTTGCACCACCAAAATTATTTATTCAAACGCTAATCGTCGACAAGTGCAGCAAAACTATAAGTTTGTTGTTTGCTCTTCTATAACAATTTTAAAACACCCATCAATATAGCAAAATAATCACAGTCAAGTGCTAGTTATCATATCTGTTAAAATTACGATTATGAACAAATTTTAAAATTTCTTCTGGTTTTGCATAGCACATGGCATACTCAATCATTCGTCATTAGTTATATTAATGTATCGATTTAAGCGTGTAACTGGCAAGTTCCGGTACTGGCATACCCCCATGTTATAAATAGTGGGTGGGGTAAATCAACCCCGCGTAGAAAACACAATAACAATTGGATCTGCATAATTTTCTTATTGCAGTGATTTCAACACCTGTTTAGAAGCACATAAACAGTTTCAATGTATTTTCTAAATATAGTAACGCTCCATGACGTCATTTATTTACAAATTAAGGGATTTTAGCATCCCCTAGGCTATTTATTTTGCAGTTCATTTCTAATAAAACAAAAGTATTAACTTTGTTTTTGGATGAAAGTTACCATAACACTTCCATCTACCATATAAACAAGAAAAAATATAATACTACTTTACAGCTAACATATTTAGCCACATTCAAAAGCCCGTGTCCAATTTCTACTTGTGTCAACTTTTTACAATAAAAGTTTATAACGCCTACTGTTCAATTTGCTGAGGTTCCAAACAAATCTTCCATATCCAATAATTGCTGCGCATTTGATATAATGTTTATATAATATTGTAGCACGTGGTGTCCTTGATCTGCAGCCGAAGTTTCAGAAGCTGTGCATGGCTATGGACCCTTTTTCATGCAATTTTTGCTAACATTCTCTCAGAGACTAAGTCCATAAAATGTCACATTTCTACCATATTTCCAGTGTGCGATATATAGGTATGTCTTTGCCTCTTAGAAGGCATAAAAGTAATGTATTTTGAAATAATTTAAGGTTGCATGTATAGATAAAAGCTCAATCTTTCCAAATATATGCATGATGTATGCATTTACTTTCGCCGTTTTCATTAAATCTACCTCTCTACGAACATAAAAAACGTCCCTCGTATATCGAATTTTTGATTTGCGCGACTTTAAATACATGGAGCGCATGTCCTAAAAATCACTCAAGAAGCAAAGAGTGTGAATTCTTTTTGTTTTTACAATTATCAAGCTTTAAATTGGCTTGGCAAAGCGCATTGATTAGACAGAATAGTAGTCACACTGATTTGACAGAACAGTAATCATTCACGGTATGGCACACTGATTTGACAGAACAGTAGCCATTCAAGGTATGGCAAGTTTCCCAACCATGGGGTTGTCTGCGGTTTGTGATTGTGGTATTTCCTGATCATACTCACTTACTATTTTTAATGCGACTTAAAATAATAATAAAAAAAATAAAAGCAAATAACAAAAAAAAAATCTATAATCACATTTTTTAATTGAGGATTTAAAAAAAAAATACATACACACCAGAGGGGCACACACTTAAAGGCACAGTTTAACACCTTTTAAATTAGCCAGTTATAAACGGCGCGTGTCTCGCTGTATATTGTAGGGCACGCGCCATCATAATACACATGCCAAGCTTAGGTATCATTTTTAACAAATAATTGGGTTTTATAGCCTGATTTCGGCAAAGAAGTTAGATACCACGATAATACGGAGTTATACATCTGTACCCCATGCGAAATATTAGACAAAATCAACCCTAAAAATTAATATTTTTGCATGAATTTTCCCATACTACTGCAAAAACGCATATTGAATCATATGATAGAAAGAAATTATGCACTTGCCCCCCCCAAAAACGGTTATATAGGCTGATTTCGAAATAAAAAGTTGATTTCGCGAAATCAACTTGATTACTCCGATTAGTCATACCGCCAGGAGTTTGGTGCATTGCTATAGGCGTGGCCCCTGTCATGGACCCTTGGATGCATGAAAGACACTGTGTAGTCGGAATTGGTACATTAATTAAGATCTGTGAAATTGGTCTGCTTTAGACCAGGATCTTTCTATAGGATACACACAGGGTTGTAGAAAAGACCCAAATTTCTTGATGCCCAACCCATTCTATGATTCCTAAACAATCAATGAAGACCGTGATCAGATGCTACATTTTCCCATACTACTGCAAAAACGCATATTGAATCATATGATAGAAAGAAATTATGCACTTGCCCCCCCAAAAACGGTTTTATAGGCTGATTTCGAAATAAAAAGTTGATTTCGCGAAATCAACTTGATTACTCCGATTAGTCATACCCAACTCCTGGGGAGTGTACAGAAAGATAGAGTACGGATTGGGTAGTTAAAAAAACTAAGATGGCAGATTGATTACTAAATCTTTTTGACATTCTATTTTCTACTAGTTACAGAGGTATAGTGAGATTTACAAGAAAAGTATTACTGGAATGTGCTCACTTTGACAACTAGCTGATGAAAGGTAAATTGATTTTGCCTTGTCAATTAGTTTTTAGCTACTTTCATTTTGCCTACAAGCTGACAAGTTCCCCACCCCCTGGCCCTGCCTATGTAGACAGAAAATAACCAGTGATTAACTGTGATTTGCAAATAAATTTGTGTTGAGTTGAGTGAAAGAGTTGACTACTTGCGAGACAATACAGTCAAAGGGCTGTTAATAACAATAACAGCTTACATAATCTTTTGCATTGTCACATTTTTAAATAGGCACTGTCTCCGGGTCCGGTACCGGACCTCTAGACTACGGGGCTACGGGTCCGGTACCGGACCCCTAGACACTGATTCTAGTGGTACGGTACCGGACCCCGAGCCACGCCTATGAGGACTGTCTCGGGGTCCGGTAGTTTGTGAAACAACTACTGACAAGTCTAGGGATACGGGTGACCGGTCCGTACCTGTACGTATATGTAGTTACAGTTATTTTACCAACAAAAACTCATGTTGAAGTTTCACTTTGCTTCGTCCGCCATCTTTGATCCTCAAAGGGAAACCAATCTGTCTTTACTGTCATGCGTCACACTATTCAAACAATTAAGCTTATACAAAAAGTATATAAATAATAACGGTAAAGTAAAAAAAGAACTTAACTCACCTGTAACAAATCAATTATCTTCTTATCTTCAATTAAAGGAACCAATTAAACTATTTGTTTGCAGCTGATTAGTGAGATGAGTGAGCAGTGTCAAATAATCGTACATAGTCTGTAGCTTTCAAAGAGACTCACTACTGGGACAACGGCAGTCGATCTTGCTGGTATCTTTTGACATTAGGACATAGCTTTATAAGAAGACTCTGAGTCTTTTTTTGTTTTGTTTTTAAACAGCTGATATGGTCCAAAAAGGAAATGACTTTTTAGCATAAATACAAACAGTGTTGAACAAGATCAGGCTGCTCCTATGATAACAGTCTGATCTCGGTCCACTCTATTTGCTACAGAGACGTTACAAATGGATCTACATAGGTTGAACGACTTAATTGCGGAAATGCATCTAAAATTTACGTCTGCTGGAGTTATCTGCTACATGTAAATGCTTACGCCAACGGCTAATTTCGCCGTGGACCCTGATAAGACTGTTCCAAGGCGAGCAGTCAGATTTGTGTCCAAACTGTTTGCTACAAAGACGTCTTACGGACAGACAAACATTGCGAATCTGGTTCAGGCTACTCCTAGGATAGCAGTTTGAGTTTGCTACAAGGACGGCTTATGGGTCGTTATGTCAGGGAAATGCAACTTATGCTTACGTCAATGGCCAATATCCTCGTACAGACAAACATTTGGGACCAGGATCAGACTGCTCCTATGAGATATTGATTGCTTCAAAGACGTATTTCAATAACGAACTAGTAGACGACATATGGGTCGTTATGTAAGGAAAATGCAACTTATGCTTACTTCAATGGCTAATTTCTCCGTACAGACAAACCTTGTGGACCTGGATCAGACTGCTCTTAGGAGAGCAGTTTAATCCGGATCGACACTGTTTGCTACAAAGACTGGACTGGAATAATCTAGCAGAACATAAATGGCGCTTCACTGGCGTGCTAATGATGCCCGAACATTGCTGGCTTAGTAGCTTTTTAATTTTCAGAGGATCCTGATCAGTATTGCTAAGAAACCCTATATTTCTTATGATTTTTCAGGGGGGGGGGGGGGGGGGGGGGGGCTCCGGAGCCCCTCCCCCCCTCTGGATCATCTTATCATGAATACGCCCAACTGATGTTAGATCCCTATCATAAATTTTTGAGCACCACATTTCGTAGAGCTCAATAGTCATATATAGCTGTTTTGTTGTGAATAACGTCCTGTGCCAGCATACTATTACCGAGCCACCATCGGCCCATGCGTTTGGCTGGTGTTCGACAGTGGTCTGATTTTGTGTGCTTATTTGGTGTTAAGCTTTTGGGTGCTCAAAAGAACCGTCTCATCGCTGTGAATAACTTCCCGTGCTAGCATGTTATATCGGGCCAAAATCGGCCCACGTTTTAAGCTGTTTTATTTTGAATAACTTCGGACCACCATCGGCCCATGCGTTTCACTGGTGGTTGTGGTGGATGGACGGGCGGACAGACAGACAGACAAACAGTTATGTGACCAATTAGCCGGTATGAAAGCAATTAAACAATGCACCTGCAACCACCGTTTGCTTACTTCAATGAAAGTGCAAATTGGTATTTACCTTTAGGTTAATAATCAAGTAGACAGATAACAACAATAAATTGATAAGAAATAATAAGAACATGAAACAAACACCAATTAAAGGACATCAAACCCTGCGCCAATTCACTGATGCGATAGTAAGTTCCCCCTGACATTAATTGCCTTTATTCATGACCTTATTAAAAAAATAAGGATAAGAAAAATAAAAGGAATAGAGTAAGACAAATTATATCTAGTTATGTTTTTTTCACTCTTGACTTATATCTTTTGTATAAGCTTATACTTGTTTGAATAGTGTGACAGTAAATACAGATGATCAAAGATGGCGGACGAAGCAAAGTGAAACTTCAACACGAGTTTTTGTTGGTAAAATAACAGTTACTACATATACGTGCAGGTACGGACACGCATCCCCGTATCCCTAGACGTGCCGAGTAGTTGTTTCACAAAATACCGGACCCCGAGATAGTCCTCATAGGCGTGGCTCGGTGTCCGGTACCGGACCCGTAGCCCCGTAGTCTAGGGGTCCGGTACCGGACCCCGAGACAGTGCCTTTTAAATAACAATTTTTAAGCCGGTACAGACAAACCATTGGCAGAACAGATAGAACGGGCCCACTGGGGACCGAGCCTGTTGTGTTAAAGTCAATTGTGACAGTACAATATAGATGTATATGTACAGTCGATAGTAGTGGTAGGCCGATTTATCGAGCTTATCGATCATTGGTCATTTTCAGTGAACTGATTAATTGATCGGTAGTTTTTCAATAATCGATTACTCAGTATAGACCTTCTGCTTCATTGGCCTTCAATTTTTAGCTTGGTGTATTTATTTAATATGACCCTTTTCTGCATTTTCAGTTTCTGGTATGAGCAGCATATGGTTCAAATAATGTACATAGGTTTAAATAAACAAAAGTTTTGAGTGTAAAATTGTAAATATATACTAATCCATCAGTTTGAACATATGTTTTGGGTGCTCAAAAGAACCGTCTTGTTGAGATGGTTCTTTTGAGTACCCACAACATATGTTTTGGTTGAGAAAATTAATTTTTTGGTACACACTCTGAACACCTAACATGTCTGGTCAATCAACTTGACCCCGTAAGGCATCTTAGACATACCTGGCATGATATGTACCATATATAATATGTATTTTATTTTAGTTGATTAATGATTGATCATTGGTCACTTGTTATTTTCAATGATCGATTATAAAAATCCAGCCGATTCCTACCACTAGTCGATAGAACCTCACAACCAGAAGAAATGATGCTGCATTCTCGGGACCGCCGTGACGTCACAGCCTTAGCGGCACATAAACAAATGTACCGAGGTGAATTGGACAGTGAATTTTAACATTACGGGTAACAGGAAAATGATGAAAAACGTGCTGCATTCATTCAAATTCTCTGATTTTTTCACAAGTCTGCGCTTAATTCGAAGGAAAAACATTGTCTTTTGTCCCACCATGATTAATTTAATTATAATTTCACCGATTATTCACAAATTATTGAAAAACTTGGATGTGGGTGGGGTGAACGGCTATCGGTTTGCGATCATTTAGATGTGATCTCTAATGTCTTAGGAGCTTTAACAACAGTAGAACACTCAATGCCTTTGGTACAATATGCAGCCTGTCATAAAAGCTATCCATTTCAAGAAAAGTTCCCAGCTATTGTTATAAGGAATTCGAGCATAATCTCAAGATTTGTATCAATAGGCCTACATGCGGGGATCCAGGAATTTTCGTCAGGTGGGGCGTCCAGGTTTATCTGTCATAAAAAGATAAAAAATCTTAGACAACGTTTTTCTTTGGGTTTTTTATGCCCCCAAAGGAACTTTGGGAGGCATATAGTAATTGCACAGTCCGTCCGTCCCGCTTCGTGTCCGGTGCATATCTCCTAGATTCTTTGAGGTAGGGATTCCAAATTTGGTATGTGGATACATCTTGGATGGCGGAGTGTCGCATACCATTTTTCGGGTCACTGTGACCTTGACCTCTGACCTAGTTTTTAGAATAATCGTGTCCGGAGCATATCCCTTACATTATTTGAGGTAGGAATTTCAAATTTGGTGTGTGGATGCATCTTGGGATGACAAAGTGTTGCGTACTATAATTGGGTCACTGTGACCTTGAACTTGACCTCTGATTTAGTTTCTAGAAACTGCATTGAGTCTGGTGCATATCTCCTATATTCTTTTAGATAGGAATTCCAAATTTGGTGTGTAAATGCATCATAGGATGACAGAGTGTCACATACCATTTTCAGGCCACTATGACCTTGACCTCTGACCTAGTTTTAAGAATTATTATGTCCTGAGCCTATCTCCTACATTCTTTGAGGTAGGAATTCTAAATTTGGTATGTGGATACATCTTGGGATTGTGGAGTGCCACGTACCATTTTCGGGTCACTGTGACCTTGATCTTGACCTCTGACCTAGTTTTTGGAATAATCGTGTCCGGAGCATATCTCATATTATTTGAGGCAGGAATCTCAAATTTGGTGTGAGGATGCATCTTGGGATGACAAAGTGTCCCGTACCATAATTGGGTCACTGTGACCTTGAACTTGACCTCTGACCTAGTTTCTAGAAACTGCAATGAGTCTGGTGCATATCTCCTATATTCTTAGAGATAGGAATTCCAGATTTGGTGTGTAAATGTATCTTGGGATGACAGAGTGTCACATATCATTTTAGGGTCACTGTGACCTTGACCTCTGACCTAGTTTTAAGAATTATTGCGGCCGGAGCCTAAATCCTAGGATGTGGATGCATCTTGGGATGGCGGAGTATTGTTTACCATTTTCAGGTCACTGTGACCTTGACCTAACCTAGTTTTTAGAATAATCGTGTCTGGAACATATCTCTTACATTATTTGGGTAAGGAATCTCAAATTTGGTAAGTGGATGCATCTTGAGATGACGAAGTGCCGTGTACCATAATCGGGTCACTGTGACTTTGAACTTGACCTCTGACCTAGTTTTTAGAAACTGCATTGAGTCTGGTGCATATCTCCTATATTATTTGATGTAGGAATCCCAAATTTGGGGTGATGATTCCTCTTGGGATGGCAGAGTGGTGCATACCATTTTGGGTCACTTTGACCTTGACATTGATTTCTGGCCTCATTTCTAGGTTTTTCCTGTTTGGAGCATATCTCCTATATTACAGCTTACTTTCCTCAAATGTGTCTTATGCTAGACCAATTCCTTTGGGGGCATTCGTCACGTGTTTGTGACATTTCTTGTTTAGTCCTCAACTTATTTTACAGAAGTCCAATGGTTTATTTTAAAGAAAATTGTAATTTTCCAAGGATCCAGAGGGGGTCTATCATTTTTTCCAAGGGGAGGCAGGGGCGTAGCTTGGCTTCAATGAATGTGTAGGCCTATTGGAAGGGGGTTTGGGGGCATGCTCCCCCAGAAAAATTTTCGGTCCTAGACTGTCCAAATATGGATTTTGCGATTATTTCGCACTTATAAATGCGTTCATGTGATTGTTAGAAATTACAGGTAGTTATCACCATCATCGCCCATATGGCCTAATATGATTATCAAGTTTGATCAACTTACGGTGCTGAAATGCAAAAACAAAATCATCGACCTGGGAGTCAGGGACAGGTATCATACTCTTTTAACCATTAAATGGCCAATCACTACAAAAGTAGTCCGCTTTCTCATCTGCTGAATTGTTTTACAAGCGTCTTCGACAAACAGTGAGAGATCCAGATCTTGGTCTACACTGTTTGCCTCAATACTGACATTAGTCAATAATATTAGCAAATATATGCAACAGAGGACTTAGGCAGACGCGTCTTTCATTTGCAGTTTTTGGCTGGTGCTTTAAGGGTTAGAAGGCTTATAGGAGCCTACATAGCAAGAAGACATGTGACATTGTAATGATCATCCCAAATAAAAGATACAATGTACTGTACATGTATGTTGAAAAACAAGCGACATCAAGTTTCAATATCTAAATGCAGGTAGCAACAAAACTATTAATCACAAGCCAACTTAGAAAAAAAAACCTAATTTTCTGCATTAAATTTGTCTGACGCAAAAATGTTTATCACCCTGTCAACATCAAGTGTCTGTAGATCATCGCTACGAAGGACAGCCTGGCAGACATCATTGTTGAGTGCAAGTAGTTTTTAATTCTTTTCATGCTACCTTTGGCATGTTGCAGACGTCGGTGGCATGGTCAAAAGGACTCCAATTATGGTGAAAATGCAATTATACAGGTTGCAAAGCTTCGTGCGATGGTTCATTTCCTATTGGGTAGGCTAGCAACATCATGTGACAGCTCGTCCTGGAACGCAAACAACCGTTCTTCTACAGTGGGTAATGGGTGACGTCTGATATCAGGATAATTTGGAATATCTTTCTGATTTACTCACCCCCTACCCCCTCCCCCCTCCATTTATTGCATTTTTGGCGTTTATATTTTTTTTACTTTCTGAAAAAGTGTAGGCCGCGGCCTACATGGCCTACATGGCCTAAAGGAAGCTACGCCACTGGGAGGGGTCCAACCTTTTTACAGGGGGGGGCAATCGCTTATTCCCTATACCCATATCAGCAGTGTTTCCGCGAGAGTGCGTTTCTTGCGTTTTTGACGATTTATATTTTGTCATTTATAAGTTTCTCTAAAGTAACCCTTCGCCCGGAATATAAATTCGACAAATTTGCCTTGATTATCTTCTGTTTGGCCAGGCGACACATCCGATTCTCGGAATTCTAGTGTTTTTTTCCTTATCTTATTGTTTCAAGCTGTATATACCATACATGTACAAATTAATTTGAATAAATATAATATTTGATCCAATTGAAACCGCTGATGGGTGATTTAAAAAAAAAAAATGCATCCGAAGTGTGACATTGGGGGTCAAATTTCAAAATTGCTCTATCATTATCTTTTTTACATCCTCTTAACCAGGGAACATCAAAATTTCAGAAACAAATACTGGTTTAAGAATAAAATTTAGGACAATGCTTTAAATTTAATACTTTAATCATTGTGGGATAAATTATCAATTGAATGATTTGATTGATACCATTTTTGCAATTCTAAAGAATCTGTAACAAATTTAAGGCTTAAATAGAAAGAAATAATTGTGTTACACTTGTGACAAGCAAACAAAGGAACTGATTATGACCCTTTTGTCTTTTCTTATCTCTTATACTTTATTTAACCTACTATAGTATGTACAACTTAACATCTTTTTTGGTTTTCTTCAATAAATTCCTGTAAATATTTTTTGAATTGTGAAAAAATACCTTTCCCTCCTTGTGAGTGCATAATTTTATCCTTTTTGTTTACACCATTTTGTGTTTTCTTTGTATCGAAAGAGTGAATAACTACCCTAAATACCAAAATATATCAAATTAATTGTTGAATAGATCATCCTTTGACCAAACACAGGAAAAAGTGAGATGAATTCAATCCATAATATATGTTACACTTGTGACACAAATCACATTTTAAAGTATACCTGTCTAAATCAAGTTATAGTCTGGTTTAAGATTGTCTGATTTCTTCAGTGTTGAATTTAGCATGATTCCTATCCCAGAATGTAGCTCAAGGATGGCCAGCTTCATAATGAAACTAGTATATGGGCTTGAGGAAGTATCATTCCTGCTGGACCGTAACTAGTATTGACTACACATTTGGTGAAGTTGTTGACTTTTTGTTGTGTTTAAATTATATTTATGCATTCAAGAATTATTAAAAAGACCAAATAAGTAATATTTCATTTAAGATTTGCCATGTATATGCATTTATCACATATTCCTAAAATGTGTTACACTTGTGACATCAGTTAAAATCATGCCACAAAGTCAGCAGCTTAAGGATTTCACCACAATTCCTCATAATGTTTTTTGGGGGCTCCCTTGACCAGAAAAACAGCAAAAAAGCTATGAAATGCAAAACAAAATGAAATGCTGATGGTTGAAACTTTAAATGTTACACTTGTGACATATCTGGGTGGTTTTATTCAGTACTGGCTACATAAAATCATACTTGTTGTTTTATAGGCAAGTTGGTTCCTTTAGAAAGCTTAAAGACTGCTAGTCATTAAAACAGCATTCCTTTTGAATAAAACTTTGTATATTTTATGAGGCAATTCACTTTACTCCAATCATATGAAATTCTGTATGATAAAAATTTGAAAGGGTGTGTTTATAAAAGGTTACAAATTTCCGATTTATCTGGTTTAAAAAAAATGAAAAGATTGTTTTCCTACAGCTTTTATGCTATATTTCAACTGCAATTCACCATTTGACTATACATCTTAATTAATTTTAACAATAAATCTGCTTTAGATAGTCTATAAACATTGATTATAGAAATGGATGCATTATTTTTGAAATCACCCTGATCCATTTAAGATTTTCATAGCTGAATATTTGGCCTAATAATACTTTTCCATTGTTCAATCTTGGAAATCTTGGTGATATTCATTTGATTTCACGTGATAATATAACTCAATATTTCCCCATCCACATACAATGTAATAGATGGCCCACTCTAGCTTTTCAGCAAGGGGTCAAAGGCTTTAGATTGAACACTGTTTTCTCTGACCTAATATAGGGCCTTGTATATTTTCAGACTGAAAAACAGTAAGGATTTTGCTCGGATAGCTCCACAGACACCAGCTGATCTTAATTGACAGTACATGTATTTGAAAAAAAGGATAAATCCAGACTCAGCAGGACTTTGTTTATATTTAAATGTTCTTCAGAGCATCAACATGCAACAGCTGCCATCCAGCAGTCCAAGTCATTCCAGAATTGCAGGATAAGTATGGCTATCAGTAGCCAGGAGGCTGTAGAGGCTTCTATGATGAACACATACTTCACTGACAAGAGGGACACCGCAGGCAGTTTGGTCCCTCAGCTGAACATGTTGAATGGTGATAAATGAGGTAAGATTTTGACCTTAGTATGAACAGTAAATATTTTTGCGCTGATGAGATTACTGCAATACATTGAGAGACTGACCCAGAATCTAGGTAGCTGTACAACTATCTAAATAAGTAAAACAGATGTGTTTAACACAAATCCCCCACCCACATTCTTCCAGAGCACTGCAAGTCACCAATTGTTATGTACTAAGTACTACTAGTCAATTGTATAGGCTCAAGGTGAGCTATTGTGATCATAGGATGTCCGTCTTCCGTCAACAATTTCCTTTAAATAATGTCTTCTGTACCACTTGGTGGTATTTCACCAAACTACACAGAAATCCTGCTTCAAAGCACTTGATGAGCTATTGTGATCGTTGGAAGTCAGTCGTCGTCTGTGGTCAACATTTGCATCAAAGGACATTTCCTAAACTACTAGCTGGATTTTGGCCAAACTTGGCAGGAATGATCTTTATATAGCCCTCTTTGATAATTGTTCAAATGATTTTGGTCAACACAGGCTAAAAATAGATTTTCAAGATGAAAAATTTAAAAATGTTCTTGCCTGAAACCACAAGCCATATAGATTTGATATTTGGTATGTGCATCATCTAAGTGACCTCTATCAAGCTTGTTCAAATTATGCCCATTATGCCCATGGGTCATAAATGGGCCTGTCCCTGGGGTTACATGTGATACATAGGCTTATATAGGGAAAACATAAAAAAATCTTCTTGTCTAAAACCACAAGGCATAGAGCTTTGATATTTGGTATGTAGCATCACCAAGACTAGTGGACCTCTACCAAGTTTGTTCAAACTATGATCCAGGTCCACCAAGTTTGTTCAAATTATGACCCTGGGGCCAAAAATGGTCCTGTCCCAAGGGGCCACATGTTTTACACAGGCTTATGGAAAACATGAAAAAATCTTCTTGTATGAAACCACAAATCATAGAGCCTTGATATTTGATATGAAGTATAACCTAGTAGACCTCTACCAGCTTTGTTCAAGTTATACTTCTGGGGCCAAAAATGTTCCCGCCTCAGTGGTCACATGATTTACTATTTTACATAGGCTTTAATAAGGAAAACTTGAAAAAATCTTCTTGTCTGAAACTACAAGGCTTAGAGCCTTGATATTTGGTATGTAGCATCACCTCACATTATGTCATAGGCTTATAAATATAAAATCAATTTTTTTTTCAGAATATAGTCATGTTGCATATTAAATTTAAGGGAATGAAGCATACAATAACATGCTAGCTAATATTTTGTGCCAACACACACCCTTGACCCCTGGGGTGTGGTCAAAAGATCATTTTTTTCTTTTCTGAAATTACACACTGGGTAGGCGCAACAAGAATACAACCGAGGAACTCTGATCAATATTTATATTTTACAGCCGCCGTTTTGGGTAAGTTTAATATTTTATTTTTTTCATTTGAATGCTCAGGTTTCAGTAAAAGTAAGCATGATATCAGTTTTAGGTAAGATCAAAGAAATGTGCTTGGTGTTATATTTGTCCAAAAAATGTGTGAGAGTTGGCTGAAAAATAACATTTTATTTCTGATCATTACTTATTTCAACTTAAAACTGAAAAATATGCATATTTTTTCGCATTCATTGTCGTATTTCGATCTTTCAGAAACAGAAGGGTGAAATTAAATTATTGGTGGATATCCTGTGTGTATTCAATAATTTCTATCTGATAAGTGAAAAGCGCAGTATCTGTTTTAAAGGATGATGGTAATGATACTAAGGCAATCGAAAACTTCATTAATGGCAATCGGTTATCGATAGCAATCAATGTTTTTGGCAATCAATGAGCAATTTTTTGTTTGCTTTTGTCCGATATATATATATCCGAGCTTTATAAGTATGTTTTCTGTTTTATATTGACAGGGGTTTCATTAACTATTTTGGCATCCGGGTATCAAGTCGAAGTAGGCGGTTGATTTGGCAGTATTTGCCTATAGACTCTTTACAAATTTATCAAAAGTAGCAGGGGAAACATGCCTGAGTAGAAGGGGAAAATCCCCGCCTCCCTCCTCTTAATGAAACCCCTGTATTGATCCATAAACTCAAATCGGACCTGGAAGGCTCAGGATCAAACCCTATGTCACATGCCTACTGTGTGGCCCGACAGTTCAGTGGTAAACATACACCCACATTCTGAGAGGGTCCTGGGTTCAAGTTCAGGACGGGTCAATGGGGGGGGGGGGGTGTAGATGACACATGTGACGAAAAAGCATATGACCAGATGGGGACTCGAACCCGGGACCTATCACAGACCATGCAAATACTCTGACCACATAGCTAACGGGCCACATGATGAGCCTGCCAGTTCTACAATATATACGGCAGGGTAGTTGTACTCCTTCCAAGGTCCGTTTGGACATCACCAGACACATCGAAAAAAAAGGTTTTCTTGTGACGGAGCTCATATGAAAGAAAGCTAAGAACCCATTGTCTGCGATCGGCCGACTGTAAGTTCATTTTACTTGTTTATCAGAAACAACACCTGCATAGAACAAATCATGATTCATTTAGGCGAAACCAATTTTATTAAAATACTGCTATAAATTATAAAAAAAAACCCAGATAAACTGACTTATTTATAACAGCAGCTGTACATACATGTATTGATCGCAGTTCCTCGATTGTGTTCAGCATTCGATGTTGCGGCCTACCCGGTGTGAATTAGTTGTGTTGCATATCAAATTAAAGGGAATGAAACAGGGTAGATAATCCTTATGTCTACCGAAGTTGAAGTCAATAACTGTTTTGTTGTATGGCGTTTCAACTAAGAATGAAACTTTTCTACTTTTTGTTTTGTTGTTTAAGTTATGTTCAACCTTCAGCCTAAGGACTTTCTCATAAGTTTTATCAACTGTTATCAAAAAATTTAAACATAGTATTTTGCATGTTGAAAAGGATACTAATTCTCTGAGTGTGGAACGTAAAATTTAATTAATATAAAACTTTTTTTATACTTTTTGTTTTTCAAAACAAAGATAAATTAACAAACAAGATAATACAAAACTGTTTTCAAAAAGATCATGAAAGTCTGGGATGTGAAACAGCAAATCATGTCAATTTCATGCAGCACATGTTAGTTTTATATTAATCATGCTATTTTTAGCTCTACAGATGGTGATATTAGTGTCAAAATATTAACTTCTGGAAACTAGTTTGAGCTGGTTTTCATGCAATATTAACTTGTAGGCCAGTTTAGACCGGTTTTCAGGTAGACAGAGATTTATGAAGACAAATTGAGCCAATCAGGAGGGTCCGATGATTAACCGAAATCAGCAGAAATCACCAAGAAATCACCAGATAAAAATAAGAAAAAACTACCATTTTATTGTTAGTTTAATGTCATAATATAATAAGAATTAGTATAAAAAGCTTATTTCTACTTTGATTTTAAAAAGAAATGAAAAAAATGTTATGATTTCACTTTCAAATTCAGTGCACAGTGAATTCACTGAAATCACCAGATAAAAATAGGAAATCACAATTTTATTATTAATTTAATGCCATAATTGGATAGTAAGTAAGTAAGTAAGTAAGTAAGTAAGTAAGTAAGTAAGTAAGTAAGTAAGTAAGTAAGTAAGTAAGTAAGTAAATAAGTAAGTAAGTAAAGTCTTTATTTAAAGAGGGTGACAACATTTAGTTGTACAACTAATCTTCCATGAGGCCCTCAAAATAAATAATATTTACACACATAAAAAAAAACAAAAACAAAAAAACAACAATTCTACACAAACTATCAAATTAAATTGTTTAACCCTGTACTGCTGAGCAAATATAGCTAAATTTTGGCAAGACCGTAAACTGAATGCAAAACTGTGGATCCCGATCAGCTGATCAGTTTCCACACTATTAGTGTTTCCAAAAACAGGATATATCTAGGTTCAGCAGGACAAGGGTTAATTTGATATTTACACAAGTGCATTTATTATAATATAGTAACCCTATTTATCTTGACAAGCATCCGTTTCTATTTTACTCTGCTTGCTGGAAATTTTTTGATATTTTTGTCATCTGCTGTCTTTTTTAAAATTAATTTACTATATAGTTCTCAGAGAGTCAAACAGTTTGGATTTAGATCTGGCCCAATATTTTGTTGGGCCTGATTTGGTTCCAAAACTGTTTGCAAAGGTTATCAGCAGACAACAATTGCAGGCAGAGTAACTTCAGCAGTGTTTATTTAACCAACTTGCAGGGTACCACTTATTTGTATGCCTTTGCAATCAAAGTAGAAAACAATATACATCCTGATCAGCTGGCTTCAGGACCAGGAAAATGTTTAGGTATTTTGTCATCTGCTGTCTTTTCTAAATTAATTTACTATATAGATTACCATATAGATCACCATCAGAGAGTCAAACAGTTTGGATCCAGATCAGGTCTGACATTTTGTCGGTCCTGATCTGGCTTAAACTGTTTGCAAAGGTTATCAGCAGACAACAATTGCAGGCAAAGAGTAACTTTAGCAGAATATATCTAACCAACTTGCAGGGTACGGTAAGCGCAATGTTTACCCCCGTCGCCCTGGGCCCTGTTATCTGTTAAACTAACGGTACCGGAGCAAACATTGAAGGCATTATACCACTTATTTGTATGCATTTACAAGCAGAGTAGAAAACAATATACATCCTGATCAGCTGACTTCAGGACCAGGCAAATGTTTAGGTATTTTGTCATCTGCTGTCTTTTCTAAATGAATTTACTATATAGTTCCTTAATGATCACCATCAGAGAGTCATACAGTTTGGACCAAGATCAGGTCTGACATTTTGTCGGTCCTGATCTGGCTCTAAAACTGTTTGCAAAGGTTATCAGCAGACAACAATTGCAGGCAAAGAGTAACTTCAGCAGTGTATATCAAACCAACTTGCAGGGTACAGTAAGTGCAATGTTTACCGTTGTCGCCCTGGACCCTGTTACCTGTTAAACTAACGGTACCGGAAGCCAACATTGAAGGCATTATACCACTTATTTGTATGCATTTACAAGCAGAGTAGAAAACAATATACATCCTGATCAGCTGACTTCAGGACCAGGCAAATGTTTAGGTATTTTGTCATCTGCTGTCTTTTCTAAATGAATTTACTATATAGTTCCTTCATGATCACCATCGGAGAGTCATACAGTTTGGACCCAGATCAGGTCTGACATTTTGTCAGTCCTGATCTGGTTCTTAAACTGTTTGCAAAGGTTATCAGCAGACAACAATTTCAGGCAAAGAGTAACTTCAGCAGTGTATATCTAACCAACTTGCAGGGTTCCACTTAATAGTATGCATTAACAAGCAGAGTAGAAAACAATATGCATCCTGATCAGCTGGATAACAACTTGAATAATAAGCTTATTTCTACTTTGATTAAAATATGAAAAAAAAATGTACATTTCAATTTCCAATTCAAGGTATTCCGAAATCACCAGAAAAAAAGGAAATATCCATTTTAATGTTAATTTTATGCCTTTATATGATATAAATGATAGTAGAATAATTGATATGTTTACAAAAGGCTTATATTTTAATGTGCCAGCAAATAAATATTTCAATAAAAAATATAGCAACACATTATAGCAATTTGAAAGTGATTTTTTTTATCAACATATTTTTAAAAACAGACTAGAAATAAGCATATTATACTAATTCTTATCATATTTTTGCATTAAGTAAACTTAAAAAGGTGATTTCTTACTTTTATCTCGTGATTTCGGTGATTTTCTGGTGATTTCGGTGATATCTGTTGATTTCGGTTAATCATGGCACCGAATCAGGAGATGGGATTCTCTCCAGTTATATAACAATATGTCATATTGGTTTGTGCAATAATTTTTTCAGGGTGAACAGCATCTCACAGATAAGATAGTTTGGTCTCAGAGAAAGTCCAGTTCTAAGGAGTCCATAGACCACAGTCACCAACTTACAGCAATATCTGATGTGATTCAAGGGAATTATACCTCTTTCATTTTAATGTTTGATAAGAGTACAGATTTGTTACTCACTGAGCCAAATTTTAACTACTCAGTATGGTCTCAGCAAGAGTTGAACATATAACATCTTTCTTGGCCATTAGGACTCTATTCCAATATTGAATCCCTAACCCATCATTTCTGGATGTGATAAATAAGGAACAAGTTCTGACAAACTGATTGGCTTGTCGAATGATGGCCAGTGATGGGCAGCTTCAATGTCAGGAGGAAATCAGGAGTGGTACAAGACACTTTAACCTGAGACTGATTGGTACTGGTTCAACACAGAAGACCCATCCCGAAATGACTGAAAAATTATTGACTGGTTGAAGAAACAAATCATCCATAATCAAACACTTTGGATCCAGATTAGGACCGACTTCAGTGTTAAATCCATTAAATTTTCAGTGGTCATTTTCATGTGATTTCAGATGGAAAAACACTGTCTAATATTTGCCCATTTGCATGATGTTGATGATGGCCAACTCTACCTTTAGCAAGGGGCCATTTGATACAAAAGGGGGCCACTTAAAGGGGGCCAGTGGCCGCCTCTAGATTTTGCAGAGGTAATCAGCAGACAACAATAATAGGCAAAAAGTTAACTCATAAAGTGCCACATACAAATTGCAGCAGACGACAATTGCAAATTTTGCTGCTTTTTCAAAGAATAAAAAAACAAATAAGGCACGACGTTTCATGAGAATAGTCTGCTGGCAGACGATTCTCATGAAATATCATACCTTATTTTTTTTCAAAAATTAGGAAAGTTGTCGCCATATTTGTCATCTGCTGCAGTCGTGATTGGTGCTTTAAGGGTTAAATAGAAAAGACTGAAGAAATAATCAAATGTCATCTGTTTTAATAAAATGCATAATTTTAAGCTGTATAACTTTTAAATATTGAAATAGATGAGTTTATATGTACATGGAGTTTGGTCTAACATGAGTCCAGATAAGTGAACTTTTATTGACAAAATTGTGAGAACATATGCAATTTTTCAATCAGTTGAACTTTGTTTTGGGTGCTCAAAAGAACCGTCTCATTGAGACGGCTCTTTTGAGCATCACGAAAATTGTTTTTTGATATGATTTTTAAGCACATTCAACTGGATACCTAAAGTGTATTAGCAATTTTCTATAATGGATAAGAGACTGCCTGCAGCCAAATCAAGGACAGGTGCCATACTGGGAATTTAGTCATATAGTACACAGGTATAGGTTAACCGCTCAATAGCCCTTCAAAAGCCTCTATATCACCAAATGAGAGTTTTTATCTAAACATCCAGAATATCTGTTCTGGTTGTTTTATTTTATGTGATTCTTTACATCCCATGAACAATCTTTCAGCTATAAAGGGATGGGTCTTCCTGGGTTGAACCAGGACTAAGCTAGGATTAATGTGTCCTGCTCAAGGACACAACGCAGTGATGCCGGTGATGCTCTAACTCGGGGGCCATCTGTCTCGAGTCAAGCACTCTACCACTGAGCCACTGCACTCCTGGATTTGGTTTTGAAATAACAATTTGAAAAATATTTTCTTATAAGCACTTTCATCTGGAGGCCAAACAGTGGATTTGGAATTGGACATATTAAGTCACCTGGCTATTAAGTGCTCAAACTGAGCTATTCATTTAATATTGCCTTCAAATATGTCTGCAAGATGTGAATGGTGTGTCTGTCATTTGTGTGTCAAGACAAGAGGCCCTTCTGAACACTAAACTTAGCATGTGCATTTTCAATTGACAGCACACCATGAGGTCAGGTCATGAATGTTTGCATGCGGATAGTTTTACAAGCTTTTGTTGTCCTCTGCTGATCAGTGCCTTAACCCTTGTTCTGCTGCATAAATATGAATATGGCACATTCACTTCTGTTTTCCAGTGGAATCTTATGCTGTCTGGAAAGCAGTCAGATCTAGATCTCATGTCCACAGATGTGTTCACTAGGTTTAGCCAGCTGATTCTGGATTTACTCTCTTTTCTAAAGATGACATATCCGGTTTCAGCAGGACAAGGGTTTATCCATCATTTTATGGGACATTGGCAAACAGTACATAACCAGATCAGATATGACATAATGTGACCTCTGATCAGGTTCTGCACTGTTTCCTAACATTACATACTTTTAATATTTGAGTGTAATTATAATCCCAACTGGAGATGGATGCATTCAATTGGAAATTCAATTTGTGACTGGGGAGGAATTATTGAAAATTTACAAGCCATTCTTTGTGGAAGTATGTATTAACTGGGTTAGTGCTATTATGTCCCCCAAAATGTTTGTTCCTGAAATGTCTACTGTGCCAAAATGTCTATTCCCATGATGTCTACTATGGCAACTTGCAAGACCGGGCGGATGTCCATGCCCGTTTCAGCAATCTCCGATCCCCAGTATGCATCGTATTAACCTTTTTACCTGCTAGGGACAATTTGAAAACAGTTTGGATCTGGATAAAGACTGTCAAAACGGTAGGCCTGATCAGAATCCAAACTGTGTGCCACTCTGATGGTATTCCTGAAAATTCATTAGAGAAAATTATGACAATGGTCATCATGTTAACCCTCTATCTGCTAGTAACAGTTTGTAAACTGGTTGTAACCAGATCAGGAACATCAAAATGACTTTGCTGGGTCTGATCTGGATCCAAAATGGTTTGACAGTCTGGTATTCCTGAAAAATTCATTAGAGTTACTTCAATCAAGGGTTATGATTGAAGCACTATCATTTAATTTGGACACTTTAATCCTTGCATTAGTGGTAGAGTGCTTGACTCGAGACCGAAGGGCCGCGGGTTCGAGCCTCACCGGCGTCACTGCGTTGTGTCCTTGAGCAAGACACATTTATCCTAGCTTAGTACTGGTTCAACCCAGGAAGACCCGTCCCGCATAACTGAAAGATTGTTGAGTGGACCTAAAGAATTAAATCAAAAATCCTTGCATTAGTACTTCATCTTGTCATACCAAGGGTTACGATTCGCTATCTTAACCCTTGGCCTCACAATGATACTTTCTTCCGAATGAGTACGTCATAAGACGAAAATAGTAACAATAAATATGATCAATCAAAAAGCGGTGGGAAAAATCGATAGACACCAGGCCTCCAGATAAGGCGGCATAATTAATTTTCATTCAGTTATCTTATTAAACAATTAAAATATACGTTTAATGTGGTCAAAAGAACTGTCACATTAAGATGGTTATTTTGAGCACCCATAACATAATTCTGAACTGAAGGATAGAAGAAAAATAAATAAATTTACGACCAAAATCTTTGCGTATCTGGACTTATGGAGACTTAACAGGCGGTGTATATTAGATGCTGATAAACTGCTACGTTTAATCTGATTGGCAGGAAGGGATTATCGAAAAAATCCTTCCTGGCGTTTTCATTGGTCGATTAGTCTGCGCTATTAATAAATTTTGAGGTTCGTGAGGTGAAGGGTTTGTCGAAAGGTAGATACGACGAAACCTTTGCTGGTGAAGATGTAGTACTTGTGCAATCCAGGTAGACCCATCCCGCCATAACTGAAAAATTATTGACTGGGGCGTAAAGAATCAAATCAAATCAAAAAAAAAAAAAAAAATTTAGGAAATCTATTGTAATGATGGAATAGGTCTTTCAGTAGTATATTGGTAAGTAAGCAAGTAAGTAAGTAAAGTCTTTATTTAAAGAGGGTGACAACATTTAGTGGTACAACTTATCTTCCATGAGGCCCTCAAAATAAAGAATATGTACACACACAAAAAAAACAACAATTCTACACAAACTATCAAATTTAAATTGTTTAACCCTGTACTGCTGAGCAAATATAGCTAAATTTTGGCAAGACCGTAAACTGAATGCAAAACTGTGGATCCTGATCAGTTGTTTCCAAAACCGGATATCTAGGTTCAGCAGGACAAAGGTTGATTTGATATTTATGCAAGTGCATTTATTATAACATAGTAACCCTATTTATCTCGACAAGCATCCATTTCTATTTTACTCTGTTTGTTGGAAATTATTTAGGTATTTTGTCATCTGCTGTCTTTTCTAAATTAATTTACTATATAGTCCCTTCATTATCACTATCAGAGAGTCAAACAGTTTGGATTCAGATCAGGTCTGGCATTTTGTCGGTCCTGATCTGGTTCTAAAACTGTTTGCAAAGGTTATCAGCAGACAACAATTGCAGGCAAAGAGAAACTTCAGCAGTGTATATCTAACCAACTTGCAGGGTTCCACTTAGCAGTATGCATTTACAAGCAGAGTAGAAAACAATATGTATCCTGATCAGCTGTTTTCAGGCCAGCTGATTCAGATCTATACTGTTTTCAAAACAAGTTAAACCTAGGTACAGCATGGTATGGGCCATTTTACATTATTTACAGGTCATCATATTTCTGTAATTTTATGCGCATAAAATTCGACAAAAACACATCAGAAGAAATTTTGGATACAGCCTAATTATGACTATTCCCTATGAGTGTAGATCCAGATCAGCTAGCTTCTGAGAGGCCAGCTGATCAGGATCCACACTGTAAGGTACAAGAATTGTGATAGGTAAAATAATAAATCGATAGAAGAGAAATGAACAAAATATTCACTAAAAATATATACAAACTACAAACATGTACTTAAAATGAATAGTTTAGCATTTTAAAAGGATTTTTGCTTGGAAGTAGATATTGTGGGAGTATCATTTTGGGAGCAGACATAGACGGCACCTTCAGGTGTGTAAAAACAAAAACCTTACACCCTAGTGCACATTATGTTTACTAAGTTTAGACATAGAGTGCATTAATAGTGAACATCATGCAATTCACATAATAACTTTAGTTATGATTCATTACTCGAATATTAAGCGAATAAAGAAATGTGCTTCATGCAAGATTGTCATTTTGTATCCTGCTTGATAACTTATATCACTTTAACTATCCTTGTTAGCAAAGACTTTTGTCATCTGCTGATAACCTTTGCAAACAGTAAGGACCCAGATCTGGAACGAGAAGAATGTCGATCCTGATCTTGATCCAAAAGGATTGACACTCTAATAGTGTGTTCCTGAAAGAATTTATTGAAAAAAGTATTTTTTACAAAAAAAAGTCAGCAGACGACAAAAAAGTTAAAAGAAAAAGATCTTTCTAATTCTATTGTATTGTTATAATACATACCGCGAAAATATTAAGCGAATAAAGAAATGTGCTTCATGCTAGATTGTCATTTTGTATGCTGCTTGATAACTTATGTTATTTTGAATTACATCATTTTAACTATCCTTGTTAAATAGGTTGCAAGGCAGTAGACATTAGAATAAAAACCCGTATTATTAGCTTTTGGATGAATATTGTGAATGGTAAATAAACAAAACTATCAAAATGGTTATACTTACTTCTACTAGGAGAATATATCCATCAACATAAATGGATCCATTTTATTAAACATATTCTATTATCTGTTGGGCGTCCCGCTCTTTAAAACAAGGAAGTCATTGAAAACCCAAAATCAATCAAAAATCAAATCTCTAAAACTCTATCAGACCTTTATGTTCAGGAGTGGCATAACAAAGTAACTTCATCCTCTAAAGGAAAGAATTATACTCTTTTCAAGCAAGATTTAAATTTTGAAAATTACCTAATCAAATTAAATAGGAAACACTGTTCTTCATTGTTAAAGTTTAGGTTAAGTAATCATCGGCTTCCGGTTGAAACTGGTCGCTGGGAAAACACACCTTTAGAAGACAGAAAATGCACATTATGTATCAAACATGATATCGGGTACGAATTTCACTATCTTTTTGTTTGTGATCACTTTATATCTGACAGAAAGAAATATTTAAGTTTATATTTATACAAAAGTCCTAACATTATAAAATTCGAAGAACTATTTTCTTCAGCAAATACCAGGAAGCTTGTAAAGTTATCAAGTTTTGTAGAAATTATAATGAATAAACCTTCATGTGCAGCCTAACCCTAAAAGAGTCAATCATTACGATAATATACTTCTTACTATGTCTTGGCTTAATATTTCATGGGAATTGCCTGATTATAGACAACTCACATGATATGTCATATCATGCGAATTGTCTATAATTAATAATGTGAAGCCTTATTTTGTTTCTTAATGAAGCAACAACAGTCGATTATGTTGCCTACTGTTAGTTATAGAAGGCTCTTTCAGGGTTGATTTTGCTCGCATTTTAATTTTCACCTTTTTCATGCTCTTTGTACACTGTATTTTATGTATATCATGTATATGCTTTGTTTTTGTATCTTATGCTCTTACGCTATCTATGAGTGGCCGTGAGTTTTATGTCAATAAAGATATGTTCTGTTCTGTTAACAAAGACTTTTGTCATCTGCTAATAACCTTTGCAAACAGTAAGGACCCAGATCAGGGCCGAGAAGAATGTTGATCCTTATCTTGATCCAAACCGACTGACACTCTAATAGTGTATTCCTGAAAGAATTTATTGAAAAAAGTTATTTAAAAAAAAAAGTCAGCAGACGACAAAAAGTTTATAGAAAAAAGATCTTTCTGGTTCTATTGTATTGTATTTGAATTTAAGGTACAACTTGCATTTTATATTGTAGAACAGTGACCTATGTCACTACAGAAATGTGTAGAAAGACCCTTGTTACTGTGTATAACATTTTATCAGACAGACAATGTCGTCTGCTGATAACCTTGCAAACAGTTAGGACCAAGATCAGAACCAATTGAAAGTCATTCCTGGTCTGCATCCAAAATGTTTGACATTCTAATTGAGTTCCTGAAAGAATTTTTGCAAAAGACATAAAAAGTATTCAACTAGTTAAAAAAGATCTTTTTGGTTTTAATGGTCAGCAGACCTCAAAACATGAATGTGGACATGACTGGATTTGTTCATCTAAATTGAAGTGTTCTTGTTACCCTGGCAACAAATAGCAGGCTTCTGACCACATGGTGAGGCTATTACCTGGTGACTTATCCCAATAAACACCGAAATTTCAGTTTTACACTGTCAATCACATACCAGCTTTAGCAAACAGTGTAGATACAGATGAGAAGCAGCTAATAAGGAAAGAGTTGAATATGATAGTCTTCTGAAATTACCTTTTAGTGAATAAATTATTTTGTTCAAAGAACAAAAAAAATAGTCCCTGATCAGACTGCATTGAATTTTTTTATATAAATCTTAACATGCGACATACTTAGTGATTCTGTTGTCGTCTGCTGACTCCTTTCAAAATAAATATTTTCAAGAAATTTCAGGAAAAAAATCAAGGTGTCAAATTGTATGGATCCATATCAGGACCAAACATACTGTTGGTCCTGATCTGACTCCAAACTGTTCATGAATGTTATCAGCAGATGACAAAAGTTTGATGATCAGTTGTTTCCAAAAACGGGATATATCTAGGTTCAGCAGGACAAAGGTTAATTTTATATTTATGCAAGTGCATTTATTATAACATAGTAACCCTATTTGTCTCGACAAGCATCCATTTCTATTTTACTCTGCTTGTTGGAAATTATTTAGGTATTTTGTCATCTGCTGTCTTTTCTAAATTAATTTACTATATAGTTCCTTCATTATCACTATCAGAGAGTCAAACAGTTTGGATTCAGATCAGGTCTGACATTTTGTCGGTGCTGATCTGGTTCTAAAACTGTTTGCAAAGGTTATCAGCAGACAACAATTGTAGGCAAAGAGAAACTTCAGCAGTGTATATCTAACCAACTTGCAGGGTTCCACTTAGTAGTATGCATTTATAACCAAAGTAGAAAACAATATGTATCCTGATCAGCTGGTTTCAGGCCAGCTGATTCAGATCTATACTGTTTTCAAAACAAGTTATACCCAGGTACAGCATGGTATGGGCCATTTTACATTATTTACAGGTCATCATATTTCTTTAATTTTTATTTTTGTTAATTTTCTCCGAATTTTATGCACATAAAATTCGACAAAAACACAGAAGAAATTTAGGATACTGCCTGATTATGACTATTTCCTATGAGTGTAGATCCAGATCAGCTAGCTTCTGAGAGGCCAGCTGATCAGGATCCACACTGTAAGGTATAAGAATTGTGATAGGTAAAATAATAAATCGATAGAAGAGAAATGAACAAAATATTCACTAAAAATATATATACAAACTACAAACATGTACGTAAAATGAATAGTTTAGCATTTTAAAAGGATTTTTGCTTGGGAGTATATATTGTGGGAGTATCATTTTGGGAGCAGACATAGACGGCACATTCAGGTGTGTAAAAACAAAAACCTTACACCCTAGTGCACATTATGTTTACTAAGTTTAGACATAGAGTGCATTAATAGTGAACATCATGCAATTCACATAACAACTTAAGTTATAATACATTACTCGAATATTAAGCGAATAAAGAAATGTGCTTCATGCAAGATTGTCATTTTGTATCCTGCTTGATAACTTATATCACTTTAACTATCCTTGTTAGCAAAGACTTTTGTCATCTGCTGATAACCTTTGCAAACAGTAAGGACCTAGATCTGGAACGAGAAGAATGTCGATCCTGATCTTGATCCAAAAGGATTGACACTCTAATAGTGTGTTCCTGAAAGAATTTATTGAAAAAAGTTATTTAAAAAAAAAAGTCAGCAGACGACAAAAAAGTTTATAGATAAAGATCATTCTGGTTCTATTGTATTGTTATAATTCATAACTCGAAAATATTAAGCGAATAAAGAAATGTGCTTCATGCTAGATTGTCATTTTGTATCCTGCTTGATAACTTATGTTATTTTGAATTATATCATTTTAACTATCCTTGTTAACTAGGTTGCAAGGCAGTAGACATTAGAATAAAAACCCGTAAAAAACAAAACTATCAAAATGGTTATACCTTCTTCTACTAGGAGAATATGATGGTGGCATCCATCAACATAAATGGATCCATTTTATTAAACATATTCTAATATCTGTAGGGCGTCCCGATCTTTTAAACAAGGAAGTCATTGAAAACCCAAAATCAATCAAAAAATCAAATTTCTAAAACTCTATCAGACCTTTATGTTCAGGAGTGGCATAACAAAGTAACTTCATCCTCTAAAGGCAAGAATTATACTCTTTTCAAGCAAGATTTAAATTTTGAAAATTACCTAATCAAATTAAATAGGAAACACTGTTCTTCATTGTTAAAGTTTAGGTAAAGTAATCATTGGCTTCCGGTTGAAACTGGTCGATGGGAAAACACACCTTTAGAAGACAGAAAATGCACATTATGTAGCAAACATGATATCGGTGACGAATTTCACTATCTTTTTGTTGTTGATCACTTTATATCTGACAGAAAGAAATATTTAAGATCATATTTTTACAAAAGTCCTAACATTATAAAATTCAAAGAACTATTTTCTTCAGCAAATACCAGGAAGCTTGTAAAGTTATCAAGATTTGTAGAAATTATAATGAATAAATGTTCATGTGCAGCCTAACCCTAAAAGAGTCAATCATTACGATAATATACTTCTTACTATGTCTTGGCTTAATATTTCATGGGAATAACCTGATTATATGATATGTCACATGATATGTCAAATCATGCGAATTGTCTATAGTTAATAATGTGAAGCCTTATTTTGTTTCTTAATGAAGCAACAACAGTCGATTATGTTGCCTACTGTTAGTTATAGAAGGCTCTTTAAGGGTTGATTTTGCTCGCATTTTAACTTTCACCTTTTTCATGCTCTTTGTACTCATGCATTTTTATGTATATCATGTATATGCTTTGTTTTTGTATCTTATGCATTTACGCTATCTATGAGTGGTCTGAGTTTTATGACAATAAAATATGTTCTGTTAACAAAGACTTTTGTCATCTGCTGATAACCTTTGCAAACAGTAAGGACCCAGATTAGGGCCGAGAAGAATGTTGATCCTTACCTTGATCCAAACCGACTGACACTCTAATAGTGTGTTTTTGAAAGAATTTATTGAAAAAAGTTATTTTAAAAAAAAGTCAGCAGACGACAAAAAGTTTATAGAAAAAGATCTTTCTGGTTCTATTGTATTGTATTTGAATTTAAGGTACAACTTGCATTTTATATTGTAGAACTATGACCTATGTCACTGTACAGAAATGTGTAGAAAGACCCTTGTTACTGTGTATAACATTTTATCAGACAGACAATGTCGTCTGCTGATAACCTTGCAAACAGTTAGGACCAAGATCAGAACCAATTGAAAGTCATTCCTGGTCTGCATCCAAAATGTTTGACATTCTAATTAAGTTCCTGAAAGGATTTTTGCAAAAGACATAAAAAGTATTCAACTAGTTAAAAAAGATCTTTTTGGTTTTAATGGTCAGCAGACCTCAAAACATTTGGATTTGTTCATCTAAATTGAAGTGTTCTTGTTACCCTGGCAACAAATAGCAGGCTTCTGACCACATGGTGAGGCTATTACCTGGTGTCTTAATCCCAATAAACACCTAAATTTCAGTTTTACACTGTCAATCACATACCAGCTTTAGCAAACAGTGTAGATACAGATGAGAAGCAGCTAATAAGGAAAGAGTGAAATCATTAAGGTCCTTTAAGATAGTCTTCTGGAATTACCTTTTAGTGAATAAATTATTTTGTTCAAAGAACAAAAAAAAAAGTCCCTGATCAGACTGCATTGAATTTTTATATAAATCTTTACATGCGACATACTTAGTGATTTTGTTGTCGTCTGCTGACTCCTTTCAAAATAAATATTTTCAAGAAATTTCAGGAAAAAAATCAAGGTGTCAAATTGTATGGATCCAGATCAGGACCAAACATACTGTTGGTCCTGATCTGACTCCAAACTGTTCAAATCAGCAGATGACAAAAGTTTGATGATCAGTTGTTTCCAAAAACGGGATATATCTAGGTTCAGCAGGACAAAGGTTAATTTTATATTTATGCAAGTGCATTTATTATAACATAGTAACCCTATTTGTCTCGACAAGCATCCATTTCTATTTTACTCTGCTTGTTGGAAATTATTAGGTATTTTGTCATCTGCTGTCTTTTCTAAATTAATTTATTATATAGTTCCTTCATTATCACTATCAGAGAGTCAAACAGTTTGAATTCAGATCAGGTCTGACATTTTGTCGGTGCTGATCTGGTTCTAAAACTGTTTGCAAAGGTTATCAGCAGACAACAATTGTAGGCAAAGAGAAACTTCAGCAGTGTATATCTAACCAACTTGCAGGGTTCCACTTAGTAGTATGCATTTATAACCAAAGTAGAAAACAATATGTATCCTGATCAGCTGGTTTCAGGCCAGCTGATTCAGATCTATACTGTTTTCAAAACAAGTTATACCCAGGTACAACATGGTATGGGCCATTTTACATTATTTACAGGTCATCATATTTCTTTAATTTTTATTTTTGTTAATTTTCTCCGAATTATATGCACATAAAATTCGACAAAAACACAGAAGAAATTTAGGATACTGCCTGATTATGACTATTTCCTATGAGTGTAGATCCAGATCAGCTAGCTTCTGAGAGGCCAGCTGATCAGGATCCACACTGTAAGGTGCAAGAATTGTGATAGGTAAAATAATAAATCGATAGAAGAGAAATGAACAAAATATTCACTAAAAATATATATACAAACTACAAACATGTACTTAAAATGAATAGTTTAGCATTTTAAAAGGATTTTTGCTTGGGAGTATATATTGTGGGAGTATCATTTTGGAAGCAGACATAGACGGCACCTTCAGGTGTGTAAAAACAAAAACCTTACACCCTAGTGCACATTATGTTTACTTAGTTTAGACATAGAGTGCATTAATAGTGAACATCATGCAATTCACATAACAACTTAAGTTATAATACATTACTCGAATATTAAGCGAATAAAGAAATGTGCTTCATGCAAGATTGTCATTTTGTATCCTGCTTGATAACTTATATCACTTTAACTATCCTTGTTAGCAAAGACTTTTGTCATCTGCTGATAACCTTTGCAAACAGTAAGGACCCAGATCTGGAACGAAAAGAATGTCGATCCTGATCTTGATCAAAAAGGATTGACACTCTAATAGTGCGTTCCTGAAAGAATTTATTGAAAAAAGGAATTTTAAAAAAAAAGTCAGCAGACGACAAAAAAGTTTATAGATAAAGATCTTTCTGGTTCTATTGTATTGTTATAATTCATAACTCAAAAATATTAAGCGAATAAAGAAATGTGCTTTATGCTAGATTGTCATTTTGTATCCTGCTTGGTAACTTTTGTTATTTTGAATTATATCATTTTAACTATCCTTGTTAACTAGGTTGCAAGGCAGTAGACATTAGAATAAAAACCCGTATTATTAGCTTTTGGATGAATATTGTGAATGGTAAACAAACAAAACTATCAAAATGGTTATACTTACTTCTACTAGGAGAATATGATGGTGGCATCCATCAACATAAATGGATCCATTTTATTAAACATATTCTAATATCTGTAGGGTGTCCCGATCTTTTAAACAAGGAAGTCATTGAAAACCCAAAATCAATCAAAAATCAAATCTCTAAAACTCTATCAGACCTTTATGTTCAGGAGTGGCATAACAAAGTAACTTCATCCTCTAAAGGAAAGAATTATACTCTTTTCAAGCAAGATTTAAATTTTGAAAATTACCTAATCAAATTAAATAGGAAACACTGTTCTTCATTGTTAAAGTTTAGGTTAAGTAATCATCCGCTTCCGGTTGAAACTGGTCGCTGGGAAAACACACCTTTAGAAGACAGAAAATGCATATTATGTAGCAAATATAATATCGGTGACGAATTTCACTATCTTTTTGTTTGTGATCACTTTATATCTGACAGAAAGAAATATTTAAGATCATATTTTTACAAAAGTCCTAACATTATAAAATTCAAAGAACTATTTTCTTCAGCAAATACCAGGAAGCTTGTAAAGTTATCAAGTTTTGTAGAAATTATAATGAATAAATTTTCATGTGCAGCCTAACCCTAAAAGAGTCAATCAGTACGATAATATACTTCTTACTATGTCTTGGCTTAATATTTCATGGGAATAACCTGATTATAGACAGTTCACATGATATGTCAAATCATGCGAATTGTCTATAATCAATAATGTGAAGCTTTATTTTGTTTCTTAATGAAGCAACAACAGTCGATTATGTTGCCTACTGTAAGTTATAGAAGGCTCTTTCAGGGTTGATTTTGCTCGCATTTTAATTTTCACCTTTTTCATGCTCTTTGTACTCATGTATTTTATGTATATCATGTATATGCTTTGTTTTTGTATCTTATGCCTTTACGCTATCTATGAGTGGCCTGAGTTTTATGTCAATAAAGATATATTCTGTTCTGTTAACAAAGACTTTTGTCATCTGTTGATAACCTTTGCAAACAGTAAGGACCCAGATCAGGGCCGAGAAGAATGTTATAATCCCAAATAATTGGTATGTTCTAGAATGTTCTAGAAAGTCTCAGTCCAGTTCCAATTCTGCTTGAATAGAACTTCCTGGGATTTTGTGGTACTTCACTTTACATGGTATTTAATGGAATTCCATTAAATCCCAAAAGTTGGAACAATTGGTATATTCTGTCACTATCTGGAACTGGAAAATCCCAGAAAGTCTCAAACAATTCTGCTTAAAATATAAGTGGGATTTTATGTTACTTTCTGGGATAAATATTCCATTTAATCCCAGAAAGTCCCAGTAGGTACTTTAAATGGGATTATTAAGATTTTCTGGGACTTCATCAATTCAACACATCCATATAATTTGGGATTAAATGGAATCTTTTGGTACTGCTAGTAAATAATTTGGTTCCATTTAATACCAAATAATCCCAACCTAGATTTGCATAGGACCATTATATTCTGAACTCAGTCTGACCTTGAAATATGATATAACTGTGTTAACCTGGTTCTCTCATTTCAATGACTCAAGCTGAAATTCTTTAATCTTGCAGGAAACCAGAAAAAGATTCAAATAAACCTCATGGTTTGCAAGGCTCTAACTATTTGATAAATCCTGTGTTAATTTTGGATATATACTGCATAAACTGCACAAAATAAATCCTACAACAGACAATGTGAGTAAATAGAACATATTTCTATGCTTATAAATTATACTTGCATGAGACTTTTCATCATATAATTTAGTTTCTCAGAAACAAAGCCATTTTTAGTTGTTTCTTTCTTTAAATGCTAATGAAAGACGCTTAATACTGAATTGTGTTCATTATGGTTATACAATTTTACCATTATCATTATTATTTACAGCAGCATTTATGGCAGTACAACACTTAGTTAGTGTGGTACATGTAAGCAGGTTAATTACTGAATTTACAGGATAATCAGGCTGATCATTGGGGCTTATTTTTATTTTTTTTGTTTATCCATTCTCTTTTTAAAAGGTGTTGGAGATATTGCGATTGCCTTCGTCTGTATATCAGGTTTTTGTTTGTTATGCTATCTTCTAAATAACTGGACAGATTATCCAACCAAATTTGTTGAGCAACTGGTGTATGCAACTGGTGTATGCAACAGCAAAATTCCAATACCCCAATGATGTGGGATGTAGGTCAAAAGTGTCCTTCGGTCTGCCCATTTGCCTGCAATACTTTCACCTTGCAAACGGTTTGTTTGTTTTGTTGCTTTACGTCCCAAGTCAACAGCTATGGTCATGGCTGGACAGTTAGTTCACCTAACCACACTTTTTCCTGGGCAAGCTTTAACAATCAGTTAACCAGTACTTCGTGCACATACTATCACTTGTAACTGACAACAACCCTTCTTGAATGATTCAGCGGAAGGGAGGAGAATGACCGTAGAAATTATTTCATGATCAATCTCCACGAAAGTACGGGACCGGGTTGGGATTCAATCTCGCGACCCCTGGATTCAGACTCACATCTGTTGCCAGACACGTTACCGACTGCGCAAACGGTCATACTGAATCCAACCGAATTTGTTTGGTGACTTACTTGCACAAGTGGGTGAGCAGGAGCATTACTGTTTTTTGCTTTTTGGATCCCCTTTGCATGGGCCTCAGAGAGTGTGCATTTTCTGGCTAAATTGCAGTCTCTTTCTGAATTGCTGGGTAGAACTCAACCAAATTTGTGCACAACTTAAACAAATTGTGTATACAAGAGCTTATTTTTGGGTACCCCACTCAGAGGCGCCCTATAATGGGGACAAAAGTGTCTGCCCATTCTTCTTTTATGCTAATCCAAACATGCTGGGCTGAATTCAACCTAATTTGTTGAAAGGTCGACTTTCTCACAAGTGGGGAGTGGTAAAGAACATTTATTTTTTTAACCTTCCAGCCAAATTTTCGATTATCCGAAACTACTGGGTTATTCGAAGACTACGGACAGTCCTGACTTTTTTCTCTATTATCTATTGCAATAAAACTACCTATTATTCGAATTTCGATTATCCGAAAAATTCAATTTTTCGAAGTGATTTGTCGGTCCCGATAAAAGAAATGGCTATTAAATTACCTTTCAAGATTCGAAGTCCAAATGTCACGCATGGTGATCATGATTTCTTTGTTTGGTCAAGTTTATTTTTATTATATAGATTAATAATAAGAAAAAAATAGGTGAATGCCATTACAATAATACTTCATCAGTGTTGACGTGGTCTATTGTCATATACAGCATGGATGTTGGTGACCTGATTTTGAATGAAACGATTCAAATCTGAATATCGATATATAAACAAACAGGTTTTAAAATATTAAAACCAAACCAATAATGTATATGATGTATATATGTTCAATGTTTCTATCTTGCTTTTGTAATTGTGCTTTATTTGTATGCTCTTCACATGTGGAGGAAATAAAGAATATTATTATTATCATTATTTTTATTATTATTATTATTATTATTATTATTATTATTATTTTATTAAGGTCGTCTGCAATGATGGTTTTGTTTGATGTTTTTAAATGTCTAATTATTGGCAATAAATGAGCTAAACTTGATTTTAATTGGATCTTCTCATCCTTTGATTTATTCTTGACCACTGTGTACATTATATTTAATATAGAATACAAGTATGTCTACAGAATTCCAAAGGGCCCTTACTTAGACTACAGTTATAATTCTGTCTGATTATTCTACTGGTTGTGATGAGATGAGACGAGCAATTATTTTGCCACACAAGCAGATATAATGATAGATATTGTATACGACTTGGATAAGGATTAGTTAAGATATTTTAAAACATTTAACCAATTTAACAAATACTAAATTGTCATGTTAAAATAGAAACTATTATTTTCCACGCCCCTCTATCTATATCGTAGTATTATACATATATGGAAATATTGTAAAAGTTTAGATATAACATCTGTAAAAAAGGTCTTGATAATAGAGCAATGAATTGCTTCCTAAGATTAAAGCACCAAAGCCCAGAGATTTATAAGAAACCATGCGAAAATATTCATTTCTCTTTGAAATATCATCTCTTACACCAAGTCAATGGCCTTGCTAATTTATTATGTTAGGTAACATAAGTTACAACCTGTAACACAACCTGTAACAAGTACTCCTATCTTGTTGTTTAACATGCAAAATCTATGATTCTTTATTATATGAGCAAGACTATCAAAATATGGAAGATTTTATATAATTTTTACGTAAATAATACCTACCAAATTGGGCTCCTTAAAACTTGGGGTAGTGTTGTTTAATTGCTTATATAAGGCAATGCATTTAAGATAGATAAACACACTTTGTTTTTTTTTCTATAAGCCAAATAAGTGTGTTAGTACAACTAGATTAAAAGCATTTTAAAAATTCACAAATCAGCTGTAAAATTAAATGCTATTGGTCACAGTTACCGTTTTTAAAGGGTAGTTTTATGTAAGTAACGCACATAACACATTAGGATGCCGTAATTTTGCTTTAAAACTTTTATCTGCAGCTTAGGTATCCAGCAGGCAGACTATATGCGTGATTTAAATAGTTAGTTTAATGCCTTCTTTCTGTAGCACAGCCTTTTAACTTTTCATTTTCTGAAAATTATATGGTAACATATGTAACAGACTGTCAGAGGCAAACACCAAATCGTACACATGCAAACATCTCTTATTCTACGCAGCTTGAAATGCTCTTTTAAGATACGATGTGTCTGCAAAATTCTTTAGCGGGGAGCAAAACATTCTCAGCCATCAGTCTAACAATGATACATTGCCATTTAGTAACGTATATTTTTAGGATTTCCCACCAAGGGAGAAATTGAAATCTCTCTGTTTTGATATAAAACTCTCACAACTTTGAACACAGAGTGTAAAATGCTTCTTTGAGCTAAAAACTAAAAATATTATTTTTGGATAAAAAACCCCGCAGGGTTTTTCTCCCATTTTATTTTGTGGGGGAAAAACCCCGCGGGGGAAAAACCCTGCGGGGGAATTTTCTTTTTCCTCTAGAGGCACAATATAATGCTGAAAGTTTTTGATATACCTTTTATTATGCATTGTGATGAATAATAATTCAAAAAAGTCAATTTGAATTTTTCAAAAAACCCTGCGGGGTTTTTCCCCCACAATCTGAAATGGGAGAAAAACCCCGCGGGGGAAATCAAAGTTTTGAATTAAGCCATATCAATCATTTTCTGCAATAATTACAATCAAACAAACTTGTTTCTTGAAAAAAATTTAATATTTATTTTTTTGAAAAAACCCTGCGGGGTTTTTCCCCCATTTGAAAATGTGGGGGAAAAACCCCGCGCGGGGTTTAAAAAACCCCGCGGGGTTTTCGAAAAACCCCGCGGGGTTTTTAACTTTGACCATTTTTTTCATTATGATGGCATATATTTTTTTAGTCATAATCATATATGTTTTGCTCCCTTATGTCTGTATTTATGTATTTTAGTGGTTTTGAGTCTTTTGCACCACTAGAAAGATGATGTGATTTTGCCAAATTCTGGTGTGGCAAAAAAAAACTGGTGGCTGTTATCTCATATTGAACAATACACGCGTTTATACCACCCTTACCAACTTTAGCACGAAATATCTTGTGATGTGCAAGGTCTACACTGATGTAGGTGGTATAAAATAGTTATACCATATTTGTCCACCTGTACGTAAGATAATCCACTCGCTAAAGCTCGTGGATTATCTCAACGTACAGGCGGACAACTCATGGTATAACTATTGCATAGGCCCTGTTGTGGACTATCTAAAACAATTGATTACATACTGGAGAGAAACCTTATGTAATGTCAACATATAAAAATGACTGAGGAAGCTTTAGTTGTCAAAATTGGTGTCCAAATGCAATCATAATTATCTATACGGACTGGACACGGGCTGGCCTGACGTCATTCGGTCACCAGTTTGATTTTCATGACGTCATATATATTGGAAATGTCACAATAGACGGTGCAACGTCGTGTTTACAACTAGTGGAAGTCAAAAACGATTGCATTGCAGTCCAAAATTCTGATGCTCTGTTCAAGATGGCGGAATCTGCATAGAGATAATATTTTCAATCTTTATGTGTGTTATAGAACCGAAATAGATTCGTTCTAGCAGTGAATGTTTCTTAATATATCACTGTTTGTCGGTCAGTCGTAAGTGTATAAATCACTCGTGCTTCGCGCTCATGTTTTATCCACTTTAACGAATGACCTCCAACCAGTGATGTATTAAGCAACAAATTACTGCGATCGCAACTTTAAGTAATTTTAATTTCTCATATATATCTACAAGGGGAGCATCCATCTAAGATCCTCTATATCTACAACAAGAGGAGCATCCATGTTAGGTCCTCTATATCTACAACAAGAGGAGCATCCATGTAAGATCCTCTATATCTCCAACAATAGGAGCAAACATCTAAGATTCTCTATTTCTACAACAAGAGGAGCACACATCTAAGATCCTCTATATCTCCAACAAGAGGAGCGCCCATCTAAGATCCTCTATTTCTCCAACAAGAGGAGCACACATCTAAGATCCTCTATATCTCCAACAAGAGGAGCGCCTATCTAAGATCCTCTATTTCTACAACAAGAGGAGCACACATCTAAGATTCTCTATATCTACAACAAGAGGAGCACACATCTTAGATCCTCTATATCTACAACAAGAGGAGCATCCATGATAGTTTCTCTTTATTTGCAGCAAGAGGAGCATCCATGTAAGATCCTCTATATCTACAACAATAGGAACACACATCTAAGATTCTCTATTTCTGCAACAAGAGGAGCACACATCTAAGATCCTCTATATCTCCAACAAGAGGAGCGCCTATCTAAGATCCTCTATTTCTACAACAAGAGGAGCACACATCTAAGATTCTCTATATCTACAACAAGAGGAGCACACATCTTAGATCCTCTATATCTAGAACAAGAGGAGCATCCATGTTAGTTTCTCTTTATTTGCAGCAAGAGGGGCATCCATGTAAGATCCTCTATATCTACAACAAGAGGAGCACTCATGTAAGAACCTCTATATCTAAAACAAGAGGAACATCCATGTTAGACCCTCTTTTTTGCAGCAAGAGGAGCACTCATTTAAGATCCTCTATATCTACAAACTAGAGGGGCATCCATGTAAAATAACTCTATATAATGTATAATGTTCTCTGTTTAACTATGGTTTTCATTATCAATGAAAGTAATTGTCTCTTTATCTTAATTGAGTGCTCATGTTTTTTGAATATACTAAACGAGTAGCGGAAAAGTGATCAAATACAAGGCTTGCCAAACATTTTATAGCTTTTTTTCGCAACAAACAGTATGAGCGCAAATGTTAAGATTCTTATTATCACATTACATTAAAAATACTTAAAAATCACATTTAGGTTTTGAAAACATCAATATTACGCCGCCTTTTATGCAACATGTAATGGACGTCATTACTTTAAGCTACGAATCTGTAAACTTCTACGAGGGTCATCCAATAAATAGGGGGAATTTCCTTATCATGTAAGAGTTTGTACCATTTAAATTTCACATATATGACCATAAGGTGGCATAACTTGTTATGCATGCAACAACATATCCAAAAATTTGAAGGAGTGTGATGTCGCTTGTTGCTTAGCAACACAAACACGTGCATAAAGCTACCTGGCCGGATACCTTAAAATGGTTGCCATGGTTACTGGCATGTGCAGATCAGTTCCAATAAGAATCTTTTCTATAAACTACAACATCAGGTAATTGTTCTGTAAAGTGCATTGACTTCTTTTTAAAAATGTCAAATTGACAGGTACATTTAGCGTAAAAAAGCGACAAAGGTTCAAAATTGTGGAATCAGAAATGGGGGTATGGGTCATGAATTTGCCCTTAAAGTATTGTTGGCTGGTATATAAGTTTTAAATCACCCTAAAATTATCGAACATATTCTATATTTTAAAACAGTATCTTTAAAAAAAAGCATCACGTGTGTCCATTGCTGTCTAGCAACAGATACATACAAACTTTACAAATAGTCCAATTTCCCACAATTGCCTGGTTGCTAGGCAACCATGTCTAACTTGTACATGTTAATGGCCATATTTTATATGTTACACTGATAACAATTAAACTTTAACTGATAAAAGGACAATCTATGTCGAGATAAATGATAATAATTAAATGTCAGACTATGTTTCTTTAGCATTAGTTTTTTGTATTAGGAAATTCTGGCCAGGCTTACTTTCGTTGCTAAGCGACTAGCAACCTCACTTTTCAACACAATTTTGGATACGCTGCTGCATGCCCAACAAGTTATGCCATCTTATGATTACATTTGCGATGTTTTAATGGTACGAATTCTTGCATTAAGGGAATTCCCTCTATTTATTGGATGACCCTCGTAGTGGTTTATCGATTTTATTATATGGCTTTATATCTCTAGTAGAGGCGACGCCATGTAGCCTACTAGAATGTTTTCTTGCACACCAGATCGGGACTTCCGCTGTTTTAACCCATGTGAGAGTTATTTCTATCTCACACACCCATACCAGGCCTAGGGAAGAATAAAAACGAACAGCCGCACTCTGGCCGCACGTCGATCCGCGCCGTCATTGTAATGACGTCACCATGTCGCATCTCATCGTATTCAGGATTATTTGGAAGTCTTTTTCAAATTTTTCTGATATAAATGAGGTATTTTAAGTGGTGAGCAAGAAAAGAATCCGTATTTCGTGTGAGGATGGGATAGAACATAAGAATCTATCATAAGTGTTAGGGTAGGATAGAAAAATCCGCCCCGAGGATCACCGTTTGGCATCACGAGGCTTGCCAAGTGACGACAAACGGTGATCCTGAGGGACGGAGTTTTCTATCCAACCCTCACACGAATAATAGATTATTTTTCTTGCTCACCACTGTTTTTTTAAATAAGCTTCCAGAAGTCCTCGAATACGCTAAAATGCAACTGTACATGATGAAGTCACTTAAACATAACAATAACGTCACTTGACTATCATCTGCGTGAGCGCCAATACAACCAATGTATGTAGACCTCACGTGACAGCCTGGGTAAGAAAGCATGGGTTAGATAAGATTTTCTATCCCAGGGTAAAATCTCAGATATCCGAATCAGGTGTGCAAGAAAAATCCGTCCCTTGAGATCACCCATTGGCATCACAAGGCAAGCCTCTTGATGCTGATGGGTGATCCTTGGGATGGATTTTCTATCCCATCCTCACACTCATGATGGATTCTTATATTCTGCACTGAGTGCTATTAAAGTCGTCGTTGTTCGTGCCTACAGCCTACTAGTTTCTTCGCTTGGTATTACTGGAGCAGCTGATAAAGTAGTGAAAGAAATATCACTAGTAGAGTCACATGGATCGACTGAAGAGCTTGGGTCAATTCTATACTTTGGTGGTACAAAGCCGCTTTTATCAGGGGAATGTCTGGAATCTGAAGAGTATTGAACACTTTTAAAGCTGTTTTGTCTGTAACCTCTTGGTCCACTGTAGCTGCTAGAACTGAGGTTGAAACTGGAGTTAGTATAATTATCCAAAGAAGTGCTTCTAGCTTGTCTTGGCTTGGGGCAAAATATAAGCCTAACCTCTTTCCTGAAGCGAGTTCCACTTAAGCAGTACAAGAGAAAATTGATGGAATTGTTTGTGTATTGTAACATGGTCACAATAGCCCACCAGAGCTCCAGATTGGCGTAATCTTGGTTAGAACCCGAGATCACCCAGTGGGGATAGCCAATATTATAAATGCTTATTGGAGAGGTTGTAAACAAGAAAACTATGTTTAATGTAAACAGCATAGCAGTCATGGAGGAATGTTTGGCTCTTCTACGTTGGAGAGATGTACGTTGGTTCATGCTCACAGTGGACTCACTTCTGGCTCTTGTCTTTCGGTGGCTTCTAAAAATGCGGAAAAGAATGCAACAATTTCCTACAATAATTACAGAAACTGGAATGAGGCAAAACATACAGAGGTCTATCCAAGGCCACACTTGGGTAAAGAAATCATAATAGTTATCGTTTATTGCTACACAGTATTCAAAACCATAATTTTGCTCATCTAACGTGTCCTTATTTATTTTTCCATACAACATGTGTGAGTTAAGCGCAAGAAGAAACAATAAAATCGTAATGAGAAGCGCCGTGGCATATTTTCTACTGCATTTTGTCTTAGCACTAATTGGGCACCAAACGGAGACAACTCTTTCCAGTGTGAAAGCTATTATAATCCATGCGGAGAAATCCAGTGATGAATACACTAACCATATATGAATTTTACAGACAGCCTCACTAAGTTGTCGCAGGTCATAGTTAAATACATATCTTATCCAATGTCTTAAAAGGCCCGTATAAAGCACGCACAGATCAGAAGCTGCCAAGAATGTCAAATATAACGCTGTTGTTGAAGTCTTAATAGATTTGCGCGTAAGAACAACTATAGACAGGATATTGCCAATAGTTCCCAGCAGGATAAGAATGGGTGGAACCACCTTCCAGATTAAGACACCAGCTTGATACTCTGGATAAGTCGTATAATCGTCGTAGTATTCATCTTCCGTTGTATTGGACCCCATTTCAAACACTCTGTTCACCGTTTCCTTTTGTATTGGACTCCATTTTAAACACTCTATTCACCGTTTTCTGTTGTATTGGACTTCATTGTAAACACTATGTTCACCGTTTTCTGTTGTATTGGACTCCATTTTAAACACTGTGTTCACCGTTTTTCTGTTGTATTGGACTCCATGGTAAACACTCTGTTCACCTTTTTAATAGTTGTGACAGTAAGGGCGTAGCCAGAACGCTGAAATAATTACGCACATCAAAGGGAGACTACTGAATCAAGCAGGGTTCTTGTCAGTTGCACTCTTTTGCAAAATAGGGACTTCTCTTACAGGAGAAAATTTGCATCCAGAGGAAGCGAATTCTTTCCTTAAAGAGAACCTTATGTTATGGTAAACGATGTACAGCATTAGTCGATTATCATTAAATGTGAACAAATGATAATACGCAAGTGCGTAACTGCGTAATGGGAGCTACGTCAATGGATAGTGCCCCCATACCAGGATTCCAATAACACAAACTCAGCATTAACACTTGAAAGCCATAATCTGGAACTCATTTTAAGCAGTTTATTAACTATTGTTCCCTAAACCACCAAAAGACAGCCTCTTATTTACTTTTCGACAAACACATCATGCCGTAAATATAATCAAGTAAATATATATTCATGTCTATATACAGTCAGCCTGTGTAAAATGGCCACTCAAAAATAGACAAAACGAAGATCTTAATGACAAATGGGAGCCTAATGCAGATCGAAAGTATTGCAGAATGCTCCCCTTGGATTATCCTGCAATATTTATGACCTGCAATAAGCGATAATTAGTCTTGAACACCAATTATTGGTCTTTTTGGGAGTGGAATTTTTACACAGGTTTTAATCTATGTTCCTTTTTTGTAATTTCACGTTTATCCAGTACCAGAATTATATCTGCATGCCAAAACACATCGTGTAACTAGCTACTATTGCAGTTTGAAAGTAATAGCTTTTCAGTTTTCAGTAAAAGTTAGAAACTGTTTGATCATTTTTGGTAGCAAATTTCTCATACAATGTCTGCTTTACAGACCTCAGCTCAAATTTATCAGTCCAGTTTCTTCCAAAGAATTGTGTCTGACAATTATTAACCTCAAATTGATCATTCATATTTTGATAACAGCAACCGCTTAATATGTTTACCTAACATTGTTTTAATAGCCTGTCTACCACTTAATAGCCTAAAGAGTTATACAACAATATTTGTATTCAGTGCTATAGAAACAATAAAACATTTTTGATTTTATTTGACAATATTTACATTTTCGAAGCAATCCTTTAATGAATCTTTAGATTTTTTCAATCGTTCATAGCCTTATGAATTACACGAATTAGATTGACAGCTGCCAAGCTCACTCGCCCGTGCATACGCTTCGCACACCGAACTCATTCGCCAGGGGTGACACTGGTGTTGTAATTGACAAGCACACGTGCAAAACAAGCCTTTTGTTTGCTCCATTAGTTGTCCGTATTCAAGCTGGCTGTTCCGCATTTCCGTTTTTCACTCCGAAAACCCGTTAAGGGGATATATCTTCCAAAAGCTCTTACTTGCATGAAATTTTCCCAGTATAAACAAGAATTGCTTTTGTTGTCAAGGAGACGGATACCTCTGGCCACATTGATGTATGAACAACTTATACATCTCACATAGATCATTTTACGCCCCAACATACAGCTTTTGAGCAATTCGCAGCATGCTTATCAGTCTTTTTAGAGTTACTTCCTGGTTTGATACTGTGAAATTTAGAGAGTAAAAAAACAATTGCATGAACACAGCTTACAATCATCTGACTACAATATTTAGAAGTATTCTCGCCCAAAATGTACAAATTTCTGGTAGAAAAAAAATATATTTTCAATTTTTGCTTATGAATTTTTCAAGGTCAAAATGATTTTTTTTTTAAATAATACCAGTAATAGATAATATTTGGGTCACAATACTTCTAATATTGCAGTCAGATAATTGTAGTTCATGTTCATGCAAATGGTTTTCTCTAAAGTTCACCCAGCGCGTAGCAATATTGTAAACGGTATCAAATCAGGAAGTAACTCTAAAAAGACTGATAAGCATGCTGCCGATTGCTCAAAAGCTGTATGTTGGGGTGTACAGTGATATATGTGAGATGTTTAAATGTCCACACAACAAAGTGGCCAAAGGTATCCGTCTCCTTGATAAAAAGGCATTTTTGTTTATACAGGAATAATTTCATGCAAGTAAGAGCTTTTGAAAGATATATCCCTTTAACACGATTATATTTTAGATAGATTCAAAACTATTTTAATTCCCAAATTAAAAATAGTCTTTATATTTTAGATATTTATAATAAAATGTAAATATAAAAATAAATTCAATTTTTGATCTGAACATGGAATCATAAATACTTCGGGTCTGTTGCAAATTGAACGTAAAGCCCTTTGCAAGAGACCCGAAGTATTCATGATTCCATGAACATCATTGTCTTGCGCAGGAGCGATACTCAAAAAATCGACCTGTCTGCTAAGTCACATCACGACTGAAAAGTCGGGTTAGTGTCAATACATGGTGTGCATTACCCGATACCTGCGTTAAAAAAGTAACAAGCACTGAATGGCTATAAATAATCCGCTAATGAGGGTCTGTATGGGGGGTCCAGTATTCAATATTCATTAAAAAATAGCCTATTATTCATCTCGTTAAAATTTTGGATTATTCATTAAAATAAGACCAATTATTCATTAAAAGTAAGAAAGGTGGCAAAGAAATCTGATCATTCACTATTCATTAATTTTTTCTTCAATTCATTAAAAGAAAATAAGATTATTCATTAATTTTTTAGGCTCTCATTATTCACTATTCATTATTTTTTGCCTCATTATTCACTATTCATTATAAAAAGGGCCCGATTATTCACTAATCATTATACCCCATCCAGACCCTCGTTTATGTAGACATCAAGTAACCTTTGGTAGCTAAACAATGATTGGTATTACAGTATTTAGCATAACAATGATAAAATTTTCTACACTAAAACATTTTGGGTCAAAAAAGTGGCTTGAGTGACGCGTGATGACGCAGATTGATAACAAGTTTGAATCAACCAATCTTGTGGATCAGATGAGTTGGTGACGCATTCGATAAACAAGTAAGTCGCATGCACCCGCAATGCTCAAATAAGATAGTCAGTATTTAAAAATGCTCCATATCATTAGATATTGCCATGAACATTCCAAAAAATTAATCAATTTCTTTACCTAGAACAGAAAACGGCAGAGAGATATCGCCATTTCGCGAGGATTTTATTGTCACGAAACTTTTTGCGAAAAATAAAAACCTCGCGAAAAATTACGAATTTACAGTAGTGTTATTACAACTCTTAAAGTATACAACGTAAGGTTATGTTAAGGTCAAACACTGTAAATGTCTATGCATAATAATCTTTGATCATTTAGAGTATTTATTCATAAACATACATATTTTTGTGTTTTAACAGGAGCATCTAGGGCGAAATTTAAAGCCAGTAAAATAAGTTTAAGCACACCTTTGTGGCTTTGGCTGCTGTCCGTTTTTAGGAGGTTGTACTGCTGTTGTTGATTCATTGTTTATTGTTGCTCCCACTGTTCATTTGGTTCTGTGTTTAATCTATGTCTTTTATGCAGCACGTAGTATCCTTATCCTTTCTGATTTTCAGTCATCTTATATACAATTATTGACTTATGTTGAGGTGGACATGGAGTGTTATTTAAGAGAAGCCACTTTTAAGACGTACTGTCCTCTGCATAAATACTATAACATTCAAAAGTTGTTTTTTGAAGATATGGATTCCAACATACTAAGGGTGTATGTCCATATATTGCTTATTAAAGGAAGATAAAGTTCATGTTGCTAAAACGGTTAAAAAGAGCGCGTATGTAAATATCTGGGGGGCTATGTCAGCAAGTGGACTTTCAGCAATCCATATTATGCCCCAGGGACAAACGGTCGACGTGGAGTATTATGTTGAAGACATTCTGGAGAAGGAAATTAAGCCCTTGTTAAAAAGATAAAAAGATCAAAGAGAACTAATGAAGCAACAACTAATAAAATGGTAGTAAATAAAAGGCTATTCACATTTCAACAAGATGGTGCCCCTGCCCACACCTCCAAACACGCACAGGATTGGTGTCTTCAGAACCTGCCAAGCTTTATAAATAAAGATGATTGGCTGGCAAATAGTCCCGATTTAAACCCAATGGAAAACCTCTTAGCATTCTAAACGAAAAAGTTTACTGTGACCCAGAACCTCAGACATTGGATGAACTAAAAAAACGAATCAGGAAGGCATGGCGGGAAATCACTATTGACTGTCTCAAATCCCTTTTGCACAGTATGCCGAAACGCCTAGAATCAGTCATTGATAAAAATGGTGGTCATTGTGGATATAAGGTAAAGAACAAAGAAATGAGTCTCAAACGTATGTATAAATGAAGTTAGAATATGCCAATGTAAAATATGGAAGTATTATCTTTAAAAACAAAAAAAGTTATAGCGTTTTCAAAGTGTTATCGTTTTTTTTGGACACCCTGTATAGGGAGCATATTTTTTCCTTTTTTAATAGTAGCCCCTTTTAAGACGCGGTTTTCTCAACATACATACGCTACCGTTCAAATGTTGTTTATGGGCGATATGGAAACCAACATACTAAGGGCGTGTGTCCATTTCTTGCTTCGAAACTGTTTTTTCGTGGTCTCATATTTTGGCGATTTTTGCTTTTACGCCAATAACGCTGAATAAAGTACCCGCCAAATATAAGTGTTATATAGTACTTTGAAAACACCCAGGCCCCATCCACATGGATCAGGTGACTGAAAACATACCCTGACCCCACACTTTCTTCAAGGACTTTGTAAGTAACGGTATGGTTTTAATTCTTTTTTTCATGATACCTCTTCCAGAGTTGACGCCCATACTTGAGAGTTGTGGCATCATAAGCTTTTTAAACCATTTTACATAGCAGGCAATGAACAAAACATGATTTTGCCCTATGTGCTTCTGTACTATAACCTATTCAATCGGAACTGCCTCGGCCAATTCCGCGAAATTCCGTGGAATCAGACCATGGATATACATCAAGGATCTACTTTGATAACGCGGGTGATAACGTGACGCTGACGTTATATAACGTGACGCTGACGTCACAGAAACCATGTTAACACGATAACAAGTGTGAACGACTCAAAATGAAGTTTACGTTTTTTTCAATTAAATATCGTTGTAGCGATGTTTTATTAAAAAATACATAAACTTCATTTATTCTGCTGATTAAACGTTTTGGATAATCAGAATAATCGATTTTAATAGAGCTGAACCCACATGCTACAGAACAAATTTTCCATACGCCAGTTCCGGCTAACAGAATGGAGCTTTTTGGCACATAGTAGTACGCGTAATGCTTCTTACAAACATGGTGGACTTTCCCGTATGATAACCTATTGTACAATTTTCCCATAAAGAATTAAACTTTTATGCTCACCAGTACTTAGTTTTTCATCATTGACTTCATAATCAATTAATGATACTTCTGCCAAATTGTTGAATCCTAATTTATCAAATATTTTCTTGGAATAATTAGACGATCCTTCAACTCTTATAACAACAGGACCAATATTGATATTTTTGATACATTCAATGACTGTCTTAATAACTTTAGTCCCAATGCCTTTACATCGCTCTTCTGTCTTGACACTCAACTGCCAGAGGTGAACAACTTCGTCAGTCCCATAGAAATCATAAAAGTTGTTCAGTTTGTTAAGGCGCGTTATGACGATATCCATTCTGATTGCGTTTGGACCATTACCGTACTTTTCCAAATCTAACTGCTCGTATCTATTGTCAATGGTTATAACTTGTGCTCCGACAATTTCTCCTGTAGAGTTTGAGACATAAGCTATCGTAAGATTCTGGCTAAGAGACTTCAGAATGAGTTCTTCCGTAGTACGATCCCATTTATGGTTCAAGGCATTCCAGATTGGCTCATCAGGAATGTAATATCGTCTGCAGAAATCCATCATTTCTTCATAACGACCCTCTTTTACTATTTCCAAGTGACACCCATCAACTTTTAAGGCGTGATCAATTTGGACGATTTGTAATGCCTAAAAAGATACACATAAGCAAGAAAGTATGGAAGTGAAACAGTGTATTAATCTATTTGTATCACTTGTTTATCCGCTATATAGTTATCAACAAAATTAATATGCAAATTTAATGCTTATTTTCTCTAGATTGATGATTGGATACTAGCTAAGCAATAATCTAACTGTGTGTGTGTGTGTGTGTGTGTGTGTGTGTGTGTGTGTGTGTGTGTGTGTGTGTGTGTGTGTGTGTGTGTGTGTGTGTGTGAAAATATCATGCTCATAATTGTTAAAATGCCAACCATTGTTGACATTTTAAATTTTATCAGCATGATAAATGTGTGTGTGTGTGTGTGTGTGTGTGTGTGTGTGTGTGTGTGTGTGTGTGTGACAGAGAGAGAGAGAGGGAGAGAGAGAGAGAGAAGGAGAGAGAGAGAGCTTGTTGCTTTACTGAAATTGTATTGTAACTGTCTGTGTTCTGTCTCTCTTCCTCACGGTGCCGTGGGTGAGTCTGCAGTTTGTGATTGGGGTATTTCACTCTCAACGTTTGTATTCGTACGTGTATGTACAGTAAAAACCTGTGTTAAGCGGTCACTCCAAAGAAAACCAAAATTGATTTTCAAGACCGATTATCGCTTCCTGCAGGTCACAAGCATTGCAGAATACTCCAAGGAGAGCATACTGCAATACTTTTACCTTCATTAAGCTACCATTTGTCATTAAGATCTTTGTTTTGTTTTTTTTGAGTGGTCGCTTAAGGCAGGTTTTACTGTATGCCACAGTGAGACGACAAAAATCAACATACCTTTTCCATCTGGACTGAAGTTATCTTGTCTCTTAAAAGTTTTGTTACATGCTGTGCCATATCTTCAAGCGTGGATGTGTAGTGGAGTTGGTTCCTAGAATACATGTAAAACACTTGATCAGATATGTCCCCAAGATTATATAAAACAATGCTCAATTTAGCTGAGCATGAAATTTCAACTGCTCATAAAAACTTAAATGTTGAAAAAAATAAAGATTGTTCTTGCTTTCAAACTCTCAGATCGTGTATTTATCATGCTGATAAACGTTAAAATGCCAACAATCGTTGGCATTTTAACATTTATGAGCATGGTATTTTCATGCACAGTGGAGTTTACAATGAAAAAGTTTTAAGAATTATAACCCCGCATTCCAGTATGCGTTGATTGTGTTGTTGTTTGTCAATTGTTTGGTGCGGCTTCCATTGCGTTTGAGTGTTTACGGTTGTGCTGGTTTTGTGGTGTGGTTTTATATGTCCTTTATAGTTTGGTTTTAATCTCAATGAGGATATGAGAGCTGGTTGCTTTAACTTAACTGGATTCTAACTTTCGTATGTGTGTTTTGTTTTTATTTGTTCTTATGCATGTGCTTGTCTATGCTCTAAAGTATCTATCTGGCCGACCATTGGTTGCCATGGGCTGGTCTGTATGTGTGTGGCAATGCTCTAAAGTGTCCTCCTGACAATGGGTTACCATGGGCTGGTCTGTATGTGTGTGTCAATGCTGTAAAGTATCTTCCTGACTATGGGTTGCCATGGGCTGGTCTGTATGTGTGTGTCAATGCTCTAAAGTATCCTCCTGACTATGGGTTGCCATGGGCTGGTTTGTATGTGTGTGTCAATGCTCTAAAGTATCATCCTGACTATGGGTTGCCATGGGCTGGTCTGTATGTGTGTGTCAATGCTCTAAAGTATCCTCCTGACTATGGGTTGCCATGGGCTGGTTTGTATGTGTGTGTCAATGCTCTAAAGTATCCTCCTGACTATGGGTTGCCATGGGCTGGTTTGTATGTGTGTGTCAATGCTCTAAAGTATACTCCTGACTATGGGTTGCCATGGGCTGGTCTGATGTATATGATTGTGACATTTTCTGGTCATACTCACTTGTTATTAAAGCATGACATGTTCCCAAGGAATGGAAAAATAAATATTCACAAGGAATATCCGTTATTTTAGTTTCCAGCAAAAGGTACAAGTTGGCATGTGCGCAAATCGAAGACTTAGATCAGCCTGTGCGTCCGGCCAGAGGTTCGACATGTGCTCTATAGGTAGTCGCGGGTCCAACGTTCCTCAGCTGGAAAACTGAGACTCTGATCTGACTGTGAGGACGCGCAGACTGATGTGAATTTTCGTTGCACGCACATGCAACAAAAAGCAGCGTGGTTGGTTATAAATCCAATCACGGTTTATAGCTATGGTTTCCTCCTTAATTGCATGACGATGGGTCAGGCCTCAAGACTCAGTGACGACCATCACCTTAAACTTTCATCTGTGGATCAGTGCCTTGTGTTTGTCTTTGGCAGGACCCTCCTTGCTCAACTAGGGACTTTCTCTATCTATAACTGTCTGTGAATTGAGTGTCTTTTTCGTTGTTTCATCACAGTTTGTTAATTAATTTGATTGTTTCCCTGCGGTGATACATTGAGTTAGTTAAAAGACTCCACGCGTGCTAAACATAGTATATGTTTTAGCAACAGCAAAATCTAGAGATATGATTTGGCCAGTAGGGACCTTGGCTGCCGTCCGTTCTAAGGCGGTGGTTCTGTAGTTGTTAATTCATTGTTTTGTTCCTCTCATTGTTGTGGGGTTTTGTGCTATTGTTGTGGGGTTTTGTGTTTGAACCCTGTTTTGTTGTGCAGTGCTTAGTGCCATTATTCGGTTTGCAATAACCGCTTTGGAGAAGAGATAGCTTGTTGCAATACTCCAATTGTCTTCTCGATGTCATGTGACTGTTTGATTCTGTGTTCCTTCCTCATGGTACCATGGGTTGGTCTACAGTGCGTAATTGTGACATATCCTGGTATTCTCACTTACTGTTTTAGCAAGGATAAAGGCAGTTATAAAAAGTTTATACCTGGTTTATTAGATATCAAGCATTGGGCACTCTGGTCTAAAAGTATAATCCACCGTTGGGTATAATAGCCATTTTGACCAACCTGAATTACGTACATCTGTATACTAATAACATTATGTCAGTTTTGTAAGCCATTTTATTCCAGTCATGTACGTATTTGTATTTGAATAAACATATTCTAAAAAGTTATTGCATATTATTGTTAAAAAGGTACCCTTAACGATTCCAGTTGCAATAAAACACATTCCGAACACATAATTTTACTGATGTTCATAAGGAACGCCTCAAAAGACGCCATGAACATAAGCTATATCTCTTTTTTCAGATGATTACCGGCGATTCCCCAAATTATCTATCCTCCCTAATTCCTGCTTCTGTGGCAGATTCTACCACTTATAACTTGCGGAACGCAAATAATTTTAGACACACATTGTCCAGAACCCAGCTGTATTATAGATCATTTTTACCCTCTAGTATAAGAGCTTGGAACGATTTGTCTCTTGAAGTAAGACAGTCAAACTCAATTCAAAGTTTTGAATATCAACTAAACAAAAATTTAAAGAAGCCCCCTAAATATTATTACATCAGCCAACGGATTATCTCAGATACAACATACCCGACTAAGAACCGATTGCAGTTCTCTCAATCATCATCTTTTTTCATAAAATATTGTTGACAGTCCTCACTGTGCCTGTGGTGCAGTTGAAACTACAAAACATTACTTTTTCAAATGCCAAAGGTATAACGAGATCAGGACAGCAATGCTAAATGGACTGGCAAACTGCTGTCAACCAGATTTAAACATTGTGTTATTTGGTATACCTGAATCCGACTTTGATACTAACTATAGAATTATTGTTACAGTTCAAAAATACATCTTGGATAGTAAATGGTTTGAGCGTTGAGGATGGAATCTCTCTCTCTCTCTCTCTCTCTCTCTCTCTCTCTCTCTCTCTCTCTCTCTCTCTCTCTCTCTCACACACACACACACACACACACACACACACACACACACACACACACACACACACACACACACTACATTTAGAGTAGAAAGTTATTTGGTTTGAATACAACTCATGTTTTTCTTGATTTCCACCGGATATAACTTCAAACTGGGACCATTATGTTCAAAGGGAAACAGATTCGTATAAGTCGCATGACTTTTTTCTGAATCCCATCATGATTATATTGTAAAATGTATATTTGTATATTACTGTAAATGGAAATATGAATAAATATGTTTAAACTAACGCCTCACCTAGATGTAAACATGATTATCCCCCTAGACTAATCAGACCAAAATTTTAAAATTTAGTGCATTATATTGTTTTACCAGTCAAGCGTATCTCCTGAAACAACTAATACCAGGTGATACAATCATTCACTTACGGTTTTTGGGAAGAAAAATCCATTTGCTATGCAACAAACAGGATGCAATATATTTTGTTATGATCTTAGGGAAGAAATAATCCCTTGTTTACTTAACTTCTTCGAGATATAACGGAGAAATGAAGTTTCTTTTCTCGTTTTTAATATAATGGACTAGAAAAGGAGGTTTCTTTTCTCTTTGAGAGATTAGTTATATATATCTCGATTTGATTGAGGTATATACATCGTAATTTGTATCTAAACCCATTTTATGGCATTTTCAGATGTCACAGAGCGGGAGAGAACAGCCGGATGAGGCGCAAACAGGGACAGAGGAATCAATTGGTTTACTAAGCGATTCTGTGCTGACCACGTTGGAAAATCGTCTGAAAGAGTTTGGCAACATTGTTGTATCAGTCAGTGTAATGAATAAATCCATAACAGCGCTGCGAACAGAACTGGACAAATAAAATTCCCAGAAATCAGGTACTGAATGTCGGAGGGAGTTGGTGGAACAGCCACAATCAGAACGACCGCGTAAACAGTCTCAGACACAGCAAATGGATAATGAAAACGGTTCCGAGGATAAAAATCCAATTGATACCTACATGCAAGAATAGGAGGATGGGGATGAAATGGAAGACTCAGAAGAGGTTGACTTAGTCTTTGACCTCAGTCAATTTTTCACTGACGATGAGGAAATGGGGCCCAAATTGAAGAAGAATTGGTCAAGATGGCTGATTCTGCATTACGTGCAAAGCCTCAACCAGACAAGCTTAAAAACTGGCTGAAAAATACAAGCGACCAGAAAATGTAGAGAACCTTCAAGTGCCTAAAGTGGAGGAAATCCTTTGGCGACAACTTCGAAAAGACACTAAAGCTGTGGACTTTTTGCTTCAGAAAGTCCAATCAAGTACGGCTTTGGCTTTGATCCCCATAATCAAGGCAGTGGGAATTCTACATAGAGCTAATAAGAACAAGGAGATCAAAGAGTTGAAGAAACTGACCATCGATTCATTTAAGATTCTAGCATGGATGTCTATTGGTATAGCTGTTTACATCCATTGTCAAATGATTGGAAATCCATGTTCAAATCAGGAGATTCACGTGCTGTTTGAACATGGGTCTGAACTTGAAAGCACTTAAAATGTGCCCTGCATTATTTGCATGACGTTATATACGGAAAGCATTGTGGACCAGACTGATCATTTTGCTGATGTTTTTGTTTGCAAAATCGTTGCGTATGGTTATGACGTTGTGACGACGTTATGACGTTCCAAAGTACACAACCGACGCCATTTTGTTTAGAGAAATCCAGTGTATGAAAATGGACAATTTAATGTTTTAGCAGCGTTATCAGTGTTAATGGGGTTGGAATAAAGTAAAATATGCATGAATAACGATCACATATGTTTGTTTCATTGCATTTACACTTGCCGGGTCCCTCGGAAGATGTTTGACACTCGGCCTATCGGCCTCGTGTTCAAACAGCATTCTCGGGACCCGGCAAATGTTAATGCATGAAAAAACATGTGTGATCCCTATATTCTTTCTCTTAACATGACACCAATCATGCAATCAGAAGAGAGAAGATTAGGAGAGAATTAGACCCTAAGTACAAGGGAATAGGCAACAAAGAGCCTTCTAACACCAAACTTTTTTGAGATCAGCTGCAAGAGACCATGAAGTCAATGGGTGACTCCAAAGTCAATCTTACCATCAACCAAACAGTTTGGAAGCTTTTTTTAGGAAAAAGGAGGGGGGGATTGAGGTCATTCCCCCGCCATTACAACCCAGGTTAAAACAACAACAACAACAACAGGTCTCAGTTCCAGAACCACAGTCAGAAGTTCACAAAGAGAGGTCAAAACAAAAATAGACCCAGTAAGTATTCGATTTTCATGTTTTTTCAAAAACACTCCAGATAACTTTCATGCGGGGAAAACAGCAATTCATGTAAATTCTTGGACAAAAGTCACTCAGGACAGGTGGATTTTAGAATATATCTCGGGATATAAAGTTGAAGTGGCAAAAATTCCAAAACAAAAAATTATTCCAAAGCCCTTAAGATTTAACAAATTTGAGCAGGAAAAAATTGACATAGAGATAGAATTTTTTATGGAAAGGTATCATGGAATAAGTGGATTCAACTGATGACGATGAATTTATTTATAATATATTTATCAGACCAAATAAAGATGGTAGGGTCAGGATTATTTTAAATTAAAAACATTTTAATGAAGACTTTATGGACAGACAGCATTTTAAAATGGAAACACTAAAAACTGCACTTGAATCTATTATGCAAGGTTGCTTTTTCAGATCTGAGGACTTGGCTGACGCATATTATTCTATCCCAGTCTGCAAATTAAACAGAAAATATTTTGGATTTATTCATAAGGGACAAAAATTTCAGTTCACCGCTCTGGTCATGAGGTTGACACTAAGTTTAAGAATTTTCACAAAAAGTTTGAAACCAGTTTTTGCTTATCTAAGAGCCTATGCAAACAATTTAAGAATAAGAAACGCACCACCATAAGATAATTTGCCAAAGTAATTGGAAAAGTAGTTGCTTCAGAGCCAGGGGTAGAATATGCTATGCTTTATATGAAACCATAAAAAGTGGTCAAGGGTAGGGAGCTTAAAATTCACAAAGGCAATTTTCGTGGTTTTATGGAGATCCTCGCTATTGTGTACACAACACTTGAATGGTGGCTTGAAAATCTATCTTCTTGTTTTAAGAAGATTTCACATGGAAAACCCCATCTTGTTTTGTATTCAGACTCATCCAACCTAGGTTGGGGGCTTACAACAAGACCGGTCATGGTTGGCTGCTTTTCTTTCCTCTTTGGTTGCACGCCGGTGGGTCAGACTTAGGGCTCTGTGGTGGTTCTGACTTGGGGGTTTATCTGTTGGTGGGATGGTGGGGCCTGGTGCTTTGGCTGTTTGTCGGGCCCACCGGGGTTTACTTGTTGGATTTCTTTTGCTCCGGTATTCAGTTTTATTTACTGTTGAGACCTTATCTTTGCTTTATCTCCTTGTTATATCTTGATTTGTGTGTTTTGGGGATGGGGGTTGGTGGGTTGGGGGTCTTTTGTGCGGGCCAGGTGTCTGAATGTCTTGATTCACATCTGAATTAAGGGTTGGGTTGGTGCGCCCTTAAACCGGTTTAAGCCCTCCAGTAAAATATTTTACTGACCGTTCCAAGGCGGTACTTCTTTTGTGGATCTTTTATGTTTTTGTTCTGTCTTGTGTTTGCTGTGTCTTTGTGTGCGTCTGTTTATATGTGCTTTGTGGTCACCTGTTGGGAGGGGGCTGGCCTCTTGGCTCTCGTTTGTGGTGTCTGGCTGTGGGTTTGTTACTTTCCCATTGGTGTCCTGGGTCGGGTGTGGTACTTGATTGTATCGACTCTTGATCTTTGCACCCTTACTTACTTTGGATATTAAAACAAGTGGTGATTGGTTCGTACAAGAGCAAAAGCTCCACAAAAATGTCTTAGAACTGAAGGCATGCGAGCTAAACATTTCTTGTACTTTAACAACAGCAGAATCTAGGGCAAAGATTTGGTACCAGTAAAATGCATTTAAGCCACCCGGTGGCTTAGGCTGCTGTCCGTTCTAAGGCCGTGATTCTGTTGTTGTTGACTTTTTGTTTATTGTTACTCCCATTGTGGAAGTCTGTAATTGTTCTATGTTTTGTTGTATGTTACTTTATGTCCATTCTAGTATTGCAATCATCTTGATGGGGAAGAGAGAGCTGGTTGCTTTGCTTACTTTGTCTTCCTGGTGTTTCGTGATGGTTGAGCGCCTCTTCCTCGCGGTGCCGTGGGGTTTGCTGCGGTTTGTGATTGTGGTATTATTCCTGATCATACTCACTTACTATTTTTGTAAACTGGCACTATTTACTTTCTGCAAAAATGAACACAACATTCATATGCAGATATATTTAGACAACAGCACAAGTGTTTCCTATATAAACAAACTTGGAGGGAAAATGCCTGAATAAAATGACATTGCACGAAGCATCTGGTTCTGGTGTATATACATAATAATCATTTGTCAGCATCTCACGAGGCTGGGACGTTAAATACTAAAGCAGATGAAATGTCCAGGAAAAGGGTAATGATGACTTGGAATTGTCTTTAGATCAATCAGTTTTTGAGAAGTTGAAGCTTAAATGTCCTAATAAGGAAATTGACCTTTTTGCTTCGAGATTAAACCTTAAATTGCCTTGTTATGTGTCATGTTACCCTGAACCTGATGCTTGGGCAGTCGATGCTTTTGCTCTAACTTTGTCCAACAGTTATTTATACATTTTTCCTCTATTTAGTCTCATTCCCAGAATTCTGCAAACGCTAGAGGATTACAGGACAAAGGAAGCAATTCAGGTGGCACCCATCTGGACAACTCAAATATGGTGGCCATGTCTGGTCAGGTTAATTTGCGGACAGTGCTTTCTGCTACCAAACCCTCATAACATTCGAAAGCTCTCACATAAACAGGGAGTTGTTTACCCACTAAGGAAAATGAAATTAGCAGCTTTTCATATATCAGGAGACTCCTCCAGAGTGATGGTGTACCAGAAAGGACTTCCGAAATTATCATTAAATCATGGAAGCAGAGGACACAAAAACAGTACAACTCACATATTGAATCATGGTTTACATTCTTCAGAGGGAAAGATAATTCCATTAATCCCAAAATAAATACTATGCTTGCCTATTTGACATCTCTTTATAATAAGGGACATGGATACAGTAGTTCAATTAACGCTGCACATCAGCCATTTGTTCCTTTTTAAATTCATGCGGGAAAGTTATTATTCACAACAATGGCAGAGCTAGTAGATTCATTGAAGGGGTATTTAATGATAGACCAGCTTTGCCTCGATACAAAACCACCTGGGATGTGGGCACCATGCTGTTTTATTTGAAGGGTATCCAGGATACAACTTTACTCTAATTGTCTTGTAGATGATGTATATTATTTTTACTTTTGTCAGCACAGAGATGCCAAACTCTACTTCATCTTGAGATTGACGACATTGTTTTATCAAGTACACAATTGGTTATTTATCCTAATCATATGTTAAAACATACTAGACCAGATTATCACTTGGATTCTCTAGTATTCAAAGAATATCCTCAGGACAAAAGTTTACGTATCTTGGCATGTATGGAACAGTACTTGAAACGCACAAAATATTTGAGGCAAGGACAAAAAATGATGATTAGTACAATTAAGCCACATAAGGCCACATCCCAGAATACTATTACTAGATTGGTTAAATTGATCTTGTCCAAGGCTGGGATTGATCGTAGTTTTACAGCACACAGTACTAGAGCAGAGACCTCATCTATGGCAAACTAGGAAGGAGGACCATTACAAACATTCATGTGATCTGTTGGGTGGTCAAATGCAAAAACATTTGCAAAATTTTATTTTATGAGGAGCCATTTGAGTAAGAAGGGCCTTCAATTCAATCTGCAATTTTGGATGCATCACAATAATTGAGTCAGAGAGGAAACTGGGCCATTTATTTGCGTAAGGAGGTTTATGTAGCGCATCCTTCAAATAGTTACATAGAGGATCTTACACGAGTGCTCATGCTTTATTGAATTTATATAACGAGTTGAAAAAAAGCAACGAGTTTAACAAATTCAATAATACATAATCACGAATCTTAGATTCTATTTATCACATAATATTAAAATAGATTTAAAATCACATTTTTGGCGTGAAAACGTAAAAAATTTGCCAACTTTTACGCAGCGTTATAATTAAGAAATAGATCAGCTCCAGCAGTGAATTGTTGAGAAATAATTCACTGTTTGGAGGTCAGTTGTAAAGAAGATTAAATCAGGACCGCGCAACAATAGACAATGAACGAACTGCTGCCTATGCCACTGGGGGCTTAAATGAATGTTACTGGTTCCAAATCTATGCCCTAGATCGCTAACAGAAACTTCCTACTTTTCTTCAAATTTATAATGTAAATTCCGGTTTAACCACCAGTTGCTGTGGCATTCGGGAAAGTCCGCCACAATTCGAGAATCGAATCATGACTCGGGTGTATGTAAGGAGCATTGTCAGATTGGTTTCCCTCGTTCATAAAGCTCGACTTCCGTTACGCATATAACGATTGGTATCCACCATTTAATTTCAAGTAGAGAATCCTACTCATGCGACTGCGCATGCTCCAGAAAAGATTTTTCAACACAAACTGCAGTATTTTGTCAGTTGCTATAATTTGATAATTAAGTAAAAGAAAGAATATATAAACTCCCAGAACAAAATAAACTTAATAAAACGGCTTGTTTAAAAATGCACTTTATGTCAAGGGTATTTTCCAACACCACGTCACTCATGACGTCAGTGTGTATGCTATACGTAGGCGGAATGGCGACTACACTTTACCTGTCTTAATATGCTGACAAGCTATTTAAGGGAGGCCAGTCTAGAGCATTGTACCAAAAAGCTCCATTTTGTTAGCCGGAACTGGCGTATGGAAAATTAGTTCTGTAGCATGTTCAGCTGTATTAAGATCGATTATTCTGATTATCCAAAAGTTTAATCAGCAGAATAAATGAAGTTTATATTTTTTTTCAATAAAATCGCTATAGCGATATTTTAAGCGATATTTTATTGAAAAAACATAAACTTCATTTAAGCCGTTTGTTTTGCTGCAATCACACTTGTTATTGTGTTAACATGGTTTCTGTGACGTCCGCGTCACGTTATATAACGCCAGCGTCACGTTATCGCCCGCGTTATCAAAGTAGATCCTCGATGTACATCCGTGGTCTGATTCCACGAAATTTCGCGGAATTGGCCGTGGCAGTTCCGATTGTTGCTGTGGTTGCTGTCCATAAGGGTGAATTTGAATCATTTTTTTTTCTTTTTCGCCTAGCATCCAAGATATGGGACATACGGAAGACAGAGAACACTACACCTCATCTACCAACAATTCCATTAATGAGCCGGTATCCAGGATAATGTACAGGTTCACATGTGCGTGCAGCGAATATTGAAGTCAGTCCTCGCATCCGCACAATCTGATCAGTCTTAGTTTCCCCCCTGAAAAAACGTTGGACCATTGGCTACCCAAAGAGCGCCGATCAAAAATTCTGACCATTCTCGTATGCGCTGGTTGATCGGAGTTTTTGCTCTTTGACAAGGGTCGTAGCCACATCACATAACTATATAGATTGATAGTTTGGTTGTTTCCCTTAGATGATAAAAATGTCAATGAAAGCGTCTTTACATTATGAGGATTCAGGTCTGAATATTTTTCCCATCCAGATGATTGCAAAGTTAGCTCTCTTGCAGAGACGGCAGTGAACATCCAGCGACGTAGCTACGTATACGCAAAAACACATTTGCGTACACATTTGGACCAAAATATGGGAATATTCTAGCACAACTCTGGTGGATTCTTGATGTTATGTGTACAAAACAATATTTATCAATCTGTATCCAGTTTTGACAGAGATTTTGATGATGTTGGTATCACCACCTCATAGGCACCCATTGATGATTTATCACTAATTAACGCAAAGTGAATGAGGGCTTGGACATATACACTTTGTATAATCTACCATTACCCAGAGTGTGTTTATCTTGGCAAACAGCGCAGACCCAGATGAGACGCCGCGTTTTTCGGCGTCTCATCTGGGTCTACGCTGTTTGTATATGTTCCTTTTACGCATGCATTCAGCCTGTTCCACAAGTGCCGGTATTAGTTACGCTCTTACAGGCCCACATATGAAGGAGGATAAGATTGGTTTGGTTGCCAATATCAATGAATACATATTATCATAAAGAACAAATAAAAATAAAATGAAACTACCTGGTAGCGGACCATAAGGTGATACCAAGGCTCTTTTTTATGTTAGCCATTGTAAAACACGTGACCCCATTTTGGCACCTCAATTTGGGCTAACAGGATATAGGACTACTAGGTGATAGTTAATACAAGATATCAAGACACTATGCCTTGTAGTTTCAGAACATAAGAGTTTCAAAATTTTGAATCAGCTCATTTGACCTGGTTATACAATGGACAGTAGACTGGCCTCTGTCTAACTCGTAATTTAATCATGTTACAAATAAATATGCAACTCAATAACAACGTCTTAACTTCAGTCCCATTAACAAAGAAGGGAGATAATATCAGAGATTTTTTTTGTCCAGTAGCAGTAGTTTACCTTGAACTCAGAGCCTAAAGTCAGGAATTGAACTATTGAGCCGTGACAATGTAGTATGTGCCACCAGCAAAGCCTCAAATCAGCCTGCACATACGCGCAGTCTGGTCAGAGCCTTTGCTCACACTGGTAAATGTATACGTCGATTTGCTGGTATTTACGCGTATTGCCGGTACTTCATAGACCGGAAGTGGTAGATATTGGTGTTTATACTATATAGAAAAACATGCCATATGCCTAAAGGACTATAGAATTAGATCATTTTTAAGTATTCGACATGCACATGACGATTTATGTAAGCATTTAGGAATAGATTCGAGTACCGATCTCGGTACTCGAATCTATTCCTAAATGCTTACATAAATCACCGATCTCGGTACTCGAATCTATTCCTAAATGCTTAAATAAATCGCCATGCACATACTGAATACTTAAAACTGATTGAATTCTATAGTCCTTTAGGCATACGGCATGTTTTTCTATATAGTGGTGGAGTTCGTGCGTTAACCAGACTATAGTCCAGTCCCTTTAGTCGGGCCACAGAGCGATAAAACTCTCTCTGGTTTTATGCTCTGCGCATGTCTGGTTTCACTAGAGGAACCAGACCAAATCTGTGGTCAGACCATAGTTGATTGGTTCCCGTCCTCCAATGCAAACTTGGGATTGCCGGAAACCTGAATGTTTTGTATCGATGGCTTTGATTGGTTGACTGTTTTACTGGGGAGGAACGCTGACAGTCGGAAGAGCAACTATGGTCTCTATGTTTAACGCGCGAACTCCACCAGTATTAACACCAAAATCTACCACTTCCGGTCTATGAAGTACCGGCAATACGCGTAAATACCAACAAATCGACGTATACATTTACCAGTGTGTTGCTAGTCGCTTGAATATTCTATGAGTGTTAAGTTACTGGCTGTACATCATTTGGAGTGTCTAAGCTTAAAAGGAGGCTGCACAGGCTCGTCTGAGTCTCCAAATTTAAAAAAAAATGCCACATTGGTCGAAATCACATGCAACGGCTCAATTATCGAAGAGAACCATACAAGGAGTATACTGGCAAGTTTGGTCAAAATTAACCCTGTAGTTTAGGAGAAGCCATCGATTGAAGCATATTATTATAATTGTTGGCGACGCACGGTTGAAGACGCAGTTTGGACTACGGACGACAGGCGACGCAGGAAGGACAACCAATCTACCAAGTTTGGTCAAAATTAAGCCTGTAATTTAGGAGTAGTCATCGATTGAAGAAATTATTGGAGACGCACGGTGGATGACACAGTTTGGCCTGCGGACGACGGGTGACGCATGAATGACACCCAATCTGCAAAGTTTGGTCAAAATTAACCCTGTAGTTTAGGAGTGGCCATCGTTTGAAACAATTTTCGGCGACGCACGGTGGATGACACAATTTGGACTGCGGACGGCGGGCGACGCAGGAAGGACATCTGATCTGCCAACTTTGGTCAAAATTAAGCCTGTAGTTTAGGAGTAGTCATCGATTGAAGCTTTTATTGGCGGCGCACGGTGGACTGCGGACGACGGTCGACGCAGGAAGGTCTCTCAACGTTCGCAAAAGCTCACGTCGAGCAAAATCTGTATTCAGACGAGTTAAAGAAGAATATAGATGGACCAAATTATGAGCCTCGATCTCTAGCGAAGCGAGCACGTTAACTCCGAAGTAATTATTTCAGCTTGTCACAGACTGATATTCCCAATAGGTTATGGCCCAGTAAACAATTAAATGAGGTCCACCATTGGCCCACAAGCGAAACGCCATTTGAATGGCGTTTCGCTAGTAGGCCGATGGTGGCCCGAAACTTAAGCTGGCTGGATGGCGTGCTCTTGATTTCCACCTTCATATGTTCTTTAAGGTCATGCAATTCAGTGTGAACACCTGCTAAAGCTTTTAGCCCATCTGCCTCCGTATTCATCTATCTGTGTATAGTCCAAGGTTTGGGTCTCGGGTGACATATATCAGTTTGAATAGATGAAGCAACAAAAACAAATCAACCATGTACATTCTGTCGTCATTAAATTAACTTACTATAAATCAATATCACTTTATTGTAGTGTTCTTTTTGTCAAAGTTTAGGTATTTGGAAAGTACGCCCACTGGAACCTAAACTCCTACTGAAGAGGGCGTGCCCTTTGCCCTTTGCCCCTAGATTTCTTTCAACATATATAATTTACACCAAATGCGGACGTCTATTTGAACACAATGTTAAATGATCGTGGTGTTTAAGCGTTTAATGTATATTGTACCCCTCTCATTTCTTAATTCCATGATTTAACCTTGTGTCAATTCAAATATCTTATTTCCATATCGCATTTCCCATAATTATTTGATCAAACTGCGCCATTTCAAACAGTCAATTTTGTTGTATACCATATGTTATATGTCAGAATTACATGCATAAATCTTCAAATAAAGTTTCGAGAGATCTAATTGACTTATGTGATTATTATAGTACACATGGTAAGAAATCAAATTTTGCATTTTAGAACCAGTACGGTACGTATTCTAATTGCCCATGTCAATACCCGAATCCTCAGCCAAGTGAAAATGTCTTCTTCCCCGTACTTCGGTATAGTGATGATATATATATATAAATATATATATATATATATATATATATATATATATATATATATATATATATATATATATATATATATATATATATATATATATATATATATATATATATATATATATATATATATATATATATATATATATATATATATATATATATATATATATATATATATATATATATATATATAAATTCTGGTCCTTTAGGAATATTAAAAAGTAGAACATCACATATACCAGTGAAGCGTGTCGTGTTGCACGTAAGATATAGAGGATCTTATATGAGCGCTCAGAGTTGGGGAACTTTTATCGCTTTGATAAATTCAATAATACAGGAGCACGAATGTTTGGTTCTAATTATCATATGACTTTAAAACTACTTTAAAATCGCATTTTTGTAATGAAAAAAAAAACGTTATGACTTTGTCATTATGTTCACAACATTCTTATGGGCGTCATTACATAATGTTATTAAATCCGCGGATCCTAAACCTTCACAGAGAGTCTAGAAGGAGATGACGCTTTAGAGAGGTTATATTAAGGAATCCATCATGAGTGTGACGGTGGGATAGACAAATCCGTTCCGAGGATCACCGCTTGGCATCATGAAGCTTTCCGAGTGATGACTAACGGTGATCGCGAGGGACGGATTTTTCTATCCCACCCTCACACTCATGATGGAGTCTTATTTGCTTCAATATTATTACCCAACCGTCTATATACGGAGTAATTGTCTATTTTTTGCTATGTCACGAGCCACTGGACTATTCCACCGGTCCATAAATATGACTATAGACTGGCACTATACCATGGCTCTGGTTTCCCGCTTCCCTATTAAAAACACACAGGCGCTTTTTAGCATGCGCGACAACGATGCGCGTACGGTTCGTTTATGAAATGAGACGTTATGCAACAATGGTGAAAATAAGGCATGATTTGGCAACTTTAAACTCCAATAACTCCGTTGTTTATGTTCAGAAACATAAAGTGTGGGTACTCGTTTTCTTAGTTAGATCGAGCGGAACATTTTGAGACTAAAATTGAGCAGATTTGGTGAAATTTTTCGTTTTGCAACAAAATTGCATCGTCTACAGCAACTCCATTCAAGGAGCGCTGCTAAGTTTTTCATCAAATGGGTTGGGTAATAAAACAGTTATTTAATGCCTGTTTGTAGTATAGTCAAACTATTACCCCTCGGTACCGTGGACGACCTGATTCACTATTGCACTCGGCCTTCGGCCTCATGCAATAGTGCATCAGGTCGTCCACGGCACCTCGGGGTAATAGTTTTGACTATACTACAAACAGGCATGAAATAACTGTATATTATACAATTATATGGACTTATGGTGTTGTTTTATTTAAGAAATAGATCAGCTCCAGCAGTGAATTGTTGAGTAATAATTCACTGTTTGGAGGTCAGTTGTAAAGAAGATCAAATCACGAGCGCGCAGCGCGAGTGATTTATCTTCGTACAACTGACCGACAAACAGTGAATTATTACTCAACAATTCACGCACTGGAGCTGATCTATTTCGATTCTAACACACAATAAAAGACGAAAACAAATTCGAAGTCTTCATCTTCTCCCAACTTTCCGCCATTGCACTGAAGAACTCCCGCCAATACTTAGACTACGTCGCATACGTTTACATGAAATTGTAACGTCTTTCAAGCGTAAAAACGACGTTACACCGTCTAACGCCATGAATGACGTCATTTTCCAGTGACGTCAGCTATCACACACTTTAGCAGTGAATTATTGTCCGATATATCATAGTTTGTTACCGTTGGCTCTATAGGCGAGGTGTGTTAGAATATATAATAAATTTATCTTATGCATTCCTGCCATTTTAGACCATCAAAACGTTGACGTTACGGATGGATCATGCGAAATTACTTGACGTTCTGACGTCACTTCCCGTAAGCCAGTCAATATTACCTCGTGCCGTGTGCTTTGCAACGTCACGTCCGGTACACTATGCAATATTATACAATTATTGACTTATGTTGAGGTAGACATGGAGTGTTATTGAACAGAAAACGTCATATTGACCGACGCGGAGAGGAGGTCAATATGATTAAGTTTACTGTTCAATAACACTCCATGTCTACCGAAACATAAGTCAACAATTGTTTTATTATATTATAAATGTATGTTATGCATTTCCTGCCATTTTAGACCATTAAAACGTTGACGTATGGATGGACCGTGCCAAATGACTTGACGTTCTGACGTCAATTCCCGTAAGCCAGTCAATATTACCTCGTGCCGTGTGCTTTGCAACGTCACGTCCGGCAAACCATGTAATATGTAGTTTTATTGACTCGAGTGGATATGCATCTGGGCCAATCAGAAGATGTTTATTTATAGATTATATAATAAGTAGTTTTATTGACTCGAGTGGATATGCATCTGGGCCAATCAGAAGATGTTGATTTATAGATTATATGACGTTTACTGTTCAATAACACTCATAATGAATTATGGACCCGAGCTTCTACGCACACGCTTTGTATACGTATAATCAAGAAATCACCAAAATAAGATTTAAGAAAACATACCATATTTTCAGTTAAGACGTGTACGTACGAGGTATGTCCGCAAAGTTCGTGTACATGTACAGAATAAAACGAACTAGACGCACATCACTAAAACAAATTGCATTAGAACTATCAGCAATATAATTGGAGTCTATGTTTGAAAAATTGTGCGGCTGCTACTTCTAGTTACTTTTTATGGGCCTTTTCTCGCACACACCGAGGCATACCCGGGGCAGATTGACGACGTCAAAATGACGCAGTGATTGAGACGTTGAGTTATCGTCGTATCAGGTGCTGTCTGAATATTGTATTCAGTCGTAAATTTACCTTGAATCAAAGTTTTTCAAAGTATTGTCCCTTCGCATCAATACACTTTTGATGTCTACTTATCCATTTGTCAAACATGGTACCGTACAACTGTCTGTCAAAGCCTCTAACCACATTCTGCACGTGCTGTTGAAGTTCATGCCGGTTTTCATGCCTCACGCCCCTAAGTTCCTTCTTAAGCCGCGGAAAAATCTCAAAATCCATCGGCGCCAGGTCTGGAGAATATGGGCTGTGTTCTAGTCTTTCGAATCATCCGAGAAAGTCTATATCCATCAAGGTTGATGCTGCACGATGTGGAGGCGCATTGTCCTGGTGAAGAATAATTGTCTCCAGTTCAATTTCAGGCCGCTTTCGTCTCACCGCTCTCACAAGGTCACGCCTAATAACCTGAAAATACAAAAGCGCTCATATTTGCAACAGTGTCTATATTTAGAAACGCTTAAGGAATAATAATAGTATTTATAAATAAAATACTTGTACAGGAAAACTAAATAACAAAAAAAACCTTGAATAGTAACTGGCATTTACAGACTGGCCTTCTGGAACTGCGTGTACCAACAGCATCCCTCTTCGGTCCATGAAGAATATAAACATCGTTCGTTTGACAGATTTAGAGACTCTTGCTTTCAATGGAGGGGGAGAAGATTTCCGCTTCCACACTGAGGATTCACACTTGGTTTCAGGATCGAATAAGTTAATCATTGTTTCATCAGTCGTTATAATTCTGTCCAAAAATCCATCTCCTTCCATACGGTACCGATCCAAAAAACTCCAAGATGCGGAAACTCTGTTTGTTTTGTTCTCTTCTGTGAGTATTCTGGGAATCCACCTCGCGCAAACTTTGTTCATTTTAAGTCTTTCCTTTAAAATAACATCAATAGTGGTTTTTCCAACACCAAATCGGTCCGCTAGTTCTCGAATACTGACTCTACCGTCGGTATCTATTGCCTCTCTCACTGAGTCAGTCACTCCCTCATTGATCATTCCTGGCCGACCGGATCTTTTGTCCGCTTCTGTCGATGTTCTGCCAGCTGAAAATCTTCTGTGCCACTTGTAAACAAGAGTTCGGCACACGGATGGCTTTCCTGTAGCATCTGATAATATTTTCATAGTATCTACTGGAGATTTTCCCAAGGTAGCGCACATTTTGATGATCGTCCTTTGCTCCACGGCATTAAAGTCCGCCATTTTTGACAGCGCCAAATTGAAGTGTTTCTCAGATTCCGTGCATAAAATTTGAACGGCTTCAACGTCAATGTTTATACTTTCCGGAAATGACGTCGACGTCATGATCATTCGCGGATTAAAATTTCATTTGGATCTGAGACTCATGAGATAAGTTATAAACTGATGCCTGCAATCACTGCTGTTTAGTTTGAGTGCTATTTCAAACTGCCCCGCGTGCGGTTACCCATAGTCCAAAATAAACCCACAGCTTGCTTATTTTTGACGTAACGATTTCGCAAATTTTACAAACAGAGTATTATTTATGAATAAAAAGCATAAAAACACTGAAGATTGTGAAACTACACAAGAATTTCCAGAGTGGGGATTGTACACAAACTTTACGGACATACCTCGTACATGCGTCTTTTGCGAACACGGTTTACTCAAGGCGTACACACAGGCGTTGGCCTGTTAATGATCAGCGTACATGTCTATGTATAAATTAACAGATCAAACGGTCAACAAAATATACGATGTTGTTAAATGGGCGTTGAACATGTCCCACCGCCACCGACGCTTGTTTGTCGACGTCGCATGCATCGTGTATACGTTTTATTACTTTGAATCATCATAAAAACATGATACATTGTAATTGAATAATAAAAATATTAATTTTTATAATTGAAACTGATCCCATTGGCGACTAGCGAAAGCTTATACGAATGGCTAAGCGACTTAATTTTTGTTGTTGTTGGTGCTGTTGTAATGAAAAACGGTTATGGATAACGTCATGTATTAAAATCTATGATCTATTTTTTGTTTCATCATCTACTATTACCAAAAGTGTATTATCACGGCACACAGCACAGACTCTGATGAGACCCCTCTTTTCACCTGGGTCTACGATGTTTAATGTTCCTTTTCCTGAGTGACCATGTGCAAAATGCATGAATAGCGTACTTTGAATTTTAGGCCAGCTACGCCCATTCCTGCCATGGATTTATCAAACGAATTTGGGAAAAGAGAGATAATTCGAGGCTTTGTCGAGCACTTCCATCGCTTTTTCTCAACGAGTTTAATAAATTCAGTAATACAGAAGCAAGTAATTTGCAACTACTGTCGCATTTTTGACGTTATCCAATCAGACGTCGCGCGTTACAAAATCAGGTGTATTAGAATATTGATTTATTGATTTTAAAAACATAACGTTATATCACTCAAAGGCGCAACTTCATAAGATAAATTTTTTTTTTGTAGAAAACACGGTAAATCTGTATTTTGGTATCAGTTAAAGTTTTCCAAGCGATGAGTACAATGCTCCCTGTTCATGCTCCAGCATTTGCCAAAACGTATTATCTCACCCAATTCAAAATCTGACTTTAATATGTCTTAACTAAAAGGTAAATGGCATATATAAGCCAGACCATATAAAGTGGCTCTTCAAACCTTGTCGTTGAGTCTGTCTTAAATTGTGCATGTGCAGCTACTTAGTGGGGTTGAAAACTTTTAATTTTGTATGTACCGCCAGCTACTTCTTTTCTTTGTATGAGCGAGCGGCGAAGACTCAGACGAGACTGCGCATATGCGCTGTCTCATCTGAGTCTCCACTGTCCGCATGTGCGACAGGTACATTTTTCTTCTAGTTAGCTACTATCATGATTGCTTGGAGAAATGTTGTCAGCTGTGATGAAAAATAATGATATCTCCCAAAATTACGAAAAGATCCCCATCATAACACTCCCCCTCCAGAGCCTGACAAAGGAGACTGCGCATCAATTAGTGAAGCAAGCGCATTTAATAATTGCAAAAATGACGGATGAATGAGACCCTGGCCACCCTTGCGCTGATTCACAGGTTGGTCTAAGTCTGCGCCGTGGCATATGCTCAAATGCGCAAAGGTTTATTTAAGAATGACAAGGCTCTAATGCTATCTGCGCACTTTTATTAGTTGGCGGTCATTGCTTTTTAGGTCACTGACCTACATACTTGAGTAACGATAGGTATAATGATGAGACGAACCACAGCCAAGTAAATAATCAATTTGAGCATGTGCGCATCGTAGACTGTAATCAGACTGCGAGTGTACGATTGAACCACACGAGCAATGAACAGCAAGCGAACCGCGACTATCGAAAGCAGATAGAAACTGATTATTTTGCAATTGCACCGATTCAGTATTGTCAATTTTTACGTGGTTTGAGATGATATGCTTTCAGTTAGTGATGTGGCGGCCTTGGGAAAAATGAATATATTAAAGGGTACAGAGTACGAATTTCGTCCTAACTTTCTATGTTTTACAGTAAAAGCAAGCATTGTTCCTCAGTGCAAATCGGCTACCTCGGTACAAAATGGTGAAGTCCAATAATCGCTATGTACATGCATTAATGTAATATTGTGCCCTGTGATAACAGCTAGTCAGCATTAAAGCACCAGATATACCACTACCGCCATCAGAGCCCCATGGGTCCACGACGCAAATGACTCCACCACCAACTTCACACGATAGTTTGGTGCGCAATGCCTCTAATCATAGCCCATGCTGACGTATACAGCGAAGCTAGAAGTTTCATCTTGGGCTCCATCTACACACATACTTTGTGCATACGAGCAGCGAAGGCTCTGGACGATGGGATAAGAACCGACATCTCGTGCATTGACCCATTTATATCCTCCCATTACACCGTCACTTGTAACCACGTGTCAAGCGCCACACCTTGAGATGCGAACATCAGCTCACAAGGGAACACAAGTAAATCGCCTTGTTCTTTACCATCACAAGAACCACTGTCATAGTCGTCACATTTTACACTTGTAACTGGTGGTTTAGGTGACACATATAGCTGATGGTTGATGTTAAGAGGCATTCGTCATTGTGATTCTAGGCACGTGTAACTGGTGGTTTAGGTGACACATATAGCTGATGGTTGATGTTTAAAGGCATTCTTGATTGTGATGCCAGGCACATGTAACTGGTGGTTGATGTTAAGAGGCATTCGTGATTGTGACGTCAGATTCATGTACAGATGTATTTCAATTGAGGCAAACCACTACTAGACTGGTATCAGACCAATAAATAGATAAAATAGTAAAATATGTGCACATACATATACAAGCATATACATCTCCGAACTGTCTTATAGCTATGGGGAAGTTATAAAGTATCATAAATTTATCTCTGTAGTAGTTATAGAACTTTCAGTTAGATGTCTTAATACAGGGCCTGAAGACAGGCTACACCACTACATGTAGATCTATCATCGCAATTATCACTGCTTCTACCACTATAGCATCTCAAGAGCCACTGAGTCGTCAAAATCCAAACTGTAATGACTACATACTTTATACCACAAGCTCCAACTTCAGGTCTGACTAGTTCCAGAAAAGATGTTAAACAACTGGTATATTTTCAAATTCTGCAAAATGCAGATATTTTTTTTACTCAGTGAAAATTCTGCTGTGATCCTTATTTCAAAGGTCTAATGGTTTTACAGCCTCAATAGCTTCCTGTAATTTAAAATAAATAAATACTCGTTCTTGACAGGGGCCACATTTCCTAGTTCCAAGGATGATTACTGGGCTTGTGGTTAGAACTGTACAACCTTATCACAGAAATACAGGTGACAAGCACAACTACATCTACCACATTATAATCACAAGTACCACTAGCTATGTCATCATAATTACGACTTAAATAACACTGGTTCCATAATCATAATCACCACTGTCTCAGAACTACACACACTGCTGGTTCAGAAAGTACAATAAACACCGCTACATTAATTCCATTGAAAGTATGGCTGGCTATATCGTAACAATCACCTATGCCTCCACAAAGTAGCTTCGAATGCACAACTGGTTCTACAGTTACAATCACCTATGCCTTGACAAGGTATCTTCAACTGAACAACTGGCTCTACAGTCATAATCACCTATGCCTCGACAAGTATCATCAACTGTACAACTGGCTGTACAGCCATAATCACCTATGCCTTGACAAGGTATCATCGAATGTACAACTGGCTCTACAGTCATAATCACCTATGCATCGACAAGGTATCTTTAACTGTACAACAGACTCTACAGTCATAATCACCTATGCCTCGACAAGGTTTCATCAATTGTACAACTGGTTCTACAGTCATAATCACCTATATAGATGCCTCGACAAGGTATCGTCGAATGTACAACAGACTCTACAGCCATAATCACCTATGCCTCGACAAGGTATCATCAAATGTACAACCAGCTCTACAGTCATAATCACCTATGCCTCGACAAGGTATCAGCAAATGTACAACCAGCTCTACTGTCATAATCACCTATGCCTCGACAAGGTAGCATCAAATGTACAACTGGCTCTACAGTCATAATCACCTATGCCTCGACAAGGTAGCATCAAATGTACAACTGGCTCTACAGTCATAATCAACTATGCCTCGACAAGGTAGCATCAAATGTACAACTGGCTGTATAGTCATAATCACCTATGCATCATCAAGGTATCATCAAATGCACAACTGTTTCTAGTCACAATAGGCTTAGCCTCGACAAGGTATCATCAACTGTACAACTGGCTCTACAGTCATAATCACCTATGCCTCAACAAGGTAGCATCGAATGTATAACTGGCTGTACAGGCATAATCACATATGCCATGACAAGGTAGCATCGGATGCACAACTGGTTCTACAGTCACAATCACCTATGCCTCGACAAGGTATCAGCAAATGTACAACTGGCTCTACAGTCATAATCACCTATGCCTCGATAAGGTAGCATCAAAAGTACAACTGGCACTACAGTCATAATCACCTATGCCTCGACAAGGTATCATGCAATGTACAACTGGCTTTACAGTCATAATCACATATGCCTCGACAAGCTATCATCGAATGTACAACCGGCTGTACAGCAATAATCACCTATGCCTCGAAAAGGTATCATCAACTGTACAACTGGCTCTACAGTCATAATCACCTATGCCTCAACAAGGTAGCATCGGATGCACAACTGGCTCTACAGTCATAATCACCTATGCATCATCAAGGTATCATCAAATATACAACTGGCTCTACAGTCATACTCACCTATGCATCATCAAGGTATCATCAAATGCACAACTGGTTCTAGTCAAAATAGGCTAAGCCTCAACAAGGTATCATCAACTGTACAACCAGCTCTACAGCCATAATCACCTATGCCACGACAAGGTAGCATCGAATGTACAACTGGCTCTACAGTCATAATCACCTATGCCTCTACAAGGTAGCATCAAATGTACAACTGGCTGTATAGTCACACTTACCTATGCATCATCAAGGTATCATCAAATGAGCAACTGGTTCTAGTCACAATAGGCTTAGCCTCGACAAGGTATCATCAACTGTACAACCAGCTCTACAGTCATAATCACCTATGCCTCGACAAGGTAGCATCGAATGTACAACTGGCTCTACAGTCATAATCGCCTATGCCTCGACAAGGTTTCATCAAATGTACAACCGGCTCAACTGTCATAATCACCTATGCATCGACAAGGTATCAACAAATGTACAACTGGCTCTACAGTCATAAACGCCTATGCCTCGACAAGGTTTCATCAAATGTACAACCGGCTCAACTGTCATAATCACCTATGCATCGACAAGGTATCATCAAATGTACAACTGGCTCTACAGTCATAATCGCCTATGCCTCGACAAGGTTTTATCAAATGTACAACCGGCTCAACTGTCATAATCACCTATGCCTCTACAAGGTAGCATCAAATGTACAACTGGCTGTATAGTCACACTCATCTATGCATCATCAAGGTATCATCAAATGAGCAACTGGTTCTAGTCACAATAGGCTTAGCCTCGACAAGGTATCATCAACTGTACAACTGGCTCTACAGTCATAATCACCTATGCCTCGACAAGGTATTCATCAATGCACAATTGGCTCTACAGTCACAATCACCTATGCATCAACAAGGTATCATCAAATGTACAACTTGCTGTATATACTCACACTCACCTATGCCTCGACAAGGTATCATCAACTGTACAACTGGCTCTACAGTCATAATCACCTAAGCCTCAACAAGTTAATATCGAATGTACAACTGGCTGTACATGCATAATTACATATGCCTTGACAAGGTATCATCGAATGTACAACTGGCTCTACAGTCATAATCACCTATGCCTCGACAAGGTATCATCAAATGTACAACCAGCTCTACAGTCATAATCAACTATGCCTCGATAAGGTTGCATCAAATGCACAACTGGTTCTACAGTCACAATCACCTATGCCTTAACAAGGTATCATCAAATGCACAACTGACTTTACAGTCATAATCACCTATGCCTCGACAAGGTAGCATCGAATGCATAACTGGCTTTAAAACTACAATCACCTATGCCTCCACAAGGTATCAGCAAATGTACATCTGGCTCTACAGTCATAATCACCTATGCAGCGACAAGGTAGCATCAAATGCACTCTACAGTCACAATCACATATGCATCGACAAGGAACTGGCTCTACAGTCATAATCACCTATGCCTCGACAAGGTATCATCAAATGTACAACTGGCTCCTCAGTCATAATCACCTATGCCTGGACAAGGTAGCATCAAATGCACAACTGGTTCTACAGTCACAATCACCTATGCCTCCACAAGGTATCATCAAATGTACAACTGGCTCTACAGTCATAATCGCCTATGCCTCCACAAGGTATCATCGAATGCACAACTGGCTCTAAAGTCATAATCACCTATGTCTCGACAAGGTATCATCCAATGTACAACTGGCTCTACAGTTATAATCACCTATGCCTTGGCAAGGTATCATCAAATGTACAACTGGCTCTACAGTCATAATCACCTAAGCCTCAACAAGTTAACATCGAATGTACAACTGGCTGTACATGCATAATTACATATGCCTTGACAAGGAATCATCGAATGTACAACTGGCTCTACAGCCATAATCACCTATGCCTCGACAAGGTATCATCAAATGTACAACTGGCTCTACAGTTATAATCACCTATGCCTCGACAAGGAATCATCGAATGTACAACTGGCTCTACAGTCACAATCACCTATGCAGCGACAAGGTAGCATCAAATGCACTCTACAGTCACAATCACATATGCATCGACAAGGAACTGGCTCTACAGTCATAATCACCCTTGCCTCAACAAGGTATCATCACATGTACAACTGGCTCCTCAGTCACAATCACCTATGCTTCAACTAGGTATCATCGAATGTACAACCGGCTCTACAGTCATAATCACCTATGCCTGGACAAGGTAGTATCAAATGCACAACTAGTTCTACAATCACAATCACCTATGCCTTAACAAGGTATCATCAAATGCACAACTGGCTTTACAGTCATAATCCCCTATGCCTCGACAAGGTAGCATCGAATGCATAACTGGCTCTAAAACTACAATCACCTATGCCTCCACAAGGTATCATCAAATGTACAACTGGCTCTACAGTCACAATCACCTTTGCCTCGACAAGGTAGCATCGAATGTACAACTGGCTGTACAGGCATAATCACATATGCCTCGACAAGGTAGCATCGAAAGCACAACTTGCGTTACAGTCATAATCACCTTTACCTCAACAAGGTAGCATCGAATGCACAACTGGCTCTACAGTCACAATCATCAATGCATCGACACGGTATCATCAAATGTACAACTGGCTGTACAGTCACAATCACCTATGCCTCGACAAGATATCATCGAATATACAACTTGCGTTACAGTCATAATCACCTATGCCTCGACAAGGTATCAGCAAATGCACAACTGGCTCTACAGTCATAAACGCCTATGCCTCGACAAGGTATCAGCAAATTTACAACTGGCTCTACAGTCATAATCACCTATGCCTCGACAAGGTATCAGCAAATTTACAACTGGCTCTACAGTCATAATCACCTATGCCTCGACAAGGTAGCATCAAATGCACAACTGGCTCTACAGTTATAATCACCTATGCCTTGACAAGGTATCAGCAAATGTACAACTGGCTCTACAGTCATAATCACCTATGCCTCGACAAGGTATCAGCAAATTTACAACTGGCTCTACAGTCATAATCACCTATGCCTCGACAAGGTAGCATCAAATGCACAACTGGCTCTACAGTCATAATCGCCTATGCCTCGACAAGGTATCAGCAAATTTACAACTGGCTCTACAGTCACAATCACCTATGCCTCGACAAGGTATTATCAAATGCACAACTGGCTCTACAGTCACAATGATATATGCCTCTACAAGGTAGCATCGAATGCACAACTGGTTCTAGTCACAATCACCACTGCGTTGACAACGGTATTATCACAACACAATTGGGTCTATGTTCAGAAAGAAAAGGGTACGTGCATTAAGGGGCTATTTTTGCCCCCTCTAGAGCCAAAAAATGAAAATTGTGTTTCACCAATTTCTTTTGGCTGGTTTATTAGAAGAATATCTGAAGTGTAAAATTTTGGCATTTATTTAAATCTTACTGTTGCTATGGTAACAAAAATTGCCGACAAAATAGGCTTAACCTCAACAAGGTTGATTGTATCGATCGTACTTGATTGTATCGATTCCTGATCTTTGAACCCTTACTTACTTAAAACAGAGAAATTGCCATTTTGGACCATTTACGGCTTTTGTAGACGGATTTTTAAGAATTAGATATTAGCACCGCTAAATACCAAAACTCCTTTTAATATGTTATGTGCCATGGTAATTCTCATCTTCTTTTTAAATATCTTTTTGGTATTTGCTTGTGCTCTATGTTAATTTCTCTGTCAAACCTCTCAACTTTGCTCCGAAATGGTCATTTTCCTATTTTCAGTCTTTTTTGCCGGCCATTTTTGTCACCATAGCAACAGTAAAAGTCAAAGTAATTTGAGACTGTTGCACTTTTTTATTGTTCTAATAAATTAATAAGAACAATTTGGTGAAAAACAATTTTTATATATTAGCCTCATAGGGGGACCAAAAAAGCCCCTTAATGCACATAGCTCTTTAAGTGATTGAGGTTTACCAGGAAATATCACATGCTGTGATACAGTATTATTGACAAACATTCAAAAAATAGAGGATCTTACTACATATAACGTCGCCTCTGGGAGCAATGGTGCTATTTATCACATGATGTCACCTCTGGGAGTGATATAACGCCGTGCAATAAAATCGATAAACCATTAGTGGTTTACAGATTAGTAGCAAACGTAATGACGTCCATTATAACGTTGCGTAAAAGATGGTATTACGCCATAAATGAGATTGTTAAGTTATTTTAATGACATGTGATAAAAAGAATCTAACTTTCGTGGTCCAGTATTATTGAATCGGTTAAACCCGTTGTTAAAAAAGAGATAAAAGGCTTGGCAAGCCTCGCATTTTATTTCTTTTACTCAATTCGTTTAATAAAATTAAGAAAAACAACAACAGGAGCACTCATTTTAGATCCGCTATGCATAAACATGTGTGGCTGTTATTTTTGTGTAATTACTTGATCCCAACCAATGTCGCACTGACAATTTTCTGAACATTGATTATCCTTTCATTTCCATTGGGTGTTGTTTTTGTTGTTGTCTTTATCTCAATGGCCGCTGCTAAAGAATACTGTGTGTTGTATAAAATATTATTGCTTTAATTTGCAAAAGACCTTCATGTAAGTTACATACGTTTGTGAACTATTTTGAACATTAGATTTTGTAAATCTTCATGTACGTGTGAAAAATCTAGCAAGAGCACCCCTCAACTCAGTATTTACTGATCTAGTTGCTTCCTCAGAGTTTCCTGGCGTAAGGTTTAGGTTATTTTCTTGGATGAGTTACAAACCATATGCTGCTAGTCATCGCTCTACATCTTTCCCCAGCATCTTTTGACTGCAGTTATATAATGAGCCGTGGCATGAGATTTCCAACAATATGGTGTGTGCAACCAGCAAAGCGTCAGATCAGCCTGCGCATACGTACAGTCTGATCAGAGCCTTTGCTTGTCGCATGAATATTCTATGAGTGTTAAGCTACTGACTGAACATAATTTGGAGTTTCTAAGCTTAAAAGGAGGCTGCAAAGGCTCGTTTGAGTCTACACTTGTCAAAATGCCACATTGTTGGAAATCACATGTCACGGCTCAATTATGTAATGGTTTATTGTCTTTTCACTTTGATTGGTTCATATAGTTCTGAGTTTGTGTTATCTATTTTTGCTATCATGTAGCTAAGATAGGAATGGCTTGGTATAAACTTATTTATTACTCTGGCTATTCTTCTTTCCCCTGATTAAACTATAAAGGCATTGTCTGCTTTAAGAATAATTTTCTTTAACCTTATCTGGTAACCCAGAGATGTCTATCAATTTTTGCCATTTATCCTCTTTATCGACGATCTCATTGTCTATATTATCATTATCTTTTCAGCTACTCCCTCATAGAATTCTTCATTGTTAACTACCATCTCATTTGCCACTTCTTTTGCAAGTATATCAGCCCTTTTGTTTCCTTCAAAGACTTTATGTCCAGGTATCCAATGAATTTCTAATGTGTTGAAGTTTTTTGAGGTTAATCATCTTCTGGTGTTTAATATTTTATCTACCTTGTATTTGGGTATTTAAATTCCAAATGCTGAAACAATTGCTGATTGGTAATCTACAAACAAATGAATGTTCCTATTTCTGTATTTCACTTCATCACACAAATATTTAAAAGCTATCTCGATGCCCCAAATGTACCTTAAGTAGTTATTTCCATTTGAAAAGATGCCTTTCTTGATACCAATGGAATCACTCTGCAAGCCATTATTCAGATACAATACTGCTCCTGCACATGTGCACCTGGATTCCCCAAGGCTGAACCCTCTGTGAATATGTTTTAAAATGGTTATCATTTGGAAGCAAAGACTACACCAAAAAACGTGTAGCCTGTACAAGTTTTCTGGACCAGACTTACTAGTTTCAGCCAGTAAGGCCTCATCAGTAACCATCTAATGACGACAGCACTTCATAAATCACTTCTTATATCGGTATTATGTTCTCTTCCTGTGCTGTATTGTCCACATGTACCATTTGCATTGTTCTATCAATTCAAAAACATGCTGGTTGCACGTCGACCCGTGACGTCATTGTAATGTTAAAATTACGGCACCATGTCCCATCTCAGCGTATTTAGGATTTTCTGGAAGTCGTTTCCATGTTTTTCCAATATAAAATGAGGTATTTAGCGGTGAGCAAGAAAAAGAATTCATTGTTCGAGTGAGGATGGGATAGAAAAATTTGTCCCTCGTGATCATCACTTTGCAAGACTCGTGATGCCAATCGGTGATCCTCGGGACGGATTTTTCTATCCCACCCTCACACTCATGATGGATTCTTATTATCTTTATCAAGACGTGTGTACCTTTTATGGACTTAAAACCTTTTGGCTTTCTATCGGCTATGTGTTCTTCAAATTTTAGCTGGTCATCAGTTGTTATGCCAAGTAAATTCTTTTTCTTCATTATTTAAATGTTCTCTCCATTATGTTTAATGTCACAAATGGGTGTGTCCACATTAACTGGTAGAACAATAATGCCTTGGGTTTTACAGTAGATATTTCCATCTTCCAATTCTCACTTCACTTCTTCGCTATCCTTTTCCCATCTTCAGATATTTCTTTTGCAAGTACCTACCGGCTGTCCCCACTATTCTAAACTGTGTTTTCATTCGCATTTTCACTATGACTTGATAATATATTTTCTATAGCGCCAGATGTGTACATGCTGCATAAAAGAGGAGACAGAACTGATCCTTGAGGTATCTCCACAGATGAAACAACCCAATGACACTTTTCATCATTTACGCTCTAGCTGTACCCCTCTCTGTAACATAATTATCCAATAACACCAACATTGCTTCATTTATTAAATACCATTCCTCAAAGCCTGATATCCATATATTTTCAAAACATGACTCAAAGTCCATTATCAATACCACACTATAATCTTTTTAAGCGTATTAATAACTCTTACAACCGACTCTACACAAGAATGTTGTTTCCTATGTGCGATCTTGTGTTTTGCTATGTCATTTGAAGTAGGTAAGAGACCGATATTTTAAGAATTAGATATCAGCACAGCTATATACCAAAACATTTTGATATGTTATGTGTCGTGATAATTCTCATCATCTGTTAAAATAAATTTTTGGTATTTGCTTTTGCTCTATGCTAACTTCCCTGTCAAATGTCCCAAGTTTGCTTCAAAATTGCCACATTGCTATTTTCAGCCTATTCTGGCGGCCGAATTTTTTACCACAGCAACGGTAAAAGTAGGATGAATTCCATACCTTAACACTTTGGCTATTGTTCTATTAAACTAATAAGAAGAAATTGATGAACAACATTTGTTATTTTTAGCCCCATGGTGGGGGAGAGGGGCAAAACAGCCGCTTAATGCACGTAGCTTTTAGATTAAAATTGTGTATCTATGTACAGCTGTAGCTGTGCTATTTACACTGTTCATGTTTACACTTAGTTAAAATTTCTAGCTGGTTAAAATATGCTTTAATTTGGCGACTCTCTTTTTGTTAATCTTCACTTCATCATTATTTAAAAGTGAACTTTCAAAGTCATCATTTGTGTGTTTGAATTAATTAATGTTCTCTTCAATCTGTGTTTCAACAAAATTAACCAATATAGGCTTTTTATATTTACATGTTTACGTCGAGACTACTTTTTCCGTAATGCCTTTTCCATTTCAGTATCTTCCACTACATATGAACCATATCGTCTATTGGCTGCATTGCATTCCTTGTAATATATTTTCTTCATTTATGGATACACCCTTGACTATCTCTACGTAAACTCATTCCAACCCCACAGTATTACAAGGTGAAACCAGAAAGATAAAATAGATATATGCGTATAAAAGGAAAGTTCTCAAATAAACAGGGAATCTGTTCAATATGGTATAATTTCCAAATGGGGGATTAATCTTACTGGAAAGAAGCTGCTCCCTCACTTCTTTCTTACCTATGCCTTAATTTAAGTCCCCGTATTAGGTGGTCGCCCTTTAACCTTTTTGTACATTTTTGATAGTTTGATATGATAGGAATATGACAGTATTTAAAAATACTGTCATGGTCTTATTATATCAACATATCTAAAATAATACTGTCATTTTCTTATTATATCAATCTAACTAAAATACTGTCATATTTTTATTATATCAACCTATCTAAAATAATACTGTCATTTTCTTATTATATCAATCAATCTAAAATACTGTCATATTCTTATTATATCAACCTATCTAAAATACTGTCGTATTCTTATTATATCAACCTATCTAAAATACTGCCATATTCTTATTATATCAATCTATCAAAAAATACTGTCATGTCCTTATTATATCAACCTATCTAAAATAATACTTTCATATTTTTATTATATCAACCTATCTAAAATACTGTCATATTCTTATTATATCAACCTATCTAAAATACTGTCATATTCTTATTATATCAACCTAACAAAAATACTGTCGTATTCTTATTATATCAACCTATCTAAACTACTGCCATATTCTTATTATATCAACCTATCAAAAAATACTGTCGTATTCTACTAATATCAACCTTTCTAAAATACTGTCATATTCTTATTATATCACCATATATAAAATACTGTCATTTTCTTATTATATCAACCTATCTAAAATACTGGCATATTCATATTAAATCAACCTATCGCGTTCTGTCCTAGTACCTATTGTTAACGTATAAATTTCTCGTTACGCAAAAGCGTTCTGTGCGTAATATGCGCTACGCATATGCTCAAATATGGGCTAAAGCATAGGCAAGCCGTAGTCGTCTGCAGCTTCTTTTTTTCTCCAGATTTAAGATCGATTGCAGAGTGCAACAGGCAGTAAACAAGTAACCCTTTGCCTACTGGGCAATTTTGCATGTTTTTGTCGTCAGCTGATTTTTTCAAAACTAATTTTTTTCGAAAAATTCTTTCAGGAATACCACCAGAGAGTCAAACAGTTTGGATCCAGATCAGGCCCGACGTTTAGTCGGGCCTGATCTGGGTCTTAGCTGTTTGAAAAAAGTTATCTTCAGACGACACTAGTAGGCAAAGAAGTGAGTCAGATCAATACGATCAGCTTGACATAATTACTACAGAAGTGCAATGCTAGATCTCTCTTGGTGCTTCTGTCTCCAGACCAAGTGTCGCTACAAATGCATTAATGTATACCAGCTATTTAATCACAGAATCGCAGTAAAAGGGGACAATCTGGCCACATTGTCTACACCAAAGCCACAATATGGGTTTTAAACGGCAGCAGCCGCATATTCATCCTCGATAACCTATGTGTGACGCATATTCCGTTTCCCTTCAGTAAATGCAGGGTAACGAGGTAAGTAAGGGTGCAAAGATCAGGAATCGATACAATCAAGTACCACACCTGACCCAGGATACCAATGCGAACGAACCCGGTAACAGAGGATTGAAATGTTAAACTACCACGGATTTCAGAACTTTCTGGCTTTTCCGACAAGGTCATATCGTTCAACAAATGAGCATCATTGGTTATTTGTAGAAAGTGGGGCCTGGGTGGAGGATGGGGCTGGGATCCAGAAGGAGAAAAAAATTGTAATCAGTGTAAAAACTATCTCATCCTCGCCATGACCAAAATTGAAAAAAAATCGCCATTAATGCATCAATATATGCAAGCTTTTCGACCACAGCTTCGAGATCACCGTCTGGATACATTCACAATTCAGTTGCCTGCCTGCCTGCCAGCCTGCCTGTCTGCCTGTCTGTCTGTCTGTCTGTCATGTTTGTATCTGTCACTATAATGTTATTTTGCTTGCTCGCCAAAAAACTCTCCCATACCATTAAAAAACAAACTTGATTTTATGTAAAATAAGTCTTGTGGGAAATCCACCGTCTCCTAGCCAAAGTATTACGGTATCTGGGGCGCAGCGCAATAATGCCGTTTGCAATTACTGCGCCTGGCAAGCTCCGACAGAAACTGAAGTAATCAGGACAAGATAAATGAGAATAATTCCGAGAAAAAAAAAGACCTTTTGATCGCGTGAATTTCAGACGTCCATTCCGACAACAGGCGGCGTCGATATACAACATTGGAAGTATCTTTACTGCGCGCTGCGTACATTATTGTGAGCAGGGTATTGTTTTCCGGTGTTGCGTTAACTTTCCCTAACACAACTTCCGGGGAACTACTTTTTAATGGCCATTTTCCTTTGGCAGGATTTCCTGATTCCCATTACTTACATTCTGGCGGCTCAGTTTTATAAGAAAAGCTTTATTGATTTCGTTTTTTTCTTCTTCTTACATGTTAGAATCAGAAATTACGGCTGGCTAGACACTTGGCAGTTAGCCGATAATCAAGGTCCGTGTATGCGCTGAAAAAATATCTGAAAACTGACCATTATTGTTCCCTTACATGGCTGCAGTTGGCTGGCGTTAAGTGCGTGGGTCACGAAATTCCAAGAACTCTGAATGAAAGCCATGCTTTCGAAACTAAGTGCAATAGAACTGTTGCTCAAAGTAGATTTTGCTATCTTGGAATTGACTTAATTAGGACATTGCATGGTCAATCGTTTTGGCCATTCAGACAGCTTTATATGAGTCACTATTTTATCCGATAGGTCGTCGAGTTCTGTGAAAAGAGCCATGTTAGCCCATTTAAGCTGAATGGAATTTCCTACCGTTATCAATTGTAACAATTTTAACAGTTAATGGAATTTCCTACCGTTATCAATTGTAACAATTTTAACAGTTAATGGAATTTCCTACCGTTATCAATTGTAACAATTGTAACAGTTAATGGAATTTCCTACCGTTATCAATTGTAACAATTGTAACGGTCGATTTCAGTTTTAAGGGATGTTGGGATGTTGATTCAAGTTTAAATAGAAAAATCCTCAAGGAAACAGTGGAGACCCGATCAGATGCCGCATTCTAAAAAGAGTTTTGTTGCTCTAAAGTGCTCTAAAATGGAACCAAATATCGATTTTCCTCACAATTTTCAAACTTATTGCCAGTATTATCAATTAAACTATCAAAATCAAAAACTTAAATTATGGGTGAAAGGGTTTTTACAACTTTTAAAATTTCATATTTTTCAAAAAATATTCTCACGTCAATTAATTTAGCATGTTCCCAAGATTGTTAAAATCTTTATTTGATTTCTTTATGCAACCGTTTGTAATTCATTTCAGTAGAAATCAAAGATACCTGACACTTTATTTTTGTTGTTGAGTATACTAAAAACACGAAGCCTTGTTCCCCATTTTCTAAAGCAAGAAAGGGATACAGATAAAGGTCTGGGTGAAAATCCCTGATCTTGACAATATAAATTCTTAGGATGTATCATGATGATAGATGACACCGCTTTTCTAAGTTAATGATTCTGATAACCTTGTTAGAGTATATAGTCAAACCTCAAAAATAGACAAGACAAAGATCAAATGGTAGCTTAAAGGTCGAAGGTTTTGCAGAATGCTCCCGTAGGGGCATTCTGCAATACGTTTGACCTGTATTAAGCGATAATCTGTCTTGAAAACCAATTTTGAGCTTCTTTTTGAGTGGCCGCACTCGTAATAGTCCCCCTCCTGTCTCACAAGCAAAGCATGGAAATAGAAAATTATCTGGCTAAAGAGATCTCTTATGATTCCCAAAGCGCAAAAATGGCTTACCCAGAGAACAATCAATCAATGGCACAACTGATACTTGATGTAGTCTCCTCTCCCACCCCACCCCCAAGGCAAGTTGGAATTACCATCGATTGCTGTTATACCAAGTGACTAATAGAAGTCATAGGGCCAGTTAAGCAAAAATAAAGCGTAAATTGCGATTATTTTCTTACCAATAAGTTTAAACATGGGTTTTGGATGCTCAAAAGAACCGTCTCATCTCTTTTGAGTACCCAAAACATATGTTTTGGTTGAGAAATAAGAAAACAAATTTACTGTTACCCACTCTTATCTGGGGGCCTGAGAAGTCCAAATCATGTAACATAGCATAAACTGTATGGCAAACAGTTTAGATTCTGATCAGCTAGCTTCTGTCTGATCTAGAATCAAACTGTTGACATGGTTACCTAAATATGGGTTCAGATTGAAAGACATTTTTGTCATACAATCAATACAGTATAGGTAGTGTATTTTCATTAACTTTATTTTCTAATTTGTGATAAAACTGAACCCGAAATAAATAACTTTCATTAGCAGCGAAAAGGCAAGTAGACCCACAGCCTACCATAAGCAAGTGATAAAAATAAATCACTTGCCATTTGAAGCAAGTCGCTAAAATTAATTTAACCTTAAATAAAAGCAAGGAAAATAAATTCTCTCTTTCGACCCTACAATCTTAGTCAGCTTATCGAAGAACCAACCCATTTTACAGAATCTTCATCGTCTTTAATTGATCTTGTCGCTACAAATAATGATAACAGTGTTATATACTCTGGTGTTGGAGAAGCTTTCCTTGATCAGACAGTAAGGTTTCATTGTCCTGTATTTGTTGTGTTTAGGTTTAGTACGTACAAGCAGCCATGCTTTAAACGCAAAATTTGGAATTATGAATCTGGAGATTACGACTTGCTCAATCATTTAATATATGATTTTGACTGGACCACTGTTGAACATGATAACATCAATACTCATGCTGAAAATTTCACTAATAAAATATTAGAATTTTGTGAGTCTGCGATACCTAGTAAAGTTGTAACCATCCGACCTTCTGATCCCCCCTGGGTAACAAATGCACTTAGAAATGCAATACGCAAACGCTAGCGTGCACATAAATTTGCGAAACGGCATAATACGCCAGAAGCTTGGAGAAAATTTAGGAAACTTCGAAACGATAGTGTTAATATTTTAAAACAATTGAAACGAGATTATACAGATAAATTAGCTTCCAAAATCAACTCAAATACAACCTCATCCAAAGATTGGTGGAAAACTTTTAAATCTCTGATTAATAAGTCTAAACATGAAAATTTGCCACCTTTAAACTCTAATGGTAGGATTATTAATGATCCATGTGATAACGCAAACCTTTTCAACACGTACTTCGAGTCCCAAACACAATTAAATGACCATGGTAAAGAAGTGCCTCATTTGGATCCCCCCCACAAATTTACTAAACACTATTCAACTGAACACAGAAGAAATAACTGCTATCTTGAAAAGTCTTGAAACTGGGAAGGCCTGTGGCCCATATTGTATCAATAATAGAATTTTAAAAGCAACTGCAGAAACCATAACTCACCCTTTAACGAATCTTTTTAATAGTTCGCTTAGAAGCTCAACAGTCCCTGATATTTTGAAAAAGGCTAACGTTAGTCCAATCCACAAGAAAGATGACAAAAGCTCCATAGAAAATTACAGACCAATATCACTAATTAGCTCGGTGGGGAAAACTTTTGAAAAAGCTATTTTTAAACGCGTGCATAACTTTCTTCTTGATAATCAGATAATTACACACTCCAGTCTGGGTTTACCCGTGGGGACTCTACAGTGAACCAACTCTTAGATATTTATAACACCTTTTGCCGGGCCCTGGATGAAGGGAAAGAAGTTCGAGCTGTATTTTGTGATATCAGCAAAGCCTTCGACAGGATCTGGCATCGTGGTCTTATAGCTAAACTGAAACATTATGGCATTGATGGTCCTCTTTTGGCTTGGTTTGAAAGTTATCTAACCAATAGACGTCAAAGAGTAGTTCTTCCCAATGGTAACTCAGACTGGAAGGAAATTAAAGCTGGAGTACCTCAGGGCTCTATTTTAGGTCCACTACTGTTCATCATTTATATTAATGATATAGTTAAAGAGAACCGATCTTTAATTCGTCTTTTTGCAGATGATACGACCCTTTATATCATCGTTGATCGACCTGATTTAGCAGCACAGACTCTGAATAATGATCTACAACGAATATCTGTATGGTCTGAATTATGGCTTGTTAATTTCAATCCAAAGAAAACAGAAACAATGCTCTGTACGCGTAAACGAAATCGAGTAAATCATCAAAGCCTTTCTTTTTCTGGTGAAATAGTAAAAGAAGTTACTTCTCATAAGCATTTAGGCTTAAATTTAACAAGTTCTTGCGATTGGCTAATGCATATTGATTATATAAAAGAAAAATCTCTTAACCGCTTAAATTTACTACGTTCCCTAAAATTTACTCTAAACAGACAGTCTCTACAAAAAATATATTTTAGCTTTATACGACCTATCCTTGAATATGCTGACGTCGTATGGGACAACTGCACCCAACAACAACAAAATGAACTAAAAAAAATTCAACTTGAGGCAGGTCGTATCGTTACAGGTACAACGAAATTAATTAATATCCAGAAACTTTATGATGAGCTTCGATGGGACAAACTTTCGGACAGACGTAGACTACATAAACTTCAATTATTTTACAAGATGGATAACCACCTAGCTCCCGATTATTTGTGTAACTTATTACCACCTCATATTGGAGAAGTCTCTTCGTACCCACTTCGCAACGAAGATAATTATACACAAATCCATTCAAGGACTGCACTGGAAGCTCTTTTCTCCCTTCAGCAATACGTGAGTGGAATAAACTCCCCACTGAACATAACGTCACTAAATAGCGTCATTTATTTTGGCGTTTTTTGACGTCATTTCATTTGGCGTTTATGACATCACATAGTGGTATTATATACAATCAACCATTTTGCACTGAAGAAGGAATAAAATCCGAAACTAGTTTGTAGAAGAAAAATTTGAGTTGTACTGATTTTCTATTCCAATTCCAAAGATATGTTTAAAGCATTAATCACTGATACTAAAAATAAAGTACCATATTACTACTACTGTGGTAATCGTATTGAACAAAATGCTACATACACGGCTTCGTACAGAATGCAGCTCATTAATTTTTTATCTACATCGACGTAACTTAGTTCCTAGTCCTAATTGTGTCTGTGGTGCAATAGAAAACAATAAACATTATCTTTTAGATTGCCATCGATTTGTTAATGCCAGAGATGAGATGCTTAACATTATCATTAGATACTCAAACGTCACAGCTGACATTCTACTGTTTGGAAACACGGATCTCCCAGTTCATATATATGAAGAAATTTTCAAAGCTGTACATGCTTATATTCGCAAAACGAAAAGGTTCATGTCATAAGTCCCATAATTATTTTGCTTGTAGCACTTCAGTCTCTGTCTCTCTCTCTCTCTCTCTCTCTCTCTCTCTCTCTCTCTCTCACGACAACATTTATCCAGATACCTCAGTGTGTTTGTTGAGCTATTATTTTATTATCTGTGTATTACCGGAAGTAAAAAAAATACTTGCTATTTTATTGCAGCAGATGATTAGTATAAGCATTTATGCTTGTTTTCAAATCCTGTTGATCTTTTCTCTGTTTATCATGCTATTGTATGCTTGTAATTGAATTGAAGTTAATAAAATATTGTTTACACTAAATAAAAGCAATTGACAGTAATACGCACGACCCGTGTTACATGTATGTTAATTAGTATCCAATGAATTGGTTGCCTTCAGCAGAAATATTGTGTTACAATGTTAGAAAAAATTACTGTACAATTCCATCTGAAACGAAACCCATTTTTTCTATTTTTCAAAACTCTGTACAAAATTTGCTTCACACTGAGAACACAAACATAGAAAAAACGGAATTTAACCAAGGGCAGACTTTTCCAAGATCCAAAGCAGCGAGAGTTGTCTGACTCATATGAGACACACGTTACCACCTAAGGAGTTTCATGAAAATAATTCATATAGTTAAAAAGATATGCTTGACCAATGGGTATGGTACCTGTTCATACTACTAAGTATTTAGCTTACATGACACCCTCCCCCCTACCCGTAACAAAACAAAGCAACAAACAACAACAATAAATATACTGATGAAACCTTGGATTCTGGAAAATGTATAATTTTATGAATAAGATATCATGTACGCATAGTCAAACATCAGATAGCATTATGACCGCAAGAACAATTTTCCTTGGATTGTCAAAAATCAAAAAAGCGTTGTCCGAAGAGAATAACTCTGTATCATATTTGGTTCTGTCGTTTAAAAGCATTCATATGATTATCTGGTAAAACGCATATGTACTTAGCGACATGAAACCGAAATAGTACTGAACTAATGTAAACAAAATTAAGGAAGTAACCTTGAAAAGCTCTTATATACAGACGTACTTCCTGCAGACAGGTCTGAATGACAATATAACATTGAGTGAGCCAGTACATGGAACCATGAAAAGATGCCGCATTGGCGTAGCTACCATATATGCAAAAGTATAATTGAGCCGTGACATAGAGGATCTTACATGAGTGCTCATGTTTTATTGAATTTATTAAACGAGTTGGGGAAAAGAGATAAAATGCGAGGCTTGCCGAGCATTTTATCTCTTTTTCGCAACGAGTTTAATAAATTTGATAAAACAAGAGCACGAATGTTAGATTCTATTTATCATATGACATTAAGATAACATTGAAATCTCATTTCTGCTGTAAAAACGTTATAATTTTGTCATTATGTATGCATCGTTGTTATGGACGTCATAACGTTTCCCGTAAATCGATAAACCACTAGTGGTTTACAGATTTTATTGCATGGCGTTATTTCACTCCCAGACGCGACGTCATATGATAAATGTGATTTCAAACAATGTGGGGCATTTTGACAAGTGTACACACAGACGAGTCTGTGAAACCTCCTTTTAAACTTAGAAACTTCAAATAATGTTTAGTTAGTAGCTTAACACTCATAGAATATTAAAGCGACTAGCAAAGCCTCTGATCAGACTGCGCGTATGCGCAGGCTGATTTGAGGCTTTGCTGGTCGCACATACCACATTGTTTGAAATCCCATGCAAAGGCCCATATTTGCGTACACATTTGAACCGAATACATGGTATTATTCTATCCCAGTTCTGAAGGTTTCTTGAGGATTCGAAGGTTTCTTGAGGATTCGCATACAAAATGTGTGTGGAAAAGCAATTCTAAGGTGTCTAATTCCAATTTTGGTAGGGGTTACATAGGATTGCATTAAGGATGAATATGGTTTATTTGAAAATTTCAACAGGCGAAAATGCCCATGAGGATACAACATATATACATATACGGGTCATTCTACAAAAGGTGAGGAATTTGAGCATTTTTTTTTTTGCAAAAATTACACAACTAATTTGGATTTTTTAAATTTTAATTTCAAACTCTGAACAGTTAACAGCAATAAAACATCCACCTAGACAAGAGAATTTGCATGATAATGTGTTTGTTGGCTTACTTTGATGGCTACCCTAGTTTAAAATGTCATCCCAGTTACCACGACATGTAACCTCAAATTCTTAATAAAATTATTATCAATGTTGTTTTTTTTCTTTTTACATGCTTAAATCTCCTTTATCGACCTTTAAGTTTACAAACCTATTCTGCTAAAAAAAAATTTATACTAATAATATAATAAATTATTAGTAATTTAACTGAAACAACGTGTTTTAAGACAAATAACATCAAATCAATTTTGAGAAATAATAGGATGAGTATCTTCATTTTCTGCAATAGGTAGCAGCAGGCACCAACTTACAAATTAGTTAATTAAATGTAACAGCAGAACATTAGATTAGTTAATATATTGGGGGAAAGTTGACGGGTAACAGGGATGACTTTCAGTAACAGGGATGACATCACAATTTTTTCTTCAGAATCATATAAAGCACATAAATGATATTAAACTAAATCTGGTGAATGTGCTTTGGATAGAATGAGCTCTACAATGCTCAAAGTGACATTTTGGTTCTCACTTAAAATCAATATTGATCACTCACCGGAATTTTCGTTAAATGTTTTTAACAGGTGTCAATCAGAAACTGAAAATAGCCTAATGACCCTCTGACCTATTTTGGGACCCAGGGCCATTATTTGAACAAACTTAGAAGAGGACCACTAGTTGATCCTACATACCAACTCTAGATCTAGTGGTTTTCGAGAAGATTTATCATAAGTTTATAAATCACTATGTACTGAAAAAACTCGAAATTTTATTTTTTTTAATACTCTCTTATTCGAAATAAATTCGAGGTACGCTGGAATAAGAAATAGGGCCTATATATGAACTATTTTAATAACTGTCAATAAAAACATGCGTGAAAGATGCGCGTGAAAGAAACGTCTCTCAGAGACTTTTGTTTTACACACAAAAACAAATGATTGATAATGAAAAAAACACACTGAAAATAATCATTTTAGGGGTAATATATTTTTTGTCTTCCTCCCTATGAATTGAAAGTTTTGATACTTGAATAGTCATTTCTAGTCACAAGGACTAGATACTATATGACAATATAACAATATAAAAACATGTGATCCCGGGGTAGGGCTTTTGACCAAAGAACTATCAATGTTACAAAGTTGGTAAAAAAAACACTAGGCGACGCTAAATACCAAATATCAAGTCTCTAGATCACACAAAAAATGCTAATATCCCTCTCTGAATAAATCAATATAAAACATGTAACTTCTAAGATGGAACAAATTTGGTCCCATTATTTGAAAGGACTTGATAGATTATGCTACATGCTCTAGGTTTTGTGGTAATTCGAAATAAATTTGATTATGCTACTACTGAAATGGCCTAATGACCCTGTGACCTATTTTGGGACCCAGTGCCATTATTTGAACAAACTTAGAAGAGGACCAGTAGTAAAGAAGAGGGAAAAAATCGAGAATTGATACAATCAAGCACCACACCTTACCCAGGATAAAACTACATAAAAATGTGTACCCCAGGGCGGGAACTTTTTTGGCACAGGGCCACAATTTGAACAAATTTGGTCAACGAGGTGATGCTATATACTAATTGTGAAGGCTTTAGGCATAGTGGTTACAGAAGATATTCTAAGTTATCCCTATGTAAGCATATGTAAAATATTTGACCCCCGCCCCGGGCATTTTGTTCCTATGGACATGATTTGAACAAACTTTGAAAAGGTCCTCTTAATGCTGTTGCATATCAAATATCCAATAACTAGGCCTTATGGTTTCAGATGTTTTGATTTTCCCCTATATGCGTATGTAGATATGTTTTCCACTGAAAGAGACGGCTGTTTGAAGGACAGCTAAATTTCCCGCTGCAGAATCCCATAACATCGAAGCGTAACCTTGATCTTGAGTGAGCGTAGTGGTTTCTGGACATCTCGGCCCCTAACAAACTCGGCCCCTGACAAACTCGGCCCCTAACAAACTCGGCCCCCACAAACTCGGCCCCTAGCAAACTCGGCCCCTGACCAACTCGGCCCCTATATTATCTATGTAATGTACAGGGTTTTTTTGCACAGAACGCATTGTAACTGGTGTTGTAAGTGGCGCTATAGATGTTACATCTTTGTCAGGAAGCGACACCCGTTTATCACTGCCTTTTATATGCGAGCTGCGTTGGGTTTCGATAGTCTCGTGTGCTGCATCCATTATGTATTTCATTACTATCCACATAATTATCGTTCTGATATACATGATAATTCCTTTGCGAAACGGAAATGTTCTTTAAAGAAATTGAATTGTGTATAGGTAAACCTCGAAAAAATTGAACTCCGATTTTTCGAAATACCCCTAATTCGAAATAAATTTCGAACACATTAGAATCAGAGAATATAGGGCCTATTTATGAATAATTTGAAATATTTTGTTTTGTGTGCGTAAAAGAAACGCCTCCCCGAGACGTTTCTTTTACGCATACAAAATATTTGTTTGATAGGGAAAAACACTGAAAATAGATCATAATAATCATTTTTGAAGGTATATATTTTTATATTTTTTTCCTATAATTCGAACTCTCGAGAGTTCAAAATAAAATCTCTACTCCTATGACTTCGAATTCTCGAGATTCGACTGTATATTAACAAATGTCTAAATTTATCCAAGACTGGCATCACCCATTCGATTACCGTATATGTATGCTTTATTCGCAGAATGGTAGTCGAAAGCTCTGTCTAGTCTGTGCATAAATTGCCAATATTCAACACAACATGCATTATCTGCATACGTTTTTAATGGGCACTAATGTTTTTAACCAATAATTTGTATGTATAATGAAACTAGCCAGCCTCCTGAATCATATTTCGGTTGGGGGCCGAGTTTGTAGGGGTCGAATTCGGTCCTCCAATATATGGGGCCGAGTTTGTTAGGGGCCGAGTTTGTTAGGGGCCGAGTTTGTCAGGGGCCGAGTTTGTTAGGGGCCGAGATGTCCCGGAATCAGCGTAGTAGAGTCATGGGTTGTGCACACCGTCTCACCAAGATGACAGTTGAGTGAAGTTTAACGAAAATAGTACAAAGGGTTCGGAAGACATGGAGCGGGCACAAAATTGAAGGGTAAATTCCATTACCTTTAAGTGTGAGCTTGACCTTGACTGTGCGTAACTGAGTCATGGGCTCTGCACGGCTCAATGAGGGAAGCATTTGAGTGATTTTTTTTAAAAATCATTTAGAAATAACCAGACGCTAAATTAAAGGGTAAAAATATCCCATGATCTCGAAATGTGACCATGACCTTTTGAAGTCTTGGTAACTGAGTCATTGCTTCTGCACCCCGTCTCACTGAGAGTAACATTTGGATAAAATTTAATGAACAACTTTCAAAGGGCTCTGGTGATATGTAGCAGACACCAACTTCAAGGGTAAATCCAATTACCCTGAACTGTGACATGAGCCTCGAGACACAATAGCTGAGTCATGTGTTCTGCACACCGTCTCGCCGAAAGGAACATTTGGGTGAAGTTTAATGAAAATCGTTTTAAGTGTTCAGGAGATATGGAGCGGACAGGAAATTGAAGGGGGTAAATCCAATGACCTTGAAAGTTAACCTTGACCTTGAGTCTGCAGACCCGGTTCATTGGTTCTGCACACCGTCTCACTGAGAGAGACATTTGGGTGAAAGTAAGTAAGGGTGCAAAGATTAGGAATCGATACAATCAAGTACCACACCTGACCCGGGATACCAATGGGAAAGTGACAAACTCACAGTAGACACCACAAACGAGAGCCAAGAGGTCAGCCCTTTCCCAGCAGGTGACCACAAAGCACATATAAACAGACGCGCACAAAGACATAGCAAACACAAGACAGAACAAAAACATAAAAGATCCACAAAAGAAGTACCGCCTTGGAACGGTCAGTAAAATATTTTACTGGAGGGCTTAAACCGGTTTAACGGCGCCAACCTCACCCTTAATTCAGATGTGGATCAAGACACATAGATATTTGGTTTGCATGAAAGACCCCTAACTTATCAATGCATCATCTCCTAAAACATATAAATCAAGATATAACAAGAAGATAAAGCAAGGATAAGGACTCAACAGTAGATTAAACTGAATACCGGAGCAAAAGAAATCCAACAGGTAAACCCCGGTGGGCCCGACAAACAGCCAAGCATCAGGCCCCTACCATCTCATCAATAGATAAGTCTTTAAGTCGGAACCATCATAGAGTCTGAAGTTCGACCCAACGGCGTGCAATTAAAGAGGAAAGCAAAGTTGCCAACCGTGATTGGGTTGACTACCAAGCATGAAGTCTGTTGCAATACATTAATGTTATAGCCGATCTTTTTATAATGGGAAATTATTTTAATGAACTGCCCTGAAAAATTATTAGAGCCAACAATCTTCTTCAATTTATACACCAAGTCACCATAGAAATCAGGTTCTGAAAGTCCTTTGCGCAAAAGAGATTTAAGTCCAACTTGGAATGATGGAAGGAGATTGTACACACAATCCTGAGGATTGGAAAAATAAGAGCATTAAATGAAAGTGCGGGGAGACTTTTTAGGGCCGCCACGCAGCACAGAGGTTAACTATAAGTCGTTCAAAGGGTTCGGAAGATATTGAGCGGACACAAGATTGAAGGGTAAATCCCTAAACATTCAAGTGTGACCTTGACCTTGAGTTAAGTTTAATGAAAAATTGTTCAAATGGCCCACTTAAACTGTTGTTAAGACACAGCATATAAAAATAGACTAGTTGAAAAAAGTATAAATGGTTGAACACAGCCACCTTTTATAGTTTACATATCTAATCTTTTTGCTATTGTTGGTGAGTAACAGGGGTGACAGTAACAGGGATGACAAAAATTATGTAAACTCCCAATTGATTTGCTGTCTGGAAGAAACAACTTTAAATTCTTTACACAATAATATTGAGACACATCATACTTATTTAGTTTTTGGATCTTTACTTGTTTCCAGCATATACATGTAATAGAAATATGGGTAACAGGGATGACATATTACCTGTCTGACTCAATACCTACTTTTTTAATTGTTTCATTTTTACCTCTAAGCAATCTTTTCTTAAACAATTTAACGTGTTTGTTTTTAGAAAATTGACACTCCATACCTTACAAAAGAGCAGTGCAAAGTTATCTTCATGGGAATTCTACAACTGTTACTGTGGTAACAGGGATGACACAAACTGTGGGACAGACCTAAACACACATGTCGCAGCTACAAAACAAAACCAAAGGTTATTTACTTTTTCTGTCATTGGTAGATTTCTGCCAAAGACTCACATCACGTTTCTGTTTGATTTGTTTTTACAGGCACTTTTTGTCAAACTTAGGTTCAACCATCACTATTTTGCGATGGGACAAGCAATTTTAAGGGAGGGGGGGGGGGTTAACCCTTAATCCATTTAGGAAAATAAATGAATATCTGTATTAGGTGTTCCAATCCCTGTAGTAAACGTGAGATAATTGACCAATTCAATCAAAACATACTTCCAAAAACAGGATATTTGAACTAGAAAAAATATGCAAGTATTTAGGCTTGGGACAGGAATTCCTCACCCCATACATGGCAATTTCTGCCAAGGGTTTTAGCACCTATTAAGGAAGTGAAAGAGCTACTGATTCACATAAGATTAAGTAATGTCCACCGTTACCAAATATATGCTTTGCATGGCATATGCTTAACATGGCAAATAGTGCAGAACCTGATGAGATGCCGCATTTTGCGGCGTCTCATCTGGGTATACACTATTTGTAAGTGCACCCTTTTTAAATATTTTTGCATAACTGTATTAACCACGTCACCTCAATTGCGTACATTGAATTTTAGGCAAGCTACGCCCCTGGAAAGCATGTCTGCCAAGATATACTCGAATTAAAAATCCCTGAAGATCAAAGTGGCCAGAGCATGATTCCGACTCCCTACTGTGTGATAGCGGCTCGGTGGCTTAGGCTGCTGTCCGTTCTAAGGCTGTGGTTCTGTTGTTGTTGACTTTTTGTTTATGTTACTCCCATTGTGGGAGTCTGTAATTGTTCTATGTTTTGCTGTACGTTACTTTATGACCATTCTAGTATTGCAATCATCTTAATGGGGAAGAGAGAGCTGGTTGCTTTGCTTAATTTGTCTTCCTGGAGTCTCGTGATGGTTGAGCGGCTCTTTCTCGGGGTGCCACGGGGTTGTCTGCGGTTTGTGATTGTGGTATTTCCTGATCATACTCACTTACTATTTTTGACGGTAATGTACCTTTACTAGAATATAAACCTCCCAGTGCTACGTGACACGTGCCCGTAATTGTATCAGCTGATGCATTGAATAGAGTACAAATCAACAACACTATGTCTCATGTTAATAAGTACTAGTAACTAAATCATCTATTAGTGATGTAATTAGATGATAATTAAAACAAACCTAAACCTTGTCATAAGAAAAGATACGTGTAGGCTATGTATTGCGACCTTGTGACTAAGGCGGTACTTCTTTTGTGGATCTTTTATGTTTTTGTTCTGTCTTGTGTTTGCTATGTCATTGTGCACGTCTGTTTATATGTGCTTTGTGGTCACCTGCTGGGAAAGGGCTGACCTCTTGGCTCTCGTTTGTGGTGTCTATTGTGTATCCTGGGTCAAGTGCGGTACTTGATGGTATCAATTCCTGATCTTTGCACCCTTACTTACTTAAATTTGAGACAGTACATGAGATTTCCAACAATGTAGCATTTTGACATGTGTAGACTCGAACGAGCCTCTGCAGGCTCCTTTAAAGCTTAGACACTCCAAATGGTGTTCAGTCTGTAGTTTAACAATCACAGAATACTCAAGTGACTAGCAAAGGCTCTGATCAGGCTGCGCGTATGCGCAGGCTGATCTGAGGCTTTGCTGGTCGCACATACCACATTGTTGGAAATCTCATGCACTGGCTCGTTTTGTATCACGTCTCAAGGGTCTCCATAGGTAATCATGGGAAAATGTTTATTATGGGTAAAGGGGGTATTGCCTTTATGGGAAATATTTATTCTGGGTATAAAGGGGTATTGCCTCTATGAGAAAAAATATTCTGAGTCATAATGGGAATTGTGTCAATGAGAAATAATTATTCTGAGTTATAATGGGAATTGTGTCAATCATAAATATTTATTCTGGGTATTTATTGGACTTTCCACCATCAGACATATTTATTTGGGATCATCAAGGGATCAACTATCTACTGGGCTGTCAATATATATAAAAGCAAATATTATTCTGGCTAAGCATGTGTATTTCTCCATCGGAAATAATTAATTGAGATCAAAATGTGATCCCAACTATCGACATGGTGTTCCAACAGGGCTGTCAATAAACACCGTTCAACATATGAGAAAACAATAATCTGGCTAAGCATGGGTATTTTCTCCATCATAAATAATTATTTGAGATCAACATGTGATCCCAACTATCGACATGGTTTTGCAACTGGGCTGTCAATAAACACCGTTCAATATAACGAGAAAACATTATTCTGGCAAAGCAAGGGTATTTTCTCCATCAGAAATAATTATTTGGGATCAACATATAATCCCAACTATCGACATGGTGTTCCACTTGGGCAGTCAATAAACACTATTCAACATATGAGAAATCATTAATCTGGCTAAGCATGGGGATATGAGAAATCATTAATCTGGCTAAGCATGGGTATTTTCTCCATCATAAATAATTATTTGAGATCAACATGCGATCCCAACTATCGACATGGTGTTCAAACTGTGCATTCAATAAACACTGTTCAACATATAAGAAAACATTATCCTGTCTAATCATGGACATTTACTCAATCAGAAATAACTATTTGGGCTCATCATGTGATCCAAACTATCGACATGGTTTTCCAACTGGGCTGGCAATAAACACTTATCAACATATGAGAAAACATTATCCTGGCTAATCATGGACATTTACTCAATCAGAAATAATTACTTGGGCTCATCATGTGATCCAAGCTATCGACATGGTTTTCCAACTGGACTGTCAATAACCACCGTTCAACATATGAGAAAACATTAATCTAGCTAAGCATGGGTATTTTCTCCATCAGAAATAATTTTTTGAGATCAACATGTGATCCCAACTATCGACATGGTGTACCAACTTGGCTGTCAATAAACACCGTTCGCCTTATGTGAAACCTTTTTTCTGACTATTCGAGGGATTTGCCTCTATGAGACAAGCGCGGGTCCAGAATATTTTGTCAGAGGGTTTTTTAGTTGATGAGGGGGGGGGGGGGGGTGGGGGGGTGAATCCAAATACCACTAAAAGTGGGTGACTATTGGCCCACCAGCGAAACGTCATTTGAATTTCGCTAGCGGGCTGATGATGGCCCAACATTGCATGCTTGCTTGACAGTTTTTTTTAATTTTTCAGTCGATCCGGACCAGTATTGCTTAGAAACCAACCCTACTTTTGTGATTTTTCAGGGGCGGGGGGGTGGGGTGGACCCCCCCCCCCTTTGGATCCGCACATGTAAGAATGATAATTCTTGATGATCATAAGAAATTCCACTCTCAGAAATAATTAACTGTGTTCATAATGGGATCCCAACTAAGAACATTGTGTTCCAACTGAGCTGTCAATGAACACTTTTCTCTCCTTTCAACAGGATTAAAGTAAGAAAGAGAGCAAAGATCAGGAATCGATACATTCATGCACCACACCTGACCCAGGATACCAATGGGAAAGTGACAACTTCACCATTAGACATCACAATCACCCTTTCCCAGCAGGTGACCACAAGGCATCAATACACAGACGCGCACAATTTAAGCATAACAAATACAAGACAGAAATAACATAAATGACCCGCAAAAGAAGCACCGCCTTGGAACGGCCAGTAAAAATATTTTACTGGAGGGCTTAAACCGGTTTCACGGCGCGCCAACCTCACCCTTAGTCCAGATGTGGATCAAGACACATAGATATTTGGTTTGCATGAAAAAACCCTAACTCATCAATGCATCATCTCCTCAAGATATAAAAAGGCAATGGCACTCGGTTATCAATGAACAACCTTGTCTTTCTACAATATTGCGCAGTGGAGATCAAGAAAAGCTTAACTAATTCTATAAAGAAAGAGCTGACAACATGGTTTGAAAACCAACTTCCTAAGATACACGTGATTAAGGGTGAGGTTTGCGCCGTTAAACCGGTTTAAGCCCTCCAGTAGAAGTATTTTTACTGACCGTTCCAAGGCGGCGCTTCTTTTGTGGATCGTTTCTGTTAGTTATGCTTCATGTTGGTGTGTGTTGTGCTGTGGTGTCTGTTCCTTATAGCCTTGTGGTCACCTGCTGGGAAAGGGCTGACCTCTTGGCTGTCGTGTTTGTGGGTCTGTACGGTTTACCTATGTCCTATAAAAAGGACGCTAGGCGTATAAGGTTTAATTTTTCATGCTACGTTTACACAAATATTGCGATATTCAAAATTTAATCTTGACTTCAATGCAGACAATGTTTTCATTCAAACCACACTCTTCCTTGACCAAGTTTTTCTTTAATTATTCAAATATCGTCCTAGTTTCGACATAACGCCACAACAGGCGTCAATGACCGATCTGCATTTCCGGAACCTCGTTCTCGGTGCAACAAACGACGATCGTCCTTGGAGGGTACAAGAAAGATATGCTAATTTCTGATTAATTATGCCCCAGCCTTCGGACCTAATGTGACACGTAACAAAGACCTTTACTCCGAAATAAAGATGAATGGACAAAAAATTGTTTATCAATGTTCAGAAATCAGTTTCATGTGTTAATAAATGTCAGTAATATTAATGACAAACGGACCAATCGGGAAGATAAAAAAATGATACGACGCATGCACGGAAACATGAAAAAGTGTAACTTATAATAACTGATATAAGAAAGTAAGTGAGTATTACTAGGAAATGCCACAATTACAGATCACAGACCTCAGTACCCTTGGTACCATGAGGAAGAGACACAGAACAACAACAGTCACACACTACAGCAAGTACACAATTAAAGAAAAGCAACCAGCTGACTCTTCCTCAGCGTGATCTTATTCCACCTCGTTTGAAAATGAGCCAGTGCATGAGATTTCCAACAATGTGGCATTTAGACATGCGTAGACTCAGACGAGCCTGTGCAGCCTCCTTTTAAGAGTAGAAACTCCAAATGGTGTTCAGTCAGTAGTTTAACAGTCATAGAATACTCAAGTAACTAGCAAAGGCTCTGATCAGACTGTGCGTATGCACAGGCTGATCTGAGGCTTGCTGGTCGCACATACCACATTGTTGGAAATCTCGTGCACTGGCTCAAATGATGATTATTTGATAAGCTAGTAGCGCACATTCAGGCGGTCTGTGAGACTTCGCCGCTTAGACTCACTGTTTTTTATTACGCACTCTTATTTAAAAGTGGGCCAATTGGCCCGCCAGTGAAACGCTATTCTGTGGCCAAACACAGAGTTCTTGCCGTGAGGGGCTGCCCCTTCTAAATTGGACACTGACTAATAATAATAACTATAAGGACCTTATTCGCAAGATGTGTCCCTATTATGAATGCCCCTGTTTATTGCCAGTGTTGCGCTGTATCACATCGATATATTAATTCTTATTTCCTAGGAAAGATTAATAGATCATTGGACATTAAGACAGACTAGGTTTTGATGATCTTGTTAATGGGGCATGCTGTACTGTCTTTGTTCACAAAGGTTCGAGACAGTCAGAGTTCCTCCGCTATTCGCACATTTGGCTCACAACTATTTTAGTATCCTGGACAGAAGGCATAAGCCGGTGCTATACATGCTACGTATGGGGCGTAGGAGTAGTTCCACTTTTCAGTAGTACCGGTCTAAACCACTGCTGTGCAATTAAAGGAGAAGGCGTGATTACCGAGTACTCAGGCATTAGGGGATAGTTTCGAATTTGGGAAAGGACGAACTTTAATATGTTTTAGTATAGGGGTCCAAAATAGCATATTTTGAATTTAAAATGGTTTTATAACAAACAGATTTCAGCTAAAAAGGGCTTGTATGGTAGGTATTTCTACAAGTTGGAATGAAGTACGAAACTAAAGCTTCATATCATACAGCCCTGTTTGAGGCGAAGAGCATTGCGTCGGCTGCAGTTGTCAGTTGTTTCAATGGTCTTGTTTTCCAAGCGATTTTGCCATATTAAAGTGTCCCCTTTTGATTTTGAATATTGTGTAAAATTGAGATCTACAGATTGAAATTGAGTGAAAGGGCATATGACGGGCAGGTGACTTTCGGTTTCCATATAAGTTGAGGTTGGGTCAGTGTATTTTCACTATTGAAAAGGTGTTGATGGGGACACAACAAGTTAGTTTTGGGTCATAAGGGCTTTATTTTTAATCTGCTGGGCTTTGACTCCTGTGAGGAGTAAGATAAGGTAGGAAGTGAGCTGATGTGCCAGTTTGCTGAGAAGTTATGTTTTAAAAAAAGTATGCGGCCACGGGCCAAAAAGTCCTAAAAGAATTGTCACATGATGCCGCAGCACACATACTTTCGTTTGTAACTGACTACAGTCCTTCTTTTATCGGCGGAAGTGGGAGAATGACAGTAGAAAATAATACATGATTAATCTCCAGGTAAGTATGGGGCCTGGCTGGGATCAAACACAGCAATCAGCCTCGCTACCGATTTAGCTATAGTTCAGTTGACTGCATGCAGTTATTCAGGCCCTAGATCAAACGTTGTTGTTAGCTAACCCATTTATCTTAACTGTATGATATTTTATCCTTCTCACTTATATATCTTTTATCTGTTCCTATTTCATACTAACATGCTATTTTGAGTGAGGGCGAGAGGCAGTATATAGAGATAGATATCCCACTTTTTTGTTATCGTTTTGAAATGATTATTTTAACGATTCTAATTTTTTTCAATTTATAAACTAGATCTAGGTTCTGATATGTTCGTTTTTAAACCAACATTGTATTTAACACATAACTAAGTGTCTGGGGTAGAATTTATAAATGCTTTACGAAGTTTATGATATTTATAGTCTTGTTTAGTAACCTAGCAGTGAAAAATGGTTTCTATTGGTAAAATCACTAACATCAGAACATATATACTATAACAAGACGAAAAAGCTGCCACTCACATATGATCAATCTTTATCAATCTGAATATTTTTTCATGAGCTGCACTTCTCCCAAATTATTATCCAATTAATTTACAGGAATCAGGCCGTTAGCATGTACTGTAAATTCGCAGATTTTCGCGAGAATTTGTTTTCGTGAATAGCGTTAAAAGACATACTTGCGAAGTTGAAAACTCGCGACTAGGCCATGATTTACCTTTCTCAGTAAGCGACAGAGTGATTTCGCCATTTCGCGAGGTCTCTATTTTCGCGAAACTTCGCATATGCGGAGTTTCGCGAAAATTTCCAAATTTACAATAAGAGTGTGAACTATGATCATGGATCCAATTCAGAGAAGCAGATTGGCTTCTACGATATTTTCTAAACATGATACATCGAATTTTGGCATGGTCAGTATTAAGGTAGTGTTAACCTCGTTGGTGGTGAATGTGAAAAAGGGGCGTGGCAAATATCAGATTAATATTTCCTGTTTGAAATTTTGCTATTTCAGACTTATCAAGAAAAAATGACACTTTCTTCATTGTTAAAAACAACTGAATATGATCAGGAAATTCCAAAATCACAGACCTGGCCTCGAGGTAATAAAACTGGAGTTCATTCTCAGACTCAAAATAAAGCTCAATGATTGGCTGCTTGCGGACACGTGTCCACAAGCAGCCAATCATTGCGCTTTTTGTTTTGAGTCTGAGAATGTACTCAAGTTTTATAACCTCAAGGCCTGGGCATACCTCGAGCTACTGGAGACTACTACACTAAAACCTGTCTTAAAACTTCTACTCGAAAACAGACAAAACAAAGGTCTTAACGACAAATGGTAGCTTATCTCTTGGAGCATTCTGCAATACTTTTGACCTGCATTAAGCGACAATCTGTCTTGAAAACCATTTTTGTCTTCTTTTTGTGTGGCCGCTTAAGGCAGATTTTACTGTATAGCGAACAGCAATTTCCATCGATTGCGCTCCTTTCAAAATGGAGACTATTAATAAAGGGAAGACTGCTCTGGTTTGAGCTGGCAGGTTTTCCCACGTGATTCATCATATCATAAAAGGAGAGAAAACAAGGAAAACACATAGGGACGTGGCGACATACATTGGTGATCAAATTATGTAAAACAATAGCTTTTCAAGGATAATGACCCTGTAATAGTAGATATAAAAATGAAACTGGTCAGGAGAAAATCAACACTTTTCTGTTGTTTTGATTAATATCCATATCAAAACATAGTCATGAAGTTTTTTGGTAATAGTTAGAAGGCCTCCATGCGAGCTGAACATTTTTGTACTTCAACAACAGCAGAATCTAAGGCGAAGATTTGATACCAGTAAAATGCATTTAAGACCCCCGGTGGCTTGACGTGCTGCTGTCCGTTCGAAGGCGGTGGTTCTGTTGTTGTTGATTTGTTGTTGATTGTTACTCCCGTTGTTGGAGTCTTAATTGTTGTATGTTTTGTTGTACAATACTTTATGTCCATTCTGGATTTGAAGCCAGCTTGATCGGGAAGAGAGAGCAGGTTGCTTTGCTTGGTTTGGCTTCCTGGTATCTCGTGATTGTTTTGTGGCTCTTCCTCGCAGTGCCATGGGTTTGTCTGCGGTTTGCGATTGTGGTATTTCCTGATCGTACTCACTCACTATTTTGGACCTTATTTATGGCTTAATTGTTTTGAAAATATATAAAAAAAAGTTATACATAGTTTATTTTACACATAATATATACTAAAACCAAGCTCTAATTGGTCACTTTTCAAACTCATTATTTCTGACCAAATGCTAATAATATTGAAATGAACTTTTGCCAATATATGTGAAATTCAATGGGCCGTTTAGCAGTGTTTTTGAACAGTTTTCTTTTACTTCAAAGTTTTTTGGGTTGAAATGCAAAAAATCGACTTTTTTTAAAGAAAAAATGGTTTTGAGAGTAGTTTTTATAAAATTTACGTTTAGGTGGTTACAAACTGGTCTGTCCGACTGGAAAAACACCAAACAATTGTATTTTTGCTTATGGTGTTTTTTTTACGCATCTTTTAAAATGTTGCATTTTTCAAAATTTTTCGAGATTTTTTAAATTCACCAGTATTTCCTGGTAAAATTGTTAAATGCACTAAATTTTATTAGAACACTGTAGGCAAAACACAGTAGAACTTGATTAGTCCATTTTTGGCGATATAAGTTTTACGACTTCTGTACACTTCCGGTTTCAATGTGAGAAATTAAAAATCGATTTGGTAGCATATTATTATTTTTTTCAATTTTCAAATAAGGACGGTGACGTCTGGTGATAATTAATAATCGCTGAAAATTTCAATGCCGTGTCGCTGATATTAAAGCGTACAGAGCAGTGCAAAGTCTCTATGTAAATTGCAAGCTTAAAGCTGAATTTCAATGATAAACCTGCTAAAAGTGTTTGTCTTATGTTGTTGAGTAGCAAAAACGACGAGTCCGATGGAATCAAAACTTTTGAGGTTTATTCTTCTTATATCACGCTAGCCAGTAACAGCTTCAAACAAACTAAAACGTTAATTTGTGTTATGGTTTATATCGTAGAAAAAGTGTGACTTTTTGAAATGAGGGTGCCTTTTCTCTAGCTTCGTCCGTGCAAGAAGCACACGTCATTTTTAAATGAAATAACCTGCAGAGTCTCGGCAAAGTATTGCTTCTTTTAAAAAACATGAATTTTGTATACCCTATGTTTCACTTTCTGAACTAGCGTAAAAATGTAAGGTGACCAATTAGCAGTTGGTTTTAGTATATAAGATTATTGTGTATAATATGAAATATACATTTTATTCATAACAACAAAGTCACCAGTGGCTATTAATGCTGTCGGTTCTGCTAGCTTTACAATGTCAAAGTATCAGTTCTTACACAATAGGCAGTTTTTCGTCTTGTACTCTAATAGCTTCCTCGGGACCGGCAAATGCAATTGCATGAAAAAAAGTGTGATCCATATAGTTGCCACAGCACCATTCTTACATCAAAGATGTGGCAACAAAACATTGCCCCAACACCATTCTTAAAACAAAGACGTGCGAACAAACAATTGCCACTGCACCATTCTAGAACAGAAACTTGTCAGAAAAAACAGAGCTGGTGCTAATATCGAGCAAGTAAAGCTGAAAAATAGCGTTTCAAGCCAAATTTGCGTTGACTTCAATAGAAATATATACATTTGAGTCAGATAGTCTATTTTATTATCACAATCGCTGTTAATGTACAAAACAAAATTGCACAGGTTTCATATTATGTACATTGTACGTGCAGTGTTTTTTTTTTTTAATTTTAGTATTATTATTATTATTATTATTATTGCTTATCGTTAGATAGAGTCCGTGCTCGATAAGAGTAGAGTTACGTAGTCGGTCACGTTATGGTACTTTATTCACCTGATTGGACAAATATAGGGGTTTCATTCATACTTCTTACTGTAAATCTGTTTCGTCACCTTACTCTTATCGAGCACGGACTATAATTGGCTGTAACTGTTGTCCCCACCAAGAATTGGTTCTGTTGTTGCGTGTTAAAACAAATTGTTTTACGTTACGTACACTCCCCATTTGGTGGGGGTGTCGTGTTTTGTCCCGTATTAGTGATACGATACTTTGTGCCCTCTTTATTTCAGCAATATCATCTTACTGAGGTACTGGCCAATATATGGCATCTTCATTCACTGCGAAATCAAAACTATTTGGCAGAATTTCAACTAGTCTTGCTGACCTTGTCACAGGCCTAAACTGTTCTGAATATCTGAGAAAATGATTAGTTGTTAATGGCCCTTTCTTATAATGAATAGTGAATAATGAGCCAAAAAATAATGAATAGTGAATAATAAGGGCCTAAAAATAATGAATAATCCTATTTTTTAATGAATTGAAGAAAAAATTAATGAATGGTGAATTATCAGATTTTTTGGCCACCTTTCTTACTTTTAATGAATAATTGGTCTTATTTAATGAATAACCCAAAATTTTAATGAGATGAATATTGGGCTAAATTTTTAAAGAATAGTGAATACCAGACCCCCCCCATCCAGACCCTCATATCTACATCAGCTATTGTGGTTACATTATGAGTCGAATAAAAAAGAATACTACCATTTATACTTGGCGGGTATTTTTTATTTGGTGGTATTGATGGTAAAACAAATTCGCCACAATATACATCGAAACACAGTTTCGAATTCAGTTACACAACCTACCCTTAGCATGTAGGTATCAGTATCGTCGAAAACAACTTTTGGGGCGGGTAGAGAACAGTAAAACCGGTCTTGAGCGACCACTTAAAAATGGGAAAAATAAAGGTCTTAAAGACAGATGGTAGCTTAATGCAGGTCGAAAGTATTGCAGAATGCGCCAGCATTCTGCAATACTTTTGACCTGCATTAAGCGATAATCGGTCTTGAAAACTAATTTTTGGTCTTCTTTTTGAGTGGCCGCATAAGACAGATTTCACTGTATGTTTCAAAATTGAGGAAATCACGTCTTAAAAGGGGCTACTATTATCTACCTTTAACAGTAGCCCCCATTAGAATAGATGATAACTTTAAAAGACATTTTAAATTGAGAAACCGCCGAAATTGAATTACGTCAATATGCCAGTTCTTTGAAATCTCCAAATTTTGATGCAGCGAATATCATGGCAATTTCAAACAGCAATGAATATAATGCACGCTCATGCACTCTGATCAGTTATGAAAGCTTCAGATAGATTCTTAATTTTTCTGTGTTATACATATTGCTTTTGTGGACACGGGAGCTTATCAAAATCTATACAAATGGCACGTTGTCACATTTCGTTTTGTCGAGGCACTATTAGTTATTTGTTTTTAATATAAAATTCTGTCTGAATGACTAAATTGTCATGTCTAAGAAACACAAGTTCATCTCAGGAAGAGACACCCAGTCGGAACATCAACAAAACATGTCATAAGTTAATAATTTCTTAATCTGGTGTTCACAATGTAACAATAGTAGTATAGGGATCTCTTTAGTGTCACATTCTGCGCATGGGCGGTCGCCATTTTGAATAAAAAGTATTTTCCATGGACCATATTTAACTCGTTTGCATACACGGAGTTTTGGGAAAATCTCACTTTGGATTGCATCGTAAATCAGGCGACTTTATTAGACATGTAGAAGGGAACTGTAGGATGACCTCGTCGGTCATGGTGCTTCTATACAAAGTAGATTTCTGTAAATACGTGCAGACTGTTTATTTTTGAGACAAGTATTTCGCAACAATAAGGAGTATTTCAAATGGGCCCTTGAATGAATCAAAATATGCGAATTTATATGAAATGCTGCATGATCGTCATTTTTCTTGAAATTTTCAAAGCAAAAACACTGATAAATGCAATTGAAAAATCCTCTCAGAGTCTTAAGCCTCCAGACCACAGAGTTATGATTGTGATGCAACAGCTTTTCGACTGATTTAATTTTTGACATCTGCGACCATTGCAAGTACTTTCCCTCTTCAAATATGATCGTAAACTACCTGCTGCACGACCAACTATTATATTTGCATATACTCAGCAATCAGTCAGCAAACTTTCTGCAAGATTGGCAACAGATTTGTGACTAGTTCAAAAAGGTCAGCAGCCACCAATCCATGACTTGATTTAACTGAATAGTGCGTTATGCAATTGAATGTTATTTTTGAGAACAGGCGTATATTTTTCCTAGTTGACATGATTACAGACACCAAATTTTCAAATTACCCTAATGTTTTTAAAATTGGTGCAGTTCAGCAATAAAATATGCATAGTACTTAGGCAACAAAATACGTTTCAAAGCGATTCATCATTTAAAATACCCTGAAAACGTGCACTTTATACTCCCACCCCTCTTTATACGTCTTTATACTGGGTGCCATTTAGACCAAACATTGAGCAAATGCATTGCTAGTTTTAAAAATATAAAAGTGCTAAGACGTTAAGGATACAAGTGCTCTTCATTTTCAACACCTTACCATATTCATTCTGCGTATGCGTACGAAATCCACCTAGAATTGTGACATTTGTCATTGGAAAGATGAAACTGGTGTCTTTCAGTTTGTTTTTAGATGATCCCCTCCCTAGACCCAAAATGTCCTTTACATATGTTGTAAATGTTTATAGCGACTTGTCGTTATCCTAATGTGTGTCGTGTTAGCCAGGCAGGACCTAGAAATGTGCATACTATTGACACCAGTGATGGCACCAGGGACAATGAGGATAACTACTTATTTTAGCCTCGACATGTGATTTCCAACAATGTGGCATTTTGACAAGTATCGACTCAGACGAGCCTGTGCAGCCTCCTTTTAAACTTAGAAACTCCAAATGCTATTCGGTCAGTAGCTTAACAGTCATAGAATGGTCAAGGGACTAACAATGACTCTGATCAGACTGCGCTTATGCGCACGCTGATCTGAGGCTTTGCTGGTCCCATACACCACATTGTTGGAAATCTCATGTCTCGGCTCATTTCGACTTTCTAGCTTGATTGCAATGACACCACACCTTAAAATCAGGATATAAGTTAAGGAATATACAGTTCATATCTTAATGGATACAGGAAGTTTGATTCCCAGAGGGGGGGCCCTCAATTATTCTTTATACGTAGGCTCGGGCCCTGCATCTACCCTTAACCCCCCAAAAATATCAGGAATTTCAAGCACCCTAAAAAAATATCAGGAATTTCAAGCACCCCCAAAAAATATTTGAAATTTTAGCAACCAAAAAAATATCCCCATTCTGTACCTTGACCTGAAAAGACCCTAAATGCATAGAAATAATCCATAAATATAGTGCAATTTTGTGATGCCCCCCCCCCCCCAAAATCTTCATACCCCAGCAAAAAATTTATTTCTTTGAAAACCCCAAAAAATATTGAAATTCAAAATTTTGAACCAAAATAAAATGACCCGAGCCTACGTATGCATGAAAATATCAGTGTACCCCCCTGGGGTTTGATTATGATGGATACATCCACATATAACTCAATGAAACAACAACCAAAAAGTGAGTATGTCCTGGAAATGCCACAATCACATACATTAGACCAACCAAAGCCACCATGAGGAAGAGGCAAAGAACAATAACAGCACATCAAGAAGACATTAAAAATGAAGCAAACAACTCTCTCTTCTCCAGCGATATGATTACTGTTAGGATTTGATACTCAAGTTAATGCATACGGAGGAAAATGGGGTCTTTGCTTTGAAAATTCAGGTGACTGTTGAAACGTCAGATAAAATTAAACCTGCGCCATCTTATGTAACTAAAATAAAAATGGAAATTTGCTTTAATAAACAACCACAGTTGGTGGTCAAGAACCTCTATGTCAGATAAACAATTTATCTGAACAATAATGGAGCATGGGGCGAAGATTTGGTCAGAAAAATAAATTTAGAATCCCTTCCTTTGGTGACTGCTGTTCATTCCAAGATGGTTATTCTGTTAATTGCTTCCAGTATGTGTGGATTTTGTCTTAGTCCTGGTTTTTGTGTTGGCTTTGTGTCTTTTCTAGTTTGGCCATTATCTCGCTGAAAAAGAGAGCTAGATGATTGGCTATAACCTTGCTTTTATATGTGTATTTTTTTGTTTTACTTTCTCTAGGTGCCAAAGCTTGGTCTATGATATGTGTTTATCATTTTCAAGTCACATTCACCACAGGTCCAGATAAGGAAATCATAGAGAGTAAAATTGTAATTATCTTTGTTTATCCATCAATTAAACATGTTTTGGGGTGCTCAAGAGAACCATCTCCACACATCATATGTTTTGGCTGTGAGATTCCATTACACACTCTTATTTGGAAGCCTGGCCCCAAGGTTATAAAACTTTTTCCATGCTCAACTCAGCTGAGCACGAAATTTATCCTGCTCATAAATGTTAAAACGCCAATAATTGTTGGCATTTTAACATTTATCATCAAGATAAATACAACATCTGAGACTTAAAGCAAAAAACTTCTTCACTTTTTGGTATTTTAGTTTTTTATTAGCAGTTGAAATTTCGTGCTCAATTGAGTTACGCGTGAAAAAAGTTTTATAACCTCGGGGCCTGGCTTGGTCTGTGTTTATGGCATTTACTTGTCATATTCACTTGTTTGGTAATGTTTATATGCCTTACCTCCAACACAATTAGGGGAAAACTGTATTCAATTTTTTTCATTTGCGGATGTATATTGTCTGATATACGGTCGGAAATTTAGTTTTACGGCGATGCATGAGCCATATACGTCAAACAATTTCCCGACAGTATATTGCAGGATATACTGTTGTAATTGTTTGATGTTAACCAATTGCGTTACAAAATCAAGTGCATTAGAATTCCGAAATTGTGGTAAGCTGTCATGTTTTCCAAGACAATGGTCATCCAAATGTATGAAAATTTATCAACCAGCACAAGATTTTGGTACTTATCCAATATTTACAAAAAATTTCTTTAAACGCCCATGGGATAACAAGCAGTACCACAATCTTATTATTGATTGATTATGTGAAGGCTTAAAAGTCCTAGTCAACAATAGTTAAGTCATGTCAGGACTAGTTCCAGAGAGAGGGAGAGAGAAAAGGGGTAGACTTAAAGTCCCGACCTCTACACAATTTTGCCACAAGTGAAGTAAAATTAATCCTGCCAACAAACCAGATATGACAGGGCAATCTCTCTGAAAGCTACAGCAGGGAGCACACACACGCTACAACCCACAAACTCAATAATTTTACTGTATAAAATGCGTCCTGTAGCGAGAAATCTTGTCTTCGGATGTTTGCAAACAACAAAGGCGCAGACCAGCCTGCGCATCCGCGCAGTCTGATCAGCGCCTTTGTTATTCGCTTTTTGGAAAGCACCATATCTAAGCTTACTACAAGCGAAATCTTAATTTTCTAGCTAGTTTCTGTAGCTGAGGAGACTGGTTTGCGTCTCACTTTGTCGGAACCCTGAAGGCAGGTTTTCTCACGATGAGACCCAAATACAAAGAAAGTAATGATATAAAATAAAGAGAAACACATATCCAGTAAATGATTTAATCTATAACATTTTCATGATTCTACGTATATAAATGCAAAACATATAACATTTTGTAACATACACAGTGTGGTGGAAAATCAGAAAAAAATGTAACGCCTCGTCATGTCGAGAGAACCTGTGAAGTCTAAAATTGGCACCAAGACAATCCTAGTGATTTCTACAAGCCTAAGATTTGGTATTGATACCAATATAGGCTACAGTCAGAGTCCCTTTACTGACGTGATGCATGCCAATAAGAGCAGGGATCTAGCATAAGGTATATAGTGCGGGGTCCAAGCATGCCAAAATATGGTCTCGTAGTACTCAGCGTATAACAGCAGATTTTTGGTAAAAATGATTATATAATAGGTTATATTTAATAAATTTGCATGTTGCCAAAATTAAATCAAGGGCAGTAACTCGCTAGGCTGCTTCAAAGTATGACGTCACAAATATCAAAATTGCAGTAATTTATTTTGAAAGCCTCATTTCAACTTGAATTTCTCAGAAACTTTTGTACATTTTCAAACAAAGTTAATGCCTCTCTAAAATAAAATTATGTAGAGTTATTTTTACAGTATATAAAAAATGGATACACTTATCTACGGTGGATTATTATGGTCATGAATAAGTATGGTTAAATAAGTTTCTTATACATTTTGTAAAAGGGGGTGTATCGAATGTATTATTTTCCTTATTAGTGATGGGAACAAAATAATTTTTACACATATTATAGTCTATTTTATGCGCACTTAGTTTGTAGAAAATCTTTTTAAAATAATTTGTTATTATTACATAATACGGCAAAGAATATAGTAGGTATATTTCACCAAAAATGCTCCGTTAAGTAACAATAAGAGACATACAAATCTGTTAAATGTTTCTAATGATCACCATGTCAGTAATAAAGTTTCATAAAATCAGTACTAATGCTATGGAAGCACCAACATGCAATATTCATGAGATATTCATAACTATATGCTGTACCTGATAATTAGAAGATCATAAAATAATTTGTTTCGAATAATATGATTGTGTTATACTTAAAAGAAATGGTTTGTAGGGTGTTTTCCACTGAATAAGCATTTATCCTGCAATTTGAAAACTCCCTTAAGTTCTGATTCTGTTTCTGATAAACATTCTATTGGTTGGTTTGATAACAATCTATCAAGTTTGTTCTGATTTGTGAAGTGTTGATAGCACTGCCGGTGTCATTTAGGTTTCCTCTTGACCAATGATTGCAATATCTGCTCTATATCATTAGAGCCATAATCATGCGGATCATGTTCTAACCTCAGCTTACAGACTATTTCACACGACTTAAAACTTTGACAGTTCCCCTCAAAAGGCAATCTACACTTTCACTTTTGTGAGAGAACACACAAAGTTAAGAACTATACTGTTCATACCTCCTCTTCTTTACAGGAGAAAAATCTATCTCTGGTTCTACACCATCTGATGATTGAATGGCAACTTGCCAATGCTTAATAACTAAAGTGACAGTTAATTTGAAAATACCTGTTTATTCTTAAGTAACGTTGCCCTACGCTTCAATTCAATCTTTATGCCTTGAAGGCGTTTTTAAAATTTTCAAATTATGCAGGAATGCAAATATAAAAGCTAAGTTCCAACAATTCTTATAGAAAAGAGGTACTTTCCTTTTTTAAAAGAGAAGTATAATAACCAGTATATCCTACAAACGTTTATCAAACTTTTTATATGCCAATTAAGCGTAGTAGGATAAGAAATTAATTCTAAATAGAGAGTTAATTCCAATAGAAATGATCAAAAAGCAGACAAGTCGAGGGACTATCCTTTTACCACGAGTCTACTTTAAAACAATTCTATTGCAAATTATTCTATGGGATTCAACTAGATTCAGCTAATCCTACACCTGGCCTGATCGTTCATCTATTGCCATTTAACTCCCATGCAATATGTACACCTTCAGGAGGCACTAGACCCCTGTCTTCATGGCTTGGCTTTCCGTCGCAGGAACACTCTGTCAATTCAGATACGGCACATTGGAGTTATTACTTAATTGTATCAATTCCTGATCTGTGTTGCCTTTCTTACATATTATATTGGGGTTACTCAAGGCTTATTTGGGACACTGGAAAACTTATTGCATTACAGCTGACACTAGTTCCCATGTTGAATTTAACAGCAATGATGTTCACCATGTACTTGGTATTGCTGGAAAACCACTTTACAATGTTGCTTGTGTGATTATTGTATACGAAAAAAAGTGTTTCAGTACATGTAACTAAGAAGTGGCAATTAAAATTAAATCATGACTAGTGTGGAAGAGTAATGATTACGATAATTAGGTAAATGAAATAAGAAAGAGAAAAACAAACAAGCATGTGTAATGTACCTCAAAAATAAGTAAGTATGACCAGGAAATGCCACGATTACACACTGCAGCCCAACCCACGACATCGTGAGGAAGAGACACAGAGCACGAAAGACAAAACAACAGCACTAGCAAGAAGACAATTAAAGTAAAGCAACCAGCTATTCTTCCTCGGCCAGATGATTGCAAAAGTGAAAGGACACTAAGTAATGCATAGCAAAACAAGGACCAATGACAACACCCCTCAAACAATGAGACACAAATAACCAATCGCCTTAGAACAGACAGAAGCCAAACCCACTACATATTATGTATTTTACAGGCGCCTAATCTTCGCACTAGATTATGCATTTGATAAACACAAACATTGTTTAGCTCGCGTGTATGTTCCCTAGCTTATGTAATGCATCATCACAGAGAAATGAAAATAAAATGGCTAATGACCCATAGATAGTCAGAGCTTTTCATACGACACAAGTCACAAGGCACTATCAAATTACATATACATCATAGATACTCAACTTATGACTTGTGTGAAAGACAAGAAATCTTAATGATTGTCATCAATCAGATTGTCTTAGAATGGGAATAAAGGCAAGAAAGTTGTATGTGTTCTATCTCTGACTCCAATGCGTAATATACGTTGTAAACAAAAGTAACGTCATACCAAACAAGCTAAGACGTTAGACGTCATATGACTGCATTACTTTAATGTCAACTTTGGCGCTAATATCATAACACAGATGCTATGACATACCTTCCTATAGGAAATAAAAGCGTGTTTTATGTATTGGTTATGCGAATTCGATGAACAGATGAGAGCTACTGTGACATAATATGATCAAAATTTGGGCCTTGTCTTATTATCTTTCATGCTTTCTTATACCGCATTTTCAGGATTGGCAACATAGCAAATTATATCAAGCAGGCACATATCTTTAATACTACATAAGATACATGAGTACTGCGAAACCATATTTTGGCATATTTGGAGCTTGCAAATTATTATTGGTTGGTGATGCCAGTAGTGACCTTATATTGATCATTCTCTTAATTAATTTTTGTATTAATTGTACCGTGACAATAAGATATTACAATCGAATCATCCTGCAAAGAATTATCTTAAGAATAATACAATCATAGTACTTTGAAACAAAATAAATTTATATTTTAAGACCTTCTTATTATAAGTTTCAACAATTAATAATGAATATGGCAGTTTTGTGCTTTCATAATTTTAGTATTGATCTTATAAAACATTATTACTGACTTTGTGATCACCAGAAACATTTTATAGAACGTCTTTCTCTGTCAATAAAACTTAACTCAGCCATTTTCGTGGAAAACGGGTGTTATACGTTTTGCCCTTTTATGCAATGATGAAGCCGTATTTCTTATTTAACTTTCTACATCATGCTTGCCCTTATAGTTGACTATAATGTGTGTAAAATTTATTTTGTTTCCTCTACTAATGAGGAAAATATTACGTTTGATACAACCCCCTTTCGTGAAATTGATTCGAAACAAATATACCCATAACATTCATGACCTTAATAATCCACCGTAGATAAGTATTTCCATTTTTAAATGCTGTTAAATATAACCCCATATAATTAATTTCTTAAATGCATTGATATTGTTTGATAATATACAAAACTCTTTGAGAAATTAAGGTTGTAAGAAGTCTTCAAAATAAATTACTGCGATTTTGATATTTGTGACGTCATACTTTTGGGCAGCCTCATGGGTAACTGCCCTTGATTTAGCCTTGGCAACATGCAAATGTATAAAATATAACCTTTTATCTAACCATTTTCAGCAAAAATCTGCTGTTATACGCTGAGTACTACGAACTCATTTTCTATGTGACAATTGTGAATTGGACCCCGCACTAATAAGTTGGCATGTGTGAATAGCAAAGATTCAAATCAGTCTGCGCATCTACACAGTCTGATCATAGTCTAAGTTTTCCTCCTGAAGAAACATTCAACCCTTGGAGAGCACAATGTGTCCAAATACCAACTTGTACCTTTTTTACTGGACCATGGTTCATAAAATATCTGAGGTAAGTTTGTTTGCTTTGAAATGATATGATGATTATGAAAATAGATGAAAAATGTAATAATATGGCACTTTTCAATCGTGATTATGCAAATGATCTTTGGATTTCAGGAATGATGTTGTAAAAGGATGTGACGTAAAAAAATCAGTGTCAGTCCAGATATTTGTGTCTTCTTCACAAAGCCATACAGTAAAACTACAACTCTAAAATAGACAAAACAAAGATCGTAACAAGTAGCTTAATGAAGGTCGAACGTATTGCAGAATGCTTCCCTTGGAGCATTCTGCAATACTTTTTACCTGCATAAAGCGATAATTGGTCTTGAAAACCAATTTTTGGTCTTTTTGAGGGTGGTCGTTTGACACAGGTTTTACTATACAATGTTCCAAAATAGTATATCGTGATATTATCCTATTTTGATTCATGCAATACTCCATCCAAGCTCATATGGTCTCTGAGTCAACAAAATGAATTATTATTTAAACAAAATGTTTCTATTCATTACGATTTTTCTCTAAGCAAACAGCTCAGACAGGAGTCCATGCGTTTTAGTCAAAAGAGTCCATAATTACAAGATATCACAGATCAGATTTTCCAAATTATTCTCATTCCATTACACATTTTCGTGCTTTGCGGCATGTATATAGTCCATCTTCATATGAAAATATAGCTCAACCATAAGGCATACATGCCCAGCTCATGTGTATGGGCTTGTCTACTTTATACATTTAGATTACAGTGCAGTCCAGGTTTGTCTGAGCCAAAGTTAGAGTGTATTCTTTTCAAATGAGCTAGTTCTGATATGATTTTAGACATGCTGTAAACTGAGGTAGTTTATTGGTTATTTCATTGGACATTACAATATACAAAAGATGCCTTCCTTGGGTATTTTAAGTCTTTTACATGTATACACAAATGGTCTCGTTCAAGTGTTCAATTACAATGCAGCATCAATGTTTGGAACATGAAACAGTGAAATATAGACAAATTGATTTACAGTATAACACATTCAGTCTCATTTAATAAATCCTGAAACTATGTCAGTCAACAGAAATTTAACATCTATCCAGCAATCAAAAGGGGTCTAACTATGAATATTTTCATAATATATTACAATAAAATGTATTCAGTTTATCATTAAAAATATTAATCTATTAATTAGAATTTTTTTTCTGGATTAGGTCTGACACCATTTTTATGATTAGAAGTCCCATAAACTCAACATCTTTATTCACATAGCAGCATTTCTTATTTCCATGCTGGACATGGACCATCAGATAATCTAAAACTCTAAACCTCTTATATATTTTTGGAATGATATTTTATATTTGCTGAGAATATATAGTTCATGAATGACAAGTGTTATAAGCATGTCCATCACTGTATTTTTGATATTGCAATAATGTAGCAAATATGTGATGTGTCTATCTTTGAGATTACATCAGCAATTTTATTAAAATGGCATCGACGTTACGTTAGTACATGAATAGTATAATCCATCAGTTATCTTACCAAGGTTGCTTAATAATGACATTTTGACATTCAAGGTGATGTAGGCACATTGGTGGTAATCCAAAATGGTAAAAACTCCAGTATCATGCTTTCATTGCATTCTACCTTTCTCATACAGCAAACTTTACGAATTTAACTGTAACCATTCAAGCATATGGTTCAACTCTATGAACACAGATCTTAAACTGCATATCGACACAATAAAAATACTAAACATGGGAAATAGAACTTAAATTGTATATTCTCAAAACATAGAAAATAGATATAATAACCATGAATATATTTTGTGAACACTTTGATCAGAGAAAATATCATGAGCAAATCTAGGTCATGTGAGGTAGGTAGGTTTATATTAATGCTAATTCTGGAAATAATTCTGCATAGATCTTCAAACACCCAAGGAAGGATACTTCATATAGTAAGGATTACATCTGGTATAAAAATAGGTAAATTATTGATTGTAAATAACTGTTATTGTAAGAAGGTACAATATAAATTGCGAGCACATTTGGGAGATTTCTATATATACAAATGCTGACAAATATAACAGTATATACATTAAAAGTGAAATATTTTAATTTCAATAAAGCTGATTAAATTATATGCTAAAAATTAAAATTATGCAGATACGTTATTTGAAAATTATTTGACCCTTAAATACTGCCAAGTACAACTGCAGGCTTTGAAATTTTGAAATACCAAACCCTATTTTGAAGCAGCATCATTTGCAAATGGCAATTTACAAGGTATTTCTCTCTTTATATGCTAATTTAAAAGCCTTTCTTTTACATGGAAATGCCTCTCTATCTTATGGTCATCACTTTTGTTTCAGAAAATAACCTTATATTGATTCTCATAAAACACGCTTTTGGTAATAGAAAAGTTTAACTTTCAAAAGCCTTAGTAACCACAGAATGTACTTTCTATTTTTTGTCCACTACAATAAGCAAATATAAAATTAAAATGATGTCATCAAATACATTGTATTACTATTTAATATCAAGTATTATTTAGCATCATTATATTCTTCTTGAAAATGGAAACCTGAACAATTTCCAGGAATTATTTCCAAGACCAAATGAAAAATAATAAGGTCATTATGTAAGAAACAAAAGTATAAAATCTGATTTTCCACCACCTGAATGTGTCAGCAAGTTATCACACTAAACATTTTTGAAACTATAATGAACACAATAAGCTTGAGTACATGACAAGTAGACCAGTAAACCAATACATTCAACACTTAACGGGCCTAACATGACTATAGCATATGACACATTTTGATGTCTTTCTTCCTTTAAAGGGAAAAAAGCATATGACACATTTTGATGTCTTTCTACCTATAAAGGGAAAAAAGCATATGACATATTTGTGATGTCTTTCTTCCTTTAAAGGGAAAATAAGGCTTGACATTACATGTGAAATATCAAGCGAATTTTTCAAGAAAAAAATTTTAAAATGTCATTTGCTGCCAATTATGGTTGGCACGTCAAGGGTTGAATTAAGCATCTGCTTACATAGTTAGCACAGCCCAATGGCTGTTTCAATAATGCCTTTCAAGTAAAAAGAACCACAGGACTTGGAGTCCTACAATGCCTATTAAGTAATAAAAATCACAGGACTTGGAGTCCTACCGTTCAGTATGCCAGTATGAAAGCACCACTGGTAACCCAGTTGTGACACCTTCCGGTACTCTAGAAGAGTAACTGAATAGTAATAGAATGGGTCACACCTGGGTTACCGAGGGTGATATGAAAGCACCCAGATAAAAGGTTGAAATTTTAAATTTTATTTCTATTCCTCAACAAACACAAATTCTGTATATCTAAAACACTTTAAACGTGATGATTCTTTTGAGAACCCAAGATATATTTTTGTCTAAGAAAAAGAAATAAAAAGAAATAACCGTAATAACTCTCTCAAAACTTGTGATTATTTTAGGCCCACACATTTCTAAATACTGCTGGGCATAAGATAATAGTATGAATCCATCCAGATTAGAAAATATGCATGCTTAAAAACTGTTATTAAGATATGATGAAATCTCTTCTGTTTCTAGGCCATCAGACCGTATATCACACTTCGTAAGCTAGTACGGAAATCAGCAGACAATATACTGTCGTCTATTGTTTGTTTTTTTAAAATTAACATTATCATGTTACGAAACTCATGATTTCCATTTCCAGACAATTCAAATAAATATCATTTGCTGATTGTTATATTAGCTTTCAAAGTGTAAAATGTTTGGGCAATGAAAACTGTTACGCCTTCAACTCCTTAATAACAAAAAGTGAAATATCACTTTTGAGAAGTATCTGCTTGAGGAAATAATGCCTTGGTGCAATTGCAATAGAAATAAGCCATAAGCAAATCTGCTGTGGTAGGCATGATTGCAAATTCCGAAGTTCAAATGTGACAGTAAACTCAATAACACCTTTTTAAGTCAGAGTAAAGTTGTGGATATACAAATGTATTAGATTCAGCTCCTGAAGCCGTTCCTCTTTCTCTTAACCCAGTTTTTGTATTTCGGGTTAAAAACGATGCTATGAACACTTGATAGTTGTCCCTTACATCTTCTTTCAAAAGATATTACTTGGTTGCTTATGAAACCGTATCTATGTATATTGTGGGAACTTGAACAAAGCATCTCACCGAGGCATTTCTCTTAAGTACCAACATCAAATCTTTCTTTTGATAGGTCATTTGAAAGAATCATTTTTGGCTATGTATCATGAACTTTATTAATTTGACAATCATGTTGCGGAAGATATTTGCTTTAACAAGAGTCAACTGTTACCAACTTTTGTGCAAAATTTCATGATTTCTCAAACAAATAGTTTTCTCAAAAATGATTATTCACTGATAAAAATGGAAATAACATCACATAGTTGCAGTCCCTTTTCTCCTTATATAATACAATATACATCTCAGAAAAATAAATCAGGGGCTATAACTCTGTAATTATCACAGCTACAATAATAAGGCATCTCCTAACCTTCAAATCATCCATGACATTAACATCTACAACTTTTCCCAAGGTCATACATACGGATAGAAACAGAGATTTCATCATTGAGATACTTTAGTAACTATTCAATTGCATTTGAGGTTATATTTCTTTTACTTATATACTGAACACAAGAATTTTAGATACAGAATTCTAACAGCATGTGTAACTAAAAGGAGATGAGTAATAATTGTATGCATGTCAACTTTTTGCCACAATATTGAATAAATATGCCGTAAAAGGCATACAGGGCTTATCCAGATGTGGGTTCTGCATGCCACAGCTTCTAAACATCACCAAATGCTAAATGTATATATAGCTACATGAAAGGGAAATTACATATTTTCTATCAAACAGTTATGTTTTTTCATTCAATAATGGTGTTAAAAGCTGGCATCCAACAAATCACTCACATCTTTGTAATATTGAAATTTCATATCTTAAAGGTAAATTTGAAATTTAAAAATCTTGAGTGGCCTATTAATTTGCAACAGTTTACCGCACATATTAAAAAGTGTCTAACAGGCAGAATATATCCTGCCATATATTTTATTGAACATGCAATTTAAAGCTTTAACAAGACAGAATAGAAATCTATAAACATACAACGTCCCCTGAAATTTTTCTCACTTCTGATTTCTAAATATAAGCTACAAACAGTTTCATACAAAGTACAAAATCATAGCAACTGAAAAGCTCAACGACAATGCTTATGAACCTTACATCAATATATGAACAGGTCATATCAAGGGCCATAACTCTTGCACAGAACACAGATCAGCATAATCTAACATAGATAATGTAGTTCTCATTGATATTGTCATTTAGGCAATACTTCACTAGAATGATGCTTATTTAAAAGCTTCCATTCGACCGATTAACCCTTTACTCCATAGGCTATTTTTAGATCATGACATCATTTCTATTTTCAGACAACATTGAAAATAATTCAAGGAGAATTTAAGTAAAGTTTTGAATACTTTTACAAATATTATGGAAAATGACGCATTTGCTGTTCAATTTTCCATTATATTTTCAAATACATAGCATTTCAAAGGCGTCAAATGGCAATATCATGGAGTATAGGGTTAATGATCTGTATTCTTATACAAATATACAGAACTCAATATGACATGGCTCATTACCAAATACAACCAGCACCTTTCTATAACAGTAAAACATTGTTTATGATATGCTTAATGCTACAAATGTACAGTGTAATAACACCCGTATCACATGAGGAAATGGAATAAGCATGTAGAATCACACACAACAAACACTCAGTAAAAAGCAATGATATTACCAGCGAATTTTTTACCCAATCACTACCTCCTGAACACCCTGTTGACAGCATGGACAAAGCAAACACACAAGGTTTGAACAATGTCGATTAAACACTGGCACAACATACTACCATTGATGCAACATTATCCAGCAGCCTGTTATTTCATTACGATATCAATTCTTTTAGTCGGAAAATACCAGTTCATACTGACAAAGTTAACTAACTACCCTCAGAATAGAAAATATTCTATGTAATCATAAGAATTAAATCCAGGAACATTTGTTTACAAAAGATATTAATGGAATAGGTTTTGCGTACAAACAATATTCTATGTATAGATTTAAAGATATTCCTTGAATAAGGTTTCTTAGCATTATGCCTCACTTAGATAAATAATGCTAACAAAAATCCAGGAATAGGTATTCGAAATATTATTCCTGCATGGTAATTCCAACAAAAGTATTCCTGGAAAAGGGCAGAAAATACTCCTGGAAAAGGCTATACAGACACAAATTATTCAATAAGTTAAAATATATTCCTGGAAATCTTGATACCAACAAAAAACACCTCCAGAAATTGGTTAAAAGATATTGAGAAACATCTGAAATGAGTCATATTAATGACTGCATTAGATGCATGTTCCATTCCAAGAATGTTTAATCTGGTCAGTCAGTATAAAATTGTTTTTTTCAAAATAAAAAGAAATCCAAAATGAAAGGCACCTTGTTTGTTTGCTTGTGATGTATTTTTGCCAATCACACTCAATTTTTCTTTAAAAAAATACAACTCTCACGAAGGGAATGCTACTTGTTCTATCGCATGGTAATCTTAAAAGCATTGTTGAGGTCAATATACCACTCTCTGATTTCATCCAATGAAATATCAGGACAGTATTCGCCTCAGTACACCGGGCTGCATTACAATCCGCAACAGAAACGGCCATCTTTGCAACAAATTTTAAAACCCAGAGTTATCTTTCTTTCTGTCACTCTTTAGTCTCCTTACATATTACATCATTACCCTTAAAGTACCTCCAACAATTGCAGCAGACAACATTTCCAGATTTGGTCCCCGTTTTAAGAAACCAAATAATGCTAAATATTTCATGTGAATCATCTGCTGGCAGATGATTCGCATGAAATATCAAGCATTATTTCCCAAAAATAAAGAAAGTCATTGCTCAATTTATCATCTGCTGTATATTATCAACTCTGGTTTTCCTTTTCACTGTTGCCACATTCATTACATCACCAGTCTTACTGAAATAGCATTGGGACAAATTCACCAAGCAAACAGTGAAGACAAAATGTATCATCTGTGTCTCTCTTTCGGATTTGAATGAATATGGCACAAATTTCAAACAATCGAATGTTTCTGATTGAATAATGAATATTAAAAACAAGTGTTACACCACTTAAAATGTACCTAATAACTAGTCTGGTACCCTGTTGCTTGGTCAAGTTTAATAACGATGATATGAACGTAAACAGGTTTGTCTGATAGTAAGTTTCAAATCTTTTAGGCAGTATGCTTTTTCCAGTCTTTTTACCGAATAAGCAATATCTGCAAAGAGATTGGAAAACACTAAGGAGAGGGTAAAAACCAGGAACCAGAAATGGGTACCAGAGCATGAAAAGCAAATAGAGACTAGAGAAACATTTATAACCCTGAAACTCTTTGAAATGAAATTTAGAAATGATATTAAGGACCCCAGAAAAAGATGTACAAGTGAAAACAAAGCTTTCTTCCTAAATATATATTGTGGATGCTCAAAAACGTCTCACTGAGATGATATGTTTTTGAGTATCATAACATATGTTTGGATTGAGAAATAAGACTAATATTTTCAAAGGTGCATCTTCATTCTGGGGCCCTGCCTAAATTTTAACCCTTGAAGCAGCAACCAAGAATTTGCGGCATGTTACATTTTCATTTTTTTTTGTTTCTTCACTCTGTTAGTGCGGGAATTCTAAAATGAAATGATTTAATGACTGATCTGGCACCTGATGTTATTAAACATTTTACATGCTCAACTCGACTGAGCACAAAATTTCAAATGCTATTAAAAACTAAAATACCAACAAAAAAAGAAGTTTCTTCAGAGGTTGTATTTATCCTGCTTATTAAATGTTAAAATGTCAACATTTGTTGGCATTTTAACATTTATGAACAGGATAAATTTGGTGCTGAGTTGACTTGAGCATGAAAAAAGTTTTATAACCTCGGGCCCGGGACTAAGCCTCTCTAGTTCTCAATAAATATTTTGCCGAAGAAAGAAAACACAATATAGTCTTTAACTAGACTGCTCCAATGACTATTTTGTGTGTACATGCTTTTCTTGCCTGGGCAATTTGGTTCTTGCTCTCTATGCAACCAAATATATGACAGTAATATTATTATTGAAATAGCTAGTCTTATTGCACTATAGATGAAAAAATTGCCGAAATAGTTTTGAGTCGGCTGAAATGGTGTTTGGCGCTTTCAGGGTTAACATGAAACCATAAAAATGATTCGATGAACACAGAATGACGAACATAAGCAAAACGATGTTACTATTAAATACATGATGATTATCTATACTAATATATCCACGCCTTTATATAAAATGTGCACCGAATGACCAGCATGATGTTTAATGGTTCTACCCTGCCTCAGAGTGAAAGCAAATTCTCCAGATAAAAGTGAGTAATTAGTAAACAGTGCTGTCCTGATCAGCTGGCTTCTGAGAAGCCAGCTGATCTGGATCTACACAGTTTTCAAAACTGGATATATATCCCGAGTTAAGCATGATATGAGTTAAAGGTAAGTGAGAATTCATGTCATCAACAAATCACTGGTTGCAACAGTGTCTCATTTCATCCAATCAGGCAAGGTTTTGAGATCATGTGACTTTTGACATCATCTCACACCTCTTTGAACTAAAAATATTAAAAAGAGCCGTTTATTGACACGTGTACACATTAGAAACAGTTTTTTTACTGAAACACGGGCAGTCATGTGTCCAACAAAAACATTAAAAAAAACTTTCTTAGAAAAAAAATCTACTCATTATTTAACAGATATATCTATACATAAACATAAAAATGAAAATTGATGGAAATGTGATAATATATACATGGGTCCAAAGGGACCAGCCCAGTCCACTGGACCAGTCCTGCTTTACATTATGCCATTTCTTCTGTATACTATATGTGGCATATTAGAAAAGCTAGACTGTTCTCAGTGCAAGGGCCAACTATTGCTGAGGTAAATGAAAACATGCCTGTATTTCTTGTTGCTTATTTACTTTATATTTTCTCTGAGACAGATTTATTTTGCACTTCTCCGAGACATAGCCAAACATATCCCTCACATGGTATACACATTGTCCAATTTCCAGTTATATATTTATTGAATACCATTGGAAACCAGCTTGTGTTATATGCTGATGACACCAATATGTTTGGCTACACTGCGCCAAGTCGAAATATTCTTTCAATCATTTACAATGTTAACATTCCCATTGGAATCTTCCCTCCAGGGGATGCTGCTTTTGGAGCACTTTGTTTCTGAAATTAAATTGTGCTGGGAAACAGTGCATACTCTGATGAAAGGTCATTCGCCTCTCATCAGGATCTGAACATTTTGCCAAAATAACTACTTTCTCCAACCTTTAGGAGGTAAAGCTAAATTGGAGCCCTTAGTGCTGAAAGTTTGCATTAAAATTGCCTCATTGAGGTAACTGCTTTGATTTTTGAAATCAGAGATTTTAAGAAACAAGAAAACAAAGCATGTTGACCATCTATCCAGTAGCAAAAATACCGTATTCAACCTAATAAGCATTCTTTTTTTTTTTGTTTGGTTTGATTCTTAACATCCCAGTCAACTATTTTTCAGTCATGTCCATATTTTTCAGGCATGTCCGGATGGGTCTTCCTGGGTAGAACCCGTACTAAGCAGCTGATAGTGTCTTGCTCAAGGACACAACACAATGACTCCGCAGGCGGTGAGACTCGAACTAGTAACCCTTTGATCCCCAGTATAGAGTGCACTACCAACTGAGCCACTGTGCTCCACATTGAAGCACATTGTGTGTATATAACATTTTCAAAATAGTGTACCCTCTTCAGTGAAAATTTGAAAACAGTGAAGATCCAGATCAGCTGGCTTCAATCAACTCATTTTTAAACTACACAATGAATCTATATTGATAAAGAAATTTTATACCACTGGACTGACAGAAAATCAGAGGCGCCAATCACAACAAATGTTGTCTGTTTTGTTGTCTGCTGAAATTTTTAGAAGCATTTTTGACAGTGTTGACCCATATTGAACTTCTCCTGTAAAAGCAGACTGATCTGGGTCCACACTGTTTGACTCTACACTTGCATATGTCAATAAAGTTAGCAAATATATGCAGCAGCAAACCACTTAAGCAGACAACATTTTAGATGCATATTTGTCAACGCTTTAAGGGTTAGTTTTGTGGAAAACCCTAGTGTACCCTTATAGGACAACATGCACCTCTGAGGTGTGCACTTATTAGATTGAATACAGAAACTAATAAAAATATACAGACATCTCACAACCTACACTTATCTCTATATACATAACACATTGTCATGGATTTGAGGTGGTTTTGTTACCGTGGCAACCTGCCTTACAGGGGGCTTACAAGGCATTGATGAGAGAAATGATGAGAATAGGGGTCTACAAAAGGGTCCAGGTGAATCCCTGTTATCAGGGTGACATGATTGTGTATCAGTTAAAATAAATCCCTTCTTAGCTCTGGGTAATTTTCCCATGCTTTTGAGGTCGTCTGCGGATTGATTTTTTTCAAAATTAACTCTTTCAAAAAATTCTTTCAGGAACGCTATCAGAGTGTCAAATGGTTTGGATCCAGATCAGGACCGACATTCTGTCAGTTCTGATCTGGATCCAAACTGTTTGCAAAGGTTATCAGCAGACGACAAAATTTGTCGCAAGGTCTATCTCTTGCAAGGCAGCTCCAAACAAAGCAATATCTACAGAGACCTTCTTAAAGTATGTTCTATCATTCTTAGAAGAAAGCTTCTATTGAACCCAGATGAAAAAGCATCTTAATGAACACGGATGAAAAATGAGAATGAAATGACCAAGCCTATTCTGTTGGGCAGGTTGCCATGACAACTGAGGTAGATTGGTTGTTCTTCAATACTTGCAATGTAAAACTGCTCATAAAAAATTATTGACATTTTATGCGAAATATAAGATTTTCATCACAATATATATAATAATGAATATGAGGTCTCGAATTAATTCGTTCCTTACAAAAAGCACACAAAGACTTCTAATGTTCAGACACGAAAGGAGAAAAGGTAACAAGCGTCTGCCTCACTGCGACCAGACCAGCCATTTGGGATCTTCAAACATACGTCAAGATATATTTTGCTATCCATCAGTTTAAACATTTGTATTGGGTGCTCAAAAGAACCGTCTCATTGAGACGGTTCTTTTCAGTACCCACAACATATGTTTTGGTTGAGAAATAAGAAAATCAAATTTTAATTACGCATTCTTATCTATGGGCCTGTTCAAAGTGTTCATGAATCTCTGTCATAGCTAGGTCCTTTTGAGCGTAAAATTGTGAATATTTTCCTGTCCATCAGTTTAAACATTTGTTTTGGGTGCTCAAAAGAACTGTCTCATTGAGACTGTTCTTTTGAGTACCCACAACATATGTTTTGGTTGAGAAACAAGAAAGTTAAATCTCAATTACGCACTTTTATCTATGGGCCTGTTCCAAGTATGAAGCTCTGTCATGGGATAAACAAATTATTAGACATCAAATGATTGAGTGCTAGTAAATCTATAGACTATAATTTGGCTAGTAACTTGAAGTACTATAAGATTTGTTTTACAGAAAATAAGCAGGGCAAAAATTAGGCATTAGCAAGTTTTGCTTGAAAAAATAATTGTATGGGAAAATATTTCGGAAACCAAAATGACAAAGTATAAAATAACCCTGCTGATCCTAAAATTCTCACCATAAGCCTTTTCAATTGGAATATACTGCATCTTTTTTGTTACAGTTCACATCTCCTTATGGCTTGGTCAAGAGGCAGATCCATCCTTTTCATCCCTTTCAAAATCATAGCATCTGAACCAATTTTGACAAAAACAGACCTGCAGATTTTCTTGCTTTACAGCATGTCCCCAATTCATACTTATGAGCACATATCATTTTTTCATAGTCACACTTCATTTCTTTACAAGCACATATGAAAATGCACACTTCTACGCAGTTACATTGCTATTGGGTTTTTATATGTTACCATGGTAACGTATCATACAAATATAATAGAAACTGAGGTACAGAAAAAAAAAGTAAAATTACAAGAAATAAAGATCTTTTTTCTAATATCTTTGAGTTTAAATGTATATATTTACAGACAATGGTTTCTTAACAGTTAAAGTGCCTAAACGAATATGCAGCAGACGACATTTCAGAACTTAGAAGAAATCAAATAAGGCTTCATTGTTCAATGTTCATGTGAATCATCTATTTTCACCAATATTGTATTACCAGTAATCATGACGTCTGCTGCATTTCTTAACCTGACAAGCAAACACATGCCCTTTGCAGCCAGTTTTGGTTGTTTTATACATATGCTTGGCTTAGACAGGTATATATACACAAACATATCTTTGGCAAACTGAACTGATACAACAGAAAATAGAGGAAAAATAACAAGTGAAATTTTGTGTACTATTCTAAACTAGACATTTGAAAAGACAGAACTTCTTTGTATATGTATTTGCATGGAACTTTAAACTTGTGTGGTGACTATTTGGGGATGTGTTTAAAAAATCATGAAATTAGCTCAATTTTAATCCACTATTTCCATCCCAGTTTTAAAACTTTTTTTCTCAAGTTATCCAGATTTTTTAGATTATTTGCAAGCAAATACCCCTTCTTTTAGCTGAAATGTACAAAAATTGTGAAAACATTCACCATTTAAGTTGGAAAAAAAAAACATTATGCAGTTTCCTAAAAGGAACATGACAGATATGCAAGGATAATCGACAGTATCATGTTATCCACGTTTCCTCCAAATTTAATTTCTCCCTTTGCATGTTGGGTAGTTTTTTATGCTTTTTTGTTGTCCTCTGCTGACTTCTTTGAAGTTAAAAAATTATTTCAGCGACACTTACTACATTTATCAGAGTGTCAAACAGTATGGATCCCGATCAGGACAGACAGTTTGTCGGTGCTTCCATGGGTCCAAACTGTTTGCAAAGTTATTTTAGCAAATGACAAAAGAGCTAACAGTGATTTTATTTGGCTATTTTTAAGGCCGTATATGGGAGTCATTCCCAAAACAAAAATGGCCTTTATTTTCCCAATTTCATGTATTTTAGCACTTATTTTCCCAATTTTAATAAAATATTTTCCCAAATGTGAAGGAAAAGGTAGCTTCCTAAAATCCCAAATAAAATCACTGGCTAAGAAAACTACTGTATCATAATTCTAGTTGGTAACAAATATGCATCATGCTATTAAAAATGCGAAAGGAATGGTTTTTCCGATGGTAGCATCACCATATGCCATCATGTTGTCCACATTTCCTGTAAATTACATATAAAGGCTTTTTCTTCTATAAATGATTGCTAAATATTCCCCATAAACAAGGCTTCCAAGTCATTAACCATTTTACAAAGAAGTCTGACACTAAAGATTAAACAAAGTATTAATGTAAAAGACATCTTTGGTAAGTGTAATTCTGACACCCATTATAAACAAATATCTCCAGCTAACCCAGAATTTGTAGCGCCATTTGGATTGATCTCCCTTATTTATCAACAAAAACATCTGTTGTGTGTGCTCAAAAGATCCGTCTCAGCGAGACGGATCTTTTGAACACCCACTACATATGTTTTCATCGATCGATAAGGGAGATAAATCAAAATTAGGGACGCCGAACTCCTATAACTGGAGTCTTTGTCAACAACAAAGACTCAAGACATCACAGGCCTAAAAAAACAGAGAAATTATAGAGAAAGTATAAACTATACAATCTGTTGCTAGGCAACCAAAACACAAATAAGCAAACCTCGACTGGTGGGTCTTATGTCATTCTATTACCGGTTTCATTAAACAAACAAGGGATAATATACTGGAAACGCCTGCGGAAAAAAATACCTTCTGATGTTTGCGGCGCCAATCACGATTATGGAAGATGACAAATTTATAACGTCTTTGATTCATTTTCCTTCTAAGTACATTTTCTTAGGCAAAGAAGCGTGGATGTTTTTTTTTTACACCTACACAGAAAAGCAGGAAAGGGCATGTGAGATTTAATCACATTAATCCTTTACCACATAGAGATGCCTTTCAACACTTTAATTTGCAAACAAAGCAGACCCAAATCTGGCAGCCCTGTAAGAGCTGCCTGATCAGGGTCTTTTCTGTTTGCTTATAGAAATATAATTAGATATGGTCCTACATTAGTATAACTGACAAGTAATTTCTTTGTTCTATGTACAAATGTAATAATTATTCATAGTGGGTGGAGCTTAGCATGATATTCATGAAGAAAAGGACTGGAAGCTGATGAAGTCCTTAAATAATATTCAGACCTCAATTCCCACTAGATAGCTGTGTATGCAATTAATGTTTTTTGTAGAATAATTAAAGAAAGAAAATCTTGAGTTACATTTTAGGGTTCATACAGGCAAGTTTGAGTAAAATTCAAGGACTTTTCAAGGACTTCTCAAGACTATCCTACAGTTTTCAAGGACTAAAAGTTTAGGAAAAATCCTGATAAAGTGTTAAAATTCTACTTCAAAAAATGCTAGACTGAGATAAAGGAGAAATTAGTACTAGAAAAGAAGTCTAAAATTGCTGTGCCTTTATATAGTGCAGCATTTGCTGCACCAAATAAAGGCACAGCAATTTTATATAGATCTAGATTTCTATCAACAGTGTTAAGTCCTACAGAAAATAGAAGGATTCAAGGTCTTTTCATGGCTTTTGAGTGTTTTTCCAGTACTTTTCAAGGCATATTTATTTTTCAAGGTCTTTTCAAGAAAGCCCTCTGTATTCAAGTACTTTTCAAGCCTGTGTGAACCCTGCATTTGAAATAAAGTACATCAGAACTCAGAAGGGACCTTTTTCTACAAAATCTACGTGATTTGAAATAGAGTACAACAAAGCTCAAAAGGGACCTTATTTCACAAAATCTAAAATGCACTTGAATATTAACAAAGAAAACTAGAACTGTTTTTCTACGAAAAAACAGATGTCTCCCCCCTTTTGATGTCAAAAGCATGAGTCATTAAATACAATTTCAAACAGAAACATTCAATACAATTTCTAAAGGAAATTCTAGGCATTTCATGCAGAGAATCAGCTCGTATCTAGTAAAGATATCTGTCAATGTAGTTAACTATTGGTATAAAATAGTCATAGATAATTGTTTTGTGATGAACAAAGTTCCAAGGGAAATAACTCAAAGAGTATAAATGACAGAGTTACTATTCTTGCACTCTGCATGTTGATTCATGTTGGTTGATACTTGTATAAAGTTTCGTGAATATAGCTTAAGCGGTTTTCAAGTTATAGAGCGGACACGTTTTTTTATGCACAAAGTTCCAAGGGAAATAACTCAAAAAGTATAAAAGGCAGAGTTACCATTCTTGCACTCTGCGCGTCATCTCATGCTGATAAATATTTGTATAAAGTTTCGTGAATATAGCTTAAGTGGTTTTCAAGTTATAGAGCGGACACTATTTTTGTGACGCACAAAATTCAAAGGGAAATAACTGAAAAAGTATAAAAGGCAGAGTTACCATTCTTGCACTCTGCACATCATCTCATGCTAATTGATATTTGTATGAAGTTTTGTGAATATAGCTTAAGTGGTTTTCAAGTTATAGAGCGGACACGATTTTTGTGATGCACAAAGTTCAAAGGGAAATAACTCAAAAAGTATAAAAGTCAGAGTTACCATTATTGCACTCTGCACGTCATATCATGCTGATTGACATTTGTATAAAGTTTCGTGAATAGAGCTAAAGCGGTTTTCAAGTTATAGAGCGGACACGATTTGTGACAGACAGACAGACAGACGGACAGACAGACGCCAGGGGAAATACAATATGTCTCCAGACACTGAAGGGGGGAGACATAATGACAGAAAAACCTTCATTGTTCAATTTTAAAACACTGATCAGCGAACATTTTCTGCAAAGACTGATCAAGTTCTCTTATCCCAGTCTGGGATCCCCTAGATAAGAAGAGCCTATTTCATCCAGGCCTTTATATAAGAGTGCATTATAATTAAAAATTAATTTTCTTATTTCTCAACCAAAATATATGTTGTACATGTAGGTACTCAAAAGAACCGTCTTAATGAGACCCCAAAACAAATAACACAACTTATGGATAAGAAAATATTTACATTTTATGCTCAAATATTTTTTTTTATCTACACAAATTTATTTGTTTGTGTAAGGCATGAGACTGCACTAAATTCCTTATATAAAAAAAGAAATTATGGACTCATCCTTAGAACTGTGTCTGCATGTTTGATTTTGGGTTAATCCAAGTTTACTGGGGAAAATGAAGTGGTTTGGTGTTTGATTGAATTAGAAGGTTAGGTATAGAAAAGTTCTTGATCGTAAACCAGATAGTTATGCGAATGCATATAGTTAAAACCCTTGAGGACAAGTCTACAAGCTCGGCTTTCATCAAAAGATCAGTTGCAGACTGGTAGACATATTACTTTAAATCCTGCATATTAACCCTTAAAGAACCAATAAAGAATTAAATTTATTTCATCGGTATTTAAGTACCATTCAATATGGGCTTAGATGCGAGAAAACTTGACTTGCTGTAAGCCAACAATAATGCGCAGTCTGATCAGCACCTTTGTTGTTTGCTATCTGCAATGAGGTATAGCTATACTTGCTATGTGCAAATTTTCAATATTCTAGCTATAGTCTCTTTTAGCTGTGCAAAGTAGCTGGCTTCAGTCTTACATGGGCCTTGTCGCAAGAAAAACCTGTCTTTGGGGCTTAATTGTGACAAGGTCATACTCAAACCAGCCTATTCCGCAACGGGAGACTAAGCTAGAATAAGGAAATTTTGTATGAAGCAAGCTTAAATATCACACTTTGCAACAAGTTAAAAACAAATGCATTGATCAGACTATGTGGATGATCTGCGCCTTTGTTTTTTGTACATGTACTAGTAATTTGCAACAAAGTCAGGTTTTTCTTGGTTTGAGGTCTACATGTAGTGTCAGGCCTTTAGTTAAGAGAGTGTAACAGAGAAATAATTTTCTTATTTCTCAACCAAAACATATGTTGTGGCTACTCAAAAGAACCGTCTCAATGAGACGGTTCTTTTGAGCACCCAAAACATATGCTCAAATTTATGGGTAAGAAAATATTTACAATTTTACGCTGAAATGTTTTGTTTATCTAAACCTGATGATAGTTCTTATTATTGCTAAGAGAAGCTGTTGTTTCTATTCTTTTCAAATAAATCATTTTTTCTTTTCTTTTTTTACCTCCTGGATGTTGGTCAGACAAGTGTCATTTTTCTTTCTTGTTAATTTTCCTAGATTCATCAAAACAAATCTGAACACCTGAGAACCCTCTTCCTAAACAATGTTTACCTGAGAAACACAATAAAAGGGCCCTTATATAGTTTTTTTTTTTCTTATCCTGATGTGAGAAGTGTGTCACTTTTTTTACTTAGTCATAGAAAACATGAGGGGGGACACATTTTTTTTTGAAGTGTCTCATTGAGCACTACAACAAAAAATTATATTGAAAAATAATTCTTTCAGAAAAATACTATTTTTTTGGTGGGTAGAAATTGGCTTATTGATTTTCAGAAATTTGTGCAATATAGCATGTGTAGCCAATTGTAACAAAAGTTTTCATGGCAAAATAAGAATTCACCTTTTTTTTTTAGTAGACATTGTCAAGTGATGTTTCATATTTATTTTCTGGTAGGTTAATCTGCCACAAAAATGTACATTTTACCCCTTTTCAGACCAGTGGAGCATTCCATTTAGTTTGATACAGTCATTATTGTATACTATATGAGGGCTCACAGGTTATTACTTTCAAATAATTTGCCCAAACAGTGCATGCTGTTGCATTCAATCTGAGTCTTCACTGTTAACCAATGTACCCATTTACAAGATTTTGGTTGGAATTGATAATGTGTCATGGCAAAAAGTACTTTATTTATTGTTGTACTTGAATTCAAGGTCAATCATTATAATATGGTTTATATTTTTTTGATTGTGTACTATAAGATATTGTCATAAAAAATGGCAAATTTGACCATTAAATCCCTAACCCATGACAAAAATCTTGCCCCATTAATGTAGAAAAAAGTAAATCAGTGACCCATTTAAAGCCATATATATTTGATAGTAATATGGCTGAGGGATAGTTGACAACTTTACCCATTTCCCGCCAATTGTACATTCTGCTCTCTCGTCTGCTTATACACTTCGGAAGCCAATAATGCAAACAATATGCACCCAGATCAGACTGCTCCTTCAGGAGCAGTCTGATCAGGGTTCATAATGTTTGCTTCCATGACAAAAGTAGTTTGAAGTGCATTTGAATATATGCAGCAGACGTAAAAAGTATACAACATTTTCAGGACAAAAATTAATTGGCAGGAAAAGGGTTAAATCTACAGGAGGCCAAAACCAGCAGATAGGGTCAGTGACATTTTTCTATGGCCTTTCATGATTATTTCATATATTTTGAGCCAAATCTATCGTGAATGTGATAGAGCCGGGGAGTTGATGCCATTGATTCGAGGATTTTGTCATCTGCTTATTTTTTTATTTTATTTTTTTTTTCAAAAAAACTCTTTCTGGAATACTAGTACTATCAGAGTGTCAAACAGTTTGGATCCACATCAGGACCTACATTCTGTCTGTGTTGATATGGGTCCAAACTGCTTGCAAAGGTAAATGTAAGTCCAGTGGATGGCAAAAGTTGCCGCAAGCAGGGAAAGAGTTAAATGGAAATTTGGAAAGCTACCTTTGGAAAGGTTGATGTCCACAGGTGGGGTTAAGTCACATTAATATCATGTTATTGCGCTGTCATCCCAATTTTACTCAATATAAAAAGTAAGAAAAAAGAAAATGAACTTTCAGCTCCGGTGAATCCATTTACAACCCTTGTCCAGCTGGACATACATGTATTTATAAGCATTTGTGTAATCTTAATGTTTAGCCAGGTCCATAATCCACTGCAAGATGTCACTTTTAAAATTGTAATCAAAGACTGCATGGTAAACAGTGTGGATCCAGATCAGCTGGCTTCATCAGAAGCCAGCTGATCTGGATCTACACTGTTTTCGAAGGGAATTTACTAAATTAGCGTGATGAGGGTTAATATTAAACTCCTCCTTTTATGTATGACTAATTGACTATACTACCAGTATTTCCACCACATCCCTTTTGACTGAACCTTGTCCTTCTAAAAGTGATTTGGGAGCTCAAAATGGTTTGTTTGGTTAGATGTTTTAGGTCCCAGTCAACAGCTATGGTCATGTCGAGACTGTCAGTTCACCTATATAACCACACTTTTGTCCTGGGAAAGCTTGACTAAGTGGTTAACCAGTACTTCATGCACATACTTTTGCTAGTAGCTGACAACAACCCTTCTTGAATTAGAGGAAGGAGGTGAATGATAATAGAAATTATTTTATGATCAATCTCTGTGAAAGTATTGGACTGGGCCGGGATCAAACTCGCGACCCCAGTGGATCTGCAGTTGGACTTGCTTTATAACTGACTGTGGTCCGGTGGGTGCTCAAATGAAACACCTCTTTAGAAATAAGAGTACCCATATATGTTGGGAAAGAAATGGGGGGAAATTATCACTCACTTCTATCTGGGGGCTTGTTACTAGTAGAACCAAAAATCATCAATGAACCAAATTTCTCATAGGTTCAGAAATATTTGAGAGTAAAAATTGTGATTATTTTCTTATCCATCACATTAAATGTGTGTTTTGGATGCTCAAAAGAACCCTCTTTTGAGCATCCACATCATATGTTTTAGTCGAGGAATAAGAAAAATATTTTTCTATTACTATATACACTTATATCCAGGTTACATTACATGTGAACATAATGCTGAATATTGCAAGATTTCATGAACAACAATGTTTTATGTGCAAATTTCATCTTTAAAAACGATAAAAATTTAGAAACATGCAAAATAATTATATGTTTTCCAAGGATACTCTGCAGTACTCTGAAAATGATGGGAAAACAAAATCACACCGGGTAGGCGGCAATCGAAAAATGCAAATACTATCAAGGAACGTAGACAAAAAATCTTTAGAAACAGGGTTTTCGATTGCCATTTGTCGCCACAATGGCGACAAATGGCAATCGAAAACACTGTTTCTATCGATTTTTAATCCGCGTTCGTCGATTGTTGATAGCGTTTTCGATTGCCGCCTATCCGGTGTGCAAATAGACACTGATTAGGGAATATAACTGAAAAAAAGGATGGGATTCAAAATTATGCGTATACAGATACATGGCACAGGCTATTGTTGAAGACAAGCGGTGGACACGAGACGCGATGATGATGATGACGATGGATGAAATAAAGTCATATAATTAAATGATATTTAAACCCGTAACTCTATATATTAAAAGATCAGTCTGATAAAAATTAACCCTTCGACCATACACTAATACAAAAGGTGCAGCTATCTTGGGCTCAAGCTAAAAAAGGGCTTCTTCACTTATTTTACATGCTCCAATAATTTTGTATGCTTATCGGTTGTCTGCTCCGTACAACCAACACCCTTCCCTTCCCCTAAGTAAGTTAAAACTTTTTCTCAAACACATGCCTGTTATGTACGTCATTTTACTTTTGACATATGTAATGTTTAATCTCATATGCCACCTGCGTGTGGCCTGAGTTTAATTGCAAATAAAAGTTTTGTTCTGTTCTGATTATTTTAAAATTAATTTATTTGACAATTTTTTCAAGAAATTCTGTAAGTGTGCCAAACAGCTTACATAACATTTTGGGTCCAAACTGCTTCCAAATTGATCAGCAGACAACAAAAGTTACCACTAGCCAGAGTCAATCTGGCTGGATTCTTCATATTACCAACTCTGGGAGAAGTATATTACATGACACAGGTCTATATAAACAAAAATTTTCAGCGTCAAATTGTAAATATTTTCTTAACCATCAATTTTAACATATGTTTTGGGTGCTCAAAAGAACCGTCTCATTGAGACGGTTCTTTTGAGTACCCGCAACATATGTTTTGGTTGAGAAATAAGAAAATTAAATTTTCGTTACGCTCTCTTAACTTAAGTCCTGTATTACATAAGTCTGGGATACCGTCTCGAAAATAGTTGTTAACTGGGACGTTAAACACCAAACAAACAAGAAAACACGCATAAGTCTGGATAAGCTTATTTTTTAGCGTTAAAATGTGAATATTTTCTTATCCATTAGTTTAAACATTTGTTTTGGGTGCTCAAAAAAAAACATCTCATTGTGACGGTTCTTTTAAGTACCCACAACATATGTTTTACTGGTGTAATAAGAAAAAAAAAATGTTTTTATTAGACACTCTATCTAGAGGCTTGTATAAGGCAAATTCAAAATTCCAATAAAACTTCTGAATTTGAATCTCTTTTCTAATGACACTAAACTTTTCCCCTGTCAAAGAATTCTAGCTTGAGCCCTGGATAGTCATGCATTTTCTGAGAAAACAGCCTTACATCAGACATTTCACATGAATGTCTGAAGCCCCGTTTTATTAAAAAAAATCATCAATATATTTTAAAGTGATATATAACCCTGTAACTACTACTTACTAGGAGTATATATTTCATATTCAACATAAAAAATGTAAATGCTTTAAACTCTAATTAACCCTTATTTGCCAATTGAAATTCCCATCTTCATCAGTTGGTTGAGTCCATTTCCAATTTTAGGGATGCATGGTATATTTGTTTTCATTTCTATTTCATTTTGAATTGCATTTCCTATAAGCAAACAGTGAAGAACATGATCAGAAGCCACAGTCTGTGGTGTCCAGGGTTCATACAGGCAAGATTGTGTAAAATTCAAGGACTTTTCAAGGACTTCTAAAAGACTTTCCTACTGTTTTCAAGGACTGAAAACTTAAGAAAAATACTGATATACATGTTAAAATTCTACTTCGGTCAAATTCGAGTCCATTACTAAAGATATTAGTTTAAGAAAATAAGTATAAAACTGTGGTGCCTTTATTTGGTGCAGCATATGCTGCACCAAATAAAGGCACCTCAATTTTATACTGATTTAGATCTCCAAAAACGCTGTTGATTCCTCCTGTAAATGGTAAAATTTAAGGACTTTGCAAGGCCTTTGAGTGTTTTCAAGTACTTTTGAAGGCAAATTTAATTTTCAAGGACTTTTCAAGACAGTCCTGTATATTCAAGTACTTTTCAAATCTGTGCGAACCCTGGCCTCTGATCTGAAGAAAACCAGGCTTACATGGTTAGCATGATTAAAATCAAACCAACACTCCAATTCAAAATTTTACATGACAGCATATTCTGAATTGAATAATAATTCTGATTTCAATGACTTGACTTTGTTTAAATCTCAGTAATCAATCTCAGTAATCACGGAAATCCACATCATGGAAATCAAATATTGTGATTTCCATGATTTTGATTTCCATGATTACTGAGATTTAAATCAAAATCATGAAAATCACAATTTGTGAATTCCATGTTTACTGAGATTTAAATTGTGATTTCCATGATTTTGATTTCCATGATTAGTGAAATTTAATGAATGAAGTTATAAGTTTCCACTAATCTTAACAAAGTGGAAATCATTCACACAATATAAGTTCTTGGCCCAGATAAAGAAATTTTATGAGCGTAAAACTGTAATTATTTCCTTACCCATCAAATTTAACATGTGTTTTGGGTGCTCAAAAGAACTGTCTCATTGAGACTGTTCTTTTGAGAACTCACAACATATGTTTTGGATGAGAAATAAAGAAAATAGTTTTCCAATACTCACTCTTATCTGAAGGCCTAATTCACTTGTCAATGATTATATCAGGGATCTTCCTCAACTTTTTCTCAGTTTGGGGTCTCCACTTGTGAAAAAGTCTCTTTTATGAACCAGCTAAAAGTTTTACAAAAAAAAATTCTAGACCCCAAATCAGGGTTAGGAAAATCCCTCAATATGTGCATCATAAGGAGGCTTCGCCCAACTTTTACATCTGCACAGATGGAGCAAAACAGAACATTTATTCCACTTAGCAACTGACTGACACAGCAACTGCAGCTTAGCAACTGACATGATCTGAGATCTTTTAACAAATTTCAATAACAAACGAAGAATTTGTTAATCTGCATGAGGCGATAATTACTGATAAATCTCCTATAAAAATATTACAAAACCTAGTAATCATCGCCAATACATTCTAACAAGTTCCAATGAGAAAACAAAATGAAGTATACATACAAGTACAAGCAATAAAAAAAATATAAATCTTCTACCCTAAGCCTGAATTCACCAGAAACGACAAGAATCTTTGGTTGTTTCCGCTGAATATTTTGATTGATGCTTAAAACATATGACTCTACATTACCCCATAATATTGGTACCCATTTCTAACCTTTCTGTGTCCCTAGACGTCAGTCTGAAAGATAGAAAATACAACTTTATTATAATACGGAATTTCCTACCGTTCTGAAATTTGGACTGGGGGCCTGTTGAATTTGAAAAAAAAGCATTTGGACCATCACAATTGGGAAAAATTGAATACTGGAGCGCATTTTTAAACATATTAAAATAAGCTGAATAAAGTTTTCATTCACATTTTTATGCAAATTTTCCTGGATCTGTAACAGCTATTTCTAGTTGAGAGATAAATCTCCATGAAATTTTCACCAAAATGTAGAACTAAGAAATTGGGGGCAATATACACCATTTTGGGAGTTTTTTGCTCATTTTTAATTGGGAAGGGACCGATATTCTGCCCCAAATCAGGCTTAGGAAATTCCATTCATACTAGCAAATATGAAGCAGGGATTAACTCTTTTTGGATAGAATTTTCAATAAAGCTAAATATAATAAAGTCAGGATGGTCCATTGAAAATTATAGAGGATCTTACATGAGTGCTCATGTTTTATTGAATTTATTTAACAAGTTGCGGAAAAGAGATAAACTGTGAGGCTTGCTGATCATTTTATTGCTTTTTCGAAATGAGTTTAATAAATTCAATATTACAGGAGCATGAATGTTAGATTCTATTTATCACATGACATAAAAATTACTTAAACATCACATTTTTGTCGTAAAAATGTCAAGATTTTACCATCTATATGCAACGTTGTAATGGACGTCATTACATTACTTTACTAAATCTGTAAACCACTAGTGGTTTATCGATTTTAATGCATGGCTTTATATTACTCCCAGGCGCGATGTCATGTGGTATATTGATTTGTCACAGGTTATAAATTAGCAGCTGATTTTTATTTATCTAAATATATGTCTCTAAATCAAAGTTTGTTTGGTAGAACTCTAAAATAGTCATTAAATGACATATTATCTCAAAAAATGATTATTTTCAGTATTTTATATCAAATTATTTATTCTGGGTGCTTATAAGAAACATGAGATGTTTAAAAACATCTGTAAATTAGGAAATGATAAAAATAGTACATACTTTTCTCTGAATCAAAATTTTCTGGATTAAATTTGGATTATAGAGGGTACTTCAAACTATTGTAGATCAACTTATCAAATTTGACTAATATACTTTACTTACTTTAGAGCTCTGCCTCTGTAAGGAGGTAGCTCTCTATGAATGATTGGTATTTTGATATAGTGTGCACTGATCAGTTGGAACATAGTACATGCAGGCACATGGATCATACTGGGAAGTTTGTGTAAAATTCAAGGACTTTTCAAGGACTTCTAAAAGCCTTTTCTACTGTTTTCAAGGACTGAAAACTTATGAAAAATACTGATTTACACGTTAAAATTCTATTTTTGAAATGCTAGACTGCATTACTAAAGATATAAATTTTAGAAAATGAGTCGAAAATTGTAGTGCCTAATGCTGCACTAAATAAAGGCATCACAATTTTTTTTTACTGATTTAGGTCTCCAAAGAAAGTGTTGAATCCTCCTGCAAATGGTAAAATTCAAGCACTTTTAAAGGCCTTTGAGTGTTTTTCAAGAACTTTTCAAGTCAAATTTAGTTTTCAAGGATAATTCAAGACAAACCTGTATATTCAAGTACTTTTCAATCCTGTGCGAACCCTGAGGCATCCAGATAAGCATACATATTCAAAAAAGAATTTTCTGAGTTGACCACCAAAATATATGTTGTGGGTTCTCAAAAGAACCGTTTTGAGGACCCCAAAAATATGTAAAAACTGATTGATAAGAAAATATTCACAATTTTACAATATTGGTGATTTAATTTACTTACTTTCGAGCTTTGCCTCTGTGAGAAGATAGCTCTCCTTGAATGACTGGTATTTTGGTATAGTGTGCAGTGATCATGTGGAACATGGTACAGGCATCCAGATAGGGGTACATATTAAAATATAATTTACTTATATGACAACCAAAACATATGTTGTGGGTACTCAAAAGAACCGTCTCAATGAGACGGTTCTTTTGAGAACCCAAAACATATGCTCAAAATTACAGGTAAGAAAATATTTACAATTGCACGCTGAAAATTTTGATTATCTAAACCTGTGTAAATGATAGGTATTTTGGTATAGTGTGCACTTATCTTGTGGAACATGGTACAGGCATCCAGATAGGGGTACATTTTAAAATGTAATTTTCTTATTTGACAACCAAAACACGTTATGAAACGGTTCTTTTGAGCACCCAAAAAATATGTAAAAACTGATTGATAAAAAATTATTCAATATTTTGTAATTTAGTTTACTTACTTTCGAGCTCTGCCTCTGTGAGGAGATAGCTTTCCTTGAATGACTGGTATTTTGGTATAGTGTGGGGATACTTCACATGCCAGACAATATGGAACATGAACTCGATACGGTCCTGGCAATGCTTCAAGCAGGAAGGGCACAGAAACGGGTCCTCATCGACGGGAGAGTGTAGACTCTGATGCAGATTGTACATCGTGAAATCGTGGAAAAAGATGTTACAGTGTGGACAGTGGTGAATACCGGAGTCTGCTGTCGGCGTGGCCGATGTCGTCGTTACGTGGCGCTTGGAATCACATTCTGATTCCGAGTCGATGCTCTTTGACGAGAGAACCGACGGATTCCTGTGTTTCCAATCACCGTCCTCGGAGTCGAGACTGGACAACGACTTGTTTATACTCAGATCCATGACACTGTCCGAGTTATGATGGGCGTGAGTAAAGACGGAATTATGATTATTCTGAGGTAGATCTGTTGATGGCGGCCTTTCATTAGCGTAGCTGAAGTACTGCGGAAACTCCCCGCTGTGTGACCGTGGCCGATCCTCTTTCTGAGATTCCTGAGATTCTCCCGATGGATGTCGGCCATTTTGAAGCCCAAACGTTGTCGACGATAGCGTCTGAGGTGACTGGGCTTTACTTGATTCAGGGGAGAACTGGGATTGGTTGGGGCTCTGATAGCAGTCTTCACGCCCTTGATCTGATGAGTTATCTCCCCTCTCATATCTGTTAGCGTCTGATGGGGGAGGGGTCACCTGTAAAATAAACCAACACTCATATAGGAAATTTTCGTAAAAATGTACAAGCAAATTATCATGAAAATTGGAATTCTACAAAAAAAAAAAAAAATAATTTCTTAACCAAGTGATTCACATTTTCTACTAATATGGTAAATGTTCTAAAATTTGGAACAATTTTCACTTGTTATCCAGGCTCAAATTCACAAAACGCTTTTCAGAATAGCAAACAGGGAAGATCCTGATCAGACTGCTTCTTCAGAAGAAGTCTGACCTGGGACTGCACTGTTTGTTTAGGCCTTTTTGGCTGGTAACTAGCATTAGAAATATTAGAACATTTACCATACCTTCTGTATTTGACCAAATAAGCACATTATGCATGTAACTTAAATCTTCAAAAAATATTGAAGAAAAAAGTGTTGATCCAGATCAGATGATTTCTGAAGAAGCTAGCTGATCAGGATCCACACTGTTTTCATATACAAGACTGAAGATGATTCAACATTCTTGCATAGAGACCTATTCATATAGCTGTTTTAACTCCTTGTCAAATGAACAAAAATCCATGTTCAAATCAGGAGATTCACGTGCTGTTTGAACATGGGTTTAAACTTGAAAATACTTAAAATGAGCCTTGAATTATTTACATGACGTTATACAAAAAGCGTTGTGGACCAGACTGATCATTTGCGGATGCTTTTGTTCGCGAAAACATTGAGTGCGGTTATGACATTGTGACAATGTTATGTCATACGATTTAGTCGAAAGTATACAGCCAACAGCATTTTGTTTAGAGAAATCCAGTGTAAGAAAAGCAATATTTTAATGTTTTAACAGCGTTTTCAGTGTGAATTTGGTTGGAATAAGGTAAAATATGCAAGAATAACAATCACACATGTATGTTTCATTGCATTAACACTTGCCAGGTCCCTGAGGAGATGTTTGAGCATCCCGCCTGTCGGCCTCGTGTTCAAACAGCTTCCTCCAGACCCGGCAAAAGTTAATGCATGAAAACACATGTGTGATCCCTACATTAATAATGAAATTGCACCACAGAATTGAGAATTGACCAGAAAACAAAAGTTCAAATAGTACAGATGGTACATTTTAAGTTGAATACGGTAATTCTATATATCCAGTTTCAATAAAGAGGTGGGTTGAGGGTTTTTATCTAATTGTTTCCTTTTAAATGCCCATCAGACAGTGATATTAAGAAATAAACCCTATACATAACCAATAAAGCTGAATGTCAAACCAATAGTAGCACTTTTCCCGCAATTCACAACAAATGGCATCGTCCCTCTCCTCTGCTTACATGGATGTATTCAGGGATTTTTCTACCTTTTTGAAGTCGGGGGCAAGGGGCCTTCTGAATTTGGGAGGGAAAATGTTTTAACCATCAAAATTAGGGAAAACTTGATGCAGCTTAAACTACTAGCTGTCTAAAAGAATTCTCCATTTTAAATTAGAAAAAAACAGTGTAGAGCTGTAACATGTAATTGCTCATGAAAACTTGCGTAAAAATGTGTATGAAATTCAGAATACATCTGTAACTTTGCTAAACTTGGTAGGATTTTAATGAAATTTTCATCAAAAAGTATAACCAAGAAATTGGAAATGGTACATGTAAGCACCATTTGGGAATTTTTGATGAATTTTAAATTGGGGAGTGGCCAATATTGGGCCCTGAACAAGGCCTAGGAAAATCCCTGGTATCGTACATGTAATTGCCTAGCCTATATTGCAAACAATATGGGCCCAGACAAGACTGCTTTAGGTTCATAGTGTTGGCTTCCATGCCAGTTAAAGTTTTCGGGAACACATTCAAATGTATGCAGAAGACTTAATTAGCAGACAACATTTTCATGACAAAAAATGATTGTCAGTTAATATAAGAATTGTGTAACTCAAATATATAGCTTCCTAAAATTATCAGCAGATGAAATTATCAAAGAAGACCAGTTATAACCCACTATTATCAAAAATTTGCATCAGATAAGACTTTCAAAATTTGTCCAGTGCTGTAACCCTTTGTGGACCAGAAACCCTAAAAGGGGTACTTTGACAAACTGTGAAGACCCAGATGAAATGCTGCATAATATAGCAATTCATCAGGGTCTGCACTACGTGTATAACAATCTTCAGAGAAAGAAATACAGTTTTTTGGAAATTAAAACCTATGACCCCTAAATATATACTCTTAACAGTATCAAACTTTATGGAAATTTAATTGGTCCTATAAGGATAAATCTAAATAAGATTTGATATTTCATGTGAATTGTCAAGCATTTTTTATACAAAATCAAAAGGATAGAAAAGTTTTTTCTTCTTCTGCAGTGGTTTTGTTTTGTTTAAATTGATGCTTTCCGTCTAAGTCATCAATTTTTCAGTCATGTGGAGACATTTCCTGGGTTAAACCAGTACTCTTAAAGCAGAGGCTTAAGTGTATGTCTGCTATAGGACACAACTCAGACAATAACAAAAGGATGAAAAACTACCCAGCATGCAAAGAGTTAAGGTTACCTGTTCTATTTTAAATGAGGCTTCCCTGTCGTCAGGAGGTAGTCTAGGCTGATGTAAGTGAGCATTGTTGGTAGTAGGAGTTGAGGTAGTTACGTTGACATCTGACTGTTTCGTCATCGCCATCGCATGGTGCATGTGTTCCGGCCGCGGCATGAAGTGTGGCGCCGTGACGGCAACAGCAGCGTTCTGCATCAAGCTTTCGTACGACAACGCATGCTGCAGAAGAGCACGCTGCTGGAGAGCGAACGCCTGGTACGCTGCTAGGTTCATGTGACCTGGGTTGACGGGAGGCTGTCGTGGCACTGGAGTTTTATAACTGTACAGTTTACCACGCATGTGAACATTTCTTTCATGGCGACGAAGATCATTGGACTGAGTGAAACATCTGAAAAGATACATGTACATTTAAATCAAATTATATAATAATTGATCTGTGACATGTGATTTCCAACAACAGGGCTTTTTCCAACAATTTTGGGAAAAGGCCCCTGGCCAAAATTGGGAAAAAATGATTAACTTAACAACAAAATTGGGAGAAATTAACAACATAGATCATAACAAGGCTAACAAAATATATCCTCGAAATCAAGTTATTTTAGAGATTGTATTATGCCAAGCATACCACTTAAGCACAAGTGTTAAAGTATCATTCTGATGTGGGTCATTGTTTCTCAAAAGTAGCAGTGGTCTCTAAAAAAAAGTAAAAAAAAAAAAAAATTTTTACTTTTCTTTTTTTGGAAAAACGGACATGGTATTGGGAAAAAAGGTGGCTATTTTCGATTGGGAATGGGGCCGAAATTTGGCCCCTAGAGATGGGCAGAAAATCCCCTGAACAATGTAGCATTTTGACAAGTGTTGACTCAGACTAGCCTGTGCAGCCTCCTTTTAAGTTTGGGAACTCGAAATAATGTTCAGTTAGTAGCCTAACAGTCATAGAGTATTCAGCTCTGATCAGATTGCGCGTAAAAGCAGGCTGGTCTGACTCTTTGCTGGTCGCACCTACCACATTTTTGTAAATCTCATGTCGCGGCTCATATAAACAATTAGATTTAATTACAACTGTATACATTACTCAATATTAGACTAGTAAAATGGCTGTCTGAATTTCTAGGACCTTTCAGGTACTTCTATGTCCATTAAAAAATTAAAGTGAGCAATTTTTTTTATTTAAGCCTTTGTATTCTGACGGATTTTCCCATACAGATAGATTCAATAAAGATGGAATTGTCCATTAATGATTATATATTTTAAGGGTTCACACTGGGACAGAACTTTTCAAATACATAATTATTTATGAACTTCAGTCCCTGAATATTGTATTTATCTCAGCAAACAGTGCATGCCCTGATAAAGTGCCCCACTTGCGGCACTTTATCTGGGTCTTCACTGTTTGTCATAATACTTCTTTAATGGTTTCCAGTAAGATTTTAGCATTTTAACTGTTATTGCACTATAGTTGCTTTAACTGAAACAAATATTCAAACTACATTCATTTCTTGTTGTATAACAAGCGTACAGTTTAAGCCACATGATTTGGAGGGTACAAAAGCCACACCCTAAACCAGCCAATAACATTTTTTGTTAACTGGTGTTATGTGTGATACTATGTTGTAGAATTCATGTGCATTAACACAGATCAAATCTATCAAATCATGAAAACTCACTTTATTCATTATATGAGAATTCAGGCCTTCAGATCTCAACTGAAACAATTTTATGTTGTGGGTATCTAAAAGAACCATCTCCATGATCATAATGGTTAAAAGCATATTTCTTATTGGATGAGAAAATGATTGGACATGTTTTGCATAAAAATGTTGCTTGCCTTGAGTTAAGAGTGCATAGCAAATATATTAACCCTTTAAGCGCCAATCACAACTGCAGCAGACGACAAATTTTGTGACATTTTTCCTAATTTTCGACAAAAATAAGGTATATTACATGAGAATCATCTGCCAGCAGACGATTCTCATGTAATATCATGCCTTCTTTGTTTTTTTTGAAAAAAAGCCGCAAAATTTGATATTGTCGTTGCTGCAAATTATAGGTGGCACTTTAAGGGTTATCTTTCTTATTTCTCAACCAAAACATATGTTGTGGGTACTCAAAAGAACCGTCTCAATGAGACGGTTCTTTTGAGCACCCAAAACAGATGTTAAAACTGATGGGTAAGAAAATGTGTACAATTTTATCTAAATATATTAACTTTCTTATTTCTCAACCAAAACATATGTTGTGGGTACTCAAAAGAACCGTCTCAATGAGACGGTTCTTTTGAGCACCATAACAGGTGTTAAAACTGATGGGCAAGAAAATATTTACAATTTTATCTAAACGGGTGAAATTTACAATAATGTACCTGTGACATATTTTACACTTATATGGACGTTCCCCTGTATGAACACGCTCGTGGACTTTCAAGTTGGACGACCACAGGAACGACTTTCCGCACGTGTTGCAGATGTAGGGACGGTCGGCACGATGAAGCTGCTCGTGTTTACGTAGTGTTGCAACTTCCCGAAAGGATCTCTGGCAGACCTCACATCTGTATGGGCGAGGACCGGTTGTCGCCGGTAACCGAATGCAGTTCTTGTCCCTCGCCTCATTTTCCATCATCTGCAAAGAAATTAAAGAATTCTATCAACATAGGGCCTAATTTCAAATTTTATTTGTTTTCCCTTACTCGACCGACCCTGAAAAAAGGCCCTACTCAAACAAAAATTATTTCAATTTTCAGTCAAGAATAATTTTTTTTAAAATTTCATTGCAACCCCAAGAGAATTGTCCAATGTAAACAGTGTTATCTTAGGAAATTGTTTGTGTATTAAATTTTATTGCCTATAGTAGGACTATACAGTAAAACAATTAAACCTGTCTAAAACAGCCACTCAAAGATATATGCAAAGGTCGTACAGACAAATGGGAGCTAAATGCAGGTCAAAAGAATTGCAGAATGCTCCCTGGGAGCATTCTACAGTACTATTGACCTGCATTATGTGATGTCTTTTTTGAGTGGCCTCTTAAGACAGGTTTTACTGAATACAATTAAGTGTTATAGGTATCCAATTTGAAATTTTTAGTTTAAAAAATCAAGTTTCCGAATGAGCCACCTATACCGGTAAAGCAGGGTCGGGTAAGGGGAAACAAAAATATGCTTAGGGTTGGCTACATGTAGGTCGCGTTAATTTAAGCAAAATATTTGAGCCTAAAATTGTGATTGTCTCTTTATTTTCTTACACATAATTTTTAGCATATGCCCAAAAGAATCGTCTCATTGAGACGGTTCTTTTGAGTACCCACAACATATGTTTTGGTTGAGAAATAAGAAATATAATTTTCAATAGGAGGCCTGTAAAGATAAAAACCAAAAGCTAATCCTTCAGGATCAGGGCCCGGAATTACAATGCCTCCATAAAGTCCAACTTATTCCATGAGGGGTCCAAATGCTAATTTCTATAGAAACCCATATAACTTGATATTTTCCGGGGGGCCCTCTGGATCTACACTTGTTATTTTGGAATTTTAACCGCTTGCTAAAAATAGCAAGTTATCGTTTTCTTACTATGTATAATTTTTGGAAATAAGTTGATGTGAGAATGTCTTAATTGTATTCACTTGTAAAAATAGCAAGTGACGGTAATTTCAACTTCCTTTTTGGGAAAAATTGCTAGCATTTAGCAATGTGATCCCTGGATACCTGCTAGTATGATAATAGTGCAGACAATCAAATTTGCCACTTGCAGCAAAAAGTGTGTTAAATAGTTCATGCAAACTCTGCCGCCTCCGCACCTGCATGTGACCGCGTCAGCACTAAAATCATTTTAAAAGATTCTTGATATGCAAGACAATCATCAATGACCTTCACTACTGTACTATATGAGCCGCTGCATGAAATTTCCGACATTTTGACAAGTGTAGACTCGGATGAGCATATGCAGCCTGCTCTTAGGCTTAGAAACTCTTAATGGTGTTCAGTCAGTAGCTAAACAATCATAGAATACTCAAGCGACTAGCAAAGGCTCTGATCAGACTGCGCGTATGCGCAGGCTGATCTGAGGCTTTGCTGGTCGCACATACCGCACTGTTGGAAATCTCATGCACTGGCTCATATATCGACAGCGAAAACATTCAGCATCGCACGTAGGCATTGTCGCACTGACCAATAAAAGAGTACAATCTTATTGTCTTGTCTGTCTCAAGCCAGACTCGCAGAAAAATCAATTCATTCATGTCCAACTGTACTAAGATGCTGCTATTGCAGCCATGTCCAGCAGTTCACTGACCAGGAAATATATCATTTAAGGGGGTTCAGTACATGTACACAGGTTTAGATATACAAAAGTTTTCAGCGTAGAAATGTGAATATTTTCTTACCCATCAGATTTAACATATATTTAGGATGCTCAAAAGAACCCTCTCATTGAGACAGTTCTTTTGAGTACTCACAACATATGTTTTGGTTGAGAAATAAGAAAATTATATTTTCGTTACACATTCTTAACTAAAGTCCTGATGTACCTAAATATAAGCCCATTAATGAGCCATGAAACAAAAATGTGTCCAGATGATCAGCAGCCCTCTTCCCTTCTCTTAATTTTGAAAGAAATCACTAGAAATGTGTCCAGAAGATAAGTAGCCCCCTCCCCTTCTCTTAATTTTAAGAGAAACCACTAGAAATGTGTCCAGTAGATCAGTAGCCCCCTCACCTAAATAATCTTAATTTTAAGAGAAACCACTAGAAATGTGTCCAGTAGATCAGTAGCCCCCTCACCTAAATAATCTTAATTTTGTAAGAAACCACTAGAAATGTGTCCAGAAGATCAGTAGCCGCCTCCTCCCCTTCTCTTAATTTTAAGAGAAACCCCAAGAAATTCGTCCAGAAAATCAGTAGCCCCCTCCCCTATATTATCTTAATTTTGAAAGAAACCACTAGAAATGTGTCAAGAAGATCAGTAGCCCCCTCCCCTTCTCTTAATTTTAAGAGAAACCGATAGAAATGTGTCCAAGGAGCTGCTGTGGTGTAGTGGATAAACCGCTTGCCTTGTTAACCAGGGGTCGCCGGTTCGATTCCGCGCTTCACCAGTCTGTCAGATGAGACTTTAAGCTGTGGCCCCATCTCCATATGACATTAGCTGTTGGCCGGACTTTAAACACAAACAAATAGAAATGTGTCCAGAAGATCAGTAGCCACCCGCTGTTATATCCTCACAAAGCAAAAATGACATAATTTTGTTGAATGAAGGGCAATAACTCTTGGAGATGATATGAATGGTTTTGGAACTTGTGCAAGACATTTTGCTTAAGAAGTATACTGTCCAAGTTTCATAAGTTACATTTGAAAATACTTGAATTAATGACAGAACATCGCACTATGCAATTCATGAACAAAGGGTAATAACTCCTAAAGGAATATTGCTATATGGACCGGATAGGCAGCAATCCAAAACGCTCTTAACAATCGACAAACGCAGATCAAAAATCGCTAGAAACAGTGGTTTCGATTGGCAATCAAAAACTCTGTTCTAACTACATTTGAATCACGAGTGTCGATAGCATTAAATTTAATGTTTAGATTGCCCCCTATCTGGTGTGAGTAAGAGACCCAAATGAAACAGATAGACACAAAGAAAGATTCCATGTAATAAAGAACTCACCATTAACAATTTCATTAGTCCAGAACGAATCTGTCTATAACAACACCTTGTATTAAGCAATCAAATTGTAAATATCCTTTTAAGTGCTAATGTTTATTAATTTTTCTGGATGTTTTCTGCTATTACCATACCTATGATTCCACGGCAGATGTCAACCAAACACAGGTTCATCAATTCAACTCTTTGTGTAATTTAATGTTCTGTGTAATTTTTCATGTATTTTTGTCAGCCGCTAATTGCATCAGTGTTAGATAGTTTGGATCCAGATCAGACTCGATGTTTTGTCAGACCTGATCTGGGTCCAAACTGTTTACAAAGGTTATCAGCAGATGACATAAGGTCACCAACAGAAAAAGTAACTGTCCATTTAACTCTGTAACACTCCGATTTGTGTACTTCAGAAACAATTTTTCGTATTTTTTTTTTACAAAATCAGCAGACCACTCGCAAAAGTGCATGCACAATTACCCAGCCTGCAAAGAGTATAGTCTTAAAAAATCTTGACATACACACATACAACCATAGGTACAGACAAACAAATAATTTGGAGTGCAAAATTGAGAATTAAGTTTAAGCGTTTATCTTGTGGGTGCTCAAAAGAATGGTCTCATTGATGTTTGTATGAGTTGATGCTTTGCTTAACAAAAATAATCCCAGTCAACAATTTTTCAGTCATGGCAGAACTTTTCCAGTCATGTCGAGACTTTTGCTGGGTTGAACCAGTAATTTAAACAGATGACTGGCTTACTCAAGGACACTAAGAAGAGCCTCTTGTGAGACTCAAACTTTAAGCGAGTCCTTTTCATCTCAAGTCAAGCAATCTACTACTGAGCCACTCTGAGCCTCTGACCTCACTCGTACCTGTCTCTGAATGAGACAGCTCTTTTGAGTACACCCATAACTTATGCTTTGGTTCAGAAATAAGAAAATTAATTAAATGACACACTCTCGACTTTGGGCCTCACTGTACAAACTCCAATTTCATAGTAACACTATATAGACACTAAATATAAATCAAGTTTTTTTTATATTTCCTATTTTAATCCATCAATCAAACTGGTGTTTTATGACCTAATTTCCATCCATTCATAATTGCACTTTTATTATGCAAATTATTCATTCATTACATAAAAGTTTATAAAGTACATATCGGTTGAAACTAGTACAAGTTCACTTATGAAAATTACTTAATTTTTAGCCACTCTCCATCTCACATACATACAGTCAATATCATATGGCATCTTAAAATGTTTCTGAATCAACAATGATATCATATACAGAAAAAAAAATCATTAATGTATACAGCTACTACTCCTGAGAAGAGGGCGGTAACTGCAAATTACTTTTCTTATTTCTCAATCAAAACATATGTTGTGGGTACTCAAATGAATGGTCTTGGTGAGACGGTGCATTTGAGCACAAAAAAATTACGTTAAGACCCATGGATAAGTAATTAATCACAATTTTATGCTAAAAATAATTGCTTATCAGAACCTATGCATATACATGGCTATTACTCTTGTTAATGCTGGGGTCAACAGCCTTAATACTTATCCTGCTAAATAAATTGACATGCTTTATATCTTTACTTCTGTTTTCCAGATAGGCACCTTACGTCCACACAGGCAAAAGGGAAAACAGTGTAGCTCCTGATCGGCTTCTTCAAGCCAGCTGATCAGGGTCTATTCTGGTTCAGTAGGACAATAGAGTTGATATACAGTTATGGATAGTGATTTCCGTAGGCCAAATTGGGGAGAAAGTTGTAGATGCCCTAGATTTTCTAGTTTCTATTAAAGCAAAACAAATTATGTGAGATTTTAGGAGATGCTTCCAATTACATGCAGCATCAGCCTGTGTATAAGCCTGTAATAAAAAAGGCCCAAAAAGTCTCAAACAAGTCATATGTTTATTAATACAGTTATGGGTCTCATTCAACTTGGGGGTAATTTTAGTACAGGTGTGCGAGCCAGTTTTTTTGAAACCTACCAAAATCATATACTTGGTCTTCGAAAAAAAAATGACCTATTCATATACTTGATTGAACAAAATGTTTTAATACATATATTCATACACTGTTCTTTGATTTTTTATACCCTCTTAATTTGCTATCGATCTGTTAACAAAGTTCACATTTTGGTTTCTGAGCTGAATATCTGGGCAAATATATGAGTATTTTCAAACAGGGATGTCAGAAAATGGGATCAATGATGAAAAACAGGGTTGGTCGTATACTTGGTATTGGGAAAAAGGGTGGATATTTTCAATTGGAAATGGGGCCGACCGAAATTTGGTCCCTATGGCCCCCTAGAGAAGGGCGGAAAATCCCCTGGACAAGAGTTAAAGCCATCTAGAGCTCGGACAGTAACCTGGTGCATCCCCTGCGAAATTTTGTTCTACAAATTGGAGGTGTTCTAGAACTGTTCTAGAACATTTAGAACTGTTCTAGAACTGTTCTAAACAGGTAAATATGTTCGTTCTAGAACTCATGTTCTACAACTGTTCTAGAACATTGTTATAGAACAAATCAAACACATTCTAGAACTGATTTCCATTCTATAAGTGTTCTTGAAATATTCTAGAACATTTTTAGAACAAATCAAGAACTAGTTAGTTCTACAAATGTTCTAATAATATTCTAGAACATTTTTAGAACTTTTCAAGAACAAAATAAGTTGACAGAAACTTCTAAAAATGATTCAAATGAAGTTCTAGAACATTTGTCCTACTTTTTAGAACTAGTTAATTCTACAAATATACTAATAAATTCTAGAACATTTTTGGATCTTCTCAAGAGCAGAAAGCATCAGGTAGCTCAGTGGTTGGGCACTTGCCTCTGGTTCTAGAGGTCCCAGGTTCAATCCCTGCTTGTGGTGAGGAAACTTTCTGTGTCCGAACATGCTTTCTCTGGTGTCATTTGCAGGGATGACACTAGATAAGTGCATGGTCCTTTGGATCGTACGTTAACTGGATGTCCCCTTTGAAGGGAAGGTCACCCCTTGAGCAGGTTAAAGAACCCTACAGTAATTTAGATATGGTTAATTACTTGTAGGCTTTCATCCTGCAACCTGGAGTGTACAAAGTACACTTGCCAATAATACTCCCAAGCGAGGGTCTGGCAGTATATAGAGAAAGAAAGAAAAAAAGGGCAAAACAAGTAAAAGAAAAATCGAATTAAGTTCTAGAACTCATTTAGTACTTTTATAGAACCAGCAAGTTCTAGAAATGTTCTAAAAAGTTCTAGAACATTTTTAGAACATTTAAAGAGGAAGCATGTCATAACCAGATGGATGATGGGAAAAAAATGGCTGCAAGAATTGGAGGGAAAATGTGGAGGCTCTTAAAAACATTTGTTTGGGAATTTCTAGATGGCAAACATGATAGTAGTTTTTCCTGAGACAGTGAGTAGACCTGAGAAACAGTTTCTCTAAGGTTTTAAATGTTGATAAATGGTGGGGTTGTTGTTTGTAAGTTTTTTTAGCAAATGCAGTACAATGTTTTGAAATGGGTGGGGTAATACAGGGTCACCTGGTGGCATGTTACCACAATGAGAAGATGATCATGGCTTAATTGCTATAAACAGAGGTTGAGCAGTTAACATCCAATAAGTTTTCCAAAAACTACAATGTTACAGTTTTGCAATAAATGTTATTTATTTTTCAATTCACTGATAATTCGGGAGAAATATTTTACTGAAATTTACTGAACCAGCAAGTTCTACAAAAGTTAAAAAATGTTCTAGAACATTTTTAGAACAGTTCTAGAACAAGCATGTCATTATCATTAATTTAACCAGATTGATGTTGGGAAAAACATGGCTGCCATAATTGGAGGGATTATGAAGGCTGAGCCCAAAAAGCACTTGTGGCAGTTTCTAGATAGCAAATTGACAGTATTATAGTCTGGGACAGTGAGTAGGCTTGAGACACAATTTCTTAAGTTTTAATGTTAATTGTTGCTGTAGTTGCTGTTTTTCCATGGTCAGATGCATGAGAATGTTTTGAATTGGGTGGGGTAACAGGGTGGCAATAACTAACAACATTTAGGCCAACTAAGGGCCCCTATAATAATTATCCTCCAGTTGATGTTTATTTATTTATTGTGTGATTACTTATTGGGGTTTTAAACCAATGTCAACAGTTTCCCAGATATATAAAGGTAGCATTCGATGGAATCTTATTTCGAAACCCGATATGGGACATTTTTGGAGAGGTGTTCAACAACTGTTTTAAAAAAAGTTCAGTTGTATTAGAACATTTGCAGAACAAACCACTAGAACATTCCTGAAATTGTTCTTAAACTATTCTAAAATGCTCTAAATAAATTCAGGGGCATTAATAGAATGTTTTTATGACATGATTTTTGAAGAGTTGTCTACAGTTTTTCCAGAAAATTTCTAAAGGTTTGTTCTGGATCAGTTCTAGAAGAAGCCAAGGTTTATTCTAGAACAGTTCTAGAACAAACCATTAGATCATTTCTGGAATTGTTCTGGAACCATTCTAAAAATGTTCTAGAATGATTCAGACATTTATAGAACGTTAAATGAGACATTTTTAGGGATGTTCTACAGTTGTTCCAGAAAAATTCTAAAGGTTTGTTCTAGATCAGTTCTAGAACAAACCAAGGTTAATTCTAGAACAGTTCTAGAACAAACCATTAGAACATTTCTGGAATAGTTCTGGAACCTCTCTGCAGATGTTCTAGAACTATTCCGAGACATTTATAGAACGTTAAATGGGACATTTTTTAGGGTTCTTCTACAGTTGTTCCAGAAAAATTCTAAAGGTTTGTTCTAGATCAGTTCTAGAACAAACCAAGGTTAATTCTAGAACAGTTCTAGAACAAACCACTAGAACATTTCTGGAATAGTTCTGGAACCATCTACAGATGTTCTAGAACTATTCTGAGACATTTATAGAAAGTTAAATGGGACATTTTATGAGGGGTGTTCTACAATTGTTCCATAAAAGTTCTAAAGATTTGTTCTGGAACTGTTCTAGAACAAACTTGATTTGTTCTAAAACTGTTCTAGGAAAAACTTTTAGAATTTTCTGGAACTTTTCTAGAACAAATCTTTTGACCTTGGCTAGAACATTTGTAGAACAAAAAATTGTCCCATTTAACGTTCTACATCTGTCCCATAAACGTTCTAGAACATATCTAGAACAGTTCTAGAACATAGTTCTAGAAAATTCTAGAACTCTTCTAGAATGGTTCTAGACCATTTCGCAGAGGATGTGACAAATGCAATATCAATAATATAGTAGCCTGCTTCTTGTCAGTATCAGGTTATTGACCTATCAGCTAATGATGCTGAATCAGATCCTCTTAATGTACTAGTGTCGTCTGCTGATAACCTTTGTAAACAGTTTGGAACCAGATCAGGCCGGACAGTACGTCCGGCCTAATCTGGATTCAAACTATTTGACACTCTGATGGTATTCCTGAAATAAGTTTTCATAGGTTGATTTTTTTCAAAAATCAGCAGACAACAACTAAAAAATGAACAATTACCCAGCAGACAAAGAGAAAGATGAAAGAAGCCTCAGAAAAAAAATAGTATGTCTTTGTAAATGCATAAGATGAGTACTTCTTTGTCCGCTTAACTCTGCATATGCTGGGTAATTTTTCATGTTTTTTTTGTCGTCTGCTGGTTTATTCAACTTTTTACAAAAAATTCTTGCAAGAATAAATATTAGCATGTCAAACAGTTTGATCCAGATCATTTTGTTTGATTTGATTCTTTACGTCCCATCAACATTCTTTCAGTTATGAACCAGTACTAAGCTAGGATTAATGTTCTTGCTCAAGGACACAACGCAGTGACGCCGGTGAGACTCGAACCTACAGCCCCTCGAGTCAAGCACTCTACCACTGAGCCACTGCGCTCCCACATGAATCCAGATCAGATCTGACATTTTGTCTGGTCTGATCTGGGTCTAAACTGTTTGCAAAGGTTATCAGCAGACAACACTAGCTGTTAAGCAGGTAATTTAGATGAAGCTATAGAATATGAGCCGTCACATGTGATTTCCAACATTGTGGCATTTTGACAAGACTAGTGTAGACTCAGGTGAGCCTGTGCAGCCTACTTTTAAGCTTAGAGACTCCAATTGATGTTCAGTCAGTAGCTTAACAGTCATAGAATATTAAAGTGACAAGCAAAGGCTCAGATCAGACTGGGCGTATGCGCAGGCTGATCTGAGGCTTTGCTGGCCGCACATACCACATTGTTGGAAATCTCATGTTCCGGCTCAATTATGTCTTTGTTAAAATGCATGTGATAACTCTTTGCCTGCCAGTGTGCTGATAATCTTTGCAAACAGTTTGGACCCAGATCATGCACAACTGCAATTTGTTTTAGTTTAGAAATAAGAAAAATAATGTATACCTCTAGGCCAGACTGAGGCAAGGCAAGCAAATGCGAAGTTCTTCAGTATTTTACCTGAGACTTCACTGTTTGCCAAACTACCTGTGAGGGAGCGCAGTGGCTCAGTGCTTGACTAGAGACTGAAGGGCCACGGGTTTGAGCCTCACCGGCGTCACTGCATGGTAGTTCTTGAGCAAGACACATTTATCCTAGCTTAGTACTGGTTCAACCCAGTGTGACCCGTCCCTATATAACTGAAAGGTTGTCGAATGGACGTAAAGAATCAAACTACCTGTTTATTGATTTCCAGAATACAATTTAACAAAGGGTTTACTCTCTGCATGCTGCGTAATTGTTCATGCTTTCGTTGTTGTTTCTTGAGAATTTTTTTAACAGTAACATAAAAAATTTATTTCAGGAACACTATCAGAGTGTCAAACAGCTTGGATCCAGATCAAGACCGACAAATTCTGTGGATCCTGATTTGGGTCCAAACTGTTTGCAAATTAAGATCATGATTAGCAAATGACCAAAAGCACCGTGCACTTAAAGTATACTTGGAGAGTCTTACATCTACCATATATATTTTAATAAGCACACTGTTTCAAAATTGAATACCTTCTTTTGAAAACAATGTGGATCCAATCAGCTGGCTTAATCTGATGAAAATTTAACCATTAATGCGCCAGTCGCAACAAAAGCTGTCTGCTTTTCTCGTCTGCTGAAATGTTCAAGAAGCCTCTATGGCAAACAGTGTGGGCCTAGATCAGACTTTAAGGGTTAAAATGAACATCCTCTATGCAAACAGACGTGATCCCGAGAATACGGCATCTGATCTGGATCTGCAATGTTTGCATATGTCTCACAAAAAAAAATGCTAGGCTTACATGGGTTATACCAAGGGAAACTCTTGACATTGAAAAAAGTATTGACTCTGGGGACCCTGAGACCACCCTGGAAAATTAGCTCTTAAAGGGCCAATCACAACAAAAGTCGTCTGCTTTTCTCGTCAGCTGAAATATTAAGGTATCTCAATGGCAAACAGTGTGGACCCAGATCAGACTGCTATAGGAGCAGTCTGTTCTGGGTCCAGTATTGTATACTTAAATTTGCCAGTAATGTTAGGCAATTATTTGCAGCAGACGACTTCAGCAGACGACATTTTCAGATGAACTTTTCTTGACGCTTTAAGGGTTAGAAGAGGCTATTTGGTTTTCTTTTATTAATCTAAGGCTTAGAAATTCTAATATGGACATTGGGCTCAATTGCTTCTCAGGGGATGACTAAATTAAAAAAAAAAAAAAACGTCGTCAGGACCCACAACATTTTCTGGATCCGCGCATGAAGAAACCAACATGGTCATGATGGTGTGTGTTTTTTTTTATGCCCATGTGCGCTTACCAGGACAAATATGGTATTCAGCACCTAGGTTTTAGAATCATTACTGTAGTACTGCAGAAATAAGCCACTGGACAACCTGGGATCATCACAGCTTTTCATACAAAGCAAATATTTTCCCACTTTTTCACGTTTACCTAATCTCTTAACAAAGGCTTCTTTAGAATGTTTACGGCCAGGTAAAATAGGCCACTCCCGTGTGTAAACACTCACACGCACTTTTAAAGCTTATCGCTGACGACCCATTTACATGTCAACTCAATTAGAAAATACAAATTCAACATCCATCAATTTACATGCTACATGCTTTATCGCTGACCACAGTCGATCGGTCAGTGACCGCTGACAGTGGCCGCTAGCCAACAAGCGTTCAGTGAACTTAGATAGCCTGCATGTCGTAGCGACTTGACCCTGTTGCGCAGGTTTGCGCACAAGGTCAGTTTATTAAAAGCCCGTTTTCTGTGTAAATAAACAATGCTTTGAGAACGCAGTTTGACTAAATGATAGAAAAATGAATAATGTATCAAAATGACACAGAGATCGTTGCGATCGTTCACTTAAAACAGTAGATTTTGTCAGTTTTATAGGTGATCTGCTCGCGTAATAATTGCTCAACAATCGAATCGCTGCAACAATAAACCTCGCTGGCCACCTGTCCGCTGTGGCGCGAACTAGCACGCGCTGACAAACCAATTAGCAACACATCTAATGCAATTTAATTACAACGTAAGAAGTGTCAGTTTGATTTTCAATGAATAAGTAAACATTAAATTAAAGAACAAACCTTGTAAATGAAAATCCTCAGCCGCGCATCTTCGAAATTGATTTTTTGTAAACAAATGGCGGCTTATGCTCTTTGTACCTATCTCTTAACTGTTACACTGACCTACATTCCTCACTGCACACGTGATCGCATTTATCGGCCAATCACGGCTTCCGTAACGGTTGCATAATGAATACATTAGTTTATCCGATAAAAGATTTTTTGCGTGTTGAACATGCTTCATGCCAAAGCTTTAAATTATGCTTTACAGCACTGAATACCTATGGTCGAGAAAATATGTAATTAAAAGGTTAATGGATAAAATGATAATTAATAAAAAGCTGAATCAAATAAAAAATATTATCTAACCCTTTAAAGCGCCAATACGATAATTCTTAATGAAAAAGCATTCCTTTTTGTTATTTTTGAAAAAAAAAACAAAACATCAAAATTAGAAATTCTCGTCTGCTGCAAAATATCTCGGTCCTAGAAAATAAAGGTGCCGCTTTACAGGTAAATAAATAAAATAAATAAATAAATAAATAAATAAATGCCACCTTCGGGCAGTTTTTCGCTAAACAACAACAGACGTTAACCCAGGCCATTAGACATGTTTCACTGGAATACAAGGATTGGCGTCGATAGATACATGCATGAAAATGTTACATTACAGCATAAGAGAGAGAGAGAGAGAGAGAGAGAGAGAGAGAGAGAGAGAGAGGCGGTTTGGCCGGGGGTAGGCATGCAGTGTCGGGATATATGGAAAGTGTTCGTTATTTGAAAGTGTCACCGAAAATAGTTATACATCTAGTAAAGAGTACTTTCAAAAAATAAGGCACTGCCCCGGCTCTTTCCTAAGGAAACCGTCAGTCATTGCGCTCAGTTTACGTACGATTTCTTAAATTAGCCTATACACACACGCGCTTGCATAGTACATAGCATAGCCATGCGCAGATCCAGAAAATTTTGCCAGAGCGGGTCCAACTCTGACAACGTTTATTTATTTTTTTTTTTTTTTGATGAGGGCAGAGAGGATCCAAATAGCACTAAAAGAGGGCCATCACCGGACCGTCAGCGAAACGCCATTTAAATGGCGTTTCGCTGGCGGGCCGATGGTGGCCCAACATTGAATGCTGGCTTGGTACTGAGCTTTGTGATTTATTCAGGGGATCTGGACCAGTATTGCTAATAAACCCTATATTTTTGTGATTTTTCAGGGGGGGGGGGTGTCCGGACCCACCGTCCTCCCCCTCTCGATCCGCCCTTGATAGCCATTTTCCATATCAATGGTTTGACAGGGTTCTTCAGACTGCCTGGCAGAAAATGGTGCGGCAGATATTCTGCATAATTTGGGCCTGGTATTTGCTCAGGGAGAAGAGCACAGCGGTAGAAGGATTGATCGTCGCACAGGGCGCTGCCTCTTTTCATGACATTAGCGTTTAATTGGTCGTTTACTGAATTTCTCTAAGATGTAAAGTTTCTTTATCTCTGATGACAAGTTACAAGGCACCCTATAATCAGGGGTCAAGCGATCGAACCTTCGCTTTGATAGTTGCTTTAATTACTATAATAACTTTTTTTCATTTCACGCGTACGGCACATGTATCATGCTCATATTAACCCTTAAAGCGCCCGCAAAAATAATGCATCTGAACTCGTCTGCTGACCAATGTAAGTAAGACAAACAGTGTGGACCCAGAGCAGACTGCTCCTGTAGGTGTAGCAGAAGTGACTACAGATTCACAAGCAGTACTACTAGTCTAAAATCTCAGAAATCCGGTCAAAGGGAACAAACTCTTACACAACCAGCTTTGCAATCAACAAATTGGGCTTCAGCCACGCCGGTTCTTTACGTCCCAGTCAGCAATTTTTTAGTCATGTCGGAACGTGTCTCCCTGTGTTGAACCAGTTATAAGCCAGGATTAATCTGTCTTGCCCAAAGACACCCGCAACCCCAGCACTCTACCACTGAGCCATTGCGATCCCTCCGATTCTTCAGACGCGAGTTAAGCATGTTCAGGCTAATTTCAAACTGAGTTTTCCCGACACGTTCCGATTAGCTCCAAGTCCTCCCGAATAGAAAAAATATCTGGCCAATAAAATAAAAAAAAAAACTTCCCAAGAACGTGACATTATATTTGTATAAGCATTGCAGATAGCGAAAACGTGTGCGAATTTATGTAGCTAACGTACGCGGCCCTAAAGTCGTCACCTTGACGCATTTAAGCGACAGCCCTGGATAAGCATTCTCGCGAGACCTGACGATACCTCATCTAGATCTCTCGCATTTCGCCCTTTGCATCATGGGTAACTAGCGATATTTGGCTAGTCTCGTTCAATTCTCGCACTGCTGTAGTGACAGAATTTATTGTTAATAATAGCAAAAAGTTAAACTTTTGACAGTATATCATTTCTCTTTTAGTCAATATTTTCTGGATGTAAAGCCCAGAGTCATGCAAGCACTGATCACATAATTTATTTTAAATAAAAATGGCGGCTCAATCCCAGTGTGCACCGAGCGAAAGGCGACAGGTTTGTTCGTGCTAACGAGCTTCCTGTGCGACAATGCTGGATAAGAGACACTCACTAGCTTAACCATCCAGCTAGGGGATAAACAAAAGAAAATGGCTTGAAACTACCCGAAAATAACGTTTAAAGACCGATTTTGTCAAGAGGGGTCTGTCTGACGACTTTAGGGCCACCAAGACCTAAAGTCGTCAGTGACTAGGCCCTAAGGTCGTCGACGATGTGTGGTGTTTTTGTGGTACTATACGCGCAGTAAAAGTCTGAGTGGCGCGGCTTATTTATCGAACTTGGGTTGTGTTTGGTCCCAGAGACGTCCTGGTGGTCTGAGCACTGGTGCCATGGTGTATGGGTGTTCTAGACATGAGTGATCGCGTTGGTAGTCGTAGGCGTGTACTATATGTCTAAGTGGTGGTGGAGGTCGTCTAAGGGATGCACTGGTCATCTGAGAGTCGGTGTTTATGGTCCCAGGAACGTACTGAAGGTCTAAGTGGTGGTGTTGGTGGTCCTATGGACGTACTGAAGGTATGAGAAGCAATGTTTGCCGTCGTAGGCGTGTTGTTTAATTGAGTGACGGTGTTGGTGGTCGAATGGACGTATTGAAGTTTTAAATGCCTATTTGTGGTTCAAGGAACGTATTGAAGGTACGAGTTGCGCTATTGGTGGACTTACAAGACATATTAAAGGTCTTAGTGGGCATGCTACTAGTCCTTAGGGTATTTTGTTGCCCTGAGCCTTTATGTGTAATGAAGCTTTACGTGGTAGTGGTGGTGGTGGTTTGGATGTATACTGGGGGGGGGGGGCGATGATCCTATAAACACACATGAGCGTACATTTATATGCTTAAACTGAATATTTGAAAGACAGTGTTGGTCGAATACATGTCTTTTTTCAGGTGTTAATAGTCCTGTAGGCGTACTGAATGTGGTTGCCATGCATGAGTCACTTTATGAGTAACCATGTCTTTGGAGTTTGCAAACTATACTGATTCAAACTGGCATGCTCAGCCACAGAGAAAGTTGACAATTATGAGCATTTAATATACTATCTAGACAACGAAAACAAAGAGCCGATCAGACCATACAGACTATTATAACCCTGACACATCTACGGCACTGCCCTGACGCATTGATCAGAGGTTAAACCTCAGCACTTAAGCCCCGCTATGTGCCTGGTATCCATGGCCCCTAAGGGGTTGGAGATACAAATGACTGTTGCATAAAACGAGTCAAAACTCATTGTTTTAGCAGAGACGAATAGAGTTAACAGGCAGAAAAATCACTCATTTTTATGAAGCCCAAAAGTCGGCAGGCCGGACCTAAAGTCGTCATCTCACTTTCCAACCTATTATTTCTGTTAGAGGTTGTCAAATCGGTCAAAAGGACGTAATTATTGCTAATTCGATATCTTCTGTACATGTAAAAACGCATGTGTTTATGTGGGACAGATGTACAGTTAAGTAATTTTGTTTCGCCGGATCGATATCAATATCGCCTTCAACTCTCGACAGACTCACAATTTTGCATGCAATTGGGTGCCCCCATTTCAACGCCTACCACGCGGACACCTTTTATACGGTGGCTGTACTTTATATATCAATGCACAGGGCAGATAATTTCCTTTCAAATGATGCCCCCTCTAAGAAGTTTTGATGATGTGGACGGAAAAGAGAGAGGACAAAAGAAAACTGACGACCTTAGGGCTATGACGACTTTAGGGCCGCGTACGTTAGTTTGACTTCCACATTAGGCCTACCAATGATGTTTTTGACGAGATTTTGAGTAATTCTTCAAAATGGTGAAATGTTTCATAAACACCGACTCAGACAGTGACGTACTCAATACTGACGTCAGAATGTAAACTACCACGGGTGCTGTTTTAAAAAAACAACATAAAATTGGTTTTCGAGGTAACAAACATACAAAGCGGCGCTAAGTGGCCCCTTACAACTAATCCTCACTTCGTATGCAATATATACAAGCCTGTTTGCTTACAAAAAAGAATTTCTTTTGGCGTTTTTATGCTGGCCTCGAGCACATGGCTGCTCGGTCTCGTGGTACTACCTAGCGGAACAAAGGGGGAGTTCCACCATATATGGAATTTACATAGGGTTTTGCCCACGTACAAAATTTTATAGAAATTTGTAGAAAGATTGTCTATTACATGCATTTGTGAGTTCAGTTGTTAAATTTAAATAATTTTAAATTTTAAAATTAAAAAAATGAACACACTAATTAAAAAGGGCCCTAGGCGACAAGATTTTTGATTTCTAAACCTAATTTATTCTCAACATAATGCCTAGTATTTTGTAAATATGTATGAACCATATATACTTAAACGCAAAAAATTCACAACCGTTTTATATCTGTGTTTTCTTCAGTATGGACCATGTTAGAGTATTCATATACGCGTATTTTATGCTCCTGCACAATGTGATATGATTTACCATTAATCGGTTTTGATCATACTCTTCATTCTGACGTTATAATGACGTCAGTGTTTTTAAACAATTTACGTCTAGCATTAAGATAGTTATCTCGACTTGAAAACAAACGTTGCGATGTGATAGCCAAATGCCGTATCTGACGGAAAACATTTTAATGTTTAACAATTAACGTTTATTCGCGCTCAAAGTCGCTGCGTTTCTTTGTTAACGTCAACCAATTTTATCAAAATTGTTCATTTTATTCCCTTATGTCGCGCGATACTTTTGTCTTCTATGCAACGTGTTGAAGGCTTACACATGTGACATTAAAAAACTCAATTATTGACATTCAGCTGTGCTTAAATGGCCAAATACGTCAAACATTGATGGTTTTACGTTGACGTAATGAACGGTAACAAATGCATAAAATAACCTGCTTTGATTTGTCTACCCTTCTGCTTTTGAAAACAGATAATGGTTAAACACCTTTTCCGAATAAAATGTAAGGTGGTGTAACACTGTAACTCGATAAAATGTAAGGTATTGTAACTCTGTGATATTTCAAATTTGGGTTGTCTTACATTTCTTGTTCAAGATCGGCAGTCGTAAGTCTCACTGGTCTGATTCTCATGTTGTTTGGATGGCATATAATTGGATTTGTTAATCACAATATCATGGGGTAAAATATTTGGCTCAAAAAGAAGGAAATAGCATTTTATTAAGAGTTGCGAAACTTTTGCGTTTAAGTATATGTATTTCAATGTATAAAATAAACAAGTCCACATCAAATTTGTTTGAAGGTACCCCTAAACTGAACACTTTGAAAATATTTTCAACAAATTAAATTGCCAATTTTGCCTAGTTGCTGTTCTTGTCAACCTATGAAATTTATATCAAATTTGTCCACACACGTGTTGGTTATAATCGTAAAATCTCAAGAAAAAATAAACCCGGTAAAATTCAGTTTTCTGAATTTCAATTTTAATGATCAAAATTTTGCAGAATGTAAAATTCAAGATTTTATGTAAACTTCCAGCAGTATGCTCAATTTTCATAGAATTCTGTTCTGCACAGGCATAGATCTTGATGATATTATGCAAATTGACTGTTTGGCCTATTATAAGTATTTTGTTTTCTATCGCTGTTCATTGGTTGGTTACAACATATGGTATTGTGTAGTATGTGATTATAAGGGTACCCCCCAAGTGAGCCAAATCCGAATTTCTAAAATTGATAATTATTAGAATAACCTGGGAGTTCTAGCTTATGTGTGCGGTACATACATTACCATATATATCACATAAAATGGTTAAAATAATGTTTGTTAGAATATTTACTCAAATTCAGCTGTACAAATGATATCAACAATGTTTGGGTTTTAATTATGGTGTGTTACAGTTTTTGTCAACCTTTCTCATCTATATATAATTTGACTATATGTATAAGGATAATATTCCCAGAAATATATTTTGTTTGAATGGTGAGTCAGACTTTAGTTAAATGAATAAATATTATTGAATTCATTATTAATATTTACGCCTAGTTTTACAGAATTGTTTAGTATGTCAGCATTATGATTATGAGGTCATTTGAGAATCAAATTCGTGATTCTACAACCACGATGAAAATAACGTTTCACCTCGTCTAATTAAAGTAAGTAAGGTTGCAAAGATCAGGAATCGATACAATTAAGTACCACACCTGACCCAGGATACCAATGGGAAAGTGACAAACTCACAGTAGACACCACAAACGAAAGCCAAGAGGTCAGCCCTTTCCCAGCAGGTGACCACAAAGCACATATAAACAGACGCACACAAAACATAGCAAACACAAGACAGAACAAAAACATAAAAGATCCACAAAAGAAGCACCGCCTTGGAACGGTCAGTAAAATATTTTACTGGAGGGCTTAAACCGGTTTAACGGCGCCAACCTCACCCTTAATTCAGATGTGGATCAAGACACATAGATATTTGGTTTGCATGAAAGACCCCTAACTTATCAATGCATCATCTCCTAAAACATATAAATCAAGATATAACAAGGAGAAAAAGCAAGGATAAGGACTCAACAGTAAATTAAACTTAATACCGGAGCAAAAGAAATCCAACAGGTAAACCCCGGTGGGCCCGACAAACAGCCAAAGCATCAGGCCCCTACCATCTCATCAATAGATAAGTCTTTAAGTCGGAACCATCATAGAGTCTGAAGTCCGACCCACCGGCGTGCAGATGTTCAGTATGTATACATTCAAAAATTCGCTAAGTGTTTCTTAATATTTGAAAATCCATTTATAATCTTAAAAAGTATCGTTTTTATTTTCATCAACTCCCTTTCTATTTATTAGAGCAGTTTTAAAGCTTTTGTTGGAATATTAATGATTTTAATGATAATATATACCATGAAGGCAACATTTCTAAAATGCCAGATTTTGATGTTTTTTCTGTTTTGGAATTTAAAAAACCTAAAAGTAGATCTCATGGTAAACGTATAAATGGCAACATTAAGCGCAAAATTTGTACTGAAAAACGCTTAAATACTTCTCTAAAGGATCTTTCCTTGGCTTTAACTAATCATGGTCGGCATGGCTTATTTTCATTTTTAAGTTCCTTGCCTATCTCAGTTTTACGCAATTTAGAGTTAGAGGCTAATAAACTTTACGATAGAGCAAACAAATTATATAAAGCAGCACTCCTTACAAGGTGTTATGTTCAACATTTCCTTAGTCCTTATATCGATTCTGAGGTCAACCATAAACGACATTTTATCAAAATTCCATTCAGTAACAAAGGTATTGAGTTTATTGATTTACATAGTATCTTCAAGGATAATTCAGTGATTTCATCTATTCCAAATTACTTTAATAATTCTGAAACTCCTATCATTTGTTATAAATATAACAAACCTATTAGGTCTACGATATTTAACTTTAATAAAATTGTAAATGATTTAGATATAGATTCCAATACTCCTGCCTCCTGAGATTGTAAAAATTCAAATTATTTATATCCCTCTGCAGGGCATGTTATTACAGGTAATCTAAATGTCATTCCTGGCGCTAGAGTTCGCAATATCATTTCTAAAGGTCCTAAATATAGATTTCCCTCTAATATCGATTTCTCTAAATGTCGTAGAGATTGCTGCTTCTTTAAATGACTTTAGTAATCGTTGGTGCAAATGGGAAAATGTTGAACCTGATGCCTTGAAGGAATGGAAGAATAACATTTTTAAAATCATTGATACTAGTATTTCATTTTACTCTCGTAATACACATCTTTTGCCCCCTAAACCTAAATCTTCTTTTCGTCATCTTAAACGAGGTATCCAGGATTTTCATATGAACTATGTTTTGGTTCCAGCAGATAAAGCTGCTAACAATGTTGTAGTTGTTTGACGATTGTATTATATTGACACTCTTAAGCATGAGCTTGTTGACACTAATGCTTATAAACTGCAGCCTTCTTTAAGTGAAAGGGTGATTGTTGAAGGGCATGGTTGTCATACAGCCCTACATTTTGGTGTCAAAGCTAAAGAAAATCAAGACAAAGTTCCTACGTTGTACTGGTTACCTAAACTCCATAAAAAAAACCTATAAAGCAAGATTTATTGCTAATTCTAGTTCTTGTACGACAACAGAACTTTCTAAATTGTTAACCTCGTGTCTTACAGCTGTTAAAAAACATGTTATCAAATATTGTGAAAAGGTATATGAGAGATCTGGTAAAAACCTATTTTGGTCTATTAAAAATTCAGGTGAAATTTTAGATAAACTTAAAGCTAGAGATTTCAATGCGACCAGTTTGTCTACTTATGATTTTTCTACTTTTTACACTACTTTACCTCATAATTTAATTAAAGATAAACTTATTGATCTTATTGGAAGAACCTTCCAGAGAGAAGGCTCTCCTTACCTTGCATGTAATGACAGAAATTCATTTTTTTACTTCAGAAAAGCCTAAAAAATACCATGCATGGTCGTGTCAAAATGTATGTGATGCGCTAACCTTTTTGTTGGACAACATTTTTGTTCGATTTGGCACCAAGCTCTATAGACAAGTAGTTGGGATTCCTATGGGCACTAATTGTGCTCCCCTGGTTGCAGATTTATTCCTGTTTTGTTATGAGAGGGACTTTATGATGTCTCTTTCTGATGATAAGCAGGCTGATGTTATTGATGCGTTTAACACTACTTCCAGATATTTGGACGATATTTTAAATATTAATAATGTTTATTTTGACAATATGGTTAGTCAAATATACCCTTCAGAGCTCCAACTGAATAAAGCCAATGCCTCTGATACCGAAGCCGCATTTTTAGACTTGCATTTGTCAATTTCTAATGATATTGTTTCTACCAAAATTTATGATAAACGGGACGACTCTGATTTTGAAATTGTCAATTTCCCATTTTCAGATGGTGATGTTCCTCGTTCTACATCCTATGGAGTCTATATCTCTCAACTCATTCGTTTTGCTAGAGCATCTAGCTATGTTGCTGACTTCAACACTCGCAATAAATTGTTAACTCAGAGGCTTCTTGGGCAGGGCTGTCGGTGTCGTAGGCTTCGCAAGGCATTTTCGGGATTTTATAGACGATACTATGATTTGATTTCTAAATTCCAAGTTCGACTTAAATTTCTCTTGCGCCAAGGACTTTCGGAACCTGATTTCTATGGTGACTTGGTGTATAAATTGAAGAAGATTGTTGGCTCTAGTGGTTTTTCAGCGCGGTTCGTTGGGGTAATTTCCCATTATAAAAAGATTGACTGTGGCGTTGATGTATTGCAACAGACTTCATGCTTGGTAGTCAACCCAATCACGGTTGGCAACTTTGCTTTCATCTTTAATTGCACGCCGGTGGGTCGGGCTTCGGACTCTGTGATGGTTCCGACTTAAAGACTTATCTATTGATGAGATGGTGGGGGCCTGGTGCTTTGGCTGTTTGTGGGGCCCGCCGGGGTTTGCCTGTTGGATTTCTTTTGCTCCGGTGTTCAGTTTGGTTTGCTGTTGAGTCCTTGCTTTATCTCCTTGTTATATCTTGATTTATATGTTTTAGGAGATGATGCATTGATAAGTTAGGGGTCTTTCATGCAAACCAAATATCTATGTGTCTTGATCCACATCTGGGTTAAGGGTGAGGTTGGCGCCGTTAAACCGGTTTAAGCCCTCCAGTAAAATATTTTACTGACCGTTCCAGGGCGGTGCTTCTTTTGTGGGTCTTTTGTGTTTTTGTTCTGTCTTGTGTTTGCTGTGTCTTTGTGCGCGTCTCTTTGTGTGTACTTTGTGGTCGCCTGCTGGGGGGGGGGGGGGCAAGCCTCTTGGCTCTCGTTTTTGGTGTCTACAGTGAGTTTGTCACTTTCCTTTTGGTATCCTTGGTCAGGTGTGGTACTTGATTGTATCGATTCCTGATCTTTGCACCCTTACTTACTTTTATTATGATCAGTATTTTTGGATACTCTTTTGAAATGTTTTGGCGGATAGAACTTAATGCAGGAGAAATAACCACAGTCAGTACCAATTAAAATACAATGCAATTCAAATAAGATTCTGTAAACCATTCATTAAAATGTACACATTGAGTGACTATAGGGACTGCAAAATAAATAAACTATTTAAATAATGTAGGAAAACGGATCATTCCATAATAGAAATGAACTATAAAGTTTTAAAACTGAAGACTCAGTTTCACCCAGTCTTTGCATGCCACTAAATGGAAAGTGCTGCAGCTCTCATGCCTCCTAGCACTGGCTTAAATGGTCTCCTACTTTCTGTTGAAACTAAATATTCCAGAAGGACCAGAATATGAAAATGCAACACTTTATCACTGTATGGGGGAATGTTTAGCCCGATGCAAAGACAGCTGGTGTGAAATCCAAGTTCTCTGAAAAAAGAACCTACCAAAATAATGAGAAGGTACACAATTTCTGAAACACTTGACCTGGTTTCACTTAGTTATGGGAGTTAATGAGAAGCATGCACATAGTCCTGAACCAATTTACCCTCAATATTTCATTTGGAAGGACATAAGATAGAGGAAATTCTAGGTACAACAGGAACATAGAATGTAGATGGAGACGATGAATTACCTAGCATAAATCCTAATCTGTTTGAATTTTTTCAATGGCTGAAAGACATTAAGAGCGTTAACACCTGTTGGCTTCAGTCCAAAAATAATTTGGAAACCAGTGGAAGATCAATTCACAAATGATACCTGCTGGACATCCACGTGTACAACTAAGTTCTAGACCGCGTGCTACTTATCAAGTGCTGCTTACAAAAATGCCAGTTTTATGCTATTGAATTAGCTAAAACTTCGGACACCAAAACAATCTTGGTGACTGTTGCTTATCTGTAGCTGGACCTCAACTTGAGGTTTTCTTTATCTCTGACTATCTGTGAGTTGTGAGCCCTTTTCTTTGTTTCATCATAGTGTGTTAATTTGAATTGAGTGTTTCTCCATGATGATACATTGCAATAGTTCGAAGGCTTCCATGCGAGCTGAACATTTCTTGTAATTCAAAAACAGCAGAATCTAGGGCGAAGATTTGGTACCAGTAAAATGCATTTAAGCCGCCCACCCAGGGGCTTAGGCTGCTGTCCGTTCTAAGGCGGTGGTTCTGTTGTTGTTGCCAAGACTCGGATTGTCTCTTCTATATGTATGATTATTTTGAGCCGCGCATGACCTGATCTCATTGCCTAGAAGTTAGTGTTTTGGCATACGAAACCAGAGGCCCAGGTCGATTCCCAGGATAGGCACATGTTTTCAGTCTGTTTTTTTCTTCATTTGTTGTTTTCTGCTGATTGTTTTGATTTTAATCATGAAAACCACCAGAGCCAAGGTGTCGAACGCTTTGGTTTCAGATCAGGACCAGTAGAATCCAGATTATGACCGGCATTCTGTTGGTGCTGACCTGGGTCCGAACTGTTTGCAAAGGTTATCAGCAGAAGACAAAGTAGCCTGAACAAAGGAAGTTTGTTCAGCCAGATCTTGGGAGTTTTTCTGATCTTGAAAAAAGTTGTATGTTTTAGAAGAATTTTTGTGATTCATGTCAGGGAGTCTCTGTGTACGATAAGGGAGGGCATGAGTCGGCGAGACATATAACATAAACATAAGCGCAAAGGAGTTCTTGAAACTTCATGGATCCTGTCCAACCATTGCAGTCGGTAAAACGGTCCTAACACCGGTAAAATGGTGTTGTAACTCCAGTAAGTGCCGATTTGGATCAAAAATCAATGGATGCGCAGACATCCAGTAAGATTCGATTTTATATAAATGTTTGCAATAAAAGCATTAGTGCATCGGTGGAGAATTGACGTACCTTTACAGCCGTATTTGATTGGTTATTTATTTCTGGCTGATTTCTTCAAACATTAAATACCAAGTTGGAAGAAATTTTCGTCAATAGGCTGTTTGGCATATTCGTGCACAAAGATCTCGTACTTTTGAAAATACGCAGAAAATATAAGCAAACGAGATGTATGCAACGATTTTTGGAAAACACTGTTGGCCGTTTTTATTGTTTATATATAAAAATATGTAAAAATGTATGATAAACATTTTATGGCAAATAACAGAAGTAACGTCGGTAAAAACGTTACAATAGGGCCTAATTAATTGCATAAAAACTCTCACCTCCGTTTCAGCTTTTAAAAAAGAGTGTCCATCGTCCACGTCGTCTGTGTCTCAAGCATGGGGGTACTCACGAGTTTTCTTGATACGTAGGCTCGACTCCAGCACCTACTATTTACCCAAAAATATATATCAGGAATATCAGGCATACAAAAATATTTTAAAGGGGTACTTACATCTTTGCCCAAGCATGGATTTTCTTTAAACTTTGCACATTAATAACTCATTATATACATGAAAATGTATTTATCTAATTAGATAGTTAAGAATAAGGCTTAGGAAGCAACCCTGACGTACCCCACCCTTGAGGTGGTACATGTCTCTAAATTTTTATGTCCTAAATCTATAGTTTTGTTTATTTCTATGATAGGTCATCTAGATTGAATCCAAAATACCATAGGCATTATATTAATACCACAAAACCATTTGGATAAATTATGGTTTACGTTTCCTGAAGAAGTGATTATAAAATTTCAATATTTTTTCTCAAAAATTTATAAAACATTCAATATCATTTCCAAAGATAGATATGTTCTAATCTTTGTCAAGATATCATATTATCACAAAAACATGCCATATATATCCTGCTGATCTGAGCCGAATTTTATGAAAATCCAAAGCCGGTAACTTTGTCATTTACTACCTCTTATGGGTATAGGTCAGTTTTTGCAAAATTAAATATTTAGTTGAAATGAATCAATAACTAGATAGAAGGAGGTTGTTTTCACATCTACTTCCACTTTTATTAAAGAAAGACATGTTTAGACAATTACAGATGATTCAATAGTCAGAAATGCCAAGGGTAATGGTCCCATGTCATGGCACTATGGGGCCAAGACAATGTGTATCACTTCCTCAAGTCCTGCATGATATTGTTTAAGAAACACAATATCATAACAATAAACGTGCAAAACAAGAAGAACGAATATTTCCTTTACATCTAAACTGAACTAGAGCAACCACATTTTGGTGCCATGACCAGGATAAAGTGTAACAGAGTCTTATCAGAGGTATCATAGAACAGTGTTCTACATGAATAAGTGAGGTCCGAAAATGCAACTGTATGCCTAGAATATACAGCCAGCTAAAGTATAAATGTTGCTGTTTGATAGAAATCAGCATCAGTTTTACAGAACAGAATGATCAGAGAAGATTTAAGCACTAAATTAGCAATACCTTGGGGGAAGATTTCTCTGTGACCAAAATGGTTAATTTTTTACCAATAGGTTTGACAGGGGGCTATTCTTGTGAACCAGGTTTATTAATGAGGCTTACCTCTTGGCTCTCGTTTGTGTTGTCTAACTGTGAGTTTGTAACTTTCCCATTGGTATCCTGGGTCGGGTGTGGTACTTGATTGTATCGACTCCTGATCTTTGCACCCTTACTTACTTTTACAATTATAAAATCATAGATACGAGGGTCAGTCAAAAATAACTGAGAGTTGGTTAATATCTTTTTACTGGGTCAGCAGTTTTGGCTGAAACTTTATACACATATAGAATGAACCTCTGGGCTTCATTACATATAGGAGTTGACGTCTTATCATCTTCAATGCGCTGTTGCTAGGCAACCGAATACCGTCTCTCAGCGATGGGCGTTCGCGCTGATGACACTTCTGACTAAGCAGCCATTAATTTAAAATCATTTCAAATCTAAAACAGTATAATAACAGACCTTTTATCTCTCCAATTGTAACAAACAATGTGTTAGCAATGTTTTAAGAGGTATAATAGATAGTAAATACAATACATGCAAGGTTCGTTGCCTAGCAACCAAAATCGATTGAAATTCTTTTGTGGATCTTTTATGTTTTTGTTCTGTCTTGTGTTTGCTATGTTTTGTGCGCGTCTGTTTATATATGCTTTGTGGTCACCTGCTGGGAAAGGGCTGACCTCTTGGCTCTCGTTTGTGGTGTCTTCTGTGAGTTTGTCACTTTCCCTTTGGTATCCTGGGTCAGGTGTGGTACTTGATTGTATCGATTCCTGATCTTTGCAACCTTATTACTTTAACTAAAATACCAGATTTCGTTGCTATGGCAACCATTTATTCCTGGGAATATTCAAGATATGCTTTCAGTTGTCAAAACCAATTACTAAATACAATAAAATGGTCATAGGATATGATACATAGTTGATAATATTGCTCTAAAATGAACCGTAACTGGTGGGTGGGGTATATTTGGGGAGAAATTTTCAAAAAAAAGTTAATTTTTCTCTTATTTATGTTATAAATTCCAACACCTCAATCTTAGTTGTTGCATTTCACAAAATACATTCACATACTGTATTATCTACAAATGCATAAGTTGATGTAACTTAAATTTTGTATAATGTTTCCATGGCAACGCTATATTCCAGCGTGAACACATGACGTTATTTCACATTCTTCGGTTGCTAAGCAACAACAATCTATACTTTGCATGGTCTTGTATAATGCATACTTTGACGCAGGACAGTTCATTGCATGCATGTGCCAAATTCCACTAGTGTACGTTAGCCTTCGTAAGAGATATGAATCAACTCTCAGTTATTTTTGACTGACCCTCGTATAAGGTTCTTCTCCTGTATGAACTGACTTGTCATAAGGTTTCTCTTCTGTATGAATTAAAATTCTTAATAATGTTACATATTACGTGTAGCATTGGTTAGATGTAGTTTTAACGTTATAAACTAGATGTGGTAAGTACAGATGTTACCATCTTGTATCATTTTGGGTAATATTATTGTGTAAGCACTTCATTAAATAAGAATCGTGCCACTTTATATCAAAGAATATTGTTTTTTTTCTTTGCCAATCTATAATAGGGGAAAACACTGAACATATCAACTTCTACCCATAAACGTACCAGCATGGTGATTCAAACTAAGCAAGTTTTCGAGTATATTTTACACTGAAACATAATTATTTCATTTTTTACATTTCGATGAATTAGGGCCATGTGTTTACATCAAGTTGAAAAAATATGTAACCGGTCCTTGAATTTCATGAAATTTGGTCTACATATTCATAACATATATGAAGAGTTTATATGTTGAAATGGCAGCTTGACAAAGACCACAAGGCGTAAAAAATTTAATTCCAAATTTGACTGAATACGAAATATACCCTTGAAATTGGGGTAGCATGTCATAAAAATGAATGCCCACCCACTATCCTAATACATACAAAGCCATTTATAGTATCAACGAACTTATCAATGATATAGTTATTTAATGAAGCATTTCTGTGCCCGTTACATGATATGTCAATTACTTTAGAAATGATTATAACTGGGTACCCTTTGGTATTCTAGTGATATCATACATGACGTCATAAATTAGGAATGGAATTGCATAAAAACTCATATGCACCATAAATATAAAAGTCATACCCAAGACAATTAATAAACATAATATTATCCAATTCCAAGCGTGGGCAAACCCCCATGTTAATTTCCCATACCATGCAAAAGCCCCTTTTATCAGCCCACAAAAATATTCCCATTCTGTACCTTGACCTTACGAAACGACCTTACGAAATGAGATAGCCCTGGTAGAAGAGGAGGTGGAGTTTTCCTGTTAGTGTTCCAGCTGTATGAGAGTCATCAGCCTGAGGAATTAATGGTAGAGGCATCAAGTAACTGTGAGGCAGTGTGGGTGAAGATCATGGTCCAAGGTAGCAGCGATCTCTACGTAGGATCTTTCTATGGACCCCCTGACAAGAAAAACCCTGAGTACTTACAGGAGCTGCAGTCAATGATGAGCCGCATCCCCACTGATAAGGGAGCACATCTCTGGCTTGGCCGTGATTTCAACTTACCCAATATCACCTGGGAAGAAGAAAGCATTGTCCCATATGCAACTAACAGTGCAGTTTCAAATCAACTTCTGACCATTGTGAAAGACATGTACCTTGACCAAGTGGTTACGGAACCCACAAGAATAACAGAAACTTCATCAAGTACCTTCGATCTGTTCTTTACCAGCAATCAGACCTTAGTCAACAAGGTAGAAGTTATTCCAGGGGTTTCAGATCATGAAGCCGTCTTCATAGAGTCTAGCCTTCGACCTATGTGAATTAAGACACCCCCAAGGTAAGTCTTTCAATACAGAAAAGTGGATTACGATGCCATGAAAACAGAACTGAGGCCTTTTCAAGCTGAATTTTAGGCATCAGCAAAAACCAAAGATGTCGAGCACCTCTGGATGACGTTTAAGAACAAAGTTCATTCGCTCATGGAGTCACATATACCATCAAAGATACTGTGCGTCAACAGAGTACAGAAGCCATGGGTCTCCAGACAGGTCAAGACTCTCAAGACTCTTATGCACAAGAGCAAGAAACTGTTCCAAAAACAGCGAAAGACAAAGAAAGCCAAAGACATCAGACAGTACAAAGATACAAAGGCACACCTACAAAAAAGCTGAGAGACAGTCTTACTGGCAGTATGTGGACAATATCATCGAGATTGGGGACCCGGATCAACAGCACCAGCCGAAGCAAAAAAGGTTCTGGTCGTACAATAAGTCCCTTCAGAAGGATACTGGAGGTATCTCTACCCTTAAAGACAATGGGAGACTTCATGCCGACCCCAAGGAGAAAGCCAACATATTGAATAAGCAGTATGAGTCGACATGGACAAGAGAGGACAAAACAAGCATACCAGTACCAGATGACAATCCTTTCCCATCAATGAAGGACATACAAGTCACCAATGAAGGCATCACAAAGCTACTTCAAAAGCTGAATCCAGGAAAAGCCTCGGGACCTGACCTTCTAACTGCCAGAATACTTAAGGAACTTGCTGAGGATTAATCACCTTACCTGACGACAGTCTTCCAGAGAAGTTTCGTTTCAGGAATCATACCAAAAGACTGGAGGACAGCAAATGTTACAGCCATTTTTAAGAAAGGGGAGAAGTTCAAGGCCAGCAACTATAGACCTGTTTCTCTCACCAGTCTATGCTGTAAGATACGGAAACATGTGAACCAGCAACGTCCTGAAACACCTGGAAAGCTATGATATCCTGACAGACTGCCAGCATGGATTCAGAGCAAGGAGAAGCTGTGAAACCCAACATCTTACACTAGCACAAGAACTACTGGCAGGCCTTGACAAGAAGCATCAGCATGACCTCATCGTTTTGGACTTTTCCAAAGCGTTCGACAGAGTACCACATCAACGCCTGATGAGGAAGCTGGACCACTATGGAATAAGCGGAAGCACCTCTTACTGGATTGAAGCATTCCTGACTGACCGCACTCAACAAGTTTTGGTTGAAGGCGTCACTTCAGACAGCATCCCAGTCATCTGTGGGGTACCGCAAGGAACAGTCCTAGGCCCGTTACTATTCCTGTTGTTTATAAACGACTTGCCAGACTGCGCCCATCAAGAACACGTCTATTTGCTGATGATTGTATCCTTTATAGGCAGATCAAGCCCCAGCAAGACTGCGCCATCTTGCTAGAGGACCTAAACAAACTAGCAGCATGGGAGCAGAATTGGGGGTGGCTTTCCACCCAGACAAGTGCAGTGCAATTAGGATATCAAGATCAAGAAATCCAATCACGACTGACTACACACTAAAGGACGACACCTTGACAATAGAGGACTACACCAAGTACCTTGGCGTCGAACTCCAATCAACCTTCTCCTGGAACAGTCACATCGACCAAACAGTAAAAACGACAAACAGCATTGTGGGCTTCCTACGACGAAACCTTAGAGTCAGCAGCTAAGCAACCAAGGCCTCTGCTTATTACTCGATGATACGACCACTATTAGAGTATTGTTCCACTGTTTGGAGTCCCCATACCAAGGAATATATCCAGAAGATTGAGATGGTTCAGCGTGGAGCAGTCAGGTATGTCACTAACCGATACCATAACACAAGTAGTGTGACTTCTATGTTGGACCGCCTGGAATGGGAACCCTAGAGTCAAGAACTTTAAAATTGTACATGGTCTTGTGGACATACCTGCAGAAAAGTACTTGACACCTGCATCTACACGGACTCACTCTCGTCACTCTCTTAAATACAGACAAATTCCCACTTCCAGTGACTGCTACAAACACAGCTTCCTCCCTCAAACAGTTCGTCTCTGAAATTCCCTTCCAGCCACAGTGGCTGAGGCTCCTGGTTTGGTACCTTTCAAACTGGAGCTCTCTAAGGTATCATTCTAAACAATGCAGGCCCAGCCAGATGTAAGTAAGACACAATGGTTTCTTGTGCTATGCTGGCGGGGACTTTGTGGGCCCTAACACCTCCAAGGAAGCTAGACTGGACAAGATTGAAGGGATGAAATGCATCTGGTCAAACTTTATTTTTCTTTTACCTTTCCTATCAAATCGATTTTTTTCACTTCTGACATTCCTATCGTTTCTCTTTATTCTTTTTCAGACGCAACAACCCGCGCTACAAAAGTCATGATTGACGGCGGTGTGTAACCATGTAGATGTAGTAGATGTAGACCATAAAGATGACCAGATGTAAGTAAGACACATTGATTTCTTGTGCTATGCTGGCGGGGACTTTGTGGGCCCTAATACCTCCAAGGAAGCTAGACTGGACAAGATTGAAGGGATGAAATGCATCTGATCAGACTTTACTTTTCTTTTACCTTTCCTATCAAATCGTTTTTTTCACTTCTGACATTCTTATAGTTTCTCTTTATTCTTTTTAAGACGCAACAACCCGCGCTATAGAAGTCATGATTGACGGCGCTGTGTAACCATGTAGATGTAGTAGATGTAGACCATAAAGTACATAGGAATGACCTCCAAATATAGTCCAAAAATCTTCTTACCTCAAATTATATTCATTTTTGATACCCTACCCCCAAAATCATAATCAAATTTAAAATTTTGAACCCTTAAAAATTTGGTTATGCCTATCTATGTATATATCAGAGTGCTACCAGCCCCTGGGGTCCAACGGCGTAGCATGAACGCTAAAAATGTTAAGCACATCAAAGGGAGACTACTGGATAAAAAGTGATTCTCTTCAATTGTGTCACTCTTCAAAATGGGAACTTTCTGTAAAAAGGGAAAGAATCACTCCCAAAGGGAGCAAATTCTTTCCTTCAAGAGCAGTTCCTTATGGTATTGAAAATACTTTTATCAAATAAGGTGACCTCCCTTGAATGTTTCTATTTTTACGCACATGCGTAAATGCGTAATGGGAACTACGCCAATGAGCCTGTGTAAGCAGTCCACATTTTCAAAAAATGTTATTTAAGGCTGTCTGTCTAATGTAAGCAAATCAACATTTTGTGTGTTAACACCAATTGATTCTAGCATGAAAATTTGTATCAGTAAATTGCATGTAAGCTTAGGCTGCTGACCATTCTTTGGCGGTGGTTCTGTTGTTAATCCATTGAATATTGTTGCTCTCATTGTTTGTGTGGATTCTTTGTTTGGCCTTGTTAATCTGTTATACACTACATAGTGTCATTTCTAGTGTTGTAATCATCTTGACAAGGAACAGAGAGCTGGTTGTTTTTGCTTAAATTGTCATCCTAATTTAGCTCTTCCTTACAGTGCGGTAGGTTGATATGCAGAGAGATATCTTGATCCTACTCACTTACGATTTTGGCGTAAAGCATAATTTGGTAGAGGAAAAAGTTGCATAATGTATTGGAGCTAATTTGGTTGGAGCTTTTGGTCCTAACTTGCCCTGGGATCATTTGATCCAGTTCTTTTTAAAAAACAAAACAGATCGTCCTTGAAATCATGAAGTCAACTACTCAGATTAGCGATATATACTCATCTAGCCTCTTATTATATACTACACAAAACAAGGTTTGTATCAGTTGTAAAACATGTACGTATTTTGTTTTGTTATAGATGGAAACATAGAAGCTTATATATACTGAGGGACTTTAGAAACGCACAATTTTATATTCACTGTCGTTTCAACATGGTTAATTTGAGGGTGGTTTCTTTATCCTCTTGCACCATGATTTGCCATAATTTCGACTTGCTCATGCTGTTCATTCTGACGTAATACTGACGTTAGTGTTTTTCAACTATTTTCACCTGACAAATGTAAATTTAATTCAATTTGAAAATAACACTTTGATGTGGTGCCCAGTTGTCTTTACTAATGGAAAAACACAAAATGTTTGAGAAAAAATCGTTTTATTACACTCCCACTCGCAGCGCTTCTTTGCTAAAGTCAGTCTTAAGTTTTCTAACAGCAATAACAGGCAGATGACGTTCGCGCATGTCGCACACTTTTGTATTTTATACAACTGATTGAGGAGTGTCTGTTGGCAATACAAATATTTTGATTATTCCTGATCCTTAGGGTATAAACGGCCAATTACGTCAAAAAGTAATGACGTCGTGTAGCCGAAATGATCGTTGCCAGAGGCATAAAACTTCATGATTTAATTTTGTCTTTCCATTTGCTTTCGAGAACGAACATTGGTTTGAAAACTCTTTTAGTATATTATGGAAGGTATTGATACTCTGTGACTCTTTGAATTTGAGTTGTCTCAGAATTATCGTGACGTCACGGCAATTATAAACCACAGCATTTCGATTTTCTTATTGAATGCAAGCTGAATGACGAAACTTGCCAATTTCATTGTTCACATAATGAAAATATAAACTTTTTGGCATTAATTAGCATTTAAGCAGATGGTGCGTTTCTAAAGTCCTTCAATATACATATAGAGCAACCATTTTATTTGTTCATAAAGACCTGCAATATGGTGATAGTGTGACAGGTACAGAGACTGCTGGAGCTCAAACAGAATAACCCCTAGAATGGGAGCTGAATATTCTCAGGGTTTAATAACATAATTTCAGGTGTTTGTAAGCAAATAAACAGATTGCTCTGAATGTATATTAGCTTCAGATTACTGTACATTAACCCATGTTATCGACTGCGCTACGTGGCCTTGTATATAGAGTTGAAGTCCTATGCCCCCTATCCCCGACCCCCTTAAAATGGCATAAAACAGCAGATGACAAAAGGGTGTGCAGATTACATATCAGACCAATGTATTTGCTCATTTTTACACGAATTTCGATGATTGAAAAGACTGAAAATAATATAGCATGTTATTTTTAAAGTTACTCAGCGTCAGCAACTTGTTTGATAGTTCAAACAAATCAAACAAGTACCGCAGCACATAAACACTCCGTTGATGTAAGGCAAAAAGAAAATTACGTCATGTCTGTGCAATGGCAAAATTAAAAAAAAAACCATAAAAAACTATTATTTGAAAAATCATCTCATCATGAGACAAATTAAAATCTTGGACAATTAATCATTAACATATCAGGTATTTTTTGTACATGTATTTTACTGATTGAATATATTTCTCTACAAAAAAGCTTCCAAAAAGGATCTATTGATAGAGAAGTTGAACTTTGATAGCAACAGTGCTATTTGTTTACCTCGAACTACTGATAACTCGATACGTTTTGCACAGTCCTATGGAATTTGAGGTATCTAGATTGTAATGTATATCGATTATGATCAATGCACTGTTTTCAGATTGCGTTTTCATCCAGCTTAACCAAGGTTATGGAACCCCCATGGCCATACAGAAAAGTTCCTTCATGTGCGGATCCAGAGTGGTGATAGGGGGTCCGACCCCCCCCCCCCCCCTGGAAATTCACAAGTAATATATTGGTTTCTATCAAAAATAGCAATTGGACCCCCCTGGAAAAAGTTGGACGCCCCCCCCCGAAAATGGTGGACCCCCTGGAAAAAGGGTGGCCCCTTCTGAAACCTTGGAAAAAGTATAGTTTTCTCTGAAATAAAACTATTAATAAACAATCGGACCCCCATAGTAATCTATGAAATAAGTTGACGAAATAGAAAACAAATGTTGTCAGGGCTGTTTTCTGGCAGTCGGCCCTGGACCCCACCCCCACCAGGACAAATTAATCCTGGATCAGCGCACGTGACATTGGCTTTAATCCTTTTGTAACTGGCCCCCTCCCCCTCATACAAAAGTCCAAATGGCTGTAATTTCGTCAAAACGTCCAATGTTTTGTGCTTCATCATTTTGTTATCCTATTTGTGTAATACACAAGTCATTTGTAACCACGGCCCAAGCCACTGAGCAGGGCAGGGGACAGCTGGGCAATTTTGCCACGTTTATACTTTTGCATTGTCTCCACAGTGCGAGGGAAATGCGAGGGATTTATAAATCTAGACAAACATGGGAGTGTAATGTTATATAACAGACAGTGGTGTAAACATCCGTGGTCTTATCAGCTAACTGTCCCTGCAGGTGGTGGTTATAGCCAGGATTTGCTGCTGGCCGAAAAATCAAAGTTTTTGCTGTTCCCCGGGGCCTAGGGAAGGGGCGTGTTTACACATGACTGGTACATAATAGAATCATTACAAGATAACTGATTTTTTGTCAATGAATTGTGCTTGAATAAATTGTATCCAAAAGGCACTAAAGTAGGAATAGTCGAGAATTTTTGCAATATAATACCTTTTTAGTCTTTTTTACAAGCTGAAAGGAGGTGAGAGTCGAAATGCAGCGATTTATTTTAGCGTTTTTACTGACGTTACTTCTGTTTCTGCCATAAAACGTTTATCACACATTTTTAAACATATTTTTTTTTTATATATATATATAAACAATAAAAGCGACCAACAGTGTTTTTCCGAAAACCGTTGCATACAGCTCGTTTGCTTATATTTTCTGCGTATTTTCAAACTTTTGTGTACGAATCCGCAAAACTGCCTGTGGACAAAACTTTTTTTCCGACTTGGGATCGAATGTTTGAAGAAATCAGCCAGAATAGCTAACCATTCAAATACAGTTGTAAAGGTACGTCAATTCTCCACCGAATACACTAAATAAATGCTTTTATTGCAAACGTTTATATAACATCAAAGAAAATAGCAATTTCTTACCTGATGTCTGCGCGTCCATTGATTTTTTATCTGAATCCGCACTTTACTGGTGTTACAACACCATTTTACCGGCATTAGGACGTTTTGCCGACTGCAGGGTTGGACAGAGTTAGCTATTTCTGGCTGATTTCTTCAAACATTCAATCCCAAATTGGAAACAAAGTTTCGTCCATAGGCTGTGTGGAAAAAGGGAATGACTTTCCTCTGCATTTTAGGCACATCTAAACTCTTTGGAGGGTATGGGTACAAATCTCAATACATGTACTTTTTTTTTATTTCGAATAACACTGTATCGATATTGTGACAGAACAAAACACAAACATACATTTTCTTAACTTGACTATCTGCGTGGTTCCAAACTATCGAGTCTGTCAGAACAATCATAGTTTAGGTTGTTTCTCAAACACTGACAACTTTCTTTCAAAATGCGAATTGCTGTGCTTAGCACAACGATCGGTTAACCCATGTTGTGTTTTAATTCTTTAGAAGTTTACAAATAAGAACGGATTAAATGAATTAGCTATTGACAGCCACTGAATACCAACATAAAACAACAGCCACCATTTCAAAGCAGAAGATTGGGTTATTTGCAAAATTAATTGGTTCCGTAAAAAGAAGCTTTAAAGTTGGATTTATTTTTCTGCCCTTGAGGGAGAAGATATGCCATTCACCTTCAAAAAGTGAAAAGAAACCTGCCTTCATAAAATCATTTTCTCGGCAGTCTTCGTTCAAAATTTCGAATCGTAGCGGATTCGCCATCCAGTAGAATGGGTGTTTTACAACAAGATAAGGAGGATTTAACATTAGTTTGAGAAAAAAATGGAACATAAAAGAAGAAACAAAACATCAACTTGGAACATTGTACTATTTTAACATAACCCCCACTCCTACTGGGAAGTAACGGATAAAGGTACCCGCCTACTAGCCATTCTCTTAAACAGTGATACGTCATATCCCGCTCTGGATCATCGAGGCGCTTTACGCACTCGGTGAAAACACAGGTAATTCTCCGTTATCCCAACGTATTTTAGTGAATTTTTAACTTGCAATATCTTTAAAACTACTCAAAATTTTGCGCTGAAATTTTAGTATCGATTAGAAATATGATTTTCATTTGAAATAGGAAGTGATTATAAAATAATCGGACATATTTACGGACATATTATTGATTAAAATTTCGGGATTTTGAACGCTTTTTAATAAGCGTCTGGCATTATTTTCACCGAGTATTTTATCGGAGCTCTTCAGCGTGAGGTTACATAAAGCCTAAAACACCCGGATGACTTAACAATAGAATATGGAAATATAAGGACCACCATCCCCTTACTTTTCTGCCGCCCCTAACATTTAAGAATGATTTTTCAGTACATTGATGTTTGCCAGGTCCTGAGTGAAAGCCCAACATTTTCTATATATAACGAGGGACCTGATGAACGTTTATGCATGCAAAAATATGTTTTAACCCAACTAAATTATATTTATGATTATTTATCAAAGACCTTACAGATATGGGTAAATGTTACGAGAAAGAAATTTAAAGCTCAAACAAGACTTTAAATTTACAACTTTATTTAATAAAAAAAACCCATACATACAGACAAAGAGTTTCATAATGAAGAACTATTTTATATAACAATCTATTTTAAGTTGTAAAATTCCAGTCAAGAGTTGAACCCACAACCCGGATGTGAAGTTCAAGTCCAGAAGTAATCCCACCATGTAGCTTTGAATCTAAAGTTTAAAGACAGGCCTACATTTTTACCTGTACAGGTAAATTGTCAATCTACAGGGAGCCAGACCCAGCATGTCAATTCTGTCTTTAAGTACTTTAAAACACTTTTTATTCGCAGTATCACAATTTGGCGATTCTGAAGGACTGGTGTATTGGCGCAGTTAATTTTGACAGTTTCCTATTTCTTAAACATCTCCAAAGCAGTTTTTATTGCACAGGGGCTGCTCTTAAAGGAAAGAATGTGCCCCCAAAAGGGAGCAAATTCTTTGCTTAAAAGTAACATGGATTACTATCTTTTCTTTAAGAGTGGTTTCAATTTTATTTTTTGTTTCGACGGTTGGACGGACGGACGGACGAGTGTCTGGACAAGCCCAAAGTCATATGCCCCTTGTTGGGGGTTAAAAACTGTAAAATATTGGTCCCTATAAATACCATCTAGGTTCAATTTGGAATTGACCCAACAAAAAGACAGGAAATTACAACTTAATCTTTCAAGTGAGACCTAAAGTTCATAATAATGTATTAAACACTTTATAAATAGTATATCATTTAAAACTATAACCCAGAGAGGTCAAGTATAGTGAAAGTTTTCGGCCAATTTTTAGAATAATCAATATGATAAATTTTACTTTGTTCTCACAAAAGCCCTATTCAAAAGAAATATTAAAAAGTTAAGATACACATATCAACTAGTTTGGGTTAAGTTACAAGTATTAGATTCCTAAATGTAAAGGCTTTGATATCAAATAATTGGAATCTGTCGTACACAACACAGAAGTAACATCAAACTATGCTTAAAGTACAATTAACATAACTTAAAAGCAAGTAAAGTTTATGTACAATTATCACAAAAGTAAAAGTAAAAGCATTTTTATGTACAGGTTTTACAAGAAATGATTACATTCAGTGATCAAAAGCTGTTCCACAAAGTTAGAAATAGCATATTTTACGTTTGCAAGACGATTAACTGTGTTACAGCCAACTAACACATCATTATGCTTTTTATGTCATTTCAGAAAACAGTTAAATAAATAAGGTCATATTCTTTTTTTCATTATATTTCATGCATGTGTTTTAAGCTGCAGAAATTTACACAATGTACAAGTTTTTTTTTAACTCTTTTGGACAAATTCATTATTGATTTTGATAAAAAAGGCATTTTCAACTTTTTGTAAAAGTTTTAAATGTTGTATTTGAAAAGTGAAAACTGGAAACATCATCTAAATTGTTTAGTGCACGCATCTATTGGTTAACTTCATAACAAGTGCAAATTAAGCACTTTTTGATTTCGATATCACAAATTTAAGAAATTCTTGCAACAGTCTAAGGGAAATTACTTTGTGGAATTACTTTTGCACTTCGGTTATAGAATGCAGTCAGTTGATGGATATGTAAACACATATATCCCCTCTCAAATTAAATACACAAAATATATTATTTATTTTACCTTGACCTTTGTTTCAATGGCCATACCATCCAAAATGTTAAGTAATACCATATGCTGTCCACCTGTGCGGGAGGATAATCTACAATCTTTAGTGAGTGGATTATCTTACGTAAGATGGACAAACATGGTGTAACTATTTTATAACACCTATACCAGTGTAGACCTTGAACATCACAAGATATTGTGTGCTAAAGCTGGTAAGGGGGTAAAATGATTAGGAAATGAGGCAGTCACAAAATGCTGACCAACCTACAACACTGCGAGGAAGAATCAAAGCTCACTTACAGCCAGCCCAGGAAGACAACCAAAGTAAAGCAACCAGCTTTACCTTACGCAGCAAGATGATTGCAAATCTATATAGGATAATAAGAACTGCACAGCAAAATAAGCACCAAGGACAACCCACAACCAAAACAATTTCGGCAACGATAAACAATGAATCAATGACAACAGAACAACCACCTTAAAACGGATGGCAACCTAATGTATTGGGGATCTAAATATATTTTACTAGCGCCACATCTTTACTCTACGTTTTGCTGTTGTAAAAACAAACTCATATTTGGCTCGCATGGAAAGTATCATCACTGAGAAACAGTCCAACCATTTGAACATACTATGATGAGAAAAAGAGCTCATGACGCACAGGGAGCCAGAACTAAGGAACACTTCAAGTTGATCCACGGTGAGCCCACCCAAAGAGGAACATCAGATACTAAATCACCAATAACAGTTTTAGATCAGGGTCATCATTGAGTGTTAGGCCTTTGTGGATATCTAGGAATCACACACAGCCATTGTCACAAATATTATTCACTTATAAATGCTTGTGTTACAAGATATGCAGACAGATTTTAGGTATTTGATCATGACATTTGAAACAAAGGTCATAGTAGCAGTCTAAAATAATTGATGATATCTACACAGGACAAAAACTATTTACATTTAAACATGTATGAGCTATCGCGTATCAACTTATAAACCATATTTTAAATATTTTAGCCTGATCGGTGACCCAAAGACCGTACCTTGAATCCAGAAACCTTTCTCATCTACATACCTCAGGTAAACATTGTGACAAATATGTATTTTCTGCGACAAAACTGTATGAGGAATCGGCATCAATGTACAATCAGCATGGTTTTACTTAAATAGTTTATTCCCCAATAGAGAACTGTCTCCAATAAAGAATCCCTTGTGTAAACTTTCCCATATATTTCTTCCACTTGATGAAGCAAAGCCAAACCTTATGTATAGTTAGAAAGAGTAATCATTAGGGATGCAGAACATAATCAGTTTCTTCTGAAGTCCTTAAAATTGCTTCTATGGTTGGCTTTTATTGTCAGTAAAGCAATCTTAAGCCTGGTTTTGAAAGCAAAATTAAAAACAGATAATTGTTCAGGTGAAAGGAGACAAGGTGGTTCCAAAACTATGTCATGGACACGCCCTATGATATAAAGCCAATGCCTCTGATACTGAAGCCGCATTTTTAGACTTGCATTTGTCAATTTCTAATGATATTGTTCCTACCAAAATTTATGATAAACGTGACGACTTTGATTTTGAAATTGTCAATTTCCCATTTTTAGATGGTGATGTTCCTCGTTCTACATCCTATGGAGTCTATATCTCTCAACTCATTCGTTTTGCTAGAGCATCTAGCTATGTTACTGACTTCAACACTCGCAATAAATTGTTAACTCAGAAACTTCTTAAACAGGGCTATCGGTATCATAAACTTCGCAAAACATTTTCAAAATTTTATAGACGATACTTTGATTTGATTTCTAAATTCCAAGTTGGACTTAAATCTCTCTTGCGCCAAGGACTTTCGGAACCTGATTTCTATGGTGACTTGGTGTATAAGTTGAAGAAGATTGTTGGCTCTAATAATTTTTCAGCGCAGTTCATTAAAATAATTTCCCATTATAAAAAGATTGGCTATAACATTAATGTATTGCAACAGACTGCATGCTTGGTAGTCAACCCAATCACGGTTGGCAACTTTGCTTTCCTCTTTAATTGCACGCCGGTGGGTCGGACTTCAGACTCTATGATGGTTCCGACTTAAAGACTTATCTATTGATGAGATGGTAGGGGCCTGATGCTTTGGCTGTTTGTCGGGCCCACCGGGGTTTACCTGTTGGATTTCTTTTGCTCCGGTATTCAGTTTAATTTACTGTTGAGTCCTTATCCTTGCTTTATCTCCTTGTTATATCTTGATTTATATGTTTTAGGAGATGATGCATTGATAAGTTAGGGGTCTTTCATGCAAACCAAATATCTATGTGTCTTGATCCACATCTGAATTAAGGGTGAGGTTGGCGCCGTTAAACCGGTTTAAGCCCTCCAGTAAAATGTTTTACTGACCATTCCAAGGCGGTACTTCTTTTGTGGATCTTTTATGTTTTTGTTCTGTCTTGTGTTTGCTATGTTTTGTGCGCGTCTGTTTATATGTGCTTCGTGGTCACCTGCTGGGAAAGGGCTGACCTCTTGGCTCTCGTTTGTGGTGTCTTCTGTGAGTTTGTCACTTTCCCATTGGTATCCTGGGTCGGGTGTGGTGCTTGATTGTATCGATTCCTGATCTTTGCAACCTTACTTACTTACATTTAAAAAAAATGACTTCCAGCTGCCAGGAAATTTAACAGATGACTGTATTATCTTGGACACTGTACAGTTGCCAGTCAAGAATCACCTTTAATGTGTCTTTTGATGACCTACACTGAGTCGGTTGTGACAGAGAATGAAAGTATGCATCCGAACATAGAGTTTACTCATCAAATAAAAGTTTGCTACTACCTGAAAGCAAAGAAAGCAGATTGTATTGAACCTTGGACCAAAATATACTTCTGGTGTCAGAACTTATAAATATTTACGAATATTGTAGCTTATAATGAGAACTTATAAAATTTAAACCAAAATTTTGTGTTAAAACTGTATAACAATGACCTAAACTACTTGGATATGTTCTTGAGTGACTCTTCCTTGCTGTGCCTTGGGGATGTCTGTAGTTTGTGATTGCGGTATTTCCTGATCATACTCACTTACTATTTTAAGGGGTTAAACTTTAGATCATTATATTTTCAATGTGATGCTTAATCCATTTTCACCTTGGGACTGGACTGTTTTCAGGTGATTCTTTACTCGAGACACTGTATAAGGGTTATAAGTTGCCACTATTCTGTTAATCAAAGCTTTTTAAAATAAAACTTACATGGGTTGAAAGAAGTATGATGGATGTATTATATGTGTATTGTTTCGAACAAACACAAATTGTCACGAATAGAATCGTTAGTAAATTTTTTTGGGGGAATAAACTGCTGATTTTAAACTTTCTTGACACATTCAGGAAAGTTCAGCACAATTCTAGAATTGAATCAAGCCTCAGGTGTACGTAAGGTGCTTTACAAGGAGTACTATGTACAAAAAGGCTTCATTTTTTAACCTGAAAAGGCGTAAGGAAAATAATTGCTTTAGAATGTGAGTTCAGCCCTATTAAAAATCATTTGTTCTGATTACCCGAAAAGTTAAATCAGCGAATAAATGAAGCTTATGTATTTTTCAATAAAACATCGCTATAGCGACATTTTATTGAAAAAAACCCCCCATAAACTTCAATTTTAACCATTTATTTTGCTGCAAACACACTTGTTGTTGTGGTGACATGATTTCTGAATTGGCCGCGTCACGTTATCACCCGTGTTATCAAAGTAGATCTTCAATGTACATCCAAGGTCTGATTCCACGGAATTTGGTGGCATTAGCCAAGACAGTTTGGATTGATGATTAACTTTGAAATGGGCTTCAATGCGACAAAACCTGTCTTCAGTATATCCAACAAAGTGGGACTCATAACAGTCTCCTAAGCTGCAGATACTAGCTAGAAAAATGAAATTACGATTGTAGCAAGTATAGATATCATACTTTCCAAAAAAAAAACAAGAACAAAAAAATTTCAAAGGCTCTGATCAAACATCGCCGATTCACATGCTGGTCTGTGCCATTGTTGTTCCCTACCCCACAAAGACAGGTTTTCTAGTGCCGAGGCCAAAATAAGAGTCCATAATCAGATTGTGATCTATAAACCTCTACGGCTTCTACCCATCAAAGGCAAAAAAAAAAAAAAAAAAAAAAAAAAAAAAAAAAAAAAAAAAAAAAAAAAAAAAAGAATGAAAAAAAAAAAATACAAAAAACAACAACTGAAAGACAAGTAAGCCTTTTCATTTCAGGTCATGTGCGGGCCCAATAATTTTTGTTGGAGGCCCAACTGACAGAAAAAGGGGGTTCCATCTCTTTCCAGGGGAGGTGGTGCAATTGTTCATTCTTATATAACATCTTTCACATGCGATTTTCCAACGGGGGGAGTGAGGGGTATCCAGACACTCTCGTTACTCATCTGGATTCGCGCATGCAGATCAACCTTCTGACTCAAGGTCATATTAGTAATTTGTTGCATAAACTTTTTGTTGTATAAAAACACAACATGAACACACTGCCAACAACTCATTAGCAAGCAAAGCGACCGACGAAGGGACATATCAATTACAATATATCCATTTTTGAGTGTGGGTATAACAACATAATTATGAGCCGTGACATGACTTCTATGGTGACTTGGTGTATAAGTTGAAGAAGATTGTTGGCTCTAATAATTTTTTTCAGCGCAGTTCATTAAAATAATTTCCCATTATAAAAAGATTGGCTATAACATTAATGTATTGCAACAGACTGCATGCTTGGTAGTCAACCCAATCACGGTTGGCAACTTTGCTTTCCTCTTTAATTGCACGCCGGTGGGTCGGACTTCAGACTCTATGATGGTTCTGACTTAAAGACTTATCTATTGATGAGATGGTAGGGGCCTGATGCTTTGGCTGTTTGTCGGGCCCACCGGGGTTTACCTGTTGGATTTCTTTTGCTCCGGTATTCAGTTTAATTTACTGTTGAGTCCTTATCCTTGCTTTTTCTCCTTGTTATATCTCGATTTATATGTTTTAGGAGATGATGCATTGATAAGTTAGGGGTCTTTCATGCAAACCAAATATCTATGTGTCTTGATCCACATCTGAATTAAGGGTGAGGTTGGCGCCGTTAAACCGGTTTAAGCCCTCCAGTAAAATATTTTACTGACCGTTCCAAGGCGGTACTTCTTTTGTGGATCTTTTATGTTTTTGTTCTGTCTTGTGATTGCTATGTTTTGTGCGCGTCTGTTTATATGTGCTTTGTGGTCAACTGCTGGGAAAGGGCTGACCTCTTGGCTCTCGTTTGTGGTGTCTTCTGTGAGTTTGTCACTTTCCCATTGGTATCATGGGTCAGGTGTGGTACTTGATTGTATCGATTCCTGATCTTTGCACCATTACTTACTTTCAACAATGTTGCATTTTGTCAAGCGTAGACTCAGACGAGCCTGTGTAGCCTTCTTTTATGATTAGAAACTCCAAATAATTTTCAGTCAGTAGCCTAAGAGTCATAGAATATTCAAGCGACTAGTCAAGGCTCTGATCAGACTGCGCGTATGCACAGGCTGGTTTAAGCCTTTGCTGGTCGAACATACACAATCTCATGTCGCGGCTCATATCATGTTAATGTTCAATTGCCACTGGAACCTAACACGACTATGAACAATTATCACTAAAGCAAAAAACATATAACTGTACACTTATTACGTAAAATAAAACCTAACATGTTTTGTACAATTATCACTTTCATTCGAGGCCCTATTGATAATTTGAAACGTTCGTTGTCTAAACGCCAAAAAGATTTTGTTGTGCCAAACATGAACACACTCTGCCAACAACGCAAAAGCAAGCAAAACGACTGACGAACGGGCATGCCGATTATCCGTTTTGAGTGTTGATATAACATCTATCATGACTATGCACTGAATGTAAAATAACAAGACTGTACAGTTATCATTGGAAGTAAAAAACTTGCATGGCTTTGTACAATAATCACTGGATGTAAAACAATACCTGACTGTTTACAATCAAAACTGGAAGTAAAAACTAACATGACTATGATCAATTGTTACTTGATGTAAAACCTTACAATGACTATGTCCAATCATCACCAGGTGTAAAACCTAACATGACTATGTACAATCATCACTGGGTGTAAAACCTTACAATGACTATGTACAATCATCACCAGGTGTAAAACCTAACATGACTATGTACAATCATCACTGGGTGTAAAACCTTACACGTCTATGTACAGTCATCACTTGGTATAAAGCCTTACACGTCTATGTACAATCATCACTAGGTGTAAAACCTTACACGTCTATGTACAGTCATCACTTGGTATAAAACCTTTCATGACTATGTACAATCATCACTGGGTGTAAAACCTTACATGACTTTGTGCAATCATCAACGGGTGTAAAACCTTACCTGACAATGCCAACCATGACTGGGTGTTTGTTTGTTTGTTTGATTTGATTCTTTACGTCCCTTCAACAATCTTTCAGTTATAAAGGGACGGATCTTCCTGGGTTTAACCAGTACTAAGCTAGGATTAATGTTCTTGCTCAAGGACAGAACACAGTGATGCTGGTGAGGTTCAAACCCGCGGCCCTTCGGTCTCGAGTCAAGCACTCTACCACTGAGCCACTGCGCTCCCTATCACTGGGTGTTAAACCTCACATGACTATGTACAGTTAAAAGAGGAAATGCACCATTTCACTGTCCAATTATCACACAAAGTAACAGCACATATGGGACTCAGCGTAAGAAAACCGAGCTTAGCGATTTCTATACTTGTAAGACTAGCTAGATCATTGCAATGTTGCATGGGCAAGATTAGGTGCCATCCTAACCAGATAGCGAATGACAAAGGGGATGATCAAACTGCTTAGATACTAATTGCATGGAACAATGTCGCTTTGTTCTCGCTGAGGCCCATATATTAAAGCTTTGCTCTTTTCTTGCAATTGAAAGCATTCATGCGCTGATCAAGAGAGGGGTACAGGGGGTCTGGACACCATAAAAAATCACACAAATATAGGGCGTCTTTGCAATACTTGTCCAAATCCCCTAAAACCAAGAAAGAAATCGGTTTTGGGCCATAACCTGCCCGCAGCGAGACGCCATTGAAATGGCGTTTTTCTGGTAGGTCAATGATAGCACGCTTTTAGTGTTTTTCTGATCGTCTCTGCCCTCATCAATTTAAAAAAAATCTGAGCTGGACCCTAATGATGAAACTTTATAGATACGCACATTTTTGCGAGTGGCATTTTCAGAAGTCCAATATAAATACATATTGGAAAAAAATTGTGATCAGCAAGATGGTACATAAGCAAACACAAATAACAATATAAAATGCCAAGAAATGCTTCATCTGGAAAACATCTGCACTGTTCGGTGTCTTAAAAGCGATATTCAGCAACAGAAACAGCTAATCACTGTTGACCTTAGGCCTTGTAGAGTTTCAAGTTTATATCAAATCGCTGCCGTGTTATATAATCATATGCTTGTTTATGCCTCAGACTAGCAAAACTGTCGTTGACTGCTCCCCTGAAAAAAAACAAACAAAAACATATTTTAAGTGGTGTCCTACCAAACAGTATTTATTGCAGATCTTTTTGCGTTTAGAACTGTGAGTTTTTTTATTGACCGTTCCAAGGCGGTGTTTCTTTTGTTGACCCTTTTTGTTATTAATGTTTCATATTTGTCATTGTTATGCTGTCTTGTCTGTTTTCTTGCAGCCTTGCAATCACCTGCTGTGAAAGGATGAGATCTTGCTTGTTTTTATCTTTCCAAAACAATAGTCTTGAAATTCCCTTACATTGCTAAACAACGCACCGTTTGCCCATAGGTCTGTCTTAGGTAAACGTAGAGGATCTTACATGAGTGCTCATGTTTTATTGAATTTATTAAACGATTTGGGGAAAAGAGATAAAATGCGAGGCTTGCCAAGCATTTTATCTCTTTTTCGCAACGAGTTTAATAAATTCAATAATACAAGAGCACGAATGTTAGATTCTATTTATCATATGACAAATACTTTGAGATCTCATTTCTGGCGTAAAAACGTTATGATTTTGTCATTATGTACGCAATGTTGTTATGGACGTCATAACGTTTCCCGTAAATCGATAAACCACTAGTGGTTTACAGATTTTATTGCATGGCGTTATTTCACTCCCAGACGCGACGTCATATGATAAATTGAATCAAATTGCTTTCAAAACTATAACAGCCAGACTCTGACAAAGGGTTCATCATAATGCTCTGCAGTGAAAACGAGAATATCTGTTTTGGTGACCAACTTGATTATTGTTCATTAGACAAAACAAATGTTCAGACATGAACGAAAATTTGATACAGTAGTCCATATATAAAATTATGAAGGAATTGTGCGATAAATGACCAAGTTAGAGTGTCCACATTTGCAAACTGACAGGCTAACAGCCATTTAGGTGGCTATATTGGTTATCGTCCATCTGAAAATATACACAGTCGATCTTGGGGAAGAGTTTGATAATTGTAATCCGTATATGAAATTTGGAAAATAAATAACTAAATTAGAGTGTCCACAAATGCAAACTGACCACAGGGGATGGCCATTATGGCCGCCACCGTGGTTATTCAAACTTGGGCGAGAGCCTAAAAAGTAGGTCATATATGAAATTTGGAACAAATTGGGTGATAAATAACTAAGTAAGAATATCCAAAAGTGCAAACCAATTGGATGAGCGTTTAATCAAAGTATTCCAAAGATGAAAATCAGAAGCAATCGGGGCGATAAATGACTAAGTTACAGTGTCCCCAAGTGCAAACTGACCTTAGGCGGCGGCCATTTTGGCAGCCATCTTGATTATCCTTATTTGAAGAAAATTATATTCAAACTTTGGCCAAGGTTTGATAAAAGTAATTCATATATGAAATTTTGAGGAAATCCAGTGATAAATGACTAAGTAAGAAAGTCCGCAAGGAAAACAAAACGACAGATGGACACATCTTGTTTATTGTTTGTCTGACAATCCAGAAGCGAAACTTGGTGAGAGTTGAATAGAAGCAAATTATCTATGAACTTATGAAGAAATGCAATGAAAAATGACCATGTTGGAGTGACCACGGACGGATGGTCAGACACAGGGAGGGACACTCTTACAAATGGATTCCTGTTGGAATTATGAGTTCAACTGGGTCATTTCCCTGGTACCAAAACATAACAAAATCTTCTTGTCTGAAACCACTAGGCCTAGAGCCCTGATATTATATAATGTTTGTAGCATCACCTTGTGAACCTCTACCAAGTTTGTTCAAACTGTGCCTGTGGCGCCTATAAATGAACCTGCAGCAGGTGGCAAATGTTTTATTTGTTGAGGTTCTCAATCCTGTTTGTTAATTGTGTCAACATAATCCAAGTTAAGTCTTTATGAAACTGCTTATCTACTAACATTCAAAAAATGTACTTAAAGAGGAGCTAAGCTTTCCTACTCATTCTCAGGTGAGGGACCAAGGGCTCAATGGCCCTCCTGTTATATTAACAGTTCAGGAGTAACCATATGGTCACCAAAACATGCAATAATTGATATACATTTTTTAAATGTCAAAATTTTGCATGCTTTTCATGTGTTGATACCCTGATCAGATCAGTTTATCAGAAAGAATATCTGTAATATTACTAACAAGTGAGTTATTTACCTTTTGTGAAAGTATTTATAAGCCAGCACAATCGCTACTATACCAAGGATCACTACAGCAGTAATTGACACACCGATCACGACAGGCACAACAGCATCTAAAATATTGAAAACACATGATTATGACTGGGCCTCATTGCGAGAAAACCTGTCTTCGGGGTCTCTGTCCAAGCAAATTTCAAACCGGTCTCCTCAGCTACAGAGAATAGCTAGAAAAATTGAAATTTCATCTGTAGCAAGTTAACATATGGTACTTTCCTAAAGGTGAATAACAAAGGCGCTGATCAGACTGGGCGGATGCGCAGGCTGGTCTGCGCATGTGTTGTTCGCAAACCCCCGAAGACAGGGTTTCTCGCGTCGAGGCCCATGTATCTGCATGTACATGTAAAATTATTTGTTGTTTTAATAGACATCTAGTTATTGACACTAAAACAACAAAGAATAAAATATCATATTTCTATTCATAGTACTTCTCAAAACGGTTGTTTTCATCGTTACTAGCCGTACATATTCTTATCTAATGAACTTTTTGAATAGAAACAGATTCTCACGTGACAATTCCTTGTATATGGCTAAAGCTGCAACTTGTCTGATGACAGCGACAACACTTTGCTATTTCTTCAATAAATATACTCAGCAGACCTCTTGATAAGAGTGTTGAGTAGTTTCAAGTATTAGTAACAAACATTTGAACAAATGGGTGATAAAATACTCACATTTCAATGTTAGAATATCTATTATGACCAATGAAGTCTGACACTGTTTGAAAATATCTACTGTCTGCAATATTTAAGCACAATCGGCCTAATATACAATGTATCAACATGTTAAAAAAGAGGACATTACAGTCGATAAAACAGAGACAGAATACAAGGTTTACCAAGCATGTAATCATATGCCCCAGAATGAACTTTTCTGCGAAGGACAGTTCATCATATGGGCCTAAACTGTTAAAGACCTTCCTCAATTAATATTTGATACTCTATGAGTCTTGATTAGTCAAAGTGTACATCTTTCAATAGTTTTGTTATATAACTTAAAATTCGAAACAATTTGGTTCATCCTGCTGACAAAGCAAAGCGTTGTACAATATATAAAGAACCTACCATTTCTTGATTGTTTCCCTTCTCCATGGCCATTATCAGATTGCGTTGTTGTATAACCTAAAACACATAGGCATGTTATGTGAAAACAGTACAACATTTTAATTATTTAAAATAAAACTAAATTCAAATGTGTCATTAGTCTCTGTATAATATCAAGGTATATGATCTGAAAATATATGATCAGAAAATAAGTTTTATACCGAGCTGTAAACATGTTTTCCAGCAAAATACCCAATAGAAACATTCCCCAATAAGATGCCATTTTGAATAGTTATCCACATACGAATGCTCGATTTGTTTCGTTTTTACAAAAACAGTACTGAAAATTGTGTTTGTAAACCATATGCTTGTACATAAAAATGATATCTCCTTTAATCAAGCGCCATATTTTTGTTATATATTTGGAATGCCTAAAACAGTTAAACAAGTATTTCGTTTTAAATGTAATATCACATTACTAAGTTATCAAGGTTATAGTTTTTCAGTTTAAAGGCAACATGCTTACAATGTCTGTTTGATAGAGAGAAGGATACAGCAATATGTCGGCCTAACCCATAAAGCACATAAAATTTTCAGCAGACCACAATAACAAATTTTGCTAATTTTTTCAAAAATAAAAAAAACACAACAAGGCATGACATTACATGAGAATAATCTGCTGGTCTAAAGTTCATGTATTAGTTCTTAGTTTTCTTTCTTAAAGCTGCATAGTCTGTAACTTTTGATCTTCTAATTTTAAAATAATGTTTTTATTTTTCAAGAACACAGTAAAAATACTTAAATTCAGGTAAACATTTTACCATTTTCGTAAATCTTACCAAGTTATCACTATCAAAACAACTGCATTTATGTTAAAATTCAACGGTCTAGAATTATTGGAGGGACGCAAATAATTACCAATAAGAGAAAAATACACCTATTTGATAAGATAATTCACTTTTCCATGCAGTTTTCAGCTGTACTGAACATTTTTATTGTGAAAACATAGCTTAATTCTACTTTTACAAATGATTTAAAACGTAAATAAAATTTTTCGAAAAATGTTCATAGTTGCAGAGTATGCAGCTTTAACATTTATTCCATCAAGCTAAGGAAGACTGAATTCATTGCTTTAAGTAGTTGTGTTTTCCTGTTGTAATATGACTGTCCATGGCCTGTTTCTCTCCCTTGAGGTGCGTTGGGATGGTCTATGGCATGTGACTGTGGTGTTTCCTGGTCCTACTCACTTATTTCTAGACCAAAAATAGTAAGTGAGTATGATCAGGAAATACCACAATCACAAACCGCAGACAACCCCATGGCACCGCGAGGAAGAGTCGCTCAACCATCACGAGACCCCAGGAAGACAAATTAAGCAAAGCAACCAACTCTCTCTTCCCTAAGACTATATGTGTAACCAGATCACGGTCTAAACCAATCAATACAACTACAGAATAATTCGAGAATCAAATCAAGCCTCGGGTGTACTTAAGGCGTGTTAGGCATAGTACCATGTACGAAAAAGCTCCATTTTATTAGCCGGATCTAGAGTAAGAACAAATAGCACAGTAGCATCTGGGTAAAGTCATAATAATATCCATTATTTTAATTACTCCAAAGGGCTTATCAACAGAATAAATGAAGTTTATGAATTTTCAATAAAATATTACTATTGCAACATTTTATCGACCCCCCATAAACTTCATTTATAGCCTGTGTTTTGCTGCAATCACACTTGTTATGGTGTTGGCATGACTTCTGTGACGTCACCGTCACTGTATGTAACGTCAGTGTCACATTATCATCCGCATTATCAAAGTAGATCCAGGTCTGATTCCCTAGAATTTCACGAAATTGACAGAGGCAGCTCTGATTGCCTTTGTTGCTTAAACTCATCATAAAGCTCTGGATTTACTTAAAATTCATATTGCAAGAATCAATTCAAAATGATGGGTTTTGTGGCCTTCTTGGACATAAAAAATAATGGAATATTAAGTCTTGTAATTCCATGCTGCACATAAATCTCCTATCAGGATTTAGTTTTATATTACTTATTCTTTGTGAGATGTTACTTGAAGAAATTAGTGATGACCTACATTATAGTCGTTTTGGATATTGAAGCATAAAGACGTAAGCAATTTTGAATTTCCAAGTTACCCATATACTTCTCTCTAACTGCAAGATTAATTCAGCTCATACTTTTTGAGTAAACACTGTTAGTTGAATTGCGAGGTGTCTACCTGACACCCTCCTTGAGTAATATAGGTTACTAAGGAATATCACAATGAACCCACACGTCCATTGAATCCATTTTAGTGACAGGTTAATACATGATATGTCTAGTATATATATGTTATGCCACATAAGACATATTAATTAAATGGTGATGAAATTACAGTTTATATTTATTTGGTATTTGCATGATAAAAATGAAATCATAACGTAATACATTTAGAATGTAAGGAGGCCTCTATAAGATATATATTCGCAATAAAAAGTGTTTTCTGTTTGTTGACAGATGTTTATACTTTGAAAACTGATTTATTATTGCTGAATGCTCCTTTAAATGCAAACTAATGTGCATTCACAGATGATTGTATTACCTTTTGTATCCAGGAAACCTTTAAAGGAGTACTTTTAAAAACAGTGAAAACCCAATTGAATTTTGTCAGGGTCTACACTGTTTGTAAATGTAAATAAGATGTTTTTGAAATATGTAACCTGATAATCCTAGATACATGTACATGTATGTACAATGGACAATCCCAGGTTTGTTGAATCAAACCAGAAGGAAGAATCCATTAGCATACAAAACGAGGTAAGCATAAGGACTGGTCCATATTATGTATTTTGTAATTCATGCCTGCCTTGTCTGATTATATAATAAAGGAGATAACTGTATTCAAAATGTTCATTTGGAGAGGTAATTCATCCGATATTCAGTCTTAAATTTAGTTTTAGTAAATTCTGATTTCTTACTGTATATACTACAATATACCTCCCCAAATGAAAATTGTGAATATTTCGGCTCAATTTGCAGCGTTGCTAGCCACAAAAAGCCACAAGTCATGTAACGAAATGTGATACTTATATTATAATTAATAACGTCAAGCTATTTCCAACAGTATATCGCAGGATATAGTTAATCAAATATTGATGTTATGTAATTAAATGTCGCTATACACAATCAAGTACATTAGAAATGGGCATCCAAGTGAGAAACCCTGTCTTTGGGGTTTGTGAACAACAAAGGCGCAGACCAGCCTGCGCATCCGCGCAGACGCATCATCGCCTTTGTTGTTCACTTTGTAGAAAGTATGATATCTAAACTTGCTACGAGCTTAATTTTAATTTTCTAGCAAGTCTCTGTAGCTTGGTAGACTGGTTTGAGTCTCGCTTTGTCGAAAACCCCGAAGACAGGTTTTCTTGCGACAAGGCCCAAATAAAGGTATACCTGAAATACAATCTGTCAACGATGTAGATCCAATTCCTGACGTTATTGCCATATCTGGGCAAATATTACACTCTGTTTGTCCTGCAAGATCTTGATATTGACCTTTGGGGCAGAGTATTACTGACGTTCCTTGAATGTACGAGCCTTGTGGAACAACAGCTGTAAAATAATATATTGCAGAAATAATCTGGACTGATATTTAAATTAAAACGGGAGAATGAACAGAAAATGATTATGTAGAGCCCCACAAATACTTTCTTACATGGCCACAAATTACATCTTTTAGCACTTTCAGAAGTGATTAAAGTGTGTTTCTCATTACAATATAAATAAAGTGAGCCCTTGGAATTAAAAAGTTAGTTCAGTGAGCTTTTCTTTGATTCTAGAATTAGGTTATGCAGTATAGGTAGTAAAGAAAAAATATGAAGTTAAACTAATTACACACATTTTTTTTCTGTTTTAAGACATTTTCCAGTTGTGGTCACTAACTCACTGTATATCTCAGGCAGTAGTAAGTCATGCCAAGTTTTAACCAACTACTATGTATCTAATAGTCCTGAAGCTTAAGGTCATTTACCCAATTGTCAAATATATGTAACAATAATCTACATTATTATGAGAAATACATTTAGCCATCCCTTCTCATTGGCCAGCATGTTCATGAAACAAATACTTTTAAAATATAATAAAAGTAATTGAATTGACTTTCAATCATTTGTCTAGGGGAGAAGTTTATAGATTAGGCTACATGTCAGCTTTTCCGGAAACCTTTTACATGTCTGAGATTGAGCTTTATAACATTAAAGGTAGCACTAAGGTTAATCATATTGTATAAAAGCATTTTGAATTCATGTGAGATTTATACATGTTCTTGCTGTCAGCGAAATTGATAAAATGAAAATAGGTTGGTACACATTTAACAAATCTGTGGGAGTTCATCACTCAATGTCAATCATCAGCGTGCACCAAAACAACACTATCATTCAATTTGATAAGGTCATTTTCTTTATGACATGTTTGTGTCCGAAAGTGTGAATGCTTGATGAAGGTAGATGAAGACAATGTACGCCATACCTAGCATATACTCTAATATTCAAATCCTGCAATTCAAAATCGAGAATCCTGAAAATATACATAATCGTTTCTCTTAAGGTGTATGGGGTGGGTCATAAAAGAGTAACCCTGTATATTATGGTATTTAGATTTACATTGCATTAGTTAGATGACCTCCATGCGAGCTGAACATTTCTTGTTCTTCAACAACAGCAGAATCTAGGGCGAAGATTTGGTACCAGTAAAATGCATTTAAGCCCCCCCCCCCCCCCCCCCCCCCGGTGGCTTAGGCTGCTGTCCGTTCTAAGGCGGTGGTTCTGTTGTTGTTGACTTTTTGTTTATTGTTACTCCCATTGTGGGAGTCTGTAATTGTTCTATGTTTTGTTGTTTGTTACTTTATGTCCATTCTAGTATTGCAATCATCTTGATGGGGAAGAGAGAGCTGATTGCTTTGCTTAATTTGTCTTCCTGGTGTCTCGTGATGGTTGAGCGGCTCTTCCTCGCGGTGCCATGGGATTGTCTGCAGTTTGTGATTGTGGTACTTCCTGATCATACTCACTTACTATTTTAGAAACTCTGTAGCTAAACTAGCCAGTCAATAGACATATTATCCGAATTAATGCATCTTCTTACTTTAAACCTACCACAAAATACGTCCAGTCTAATACTTCCTTCTGGACAAACCACTGCTGTTGAAGGTAAATTCACCGGTTGTACTGGTGAAAGAGATTGCCCACCCACCTCCACTTGTAGGAAACTCATTGAATCATTGTAAATTTCTTGTGCTGTCTTTTCAAGATCCATCACGCTGTTCAGCAAATTCAACAGCCTAGAATCAACTAGAAAAGATATTGGTGTTTAATAATTGATTTTGAGATGGCCACCAGCGTTGCTAAATTGATTGTTATTACGTCAAAATACAAATCAATCTGAACACCTGCCTAATGCTGATGAGTTACACAACATTTTAGCCTAATTCAATAAGTTTTTTCTGGAAAACAACTACCCTAATAACGCATGCAAAATGTTATCTGACTTAAATCGTCTGCTTAAGTTGTATGTTGTATAGTTTTTCTAAAGTAAGTATAGGGACAATCGGTGTGAACCCAGATATGACTGCTCCTACAGCAGCTGTCTAGTCTAGATCTATACTTTTTGTCCCAAAGGTTTCTTTACCATTTCAACAAGCGGAAAAATGATAAAATTGATTGTGATTGGTGTCAGAAGGCTTAAAGCCTAATAACCAAATTTCACAATGGACGGCACTTTAATGCGTAAATTTGATTTTGAAAAAAAAACCCTCTTTTTATGCATTGTTTCTAAAGAATATTGGTATAGAAAACGATTTTAGAATACCACTTATAAAAGCAAAGTTAGGCGCGAGAGCTTGTTGCATTTTTAAATAACTCTCATGTATAAATTCAATTAATGTAAAGAAGGCAAAAATCAGATACCTATTCTATGAAGTACCACACCTTACCAGAGACACCATATTAATAAGTGTCAAAAACTCAAGAAAACATAACACACACAAGAGAGCCAAGAAGTCAGATCTCTCCCAGCAGGTGATCATCGGGCTGCAAGGATCAGACAAGACAGAAGAATAAACACAATAAAGGGAGACATGGCTTCTAGACCCAACCCCTACTGCAAATCTAAGCAATATGTGTCCAAATCCCCTGAAATGTCACAAAGCTACCCGCAGTCATTGTTGAGCCATCATAGGCATGGCACGCCAGCAGTGCGCAGAACATGTTTAAATAAATAAACACAAGTTAAAATAAAAAAAAACGCTTTAAAATAAAAGTGATTGTTCTTTTGCTATTAGACATGCGTGGAATGTCATTTTTTTCCATTTTATGTGGACGTTTCCCTTCAAGTGTGTTCTCTAGGAACATTACCTGTCTTGTTTTCAAACAAATTCTGCAAAGCAGATCCTAAATCCAGGTCACCAATGTCTAACGTCAATGTGATGTATAAAGTTAACACATCTGATTGGGACCTTCTCTTTCTTTTCCCAGTCTGACACGGTGAATTTGAAAGCGTTTGTTGACAAGTACCAGACAAAAGGCAGGCTGAATTCTGAAGTTTAGTGTCCAAAGCAGAGTTTAAAGAAGAAACGATGTCTTTGTCACAAGGATCAACTCCATAGTTGACTTCAAAACCAGCAGAAATCTTTTCAGCAGGTTTTACATCTGAAAATTGAATAACAAATATAAAACCGCTTATTTAAACCATAAATATATCATACGTTTCCACAGATATGTTTTATTTGCATTGTGTTTTATCTTTAAAGGATAGGTTTGTTGAAAAAAAAAACAAACAAATTAAACATCTGGCTCACGAAGTCATTGTTTAAACATAAGAGGCACGACCCAAATTCAAGGGTCACTAGTATCATTTATTTCAAAATGCCATTTTATATTTATTACAGCACAGCTTTCATTCTAAACAACTTTTCGTTACTTTATGTCCATTCTAGTTTTGCAATCATCTTTAAGGGGAAGAGAGAGATGGTTGCTTTGCTTAGTTTGTCTTTCTGGTGTCCCTTGATGGTTGTCTGGCCCTATCTTGTGGTGCCATGGGTTTGTCTGCGGTTTGTGATTGTGGTATTTCCTGATCAATACTCACTTACTATTTGATTAACACATCCTTACTCTAGAAATTATTGAGAAAACCATTTTTAAGTAAACAATGTAAAAATTGACTTTTTGGGAGATAAATGCCATTTAAGACCAAATATTTTGATTTTTTCAGAATGTGGAAATTCTCAGTCAAACCTAAGGCACTCGTTTTCCTCGCAAAATGTAATGTTTTGGCACCAAAACACTTTGAAAAAGTACCAACTATTTTAATGAAAGTACTGTTTATCTATACTAGAAACTACTGAAATTGCTTTTTTGGGGTTCTTTTAAGAAAGCTGGTACAGGAACTTCTGCAAGGCTTTCATTTAACAGTAAGGGAATTAGCACCAGTGTTTGGTGCCAAATCAACCCATTATTGTTGTAAGAATTATAAGAAAGATAAGTTTCCAGCCTTCCTAAAGGATCCGTTTTTCCAGATTACTTAGAGGTCGAAACAGCTGTCGTTGTGCCACGTGGAGTTGGTAAACTTCTCCCCGTACATCGATATAGTGTTAAGATTTTTTCATATTCTGGTCTTTCAGGAATATTGGGTTCTGACAGAAAGCAGATTACCGCTTAAGCTGGTGCTAGGGGGCGTGAGAATTGTTGCACTTTTCATTAGTTCTCATGAACAGACTCAATGATGCGGAGTCTGGGTTTTTAGTATATTGTAGGTTATCTGTATTTCTGAAGGATCCGTTTTTCCAGATTATTTTGACTAAGAATTTTGAAAAAAATCTCAAAAATGCATATTTTAATGAAAAATTTAGTTTTCTCTCCTTAATTAAACTATGGTTTCTTTTTGGCTAAAACAGTTCCTTCCAATCTCTACAGTATCAATTTGATAACAAAATGAATTCAATACCATTGTAAACTTTTTCAAATACTTTGGGTTGACCAGAAAAGAACAATTTTACAGATCTCCACATTACGTTTTAAAACAAATTTATTGGTGTGTCAGCCAATGAATGGAGCCGCCTATGTCAGTATCAAACTAAAATTAAAGGCTTGAAAGCTTAGAAAGAACCGTTACTTTACAAGTTGGTAACCATATGGTGATGCTAAACTTTTTGAGTGGTATATATGAACTTATCAGTCAACCCTAGTATTAACTGAATTGGTTCAACATAACCTAATAAACGTTTCCTATCTCACTGCATGTTACATTTATCAGGTCATGATGACGTTGCACTTTTTGAATGACGATGCTAATGACGCTGAATCAACACAAAATTGAAAATTACGTCATAATCGCTAGTTTGAAGAGTGAAACAATGGGTAAACTGATAAATAGAATACCAGGTTCGCATCTTTTGAAATCAAGTTTACCAGGCTCGTCTTTGAGAACGCATGTTGAATCGCTCTGCAAGCCTCGCGATGTCAACATGCGTTCTCAAAGCCTTGCCTGGTAAACTTGATATCAAAATACACTCACCTAGTATTCTCTTTATATCAGATTACCACAATCTGGTCGCTATACACCCCACTCACAGCTCCATCTTTACATAAATATTGATAATAGATAACTTACTAGAACATGTTGGAAGGCGAGCTTCAGGATTATCCACTGTTTGGTGATTCCATTTATAGCCTGTTGCTCTTCCACATTCATAGACTGCTATAGAAGAACTAGCTAAGTACAAGTCCTTACGACAAGACAGTGTACACTTCTTTGATGATTCAGTTTCATTACAGTGTATTGACAGCCCATATGTTCTTCTCAGCGGTATGCATTCTGTTCGAATAAATAATATTAAAGTTTTAGGGAATTTACACTCTTTTAAAATTATGTACTTCAAAGTAAGTAAGGATGTAAAGATCAGGAATCGATACAATCAAGTACCACACCTGACACAGGATACCAATGGGAAAGTGACAAGTTAACAGTTAGACGCCACAAACGAGAGCCAAGAGGTCAGCCCATTCCCAGCAGGTGACCACAAGGCACATACAAACAGACGCACACAAAGGCATAGCAAACACAAGACAGAAAAACATAAAAGATCCACAAAAGAAGTACCGCCTTGGAACGGTCAGTAAAATATTATACTGGAGGGCTTAAACCCAATTTAGGCTTGTGTAACTTTACTATTTCAGGGGTGTGTGTCCTTAAATGCTTATTCTATTAATGCTCTTGTGATAAGCTTTTTCGTCAATGCAGTCATCCAATATATTTCGCTAGTCCTAGACAGGCTTTTGACGCCAAACTCTGTGAAATAATTTATGTTTTGGCCGTCCATTTAGAAGATGGCTTTATAAAATATTAATTCTATTCTAATCCAGTGTTTCTGTGCGTTTTCCATGGCGTAGGGCACATTTGGTAAGTGTTTGAAAAAGTTTGTACCTTTTTTTCATACAATGCCTTAGATGAGGCTTTTCTATTTTAGCACTGGCTACATGTTTTTAATTCAGTTCAGGAACTTGCATTTTCCTACATGTTTTGCTAGTGAACACCTGGTCAAGTAGAGCGAAATGTATGAGCAATTTTGGTAGAAAGCATTATTGGGTGTGTTTCTGTTGAAAGTATTTTGAAATATAGTCAGTGAATTAGGGGATAGAGGGTATCTTATTTTCTCTTGAAACTTTAATGTGCAGCTGAGCAGTATTTTCGTGAAGGCATTGCAAAGAGCATTTAATTTGAAATTTTTGCCAAAGGGTCAAGTAAAAGCATTTAAAAAGGTTTACAGTAACAATTCATGAAAACGAACGTGTATAGAGCGTTATATTTCGTTCTTTTCCAAAGATTTGGACATCAAAATAAAACTATCAAGATCTTTAAACAGTTTTATTTTATTCAAGATGAGCAATGTATGTACGAGTATATCCATTCTCGCAGAAAAGCATATCCATTTGTTATAATAAAGGGGAATAACTAAGAACAAAAACCAATGTGAAATATAGTTGCCAATTAAGAATAGCAACAATTGCCACAATTGTATATTTACAATCAACATGAACTTATAAAGTGCGTAATTACCAGTATCTTTTAAATGGTGAGGGTAACCACTCTATATAATATGTATGTAAATACTTATGTAGGCAATGTGAGTTGTATACCCAAATCACTCTCATAAACATACCTGACACATTCCTTCTATTTATGAAATATATACAGAGAATCCACATACAACTGATTCTAGACAGAGGTCCAGATAAGCTTCCAGTTAGATTAGAGATTTACCCAACCAATTTTTTATAAATTGCTTTTTCAGTTTTTATACTCCACAAATATATTTGAAATTCCTACAATTACGCACTGCAGACCAACCCACAGCACAGTGATGGTGAGCCAAAACACTGATAATCACAAGACATCAGGAAGACAATTGAAGTATCGCACCCAAATCCCTCTTGCCCACCAAGATGATTGTAAATCTAGAAACCACACAAAGTACTGCATATCAAAATAAGGACTCAGCACAAAGCCCCCTCAAACCTCAGCACCTTGAGAAAGAGTCACAGAACACTTACAGTCATAAGACATCAGAAAGACAGTCAAAGTAAATCAACAAGCTCTCTTTGCCCATCAAGATGATTGTAAAATTAGAAAGTACTAAGTACTACAAAATAAAACAAGGATCAAACACATAACTTTCGCAAACAATGGGATCAACAATAAACAATGACTCAAAAAAGGTAGACTTAAAGCTAACGAGGCTCTGTTCCCCTCCCTAGGGAATTTCGCCGACATATTAGTCCTTAAATCGAATATAAACTGCGCCTTTTAAGAGATGTTCGCAATCTGTACGCTGAGGCTTTAGTCTGAAACAGTCTGTTACATAATAACAAACTAAGAAGAAAAGTAAATTGAACGTTTAAGCTACCGAAAGAAGACATTAAACTATCTATCGTAATTATTCAACTTAATTGTGTAGTCTGCAAGCTGGATGATTACGCTATGTAAAAACGCATTTTATACAATATTACAGCTTCCAATGGTGATATGTGCGTTACATATATTAAATTTCCCTTTGAAAATTGTAATTGTGACTAACATCATTTATATTTACTCCTAATTTGCGCAATTTTTCCAAATTTTATACTCTTAGTTACTAATATACTGAATTGACTTAGAGCAAAAACAAATTTTTCTGTTCTATCTTAAATAAATGGTCTGAAATGAGCTGTTAATTAACCTTACCCCCAATTTGTATTAGCCAGTTTTGATATCTATTTTTGAAGAAAAACATATTAAAATATTTGACACTGGTGGCTATTTTACATTTTTGGGACTGTCTTGCTAATATAATAAAGAATCATATATTTACAAGTTTGACACCTGGATCAGAATGCTATTAAATGACGTACCATATGTTTCATGCCCTAATACATGAGCAAGGAAATTGCCTTTATGTAAGATATTACATTTTAGAAAAAATGCTTTTTTCAAATGTTTACGTATAATCTCTACTCCTGGTGCCTAAATCTTAAGAGTATAGTCAATGCTGATAACAAGCAGATTGACTTGTTTTACAAATGATATAAATATCTATTTTTATAACATATTTCCTAATGGGTTGTGAGTTCGATCCTGGCCAGGTCCAATACTTTTGTGGAGATTGATCATAAATTAAATTATACGGCCATTCACCTCCCTTCAGCTGATTCAAGAAGGGTTGTTGTCAGTCACAAGCAAAAGTATATGCACGAATTACTGGTTAACCGCTTAGTCAAGCTTTCTAGGGGAAAAAAGTGTAGTTAGGTGAACTGACTCTCCAGACATGACCATAGCTGTTGACTGGGTTGTTAAGAACCAAACCAAACATAATTCCTAATGCATATAATACTAAAATATATAGAGATACAAATTGGAACTAATAGTTTCACATTTAAATGATATAATTTAGTATAACTATTAAATATAAATATTAAAATATAAATATAACACTATTAAATAGAAATAATTTTATATCCCTCTATCAAATAAAATTCTAATGCACTTGCAAATGCAACGCGACGTCTGATTGGATAACGTCATAAATTTGTGACAGTTTATCCTGCGATATACTGTCGGAAATCCGACGTCATTACGTAACGTCTTTTTTAATTGGTTGACAAGTGAATATATGCAGCTGGCAAGCGGTTTTATGCAGCTGGCGTTGCTGTACGTATAGGTGCAACGAAGTACATTTTCAGTGTGTTTTTGAAGGGAAAATGTTAATAGTGCACTAAAATGGGGATAACCAAATTCAAAATTTTCATTTGGGGAGGTATATCGTCGGATATACGTTCGGAAATCACGTTTTACGGCTCCACTTACGCGTCGCCGTAAAACTAAATTTCCGACCGTATATGCGACGATATACCTCCCCAATGAAAATTTTGAATACAGTTATCCCCTAAATATGCAAAACAACCTTGATCGAAGTCAACCTCACATACAATGTCAGCTTCTGTTGCAAAATAATTGCAATATAATCACAATCAGTATAATCATCACATAGTATTAGGACGGCACACTGAGTAAGGCCTGTTCCATCCCACACCCTTGGGTCTTCTGCAGGCATATCCTTTCTTAAAGGAAGATTCACGCACTCTGTAAACCACGGGGTTGTTCTTATCAACCAGTTACATATGTCACCATATCAAATTCAGAATAAGTGAATTGAAAGTCTGAGCTACAGAAAGAAGACATTTAACTGTCTATACTGATGTCCGATAAAAACGCACCACTCTACAGAAGCGCTTAGTTATGGCTTATCAAAAGCTATGCAAAATTGTGTTATTTATATGTATCAAATGCAATGTTTTTGCACAAAAATTCCAATTCCAGAAACTCGTTTTACACGTGAGGTAACAACAGCCTCAAAATTGCGTTAATCGCATTTTTTGCGTTTACAAAAAGACCAAGAAATCTTATTCAAATGTTTTCTGTTTGCCAGTAGACCAACTCTCATTTTGCCACAATTTTGCCAGTTGTGACACAACACCTAACACTACACTTACTCTAACCACGTCACTATGTAAGCTTACAAATGGCTTGGTCTGACAAAACTTGACGTAAAATGTTTAATTATTGTATCTACAGTCCTTTTGTTCTGTGGCCATCTTGGTCATGTGACCAGAACAATTTGTTTCAATTTTGGCTAACCTATTATAAGTAGTCTTCATATGAAATTTGATTTCAATTGGTTCAGTGGTTTCTGAGCAACCAATGTTTTAATATGTTGATGGGACTCCAATATGAGCGACCTTGGCTGATAGCGTATATACGAGTAGCCATTGCCTCCTTAGGTTTAACATATCAAGTGAGAATAATGAATTTGGCTTCAACAGTATTCAAAATTCAACTTTTCAAAAACAAATCCTATTTGAATACATTAGGATGCAAAGGGGGTCTTGCATCTGTGCCCACGCATGGATTTTCTTTAAACTTTGCATAATAATGACTCGTTATATACAAACTATGAAAATGTATATATTAAATTAGATTGTTAAGAATAAGGCTTAGGAAGCAACCCTGACGTACTCCACCTTTAAGGTGGCACCTGTCTCTAAATTTCCATGTCCTAAATCTATAGTTTTGTTTATTTCTATAATTTATCATCCAGATTAAATCCAAAATACCATAGGCATTATATTAATACCAAAAAACCATTTGGATATATTATGATTTACGTTTTCTGAAGAAGTGATTATAAAATTTCAATATTTTTTTCAAAAATTTACAAAACATTCAACATTAAATTCCAAAGATAGATATGTTCTAGGCTTTGTCAAGATATTATATTATCACAAAAACATGCCATATATATCCTACTGATCTGAGCCAAATTTCATGAAAATCCAAAACCGGCATTTCCTACCTCTTATGGGAATAGGTCAGTTTTAGCAAAATTAATTATTTAGTTGAAATGAATCAATAACTCGACAGAAGGGGGTTGTTTTTAAATCTACTTCCACTCTTCTTAAAGAAAATAATGTTTAGACAATTTCAAATGATTCAATGGCCGGAAATGCCAAAGGTCATGGCCCCATGTCATGGCACTAAGGGGCCAAGACAACGTGTATTACTTTCTCAAGTCCTGCATGATATTGTTTAAGAAACATAATATCCTATCAATAAACGTGTGAAAACAAGAAGACCAAATATTTCTATACATCCCAACTGAGGTAGAGTAACCGCATTTTGGTGCCGTGACCAGGATTAAGTGTAACAGAGTCACATCAAAGGTATCATAGAACAGTGTTCTACATGAATAAGTGAGGTCCAGAAACGAAATTGTATGCCTGGAATATACATCCAGCCAAAGAATAATTGTTGCCATTTGATGGAAATCAGCATCAGTTTTATAAAACAGAATAAACAGAGAAGATTTAAGCATTAATTTAGCAATACCTTTGAAGCCAAGAGTTCTCTGTGACCAAAATGGTTAATTTTAACCAATAGGTTTGACAGGGGCTTATTCTTGTTAACCAGGTTTATTAATGAGGCTTAAAATTATAAAATCATCGATATAAGGTTCTTCTACCGTATGAACTGACTTGTCATAAGGTTTCTCTCCTGTATGAATTAAAATTCTTAATAATGTTACATATTAAGTGTAACATTGGTTAGATGTAGTTTTAACGTTCGCAACAAGATGTGGTAAGTCCAGTGTCACCATATTGTATCGTTTTGAGTAATATTATTGTGTAAGCACTTCATTAAATAAGAATCATGACACTTAATACGAAAGAATATTGTTTTTTGTCTTTTTCCAATCAGTAATAGGGAAAACACTGAACATATCAACTTCTACCAATAAACGTACTAGCATGGTGATTCAAACTAAGCAAGTATTCAAGTATGTTTTACACAGAAACATAATTATTGTATTTTTTACATTTTGATGAATTAGGGCCATGTGTTTACATCAAGTTGAAAAAATATGTTACCGGTCCTTGAATTTCATGAAATTTTGTCTACATATTCTTAACATATATGGAAATTTTATAAGTCGAAATGGTATCTTGACAAAGACCGCAACGTGTGAAAATTTGAATTTCAAATTTGACTGAATACAAAATATACAGTTGAAAATTGGGGTACCATCTCATAAAAATGATTGCCCACCCGCTATCCTAATACATACAAAGCCATTTATAGTATCAACCAACTTATCAATGATATAGTTATTTAATAAAGCATTTCTGCGCCCGTTACATGATATGTCAATTACTTTAGAAATGATTATAACTGGATACCCTAAGGTATTGTAGTGATATCATACATTACGTCATAAATTAGCAATGGAATTGCATAAAAACTCAAATGCACCATAAATATAAAAGTCATACCCCAGACAATTAATAAACATAATATTATCAAATTCCAAGCGTGGGCAGACTCCCATTTTAATTTCCCATACCATGAAAGAGCCCCTTTGACCTTAAAGTTAAGTAGGTCAAACACAACCTACGATCATCATCTGAACAAACTTGATAGGTCCTACATCCCCAATGCTACATACCAAGTCCTAAGATCACTGACCTTCTGGTTCTAGAGAAGAAGTTTTTAAAATGTTTTACCATATATGGGCATGGCGGCCATCTTGGTCATGTGACCAAAATATTTTGTATAAATTATGATTAACTTATCATAAGGAGTGTTCTCATGAAATTTGAGTTAGATTGGCTCAATGGTTTGTTAGAAAACTATGTTTTAATATATTGATGGGACTCCAATATGATCGATCTAAGCTGTAAGATCAAAGGTCAACTTTGTCCATTGGAACTTAGTTATAGCCATTGTCTCAATAGGTTAACCATATCAAATGAGAATAATGACTTAGGCTACCACACGTTTAAAAAATCAACTTTTCAAAAAATTCCCCATTCAAATGCATTAGGAAGCAAATTTGACCATGACGTAAAGTAGGTCATCATTTGATTTAACTTGGTAGGCCCTACATTCCTTATGCTACATACCAAGTCCAAAGGTCGTAGACATTCTGGTTCTGGAGAAGAAGATTTTAAAAGGGTTTCGACCATATTTGGGCGTGGTTGCCATCTTGGTCATGTGACAAGGACAATTTAAACAAACTTTCGTTCCCGCGTCCTAAGGAGTCTCCGTATGAAATTTGAGTTTAATTGGCCCAGCAGTTTCAGAGGAGAAGATGTTTGAAAATGTTGACAGACGGACCGATGGACGGATGCTGAAGTGACTGGTATACTATTAGCTCACCCATGAGCCTTCGGCTCAGGTGAGCTAATAAGGCATTGTCATTTAAGCATTCCTATATAATAATCTATAAACACAGCGAGTGACTTTATCTCGCAGCTTTGTATTCTCATATATTCTGATGCTACACTGACATTATGTTTACAACTCTTTATTGTACTTTCTATCTTTATTATTTTTTGATGCCTCATACTTAATATGTATCAGGCGCGTAGCCAGGCGGAAGCCAGGAAGCCTGTGCTTAAACATCATTATGAGCCTAGATGCAAGAAATCCTGACTTTGTTGCTTGCAAACAACAAAGGCGCAGATCAGCCTGCGCGTCTGCGCAGTCTGATCAGCGCCTTTGTTATTCGCTATATTTTAAATAAAGTAACTAGGTCTGATATCTCTTAAGTCTACATTTTATTTGGTGGGCTTCAACATGATAAAGCCTCTGGCTACACCCTTGTGTATATTGCATGGTACATTGCATGTACACAGTGTGTGGATGGAGATGTCTTATGGTTAGTGTTTTTTAAATCCCTGATGACATCCTGTCTTATAATTCGTATTTAGGCAAATCACGTATAGTATTAATGAGCCAGTGCATGTGATTTCCAACAATGTGGTATTTTGACAAGTGTAGACTCTGACGAGCCTCTGCAGCCCCCTCTGAAGATTAGAAACTCCAAATGGTGCTCAGTCAGTAGCTTTACAATCATAGAATACTCAAGCGACAATCAAAGGCTGTGATCAGACTGCGCGTATGCGCAGGCTGATCTTAGGCTTTGCTGGTCCTACAAACCACATTGTTAGAAATCTCATGCACTGGCTCGATTTTAATCTTATCCTGGAGCTATTTCTGCAAATTTGATCCTAGATAGCTGTCTCTTAAAAAACCCAATTGATGGACAATTGATGGGCAAAAATATTATATTTAATAAAGTTCAGTTCAGTTCAGTTCAGTTCAGACAATCACAAATGACAGAACAATCTTGGACGTGGCAAGACAGAATCACAACACACTGACAGCTGAACGAAAGAAGGCAAAGCAACTAGTATCACCACCTAAGACTGACAGCAGACGAAGCAAGGGTTTTCTGTATTTGTTAACAAAAAAACAAAAACAAAAACAAAAAAACAAAAAAAACCCAAACACAAACAAACCAAAACCAACAAAATATGTATAGTTCGCATAGATACCTCATTTTCTTAAAGCTGCATAGTCTGTAACTTTTGATCTTTTAATTTTAGAACTAATGTTTCTATTTTTCAAGAACACAGTAAAATAACTAAATTTCAGGTTAACATTTTACCAATTTCGTTAATCTTAACAAATTATCAGTATCAAAACAATATCATTTATGTTAAAATAAACTGTCCATAATTATTGGAGGGACGCAAATAATTACAAACAAGAGAAAAACACACCTGTTTTATAAGATAGTTCACGTTTCCGTGCAGTTTTCAGCTATATTGAACAGATTTCTTGTTAAAACATAACTTAATTCTACTTTTACAAATGATTTAGAAAGAAAATAAAAAATTCGAAAAATGTTCATAGTTGCAGATTTAGTCTCTTTAAGCAGTGCATAACTAAATCAACCATACGTTCTTACCAGGGCATATCTCTGTATTACAAGGTTTACTCTCTGTATCAGTGCCACCGCATGGCTCCCCGTCTTGGTCAGGTGGTGGATTGTCACAGCGACGATGACGCGTTGATACACCTCCAGCACATGTCCGAGAGCACAAACTCCAGTCAGACCATTCAGACCACTCTCCATTCCCTGTAAATTATTAAATACACTGTTTGTCAAAATTTAAGAAAATATAAAAAATGCTAGAATTATCAGCAGCAATAACCTCAAGAAAAGTTAAGATACAATGCGCCGGTTAGAAATCCTCTATGTAATCAAAGAACAGTGGAATTAAGAGCGCAGATTTGGTTAATAGAGTTACACCCCATCCCACTGGGTGGCATTTGCTGTGGTGACTCTGTTCTGATAGACTGATTTGTGTTCCTTTCAAAGGGTGTTAATAAAGTTCGTTCCGCTGTTCAACATAAAATTTCGAATCATTTAAAAATTTAAAAAAGAAATAATGCTGAAAATTGCATTTTCTGTGAGCCTGTTATTTCTTGTGATACTCTATAGCGTTTGACATCGTGTCTGGCATCGAATGTCTTCACACAATTTTATTTATTTTGAGTACTGTCTTATAATTGTTCTAGAAAAATCTTATGTTTTCGAAAAAATGCAACATTTTTTATTTTGATCTATGGCGAAGATTTGGTACCAGTAAAATGCATTTAAGCTTCGCCGTGCCTTAGGCTGCTGTCCATTCTAAGGCGGTAGTTCTTTTGTTGTTGACTTTTTGTTTATTGTTACTCCCATTGTGGGAGTCTGTAATTGCTCTATGTTTTGTTGTACGTTTTTTATATCCATTTTAGTTTTGCAATCATCTTGATGGAGAAGGCAGAGCTGGTTGCTTTGTTAAGTATGTCTTCCTTGTGTCTCGTGATGGTTGTGTGGCTCTTCCTGGTGGTGCCTTGAGTTTGTCTGTGGTTTGATAGTGGTATTTCCTGATCATACTCACTTACTATTTTTGGTTGCTTGTTTGCAGCCTTGCAGTTGAGTAAACATACCAAATGTTTATATAAATGAGTAATGACTCCATTTAGGGTTTCTTAACCAGTTAGGACGTATTCTTATCACAATGGCCATTGCATTACAATGTGTTTTTGTTATGTACCCCCATTTTGCACCTTTGCCAAAAAATTCCTAGGGGTGCTTGATTTTGAATAACATTATTTCTGTGACAAAATATTTGATTAAACATCCCTTTGTTTATTTCTAATCAAGTGTGTCGACTTTAAAGAATTCCAGTGACATTAATGGCATTAGACACATTATTGTTAAAATAATAGGGATATAATTTTACTTCAAAACGAACTTTCTTAACACCCTTTAGGTGTTTTCATGTTTTTGTCCTTATTGTGTGTTTGGGTTCTTACTGTCCTTCTTAGTTTTACAATCAATTTGCTTAGGAAGAAAGGTCTGACCCGAAATAATGAAATGCGCCTACATATCATTCATAAGACATAGTGCAAATTTGATAGGTTGGAAACTTCATTAAACTCAATTTACTTATGTGTAGTACATCAGTAAGGGTAAAATCTAAAATAATTTTTTTATAATATGTCCACACATGGTAAAATTGTGCATCTTTAGTTTCGTTAGAGTTAAGTCTGATATTCCATATTCTATTATAGGCCATACTGTCCCTAATGTTGATTTGAAAAAAAATGGTTAAGCAATGATGATAACGAGGATTTGCTTTTTCTTATGGTGTATTTTTCTACCAAATATGCATGTGGCTGTTTGTGTTATTTGATCTCTATGTACAGATTTGCATCGGGTCAACTGATAAATTGCAAGTGTGGCCAGGAACTGTCACAATTACAGACTGCAGACAAACCCATGACATCCGTATCAATTGAATCAAGTATTTAGCATACATCTTTAAGTTTGATCTTTAAGATGCAGAAAAAACGACAGATAACATCCCATCAATATGTATTGAACATTTCATGTCACCCTTGATTTATTCGAGGTGTGATAACTATAATTACCATATAATCTTTCATTCTGGCAGAAGCTAGTGAGTTTCACCCAAAGGCGTAAACTGATCTTTGCATTCAGCACACGCCCTTTTGTTCTTTAAGATTCAGAAAACATTGACAGTTAACGTTGAAATTATCATCCCATAATTCAATCATGACCTGTATTTAACAATGCTTTACCCTTCTATGAACATTTAATTAAAATGATGCATCCCTTTAAAAGTTATTGATCAGAAACCGAAATTGAGCCCAACACAATTAAAAAAAGGCATAACTCAGCCAGACGTTGCAGACTATATGCAAATTTCAACTTACCCTGTATTTAATAACGTTTCATCTCTAAACTTTGAATGACAATGTTGCATCTGTTCAAAAGTTATTGATGAGAAACTAAAATTGAGGCAAAACCTAAGTCACGAAAGGAACATAACTCATTTTAAATACAGCAGATGATATAAAAAACATTCATGACCAGTATTAAATAGTGCTTTACCCTTCTGTAAAATTTAAATGAAATTGATTCACCTCTTTATAAGTAATTAATCAGAAACGCAAATGACTCAGACACTGAAAATTACAAAGCCGCTGACGCTGCCAACGCCTAGGACAGAGACATGATACTTATGTGTCTGCCTTGCTTAGCAAGTGACACATCTGGCAAACGTATGGTAATTTTGCAGCAAGTTTTACCTTTTAGTATCTCTCTTTCTAGGTTTATGTGAGTATCTATCTATTTAGTATAATAAATAATTTCTTGTAATTCAGGAGGTTGTCAGTTATTGTTTATGAAATACTGTTTTTGTGTCTCCAAAAAGTTTTTGATGAGAAGACTAGGATTTGTTGTTGTGTCTGCAGCCAGGTCCACTGGGGTTTAACTTTTGGATTTCTTATACTCAGGTATTCAGTTTTACATACTGTTAAGTCCTTATCTTTGTTTCATCTCCTTTTATATCTCGATTTCTATGTACTAGGAGATGATATATTGATAAGTTAGGGATCTTAGGTGCAAACCAAAACCAAACATCTACTTGTCTTGATCCCCATCAGAAATAAGGATGAAATTGGAACCTTCAAACATTTTTAAGCCCTCCAGTAAAATATGTTTTACTGACCGTTGCAAAGGCTGTGCTTCTTATGTGGATCTTTTTTGTGTTTCTTGTTTGTCTGTCATATTGGCTTGACGTTCGCTGTTCCTTGTAGCTTTTTGGTTACCTGTTGGGAAAGGGCTGACCTCTTGACTCTCTAGTATGTGATGTTATCTTGTGTTGTTGTTGCTTTCCCACATGGTGTGCTAGGCCAGGAATGGTATTTGATTGTTTCGATTCTTGATCTTTTCCTTCTTTCTTACTTATCTAAGGAAACGGTGCAGACCCTGTTGATAACACCATGTACATTTCAGTAGGGTCTTAGGTGTTTGTCAAAGTAACATACTGTTGAATAATAAAAAGGGTTGAAGTTTAAATGCATTGCTAAAGGTTATTTACATGTAACTCAAATACTCTAAAACATTTACTGTTTGTTACTAGGAAGAGTGGTTTTGTTCGATTCCAATCGAACGCTACAATTAAGTCATTTGAGAGGTCTATATATTATCAAACGCATCTTAAATGAAAGTGGAAACAAAAATATAATTTGCAACATGCATAAGAATGTACAGCTATGCCACACAAATTCTAAAACAAGATGTGGGCCTTGGACCCCGGGTCGCTCACCTGAATCCTTTTCATGAGGATACCATAAAATATAAATCCTATTCTCCAATTTTTAAGTCAATCTTGGGTATCACTCAGATCATAAACAAAGCCTATCAAGTCATTATCACTAAGTTCAATCAGAATATACTTATCTGCACACTTTCATTGTCTGACTTTTTTACTAAGCTCAAAAGGTCATGGGTATGAATAAGGTCAAACAGTTTAAATGCATAATGCTCTACACTTCTTTCTTTTTAATTTGATAATATGCAACAAAGCCTTCTTCAGAATAAAAATGTTTTGACCTTTGACCCCATCTAGGGGTAGAGGGTGTGTAAGAGGGAGAATATTTGCTTGCATGGTGTTCTAGCTTCATTCCCATTAAATTGATATGCTAAATGACTAATTTCAGAGAATAAAAAATGAACATTAACCCCATGGGAGGGGCCAAAGGTAAGATTAAGGACAAAATATCTTTCTTGAAAATCCATTTTTAGCCTGTGTGTCCAAGATGTGCAATGGACTGGAACCATTTGAACAATTATTAAAGAGGGCAATAAAAGGATTTTCTTGCCAGGTTTAGTAAAACTCTAGCAGAGACGTCCTTTAAAGCAGTTGTTGACTACGCACGATGAGGCATAACGTACAACAGACATCCAATTGTCACAATAGCTAACCTTGAGCCTTTTGCTCACGTGCGATAAAAAGTGGTATGCACGTCTAGAGAATCATGCAGAGAGCCACCTACGCTGCATTTTTAACGTGTCTGCTGAACTATCTATATACCAAGCAAAATATTACTTACGGGCTTTAATATCACATCTTACACCCCGAAAACCATGTTGACAAAGGCAGGTGTAGTTAGACGTTATGCTCTCACAAGTGCCACCATTTGAACAGGAATCTGCCTTACAGAAATCTGGTGGTATGGTACATAAAGTCCCTGTAAATCCAGCAGCACATACACACTCAAACTCTCCTAGTTTGTTGATACACTCATGAGACCCACAGGGTTTGCTTGAACACTCATCAAAGTCTACAGAAAAAGTGATAAAGTTTTACAGAATAAGAAAGATAAAGTCTATAATAAACAGAAAGAAATCATATTACTAAACAAACTGTCTAATGGTAAAAATATCTGTCTTATGTCCTGCATTGGTGTTATTACCACGTGATACAGTACCATTTCGGCTATTATTTACATAGAGGATCTTACATGAGTGCTCATGATTTATTGAATTTATTAAACGAGTTGGGAAAAGATATAAAACGCGAGGCTTGCCGAGCATTTTATCTCTTTTTCGCAAGGAGTTTAATAAATTCAATAATACAAGAGCACGAATGTTAGATTCTATTTATCATATGACAAATACTTTGAAATATCATTTCTGGCGTAGAAACGTTATACTTTTGTCATTTTTATGGACGTCATAACGTTTCCCATAAATCTATAAACCCTTAGTGGTTTATTGATTTTATTGTATGGTGTTATTTCACTCCCAGACGCGACGTCATATGATAAAACCTAGTTAACTAGAAGTCAATTACAATTGGACACATGATTAACTTCTAGCCAACTACACCAGTCAAGATTGTCAACTATGGAGTTACCTTTAATTGATTCCTGGTTGGCTAAAAGGCTGTCCATTTTCTGACCAATGTCAATGATATGGAAATGGGATTAAAAAGGATTGTAGTATTCACACATAGCTAAATATACTTAACGCCAGTAAAAACGCAACTTTTACAGTATAAACTTACTCGAGATTTAATGCTATTTTATCATTCTAATAAAATAAAAGCATAAACCTATGGTCGCGATATCAAGCCAATACCCTTTTGGTGCGGATAAAGCAGTCCAGATAAGCCAGGCTGTATTTTTTGATTAAGGGACACCACCCAAACTTCGACACAAAAACTGAAAAATCACCTTATTAATATGGATATCAGATCTTCATTATGAATGGCTCTTTTGAATCAAACTTTCGGAAAATTTCAACATTGCTCTACTTTCTATGCACACGCAACAGATTTTTTTGTCTTGAAGTTTTGACCTTCAAAAATGTCATCAAAGTTTCAGCATGAAAACCGGAAGTTAACGAAATTGCGACACTTCCGACGGTAAATATTGCGATAAATGATAAGCATAGGTTATGACCTTACAATTTACGTATGCCAATATTTAAATGAATCAGTTTAATTGAAGCTTTAGTGATTTCTCAAATTTTGGGGAAATTTCACGAAAAATGAAATTTAAAACATAACTTTTAGGTCCTTCCAGCAAAGTGAATTTTGTGTTGTAAACCGTTTTTTCTGTTTGTTTGAGTGAAACGCAGTACTTGCACGCTGAAATCAAATAAATTTCAGGATTTAATATGGTTACCAAAATATTTAATAAATTTGTCATTTTACACCAAAATTTTTGGCAGAAGTGAACAATTGAGCTCAAGTTTTGGTAAAACGTTTTTCTATGTTAGGGACGCTTGTTAGTACAAAGAAAAAGTGTATAAAGCTGATATTTATAGGAAAAATAACACTTGTACCAGTTGCGTTTTTAATGGCTTTAAGTATATAAATGTCTATTTTATCTATACGTATAACAGGAATAATGGAAAAATCCAATGTCATGGAGTTATTTGATGGGCTAAAATAAATAAATAAATAAATAATAAATAAATAAATAATAAATAAAAGCGAAGATAGCTAAATATATTTATATACAAATAGATAAACAAATATCATGGGTAGCGAAGATAGCTAAACTATTTTCATATACAATATATAAATAAATATCATGGGTAGCACAGAATAATGATTGATTTTATTGAATCTCTGTAATGATACATTCATAAGTTCGGTAACATCTATGCAAGCTTAACACATTTTTTTGTCAATAGCAGAAACTAGGGTGAAGGTTAGGCCCGTAAAATAGTGGCTTCAGCTCTTGTCCATTCTAAATGAGTTACACCAATTAAACATAATTATTTACATATGCTAATGTTTTTACCTTAAGATCAACATGATTGAAACAAAACATCATTTTGCTTGGTGCCAAAATTTATGGCTTATGTCATTTTTTTTCACCAAATATCACTTATCATATGGGCTTTGATATGCAGGACAGCATTATTGAACTATATCTGTACAAGATCAGTATCATAATATATATATATATAACACTAAGCATCTTATCTGAAGTTCTGATGTTCATAAAGCTGTTCTTTTAAAAATGCAAAACAAAAACAGATCTCTGGTATATGCCATAGTCTCATTAGCTTGTTCAAAAAGTATTTACCATCACACTGGCTTGGTATAACTAGTCTAGCATCAGTCTGGAGTTCTATGTCATCCAAATCTACAATTGAACCATCTGCTCTTGTTGCACAGCTGTTTGCAAATTCTTGTATGTTGTCTTCACTTAGGCTTGTATTCACAATGTGGAATGAAGACAGCTGTACATCTAAATATAAAATAAGCCTTGACATGTGATTTCCAACAATGTGGCATTTTGACATGTGTAGACTCGGACGAGTCTGTGCAGCCTCCTTTTAAGCTTAGAAACTCCAAATGGTGTTCAGTCAGTAGCTTAACAATCATAGAAAACTCAAGTGACTAGCAAAGGCTCTGATCAGACTGTGCGTATGCGCAGGTTGATCTGAGGCTTTGCTTGTCACACATGCCACATTGTTGGAATCTCATGCACTGGCTAAAATAGATCCATGATTAAAAAAATAAATAAAAACGTGTATGAGTGGTGTTTTATATTTTCAGGTCAATGACTCCAACTTAACAGGTAACCTATATTTGTAAAGATGGATGAGAAACTACACAATGCATATTTTTGTTTTTGAATCTTGGAAGTTAAATATTTGCTAGTATTTGTTATGTAATTTGAGAGAATCCTGTCTCTTGGTTGTCTTTTTTGTCTTCATAAATTTATATATATACCTGAAAAATGGTCTGATCTACCCTAAAGAAATATACTGGACTACTAAAGAAACCTGACACTTTTCACTTGCTTCAAACTAGTAAATAAAAAATCATAGAGCTAAACCGATATGCTGATTTTAATAACAAGACATTAGAAAAATTTCTTTGAAAAAATATATTTATCAAATACAGAACATGACGTCACGACGTCAAAAACACCGTTTTTATCACTTTTGCCTCGGGAATGTATGTCTATATTTTTTGAAAACTTTTTTCATGTATGCAATGCCAATACCAGTACAGACAAAAGTGCAATTTAAAAAAATAAAATTTCTTGCTGTGACGTATGATATCAGGTTTTTAAGTTTTGCTTTTGACCTTGTCAAAACGGCTGTACTTTTTTCCTTTGTTTAAGCAATTTTTAGAAACTGAAATGACTTGGAGCCAAACAATCATTGTAAAAGAATGCATTTAAAAAATTAGAACTTATGTTTTGCGTCACATTAAATGGTAAAAGCGGAATAAACCAAGTTTAACGTCTATTAAGGAACAACGTAAACTATGGATGATAACCATTTTTTCTTTGTCAACGTATGCGTCGTTTAGTGTGTGCTGTCTACTTTGTTATAGTGGCAATTGGCTAGACTTTACATTAATCGCGTATGATTTCAACCTTTGCAGTATACACACATCAGCATGTCATTGCAACGCTTGACGTCACTAAAAGACGTAGGCGTTAGCTACGGAGTTCAAAACGACGTAATCATTGTCAAAATGCATTCCAAACATCATACAAAGTGAAAAAAGTTGATAAAGTGGCAATGCTTTGTAAAAGCTCATAAAATGCTGAAAACGAAAAAATGACGTTAAAAAATGAAAATAGGCTTTTGGGTTGAGCAATGCTTGCATGCTTAATTTGAATGCCAAGAAGATGTCAATGAAAAAACAAAGACTCACACTAAAGTGGTTTCTGATGAATTTTGCGTGCTTTCTTTGTTCTTGCAAAAATCGATTTTAGGCGTTACGTGACGTTTTGATAGCTGACGCCTGAAATAGTTCATCTTTTCAAATAATCTCAGTGCATCTTAGTCTACCTTTGTTCAGCTTTACGCAATGGAAAGACAAGTGTGCATCGTATTTATTTACTACCAAAAATTGACACACAGTATGTGTCAGGTTTCTTTAGTAGTAAGGTATAGTAAGTGAGTATGATCAGGAAACAGCACAATCACAAACCGCAGACAAGCCTGTGACACCACAAGGAAGAGCCACATAAAAATACTGAGACACCAGAAAGAAAAATAAAACAAAGCAACCAGCTCTCTCTTCCAATTCAAGATGATTGCAAAACTAGAATGGGTACAAAGTAAAGCACAACAAAACATAGAACAATTTCCGAATCCCACAATGGGAGCAACAATCAACAACGAATCAACAACAACATAACCACCAACTTTGAATGCACATCAGCCTAAGCTACTTGGGGAGAGATGGGGGGGGGGGGGCTTAAATGCATTTTACAAGTACCAAAAGTTCGCCCTAGGCTCTGCTGTTGCTGAAGCACAAACAATGTTAAGCTCTTTTGGAGGCTTCCTAACTGATGCAATGTACCATCATAGAGAAACAATCTAATCAAATCAATACACTTTGAAGGAACAAAGAAAAGGACTCACAACTCCCAGATAGTCAGAGCTACTGAATGTTGCTATGAGATGAAATCCAGCTCACTCTTGTTTCCAGAGGTTAATATATTATATGTTATCATATATATATAATCATATACAATTATATAATAATAAAATAAAATGGGCCTCAAGGCAAGAAAACCTGTTTTCAGGGATTTGCCACCAACAAAGGCGCAGACCGGCCTGCGCATCAGTGCAGACTGATTTGCGACGTTGTTATTCACTTATTGGAATGTATAATATCCACATTTTTAAAGACAGTTTAGGTAGCTGAACTTGATACTGAAACTACTATCCCGGACTCTAGAGATTGTAAAGAATCTAAGTTGCTATCAACCTGTTGGTCATATAGTCGCTGGGGATTTAAATATCATTACTGATTCAAGAATTCGGTCTATTATATGTAAGGGATCTAAATATAGGTTTCCATTGCCAATAGACTTCAAAACATGAGTGAGGTAATTTCTGGTGCCTTACAAGAATTTTGTAATCCCTGGTGTAAACAAGAGTATGTTGAATCTAACACCTTAAATAGTTGGAAATAAAATATTTTAAAACTATTGATGGTAGAATTACATTTTATTGCAATAATTTAGATCTTCTCACACCTAAGTAAGTAAGGGTGCAAAGATAAGGAATCGATACAATCAAGTACCACACCTGACCCAAGATACCAATAGGAAAGTAACAAACTCACAGTTAGACACCACAAACGAGAGCCAAGAGGTCAGCCCTTTCCCAGCAGGTGACCACAAAGCACATATAAACAGACGCGTACAAAGGCATAGCAAAAACATAAAAGATTAACAAAAGAATTATGGCCTTGGAACGGTCAGTAAAATATTTTACTGGAGGGCTTAAACTGGCTAAACCTAAATTCACCTGTAGAAATTTTAAGAAAGGGGTCCAGGTATTTCATAGGAGGTTTGTTTTGGCACCTGCAGATAACAATGCTGTGGTCGTTAAAATAATGTAGTGCATTAACATCCTAAAGCAAGAACTATACACTGCTAAAACATATGAGCACAGCAGGTTTGATGAGACGTCTGTCGTTGATAGGCATTGTGGCCTAATGACGGCTAAATTTGGTGTGTTTGTTGATGAGGATTATCCCAAACTTCCTATGTTATACTGGTTACCTAAGCTCATAAACGATCCTGTAGGTCACACTTTATTGCTAATTCTAGTTCATGTTCTACTGTCGAGTTGTCTATACATTTCCCCTTTTGCCTCACTGCGATTAAAAACCATGTTATAAAATATTGCACAACAGTTTATGAACGGAATGGCAAAAAATATTTTGGTCTATTAAAATTCAGGTGGGATTCTTAATAGATTTAAATCTAAAGGTTTTCTAGCATCTGGTTTGTCTATATATGATTTCTCTACTCTCTATACTACATTGCTTCATAATCTACTTGAAGTTACTAACAACATCAACTGAAAAAAACTTTAAACGAAGAGGGCTTTATTTGTCTTGTAATGCGAGCCTGGTCTTTTTGTTTTACTTCAGAACAACCTTAACGATAATAATTGTGGTCAGAAAATGTGTGATGCTCTCCATTATCTTTACGATTTATAAGATTTGGCTCGAAATTATATAGACAAATTGTACGCATTCCAACGGGTACTAATTGTGCTCCTCTTGTTGCAGATTTGTTTTTGTTTTGTTATGAGAGAGACTTCATGTTGTCTCTGTAAGACAATTATCAAACTGATATTATTGAAGCTTTTAACTCAACTTCCAGATATTTAGATGACTTACTTAATATTGATAATCCTTATTTTGAACAAATGGTAGGTCAGATATACCCCACTGAACATCAACTAAATAAAGCTGATTCTTCTAATACTGAAGCACCAGTTTTGGACTTGGACTTGTCTATAACAAATTGCATAGTTTCATCTATGATTTGTGATAAACGGGATGATTATAATTTGGAAATAGTAGATTTCCCATTTTAGATGGAGATGTTCCTCGCTCCCCCACCTATGGTGAAAATATTTCGCAGCTTATTCGTTTTGCAAGAGTGTGTTCTAATGTTGATGACTTCAACAACTGAAAACTTTTTTTGACTGCTAAGTTACTAAAACAGAGTTATAGATATAATAAAATTCGAAAAGCATTTACTAATTTCTACCACAGGCACTTGGAGTTAATTGTTAAATACAACATTGGTTTAAAAACTCTTCTGCAAGAGGGCATATCAGCACCTTTATTTTATGGTGATTCAGATTATACAATCAAAAGAATTGTTGAAAAACTCATTGTTGATCTATCGTTTAATGTACTTCCCATTGTTTGTGGGAGTTCTGTGTTTGTCTTTGTTTTGTAATGCATTACGTTGTGTCCATTTTCGTTTTGCAATCATCTTGAAGAGGAAGAGAAAGCTAGGTGCTTTGCTATTATTGTCTTACAGATGTATTTTTACTATAAATGTTATGTGGCTATTTCTCACGGTGCTGTGGGTTGGTCTGCAGTATGTGATTGTGGTATTTCCTGATTATACTCACTAACTTTTTGTTTTGTCTAGTGATCAACTCAAAAATATTTTCAAACGTTATAAAAAAAGATGGATATAACTTGGATATCATGCGAGTCTGTATGTCCGGTTGAAAACCCAATTCCTGTTTAAAGCTATGGTTTTCTCTTTCATTGCACGACGGATGGTCAGGCCTCAGACTCAATGACAGCTCCAACATAAAGCTTTAATTGGTTGGTTGGAGCCTGAGGCTTGGTGAGCCCTTTTCTGTTTCAATATAGTGCGTTATTTTGATTATATAGTTTTTGCTCTGAGATGATACATTGCAAAAATTAGAAATCCTCCATGCGAGCTTAACATTTTTTGTGCTTCAACAATGGCAGAATCTACAGCGAAGATTTTGTACCAGTAAAATGCATTTTAGCCACCTGGTGGCTTCGGTTATTGTCCATGTTAAGTAGGTGGTTCTGTTGTTGTTGATTCGATGTTGATTGTTATTCCCATTGTGGGATTCTGTAATTGTTCCATGTTTTGTTGTGCGATACTTTTTGTCCATTCTGTCTTGCATCACAGACTTTCCGAAGCTGGGCTCTATGGTGACTTGGTGTATAAATTATAGGAAGATTGTTAGCTCTTTCAAACAAGGCTATAGGTGTCATATACTTTACAAATCCTTTTCAAAATTTAATCATTAATACTATGATTGGATATCTAAATTCCATGTTAAACTTAAATCTTGCACCTGGGACTTTCTGAACCAGAGTTTTACAGCAACTTAGTGCATACATTATAGAGAATTGTTGACATTTTATTTTTTCAGCGCTGTTTATTAAAATAATTTTCCATTATAAAAAAATTGGCTATAGCATTAACACGCTTACCAAACCGTCAGATGCTCAACCGCTGGTTGAGCGAGGAAAACAGTTTGAGAGTTGTCCGGTTAAGATTTTGAGGAGCTAAAAAGGTAAAGAAATGTTGCATGTTCTGTATATACTTCTTGTCCTAGGAAGAAAATAAAAAATGGGGGAATGTCATGCAACCTCTTACGGGCTCCTACGTTTATGTTGTAAATAGGAGGTCAGAAAATTTTATCCTTTTGTCAGATTTACTTTTTGCATGACGAAGGTGTACCATCAGCAGATAAAAACGTGTAAAGATTCGTGTTGTTTTGGGCTGTGTTCTTGATTTTATGAGGTGCACGAAGGTGATATATACAGGCCTGATCAAGACTGAGATCCGCAACTGGCATTCAGATGTTTATTTCCATCTAGCTTGTGCAATATGCGAAATATCTTGGTGGAAAGTCCCCAAAAAATCTGGTTGAGCATCAGATAATAAAAAATAATAAGAAAATTTAATAGCATCATTTTTCGTTTTTTCGCACTCCATAGTCAAGATAACGCATTTAATCTGTTACATGTATGGGGTGCGAAAAAACAACAAATGATATGTGAGAAACAACAAAAGATATGTCTTACTTATTGTTCTGGCGGCCTTTTTGTTCAATACTTCCAAACCGTTTGTGCAAATATGGTAGTGGACATGATGCTGAACATTTCTGTGAAATAATATCGAATTCAGAATAATGGTTCAACATTTAATTGCAGTTTAAGGACATTTCCTGTCTAGAGCTCAGGTGGCCCCTTTTGTTCAGCGAGCAGAACCGTTCATACAGTTTTTAACAGGGGAGTTCTGAAGAACAATTCTATAAAATTATTTTAAATTTGGACAAGTGGCTGGAAAGGAGATTTCAATTAAAGAATTTTTAAAATAGCTCTGGCAGCCCCCTTTTTAGGTGAAGTGAAACCATTTGTGCAATTTTGGTAGAGTGCATCATGAGAAACAATTCTGTGGAATTAGTTTGAATTTGAATCTGCAGTTTAGAAGGAAATATCATTTAAAGACATTTCTTATCAAGAGTTCTGACGCTCTTTTGTGTGGCTGAGCGGAACCATTTGTGCAATCGTGGTAGGAGACAGTATGAGGAAGCTACTGTATGTTTTTGTAAATTTGGGCCAGTGGTTCAGAAGGAAAGGCTGTTTAAAGGTATTTCCTAACTTGTGCTCTGGTAGCAATTTTGTTCAGTTTAGCAATCATCTTGCTAAAGAAAACAGAGGTGATAGCTTTGTTAATTTATCAGTTTTTGTCGTATTCTATATGTCTCTTTCTCATGGCGCTGTGGGTTGGTCTAAATGGAGGCATACTCTGGTTATACTCCCACACGCTCGCATACACAACGTATGAATGCAGCTGTTGACCTAAGCCAAACTTTATACCTCTAGTTCCGCTTGATACTGTAAATTCGTAAATTTCGCGGGGATTTTATTTTCGCGAATAGCGTTAAAAGACATATTTGCGACGTTAAAATTCGCGACTAAGACATGATTTACCTATATCAGTAAACGATAGAGTGATTTCGCCATTTCGCGAGTATTTTATTTTCACGAAACTTCGCAAATGCGAAGTTTCGCGAATATAAAACCCTCGCGAAATTTCCGAATTTACAGTACGTCAGCAAGGACGTATTAAAGAAGATATAGTGCACGTTTAATAAGCACCAAAACGCATTAGCTGCACCAAATCTGGGCAAAAACGATATTTCATAGATTTATGATTTTTTCACTGTATCTTTTACTTGTCATAATGTACCAAGAAAACAAACCTGCATTAATGATAATATTTCCTCCATCCTCTAACAGGTTAACAGACGGTAGAAACTGTGTCATCTCGTCAAATACCATTTCTCCATTTTTATACAGTTTTATCGTCTGGGAAGAATAGTCTAGTACCATGGCTAAATGAATCCACTGATTTGGCTCCAAATGAACATTGGTGTTCAAAAACGTACTACAAAATATGAGAGAGATGAAATGAATGGCTTACCCCATATAAAGTTTCAATAAAGACCTAGCTTTTTAAAATATAAGAGAGATGAAATGGCTTACCCCATATGAAGTTTCAATAAAGACCTAACTTTTCAAATTCAAGAATATACGTTTATAACTGACAAACTTATGTAAAAGCACCTGAATTACTAATTGATCTTTCTGAAAGGGATAGATTGGGGATTCTGTAAGGGAAATTGTATTGTTATTAACAAAGAATTCATTCGAAGCTATGACCGGTTAGCTGCAATATAATAAATGAACCAGTGCATGAACCGGATTTTTTTCTGTTGGATTTTTTTGCTTCTGTATTCAGATTTATTTACCGTTGAGTCCTTATATATTCTTTATCTCCTTTTTATATCTTGATTTACATGTTCAAGGAGATGATGCATTGATACGTTAGGGGTATTTCATGCAAACCAAATATCTATGTGTCTAGATCCACATCTGAACTGAGGGTGAGGTTGGCGCGCTCTGAAACCGGTTTAAGCCCTTCAGTGACATATTTTGCTGACAGTTCCAAGGCGGTGCTTCTTTTGTGGATCATTTATATATTTTCTGTCCTGTCTTTGTTATGCTTTTGTGCGCGTCTGCTGGGAAAAGACTGACCTCTTGGCTCTCGTTTGTGATGTCTAATTGTGAAGTTGTCACTTTCCTATTGGTATCCTGGGTCAGATATGGTGTTTGACTGTATAGATTCCTTATCTTTGCCCTCTTTCTTACTTTGTTAGAGCATCTACCCATGCTGTTGACCTTAGACCCTCGTAGTAAACCATTAAGTTAACTCAGAAACTTTTCAAACAAGGCTATTGGTATCATATATTTTGCAAAACCTTTTCAAAATTTGATCATCAATTCTATGATTTGATATCTAAATTCCATGTTAAACTAAAATCTCTCTTGCACCGGGGACTTTCTGAACCAGAGTTTTATGGCGACTTGTGTATACATTATAGAGAATTGTTGGCATTTTTATTTTTTCAGCACAGATTATTTAAATAATTTCTAATTATAAAAAGATTTGTTTTAAATTCCATATATTGCAGCAGACTGCATTCTTGGTGGTCAACCCAATCACGGTTCACAACTTTGCTATCCTCTATAATTGCACACTGGCAGGTTGTACCAGTTGTAAGAATGTACTTTCAAGTTTTAAATCAAAAGCAGTGCGGATCTTGATCAGATGGCTTCATTAGCTGATTAAGCATTCGAGTAGGATTGCATACCATAATGTTTAACGATTGAATATGAATTAGACTCCTTACCTACGTTGGTACAGTTAAATATCAAATATTTTCACCAACGAATTTCATATGAGTGTAAATTAAAGTAAAATACAAAAAAAGTATATTGCAATGATGAAGTGAAGGTAGTTATAGTATGTCATCTAAAGCAACTGCTAATGTGCTGTTATCAGAAAGCTTGCACGTTGTATTGTAGTTGTATAAGCATTACAGATTGAATTGTATGCAAAAAGGGTACCTGTTTAAATCAAAAATGATGTCCCCTGATTCTTGCAACGTCAGCATGGTGTATTTGTTTGGAGATTCAAGGCGAAGCAAGTCATTTGTTTCGCTAAGATGTCGAATCAGCATCCAGGATAGCATTGTAATAGCCGATGTAGCCGAAGTCTTGTTGTTTATAGCAACTCCCTTACCACGGGATATTAAGACGTTATAATCTAGTTTGTAAAAAGTACATCAAATGAGCAAATGGGCCAGCAAATATGCACAACTAACTACATACTAGATTTCCTTGAATCAGATGTATCGCCTGGCAAACAGTAGTCAAACGAGGCAATTTTTTCAAATTTATATACAAGGAGAAGGGTTATTATAGAGAAATTTATAAATTCCTTTTCCCCCTCCCCTATGTTCACATTGGGTATCATACAGATAAAAGTTAAAAGCATATCAGCTAGTTTCCAGTAGCTAGTTCAATAAAAAATTAACTTATCTGTTCCATTTCAATATCTGACTTTAACCTGACCTAGATGTCAGGCGTGTGTGTATGGTCAAAGTTTTCGCTTCTATGTTAGTCTAAAGTATACTTATTTTCCCTTAATTTGATATGCAATATGACCACATTCAGTATTTCAACCTTTTAGTTCAACACACAGGTTGTGTATGTGTGTTGGGTGGGGGAGTGAATAGGTGTCTGTATGGTGCTCTATGTTCCATTCTCTTTAATTTGATATGCAATATGAACATGTTCTGAAAAAGTTGAATTTTTACCTTTTGACCCCAGCCCCAGGGTCAAAGAGGGTAGTGTTGGGATCTGCGTGTTAAAACTTTGGGGAAGAGGGACTGCAGGCAAAATATTTGCTACCATGTTGCTGCATTCATGATCCCCCAAAATTTGATATGCAACATAACCAATGTTCTGATAATTGTATTTTGAGTCCCAGAGTCGGAGGGGTTGGGGGGTGCGTCTGTGGGCAGAATATGTGCTACCATGTTGCTGTATTCGTGTTTTCATTTAATTATATACGTAAAATGACCATGTTCTGAAAAAGTTGAGCTTTGAGCTTTGACCTCCACCCCTATGTTGGGGAGGGGTGAGGGGTGGATGGGGGTTTGCGGGCAAAGTATTTGCTACCATGTTACTGCACTTATGATTCCCTTTAATTTTATGTGAAACATGACCCATGTTCTGAAAAAGTTGAATTTTGACCTAGACATGTGGGAGGGGGGTCTGCGGGCAAAATATTTGCTACCATGTTGCTACATTACTTATTTCCTTTAATTTTATATACAACATATCCATGTTTTAAAAAAGTTGAATTTTGACCTTTTGTCCTAATCCCCTTAGTCCACCCAGGGGGCCGGCCACAGACCTCTGATCAAAAATCACGTTTGATATGTTTCTTATTTATTGTACCTCTGTCTGCATGCAAAAAAAAATCAGTAAAGTATTGACAACTGAATGAGTTACTGCGAAATTCAAATATTTGACCTTTGACCCCACCTAAGGGGTCAGGGGATGGGGTAAAATTTTAATCACTGTTATGCTTATCTACATGTACTGGGTATTCATGGCCTATAGTGAGAAGTTGTCAGATAGTCTTGGAAAATGTGAAATTTATACGACAAAAAGTCCATTTCCATTTTGCATTAGCTTAATTCTACGCTGACCCAAAATGAAAACTTTACATAGTATTCAAAAGTATATATTTTGATGATAAATTAATTTTCGGGGTATGTTTTCAGTCATCGAATTACCAATGCCTTATTGGTGTCTCTGAAAAAAAAATTAATGAAAATCTTAAATTGCATAATTTTTACGAATTCTTCAGTTCAGAGGGGTCAAAATGAAAATTTCTGAAGAAAAATAAAACAGTCACACAGCATTTGGAAACAATATATTAATGACTGCGTGCTGTAAAAGATGTTAAAGAAGATCATCGGTAACCAGTGTGACCTCCATTTTTACGAATAATTAGCAGAATACGTCGCCTCATTGAATTAATGTAACGCTGTATGAGCACATTAGGGATACGTTTGTCATTCTAACAGAGGTGGGTATTGGAGTCATTTATCGCATTCATTTGATGATTGGACCTGACCCTCTGACGTATTTCATCCTATACTTGTTCTATGGGGTTCATGACTGGGGATAAACCAGGTCAAGGAAAGACGTTGACGTTATCTTGTGCATGGTATTGTGTGGTTATTTATGCGTTGTGTGAAGCCTTGCAGTGTCATGCTGGAAAATGCCAGGTCCGTTATTTTGTATGGAATGATTAATGGTCTTTTGTGCATGAACCCCGTATATAGGCCTAGCAATAATGGTAGCTGGTTGAAACGATTACGTGGGTGAGTTAACGTGTAACGCGATAAGGACGTACCATTGTCACACGTGCGCGACCACGTCTTGCATGGACTCTGACAGACGCAGTACTGTTGTGCATGAACCCCGTATAGGCCTAGCAATAATGGTTGCTGGTTGAAACGACTACATGGGTGAGTTAATACGTAACGCGATAAGGACGTAACGTTGTCAAACGTGCGCGACCACGTCTTGCATGGACTCTGACAGACGCAGTACTGTTGTACCGGTTCATGAGATCACAAATAGTCTGACTAGAGCAGCCAAAATGATGCGCCATATCATTTACCGTAGACCCCGCCTTGAGCACGCCAATAACTTGGTTTCTTGGATCTTTTGAATGATGTGCCGTCACTAAATGCAAGCGTTTTGTTACAATAGATTATTTTTTTATTATAAGTACTCAGCTGCAAATGTTTTCTTGTCGGTTTTAAAGCTGATAGTGAACCACCTGTTCCTTTGCACGTGCAACGTAAGGAACACTTCTTTCTGGCGTTTACGCTTGAATAGACCTGGGATTTGAATAAAAATTGCATAATCGTTATCCGTGACGGAATCGCAATAATCGTGCGTAAATCTTACAACGACATGTATCATAACAAAACAGCTATTCAAAGAAATAAAGTGTAAAGTTTTCATTTTGGGTCAGTAAAAAAGGGCCATAACTCAGTCTAATATTTGCGAATGACCTCTAAATTCGAACTTGACCTGTATTTTATGATGCTTTACCCTTCTGTAAAATTTGAATGAAACTGGGCTCAAAATATTTTTACCTTAACACCAACCCCCACTCGCCTCTAGATAGGGTGATAAGGTCAAAATCCAACCTTTCAAAAGATGGTCATGTTGCATATCAAATGAATTGGAATCACAAATGCATCAACATGGTATCAAATATTTAGCCTGCAGACAACCCCCTCCCACCCCGAGGGATGGGGTCAAAAGGTCAAAATTAAACTTTTTCTGAATATGGTCATTGCGCATATCAAATAAGAGGGAATGACGCATGCTCCAATGTGGTAGCAACTATTTTTACCAGCTAACCCCTCTCCCACCTGCAACCCTGTGGCTGTTGTCAAAATTCAACTTTATCAGAACATGGTCATGTTGCAAATCAAATTAAGTGGAATCATGAATGCAGCAACATAGTTCGACCCCCTGGGTGGGCTTAGGGGTGGGGTAGGCGCCAAAAGTCAGCTTTTTCAGAATATGGTCATGTTGCATATTAAATTGAAGGTGATGACGCATGCAGTAACATGGTAGCAAATATTTTTACCCACAGACCCCTCCCCCCTGACGAAAATTCAACTTTTTGAGAACATGGTCATGTTTCATATCAAATTAAATGTAATCTCTAATGCAGCAACATGGGTCGACCCTTTGGTTGGACTTAGGGGATGGGACAGAGGCCAAAAGTAAACTTTTTCAGAATATGGTCATTTTGCATATTAAATTAAATGGAGACATGCAGCAACATGGTAGCAACAATTTGCCAGCAGACCCCCAATCCAGGGGTGGGATCAAAAGTGCAGAATCCAACTTTTTTCAGAAGATTATCCTGTTGCATATCAAATTAAAGGAAATGACGCATGCAGCATCATTGTAGCAAATATTTTTTCCTGTAAACCCACGCCCTACCTGATCCTGGGGTGGGGTCAAAAGGTCATAATTCAACTTTTCTCGAAAATGGTAATGTTGCATATAAAATTAAATGTAATCATGAATGCAGCAACATGTTAGCAAATATTTTGCTCACATAACGCCCACCCTCTTCCCCCACCAGACCCTGGGGGGTCTAAAGGTCAAAATCCAACTTTTTCAGAGCAAGGTAATGTTACATATCAAATGAAACGGAATCACAAATGCAGAAACATGGTAGGCTATTCCTTTGTCAAAAAATGGCCATAACTCAGTCTAAAATTTGCAAATGACCTCTGAATTCGTACTTGACCTGTATTTTATGATGCTTTACCCTCTGTAAAATTTAAATGCAACTGGGGTCAAAATACTTTTAACCTACAGACCCCCTATCTGACTTTGGGTGGGGTCAAAAGGTCAAATCCAACCTTTTTAGAACAGGGTCATGTTGCTTATCAGATAAAATGGAAAAACATATGCAGCAATATGGTAGCAAATATTTTGGCTTCAAAGCCACCCCGAATCTTGGAGATGGGGTCTAAAGGTCAAAATACAATTTTTCCTGAATATGGTCATGGCCCATACCAAATTAAAGGGATTGACGTATGCTGAAACATGATAGCAAATATTTCTTCCTGCAGACTCCCCCCCCCATCCGGGGGCAACCCTGTGGATGGGGTCAAAATTCAACTCTATCAGAACATGATCATGTTGCAAAATCAATTAAGTAGAAACACGAATACAGCAACAAAGTAGCCAATAATGTTGCCTGCAGAGCCCCGTTCCTGGGGTGGGACCAAAAGATCGAAAATTCAACTATTTTTTTTAGAACATGGTCATGTTGCATATCAACTAAATGGAATCGTGAATGCAGCAACATGCAAGAACATATTTTGTCCTTACACCAACTCCTCTCAACCCCTTGGGTGAGGTCAAAGATCAAAACATTTTTTCTGGAAGTAGTCATGTTGCATATCAAATCAAACGGAATGGAGCATAGAGCACCATGCAAGCACATATTATGTCCTTACACACACAACCTCAACCTGTGGGTTGGTCTAAAAGTTAGGACAAAATCTGAATGTGGTCAGGTTGCATATCAAATTAAGGGGAAAGAAAGAAGTATAGACTAAAATAGCAGCAAAAACTTTGACCTTACACACACCCCTCACCGCTTGGTCAGGTTTAAGTCAGATGTTGAAATTGTACAGATAAGTTTATTGTTTTATTTTTTAATTGAACTAAGCGCTGAAAACTATATAGGCTTCAACTTTGATCTGTTTGATACCCAAGTTGAACTTAGGGGTTGGACAAATTGAATTTATGTTTTATGATTTATAAGTTCCTCTGAAATAACCCTTTGCGGGGATATGACATTTGCCTTCATTGACTTCTGTTTTGGCAGGCGACTCATCTAATTCTCGGAAATTGAGTATATATACACAAACCATTGCTACAATGAATAATATTACCAGTAATTGGCATAATCGCAAACCTACGCATGACACCTTGAGAATTAGACATATGAGACATGGCCTGACAGCACCAACAAAGTATGTTATGCTGAGCAAATGCCTCTTACGGACATCCTCTTAGTCCTGTCAGTCTACGCTGTTCGCTAAGTGTATAACTATGTATTCCCAGGGACACCAAAGACTAGCCTTACTCTCAGTGAATGAGCACATGTATATACTGATCTGAGTTTTTTTTAATATGCAAAGTCACACCGCTAGTTTTTCGTGTCGCAGCCCAATTGAGAAACCACGTCAATTTAAAAGTCTTAGAGACAATCAAGAACAAAATTAGTAGACAAACAAGTAGTTTCCATTTTCTAATTAATTTGCTATATAAACATACTTAGTTGATGCTGTCAGCATACTTGGAACCGCCCTGAATCACGCACCTGCGAATGTCTCTTTTTAACGTGAGGGTCCCAAAATCAAGCAATCGATAAGCAGTTAATTAAGATTTCACATGGTACAGTTACCATTATGTTGATGAAAGTAACAAGTGGAAATTATACAAAAACTAATTAATATGTTAGGCCTTGTGGTTTCAGATAAGATAATTGTTGTGCTTTCACTATATAAGTCAATGTTAACCTTGTGACCCTCGGAATGGGGAAAGTTGGCAACTTAACCAATATTTGCAAAAACTTGGTAAAGTATCTCTAGGCGATGCTATTTACAAAGTAATTATGCTCTAGGCTTTATGGTTCCACTAATAGAATGTGTTTTTGTTTTATCTTGATGAACCAATAAAATAAATGTAACCTAGAGCAGTCATTTTGGTCCTAAGGCCATTAGGATGACTTGGTGATGTGACATACCAAATATCAAGGCTATGTACCTAGTGGTTTTGACAAGAACTCGCTTTACCAGTTGTAATATTTGAACACACTTGGCAGAAGAAATATACTAAGTAATATAACATCTAGTTATGAACTGGGTAAACATCTACTAGAAGATGCTTCATACAAAAATATCAAGGTTCTAGGCCACGTGGTTTCAGACAAAAAAAATAAGTTACTCGTTATAAAAAATAGTAAGTGAGTATGATCAGGAAATACCACAATCACAAACTGCAGACAACCCCTTGGCACCGCGAGAAAGAGCCGCTTAACCATCACAAGACACCAGGAAGACAAATTAAGCAAAGCAACCAGCTCTCTCTTCCCCATCAAGATGATTGCAATACTAGAACGGACATAAAGTAACATACAACAAAACATAGAAAAATTACAGACTCCCACACTGGAAGTAACAATAAACAAAAAGTCAACAACAACAGAACCACCGCCTAAGAACGGACAACAGCCTAAGCCACTTGGGGGCTTAAAGGCATTTTACTGGTACCAAATCTTCTCCCTAGGTTCTGCTGTTGATGAAGTATAAGCCTGAGTAAATACACTGACCGCTGGGATGGCGCCATTTTCATCACTTGGGCCATAATTTGAACAAATCTGATGGAGTCTACTAGGTGATAGGAAAAGTATATACATTTGTATCAGAGCTATAAAACATGTGGTTCCAGACAAGATGGTTACTAAAAATCGCCTCTATTTGCTTTCAGAATGTTCTGTTTAAATTTCAATCAAAAATAAAACATACCATCATGACGCCTCAAAATGTTAAGAATGGGAACAGTAATCTGGTTTAAATGGGTTTTATCATATGATGTCGCGTCTGGGAGTGAATGAAAAACGTTATGCATTAAAATCGATAAACCACTAGTGGTTGACAGATTTCCAGGAAACGTTATCAAATAACGCTTTAAACAGCGTCACGTATATGGCAAAAAGCCTAATGTTTTCACGCTTAAATTAGATTTCAAAATAATCTTAATGTCATATGATAAATATAATCTATCATTCGTGCTCTTGTATTATTGAATTCATTAAACTCGTTGGGAAAAAGAAATAAAATGCTCGGCAAGCCTCACATTTTATATCTTTTTCTCAACTCGTTTAGTAAATTCAATAAAACATGAGCACTCATGTAAGATCCTCTATATTCAACACACAGCGATGACCTCTATATGTTAAAATGCATCCCTTTTATAATCAAGAGACACTGGTTTTATTGATATACATAAAATCAATCCACACATAAATAAAATTGGCCTCGATGCGACAAAACCTTTCTTCGTAGTTTCTGATAGTATGGGATTCAAAGCAGCCTGTTCAACTACAGAGACTAGCTAGGAACTTGAAAATTTGCTTACAGTAAGTTTGTATGTGATACTTTCCATTAAGCGAATAATAAAGATGCTGGTCAGAAAGTGAGCATGCCCAGGCTTGTCTGCGCCTTTGTTATTTGTGAACCCTCGAAGACAGGTTTTCTCGCATCGAGGCCCAAATGTCTTCATCACTAACTCTGTCCCTATTTCTTCCATAGAATTTTAACATCTGTAATCAATCTTATTAGGACCTTAGATGATCATTAGCATTCTTTGGTTCTGATACCAAAAGAGTAAAAAGTGTATTGGATATACCTCTACACTCTGTCGCGAGTGTTGCTCCTACATCCAGTGTTCGCTTAAGGTTTTCGCATGGAACACAAGCTGTTTGACCTTTACTTGATTGGTAATGTGTAGTAGGACATTTCATACAAGGTACAAGGCCCGTCAATGAGTAGGAACCAGCACCACACAAATCTGCAATAAAGATTAATTATTAAAGATAATTCAAGAAAAGTATTAACAAGTAAGTGAAATGATCAGCAATTACCACAATCACACACCGCAGACCAACCCATGGCACCGTGAGAAAAAGCCACAGAACATTTACAATACCAAGACATCTGTAAAACAATTAAAACAAAACGACCAGCTTTCTCTTCCTCTTAAAGATGGTTGCAAAGCCAGAATGGGCATAAAGTTATGCATAACAAATCAAAGTAAGAAAGACGGCAAAGATCAAGAAATGATACAATCAAGTAACACACCTGACCCAGGATACCACATGGAAAAGTAACAAAAATACAATAAACATCACCAACAAGAGCCAATAGGTCAGTCCTTTCCTAGCAGGTAACCACAAGGCAACAATGAACAGACGCGAAAGCATGACAAACACAGGACACAAAAACACAAATGATCCACAAAAGAAGTACCTCATTGGAACGGTCAGAAAAAAATACTGGAAGAAGTCTAGGATTAGGGAATATTCACTTTATTAAACACTTAAATTGACGTTCATCTCAAATTAATTCTGAAATGTTGGGACATGGGCAAGTCTAGTAAATGGGTGTTGTTGTCCATAACATTAAGCTAATACATGTAAACGTCTTAAATACCTGTAAAACCGTTACAGCTAGGAGGACCAAAGTTTGACAGCTGATAGAGTGTAATGAGTATATTACCTGGTGAAAATGAAAAACTTTTTTCTTTCTTTTATGTTACTGCCTTTGCATTCTTTTTGAGTTAATGTCCTTTGCAAATTTAAACATCGAAAACTTCCAATAAAGATATCTCCTAAACTATTACAGCTAGTAGCCTCAGGTTTGGTCAGCTGAAGGAGGATTATGGTTAAATTACCTGATGAACAGGATGATGGACAAGCTTATGGTTTGGAGCATAGTGTTTGATAAACACAATTTCTAGTTTATGTTATTTCTGTCTTGTTTGTTATGCTTTCGTGCGCGTCTGTTTATTGATGCCTTGTGGTCACCTGCTGGGAAAGGGCTGACCTCTTGGCTCTCGTTTGCGATGTCTAATTGTGAAGTTGTCACTTTCCCATTGGTATCCTGGGTCAGGTGTGGTGCTTGATTGTATCGATTCTTGATCTTTGTCCTCTTTCTTACTTTCACATAGATTATGCCTGTTCTGTTTATAATTCAATCAGCGTAACCTGTTCACTGAGGTGTATGATAACTACATAGTATATACATGACATTGTACATGAATGTTAAGCATTCAGGTTTGTACAAAATTAGTGACTGGTGAGGTTTATAATATTATACCAGCATTTTGACAGCCTCCCCAATCTATGATCTAGCATGTCATTTTATATGACGTGTGTAGTGTAAGACTGCAAGTGTATGCAAACAGTTTAGCTTGAATAATAAGGAGGAAAACACCCCAAAACATTTTTTTCTATTCCCTATATGTTGGATAGCAGAAACTGAGATTTCAACCCAAATTATTTAATCAGTACTTGTCCAATGTAAAACGCTTTTTGCGGATAATTCATGTGTTGGACCAACTACCTTTCTCACGATAATGTCATGTTCTTTGAAACTTTTATCTGGCAATGTTTATAGAGATACATTCATTAAGACTGTTTGAGGACCTTGATTCTCGCACACCAGATCGAGATTTCCGCTGTTTTACCCATGTGAGATAATTCTATCTCACACACCCGTACCAGCCCTAGGTAAAGGTAAAAAATGAATAGCCGCACGTCGTCTGCACGCTGGCCGCACGTCGATCCGTGACGTCATTGTAAAGTTAAAATGACGTCATCATGTCGCATTTCAGCGTATTCAGGATTTTCTGGAAGGCTTTTTCACGTTTTCCTTTATAAAAAGAGGTGTTTAAGGGTAAGCGAGAAAAAGAATACATTATTCGTGTGAGGATAGGATAGAAAAATCCGTCCCTCGCGATCACCGTTTGTCATCACTCGGCAAGCCTCGTGATGCCAATCAGTGATTCTTGGGACAGATTTTTCTATCCCACCCTCACATTCATGATAGATACTCATAAACTTACCTTTACACTGGTTTAAACTCTCCGAACCTGTTCCAACTGTGCTGGTTTCGATTGGGCAAGTCGTACATATAACACTGTTTATCTTGTCCTGATATGTACCTTTAGGGCATGGTTCACATGTACCTGTATTGTCAGACATAAACATTCCGAATGAACATCCAGCTGAAACAGATACATTTTATCAGTAGTTTTGTAGCAATAATTTTCAAAGTTTATTTTCTACAAACTGTCATGGTAACTGGACGCATGTAGACATATGAAATATTTTAACCACTTTGAAAGAGGACCATCACATAAGTATACCAATAAAACTGATGAAATTTAACTTCGTGGTTTATATATGCAACTTTTATTCACACTATTTCTTCATCAAGAAATAAGGAATCCCTTTAGAACGACATAAAATGTTATTGTCAACCATTTATAAATTTGATTCAAAGAAAGTAAGGGTGCAAATATCAGGAATCGATACTATCAAGCAAAACACTTGACCCAGGACACCAATGGGAAAGTGACAAGCTAACAGTCAGACACCACAAAGAAATCCAAGAGGCCAGCCCCCTCCAAGCAGGCGACCACAAGGCACAAATAAACAGAAGCGCACAAAGGCATAACAAACACAAAACAGAAAAATAATGACAGTTTCACAAAAGAATTACCGCCTTGCTACAGTCAGTAAAAATATTTTACTGGATGGCTGAAACCAGTTTTATAGTGCAAGACTTATTTGCATAGTACTATATAATCAACGTTAAAAATTTGTCTAGGAAAAAAGGCAAATAAAGTTTTCAGTTTCTATGTTTAAATATGGTTGTGCGTATACAAGTGGAAGAATGTTCGATTATTCATTATGTTTTAATAGTTATTTTGAGCTATCACAGAAATGCACCTCGTAGTTATATATTAGCGGTCAATATGGCTGACTATAAAAGGAGACACCTGCAATCCATTCGAAAGCAGGCAAGTATCCTATGGCACTTTTTAAAATTCAAATCGTTTGGAGATTGGCGTGGTGCAGTGAAATGTTCATGGCGACTTTCAATTCCAAATTGCATAAATGGTTACTCCTGAAGATTTAAAATAAAATTTTGCATAAAATCTATGGAGTAGCAGAAAAACGTGGCTTAGTGAGAAGATACTCAGTGCTGTGACCCCAGGTTTTCTTCTTTTAAATGTATTACAACAATCCATGAACTTAAATAAAATATATTGGATCAATAGATTGTAGGCTCAAAGTAAATTTCTGCATTTACATGCAGTACTGCATAGTATGACATATTATCTTGACAATTGTAATATCAACAAACCAATCTGAAATCTTAGCTAGCCATATAGATAGATGTTAAGTATTTTGAGCTTAAGCTTTGACTTAAAGGTGGTATTAGAGGTCTAAAACCGTTGTTAGCATTACACACCTTTTAAAATCACTGTACAAAAGATAACCCGCCTACATCAAAGCATTCAATATGTACTTGCTTTACAAGCTATGCAATCGAAATTTAAGTATTTTGATACTGATCGATGAGTTACTCCAAAACGTTTCCGTTCTCTGCACACCTTAGGCAAATATTTTCTTGCACACCGGATAAGGATTTCTGTGATTTTACCTGGGGATAGAAAATCTTATCTTACCCATGATATTTTACCCAAGACGTCATTTTAATGTTTAAGTAACGTCATCATGTGAAATTGCATCTTAGCGTTATAATAATTAAATATTGCATCTTAGCGTAATAATAATGAGATATTGTTTCAGCAAATGTTAAATGATAAGGAATGAAAACTGTTTTAGTTACACATTACAAAAACCAGACACCTTCTAAGCATTTTGATCAGAAAAAAATGTCAAAGTGTTCATCTGCCATCTGTTTTCACGAATGTCTTTTAATGGCAACCTTGAATTTCAAAATCAACAATGTAATAAGCTTGTTTGCTTAATTAGGCACCTAATAAAGTAAATATGAAACTTATTTCATAATTGTAAATGGTTCTTGCAAAGTACTTTTTCGATAATTGCCTATACTGATTTTCTAACGCAGAAAATACTCAACAAGTATCCTATTGTGTGGTCGTACATGTCCTTACTGCATCATTGGGTTGGTTAACCCCATAATTTGGTAATGACCAAGGCCATAAAAACCACAGAATGTATCTCATAAGTACTTAATTCCTTTCTTCTTCTTGTCTGTCACAAAATCGTGACCGCCCTAGAACCTGAAGAGCTCTTCGAGATATTCAATGAAACTTCATTCAACCACTCTGGTAAACCGTATAAAGCTATTATGATGAACAGACATCTGGTTGGAAAGCACACATGCATAAGAATCAGAACTCTGTTTTGTGTAATTTTATAGAGTTATTTTCCTTTGGTAATTTTAAATGCAATTTTGTCGTAAGAACTGGTTTAAGCCATCCAGTAAAATATTTTACTGACCGTTCCAAGGCGGTACATCTTTTGTGGATCTTTTATGTTTTTGTTCTGTCTTGTGTTTGCTATGTCTTTGTGTGCGTCTGTTTATATGTGCTTTGTGGTCACCTGCTGGGAAAGGGCTGACCTCTTGGCTCTCGTTTGTGGTGTCTACTGTGAGTTTGTCACTTTCCCATTGGTATCCTGGGTCAGGTGTGGTACTTGATTGTATCGATTCCTGATCTTTGCACCCTTCTTACTTTGATTACTGACTCAACAGATTTGCCTCCCGGGCTTCTTTCACTATTGCACATTCACCATTGAACGATTAGAAATGAATTGACAGTTTGGTATGCTCGAAACTACTCTCCTTTAAAAAATTGACATACCCCCCTACCCTGACTACTAAAGTCTAGTTATAGAATTCATCGTCTTAGGCCTTTCAAAGTTTTGATTATTTTATATCCGGTTTTATTGGAAGAGGCTAAGGGCATACATAAATGACAGATTATGCATTAATTACGCTTGCATCACGTGTCTTTTGTATTGTGCAAGTGACGTTAGCGTAATTTTTTAAGACGTTCTCGATCACATGACAGCAGATTTCCTCCCATGTTTACATCAAAAAGTCTTCCCCACATGACTGCCAATGTATGTAGTCAATATCAGTAATGAAAGTGTGCATAAAGGTAACTTTTGGAGATGTTTCTAAAAAGGAGCTATAAATTGATGTTCAAATTTGACGTTTATTTTCGAAATATTGAAGTTAGCAATTACTTTTTATTAGAAAAAGTTTAAAAACTATTTTAGCGATATGGTATCATAAGCATAAAAATAATAAAAAAAGGTTCATTTAACAGTGCAGAAAGGTGCTGGATGCTGTATGTACCCATGTAACGTCATCAGCAGCGTCGCGTTATAGTGCAGTCAAATTATCGACTGATTCATACCAATTCTGGGTTGCACATTAAGACCTCCGAGTAACTAATCAATCGTTTATATGGTTTACAATAAAAGTGCAAAAATATGGTGATGCGTTTTCAAAGTCCTCTAGTATATTAGTACTGAGGCCAGAGATCAAGGTAGCAGTGGCTAAGAAACAGTAAGGCATGGTCCTATAATAACAAGATACGTCAACGTTTACAAATTGGTATTCCTACTTCAAATAAAAAACAAATGTGCTACAGCGAGCTTTTCTGAGAACTGAGGGCAGAGTTTAAGGTGACCTAAAATAGTATTTGGCAGACAGTGACCCCAAGGTGTATAGACACACGAAACTTACGAGTCCTACCTTCAAAAATATGGCTGACATGCTTTTATCAAGATATTTCTAGAGCTGAGGCTAGAGGTCAAGGTCACAGGAATGCGAAAAGAATGTGTTAAATAGAGGTCAAGGTCACAGGGATGCGAGAACAAAGTGTTAAATTCTGAAAATTCAGGAAAATGTATCAACAAGCTTAGTTTGTGATTCTTACGTTAGATAATATATACTACAGGACTTTGAAAATGAATCACTATATTTTTGCACTTTTCTTGCAAACTGTAAATGCGATTGAAAAGTTACCTGCAGGTTTAAATGTGCAACCCAGGATTGGTATGAATCAGTCGTGAATTTGACTGCACTATCACGCGACGCTGCTGATGACGTCACATGGGTACATACAGCATCCAGCACCTTTCAGCACAGTAAAATTAAGCTTTTTAATTATTTTTATTCTTAAACTATGGCGTGTATGATACCAAATCACAGAAAGAGTTTATAGACTTTTTCTAATTAAGAGTAATTGATAACTTAAATATTTCAAAAATAAACGTCAAATTCAAACATGTATTTATAGCTCATTTTTAGTAACATCTCCATAAGTTACCTTTATGCACACTTTCATAACTGATATTGACTACATACACTGACAGTCTTGTGTGAAAGACGTTTTTATGTAAATCATGGCAGGAGATCTGCTGTCATGTGATCAAGAATGTATTAAATATTACGTTAACGTCACTTGCACGATACAAAAGACACGTGATACATGCGTAATTTATGCATAATCTGTCATTTGTGTATGCCCTTAGCCTCTTCCAATAAAACCGGACATAAAATAATCAAAACTTTGAAAGGCCTAAGAGGATGAATTTGTGTATTCCCTTAGCCTCTTCCAATGAAACCGTGCGTAAAAAAAGAAACTTTGAAAGGCCCAAGACGTTGAATTTTATTACTAGACTATAGAAATAATGTGGTGGTGTATGTCAGTATTTTTAAAGGGGTGTTATTTTGAGCATACCAAACTGTCAATTCATTTCTAATCGTTCAATGATGAATGTGCAATCTTGAAAGAAGCAACGGACGCAAATCTGATGAGTCAGGAATCAAAACTAACACGTGTTCACTTGCAGCTGAATTTGTGTCCATCAAAATCGACTACCCCTATCTTAAAACGGATACCTTTTCAATACCTTGTGAAATAAAGGGTTTAATCTGGGTGGTGTTTTTCAAAATCCTTAAGTATATATATAAATATGCACCAGATATACGAGGGTCATTTTTTATGTTCGTAGAGAGGTAGATTTAATGAAAACGGCGAAAGTAAATGCATACATCATGCATATACTTGGGAAGATTGAGCTTTTATCTATACGTGCAACCTAAAATTATTTCAAAATGCATTACTTTAATGTCTTCTAAGAGGCAAGGACATACCTATATATCGTACACTGGAAATATGGCAGAAATATGACATTTATGGACTTAGTCTCTGACAGAACGTCAGTAACAATTGCATTTAAATGGGTCCATAGCCATACACAGCTTCTAAAAATTTGGCTGCAGATCAAGGACACCTTGTGCTACAATATGATATAAACATTATAGCAAATACGCAGCAATAATTGGATATGGAAGATTTGTTTGGAACCTCAGCAAAGTGAACAGTAGGCATATAAACTTTTATTGTAAAAAATTGATACAAGTTGAAGTTGGATACGGGCTTTTGAATATGGCTTAATATGTTAGCTGTTAAGTAGTATCATAATTTTTCTTGTTTGTATGGTAGATGGAAGTGTTGTGGTAACATTCATCCCAAAACAAAGTTAATGATTTTGTTTTATTAGAAATGAACTGCAAAATGAATAGCCTAGGGGGTGCTAAAATCCCTTATTTTGTACATAAATGACGTCATGGAGCGTTACTATATTTAGAAAATACATTAAAACTGTTTGTGTGCCTCTAAACAGGTGTTGAAATCACTGCAATAAGAAAATTATGCAGATCCGATTGTTATTGTGTTTTATATGCGGGGTTGATTTACCCCACCCACTTTTTATAACATGGGGGTATGCCAGTACCGGAAGTTGCCAGTTACACGCTTAAATCGATACATCAATATAGCTACTGACGAATGATTGAGTATATCATGTGGTATGCAAAACCAGAAGAAATTTTAGAATTTGTTCATAATCGTAATTTTTATAGATATAATAACTAACACTTGACTGTGATTATTTTGGAATATTGATGGGTGTTTTAAAATTGTTTAGAACAGCAAACAACATGCTTATAGTTTTGCTGCATTTGTCTACGATTAGCGTTCGAATAATTAATTTTGATGGTGCAAAAGAAAAATCGGCATGAAAAATGCTTATATCACAATAGCGAATGGAACTTAACAGCGTCTAATTTCCTGCTTGCTGCGAGGTTAAAATGGCATGAATTTCGACCAGTGTCCTTTTCATGCCCTATTCAAAGCTATATATCTTAACCGACCTAAGCGCTAATGATGTAAAATTTATATCAGTTGATAGACAAAAGCTGGACCTTTCAAAATATATATAGTTATGGTACCGTAAATTGTATACTTGTAGAGATACAGCCCTATTCTACGAACATAAAAAATGACCCTCGTAACTTTTCTAGAACTGTGACCTTTTGTAGAGGTCAAAATAACCATAAATCCCAAAATGTATCCATAATCTATTTGGGATTCCTACATCAAATTGTATATGTTCAAGACACAAAGTTACTAGATATGAAGCAAAAGGTCACAGTGACTTACAAACAGTATATCGCACTCCCAAGCCAAAAACTGCATCAAATGTTGGGATTCCTACTTCAAGCAATATAGGAGATATACTCTGGATTTGACCTTTCTAGAACTTTCTTGAAAAATTGTGTCCGACACACGTTTTTTCTACATTAAAGACTATAGAAAATATGCTCTGGACAAAACTTTTCTAGAAATAAGGCCAGAGGTCAAGGTCTCTGTGACCCAGAAACAGTATTAAACATACCACAGCACCAAGATGTATTTACACACAACATGTAGGATTCCTACCTCAATTACTATGAGAAATATGATCTGGATTAATGTTTTCTTGAACTGAAGACAAAGGTCTTGGTCAAGGTCACCGACCACCCCCCCTCCCCCTGTCAATAAAAAAAGCTTACGACACTCTGGGACCCAAAATATATCAACATACAAAATTTGGGTTCCTATATTAAGCAATATAGGGGATATATAGGTTTTCTCTAGATCTGAGGCCAAAGGCCAAGGCTACAGTGCAGGAAAGCAGTACACTGAACTGTGCGACCACAAGATGTATGCACACACCACATTTTGGTATCGCTACCTCAAATAATATTGCAGCTATGCTTGGGACACAAAATATGTTTGAACAGGTGCTAGAATTGACTTATGAAGGAAATTGTAAAATCTAAAAAAACATATGAAACAAAATGTTAAGACTCATTTCTGAATGATTTCTCTGAAAGAGAAACGTTTTTAATCTTAATACCTCCTACAACTCGTACATTAACTACTAGCATGATTTATTCAAAAGTAAAGCATTAAAATTTGATGTTCAATTTCTTTAAGAAATTTGAACATTTATTATCGACTAAAAAGTCGTGCCACATGGTATCAACATCCATGTTAAACCCGAGCTAATCCATTTATAAACAATGGAATTCACATGCTGTTGAAACATGGTTTTGTGACTTAGACTATGTCTTACCAGAGCCACTGAATCAATGGACCGTCTAAAGTGCTGGAGAATTTTGAGAACATTGCAGCTGCACTTAAGTAAAGAAGCTTTAAGCTACTGACCAGGGAAGGCTTAGCGTAATTCTATGCCCAAGCGACATCAATATGTTTAGCAAAAAGTAATCATTGCTGAGGCCAGGTATCTGACAATGTCACTGGGTTGAGTCTCGATGGAGAAAAAAAGAAAAAAAATCAGAGCTAGTTCTACTTCCTGGCGATGTCAGTAGAAAATCGGTCACGACTGACAGTTGATATATGACTGGATAAATACATCATGTTTACAGTAAAAGTCTACTAAATACCATATTATCTAAGTAAATTGAAAAAAGTGTGTGAGCCACCACACGAACTGTTAAACAGATAGTCACCCGTCAATTACTTGGCCCAAAATCTAGAATATGGAAAGGAAACCTCACTGTGTGACTTCATTTATGTTTTTGTTCTGTCTTGTGTTTGCTACTATGTCTTTGTGCGTGTCTGTTTATATGTGCTCTGTGGTCACCTGCTGGGAAAGGGCTGACCTCTTGGCTCTCGTTTATGGTGTCTAGTTGTGAGTTTGTCACTTTCCAATTGGTATCCTGGGTCAGGTGTGGTACTTGATTGTATCGATTCCTGATCTTTGCATCCTTACTTACTTCTATTAGAAATCAAAACAATGCAAAATTTAACTAAAATACTATGGTAATCAAACACACATATTCAATGCATCGACGTTCATCAGGTTCCTAAGGAAGTGTTGTAAACCTCGGTCTTTGACCTCAGTTTTAAACACCTCCCTTGGACCTGGCGAACGTTAAGGCCTGAAAAAGCGTGTTTGATCCCTATAATTTAATATAAAAGCAATACAGGAGATAAATAGGTTATCTCTAGAACTGAGGCCATAGATCAAGGTTACAGTGCATGAAAATAATATAGTACATAATAAAATAGTTTACAGCTGCTAAAGCAACCCGACAGAAGCAACCATTGGATTTTTTCTTGTGGGGAGTGGGATATGTGAAGATTACTTTTGTCTTCGATATCATTACCTTTGTGCATCAGAGCCTTGTTTTTTGTAGGATACAATCCTGTAATGTTTCAGCCAGGATCATGCGTATGAGCACAAACAATGTTTATTATATAAGTATTGATAAAGAGCTGGAGAGGGATACGTTTGAGACCAATTTGAAAGTCTTGCTTTGAAAAAAGTGTCATACAAGAATTAATAAAAGCCTTGTTTTGGAAAAAATCTACAATTTTAATATCATTTTGTAAAAACTCTAAAAATAGATACACTGTCTCTTAATTGTCGTGTCATTCTCATTGGTCATTTATTTGCAGTTTAGACTGTCTAAATATATAAAATTTTGAGTATGACAATGTAACAAAAGCAGAGCCTTAATTAACAAAATGTAAACTTTGATAATTTAGAGTGAAAGAAGGATCCAAAAGTCTTGTTTACACATACAATTTCTGCCAAAGCTAGTACTCATACTTTGCCAGTGTGTACCGTGTGTTTGACAACAACATTATAAAGACTTACAAACTACCTTAATATTATAAATATCTATCACAATTATAATACTTTTAATCATTTTTCTCTCCTTTTCTCTTTCTCTGCTTAAGTTGACCCTGTCCTGACTTTTTTATCTTGTAGTATGTTCTAGATTTTTTTTTATTGTGAAGCCCAGACGAAATTTAAAAAAAAGCAAAAAAACAACAACAGCAACTATTCCTCCCTTTTAAAATCAAATTGTCACTTCCTAAACTTTATGCAAAAACATAAATGCGATATTTGGTGATCAGTTTGATATTGCAATGCATATTTAATCATTCAAAGTACCTGAGTCAACTATGTGTTGAAGGATAATTGTTTGCATTTCTTCCAGGACAGATGTTTACGATAAATACTTATTTTGACTTTTTGCTTTGTTTCCAGTAATCAGCTGATTGACAGACTGGGTCCATACCAGTATTTTACAAAACCCTTTACCCAGTAAACAAAGCGGAACACTAGTGTTTAGTTGATGGACTGATGAATGACCAACATTGGACTATGTGATTGTCACAGGGGTCCAATTGCATAATACAAAGGCTACCAACATTCGTTGGATTTAACAGGCGTGGGATTCGAGCCCCCAGTTATCTTATGTATCTGCGTATGAATTCAGTTTTTAAGCCCTTGAACCCAAATTATTTTAATTCAGAAATGCTTTAGAATAAACGATCGATTGGTATGGAAAACTACTATGCCTAATTTACAGATTCTGACTCTTGTGTTTTATTCGGCTGTATTTAATTTTTTACAGTTGTAAAATATCATGATCCTTTAATCTACAGAATCAGTTTATGTTAAGATTTTTCTATTCTCTGGTATTGAAGCGAAGAATTTGCTGAAATCACCAACTCCTCTTAAGGATACTCTACCTAATACCTCCTGGGTTAAATATAGATACCAATTTAGTTACAGATTGTTTAATGCGTATACCATGCGTTTTTGAACTAAAATATATGTGTCAATTTTTTCATTGTTCATGTGTTCCCCAGAAGAACAAGGATTATTGGATGTAGCGCTCAATCTGTCTGGTATCCATCTGTCTGTCAAACCTTTTGTCTGTCCATTCCTCTGTAGATGATGCTTGTTCACTCCATGTCTTTCATACCCTTTGAGATATTCGGCTTAAACCTGGATTTAGTAAGCAAATATATAATGTCAGACCATGCTGTCTTTCTTACTTTGCCTGCATTATTGACTGCCATTCATTGCTTCCCAATTCAGTAATAACCTTTAGATAAACTTTAAATGACTCCCTGAAGAATACATAAGTCAGTATGCGCATTTATGCAAGTCCTTACAATAACAAATTATTCTTACCACATGATCCCGTTGACCATCTTGGTTTTGTTCCTTGTGGACATTTATATTCTGGGAAACCTGGTCCAAATGAATCACTCTCAATGTGCATATTGCCAGGCTGGATATCAAAATGTCCGTTTTCCATTTCGTTTTGAAGTACAGTAACCATATCTTGAAAGACTTCTGATTTTAGCTGGAAATCTGTCTCAATGTTGTTCTCATCAAGTGACAAAAGAAGTTCAAATTCCAGAACATACACATTCGAATAGGCAGAACGTTTTAGGAGGTAGTGCTGATGATTATCCCGTCTCCGCCTTGATTGTATGGACCCACATGTAACATTCACAAACTCAGCTCTACAGAAGGGCTCGTCGATACATACTGCATTGAAGAGTGAGGAGTTTAAAGCTTCAATGAAATTATTCTTAATCATCAACAGATTAGCCTCTGAACTGTTACATTCATCAGTATAGTAATACACATCTGACTTCAATCTAGCTTGGTTTGGTGTAAGCTTTCCTACAAAAGCAAGGGGGAATTATAGCAACAATACTAGCTTGACATTGCTAACAATCAAATAATTTTAACATAGCATAATGAATAAGGTTAACTGGATTCCTATACAGTTCTAGTTTTTGCATTTAGTCATTTATGGCGCCAAAACAAAATCAATCTGCGAACTTGAATCATATCATAAACGAATCCATCATATATAATATAGATGAAATAGACAAACACTTAATGTTGTTGGTAACATTGATAAAGTCTTTGTCCTTTATTTTTACCCATTTAGAAGGTTTCGAGTATGTTGCCATCATAACAAAGTTATATCAATATAATTACATCAATGAATATATAATATCAATGTTGTCTCATCAATACATGCTCCATATGTAATTCGACTTCAGTTGAACTTTTGATTTTCCGAAAACTTAAAAAGAGCTATCTTTTAAGAGCTATGTTGACTGAGGGGTCAAATGTCAAACACGACTTTCGATATCGACCTAAATTAACTGCATTTATACTGTTCCCATTGTTTCTGGGGGCTCAGTGTATATTTCTAACTTCATTATGCAGTACTTAGTGTCCTTTCTAAATTTGCAATCATTCTTATATGGGAGAAAGAAATGGGTGATAAAATTATCTTCCTAATGTCTTCTTACTGTTAGTATTCTGTAGTTCTTTATCCTGCAGACAAATTTATGACATCGCGAGGAAGAGCCACCCAACAATCACGAGACGCTAAGAAGACAAACTAAGCAAAGCAACCAGCTCTCTTTTCCCAATGAAGATGATTGCAAAACTAGAATTGACATTAAGTAACAAACAAGCAAATTCAGAGAATTTATGTCCCCCGCCATTATTGTTTATTATTTAAATGAGAAAAAATGAATAAGTTCAAATTACACAAGGTACCCACTATCCATTCACTTTGACAGTAAAAATGCCAGAAAAATGGCTAAGTTCGACTAGCGGAAAAAGTGATAAAAAGTAATCTGAGGATTATATCCAAACCACATGCATATCTTCAGACCATGTCCAAAACAACTGTGAAGTTGCGCACACAAGGTACCCACTATCTTTTCACTTTGATAGTAAAAACACTTAAAAATGACTAAGTTCAAATTGCAAAAAAAGTGACAAAAAATAATCTCAGGATAATATCCAAACCACATGCATATCTTCAGATCATGACAAAAACATCTGTAAAGTTTCAAAAGAATCGGCATAAAACTGTAGGAGGAGTTGCGCACACAAGGTACCCAGTATCCATTAACTTTGACAGTAAAAACGCCAGAAAAATGCCTAAGTTAAAATAGCAGAAAAAGTGATCTTCAGATCATGACAAAAACATCTGTAAAGTTTCAAAAGAATCGGCATAAAACTGTAGGAGGAGTTGCGCACACAAGGTACCCAGTATCCATTAACTTTGACAGTAAAAACGCCAGAAAAATGCCTAAGTTAAAATAGCAGAAAAAGTGATAAAAAATAATTTGAGGATTATATCCAAACCACATGCATATCTTCAGACCATGTCCAAAACACCTGTGAAGTTTCAAAAGAATCAATATAAAACTGTAGGAGGAGATGCGCACACAAGGTACCCACTATCCATTCACTTTGATAGTAAAAATGTCAGAAAAATGGCTAAGTTCAACTGGCGGAAAAAGTGTTAAAAAATAATCTGAGGAATATATCCAAACCACATGCATATCTTCAGACCATGTACAAAACACCTGTGAAGTTTCAAAAGAATCGATATAAAACTGTAGGAGGAGTTGCGCACACAAGGTACCCACTATCTTTTCACTTTGATAGTAAAAACGCCTAAAAATGACTAAGTTCAAATTGCGAAAAAAGTGACAAAAAATAATCTCAGGATAATATCCAAACCACATGCATATCTTCAGACCATGACTAAAACATCTGTAAAGTTTCGAAAGAATCGGCATAAAACTGTAGGAGGAGTTGCGCACACAAGGTACCTACTATATTAGGGGGACGGAAGGACGGAAGGACGGAAGGACGGACGGAAGGACGGACGGAAGGACGGAAGGACGGAAGGACGGAATGCCGAAAACTATGTCCCTCCGCTTTTCTTCGAAAAGGCGGGGGACAACAACAAAACATAGAACAATTACAGACTCCCACAATGGAAGTAACAATAAACAACAACAAAAGAACCACCGCCTTAGAACAGACAGCAGCCTAAGCCACGCGGGGGCTTAACTGCATTTTACTGGTACCAAATCTTTGCCATAGTTGACCCTCTGGTTCTGGAGAAAAGGATTTAAAGACGTTAAATACCTTATTTCATTATGGTAGCTATTTTAGTTATCCTGGCCTTGACCACATAGTGAAGTTACATTGTCTCAGATAAAGGATGTTCCATATGCGATTTGTGTATGATTATAATTCAGCTACTGATGAGCGACCTTGGCTGAAAGGTCAACCATTACTGCATGCACGTATCTATGATTCAAGGTGTCAATGGGGTTTACTGATTCGCAAATTGTGTCCCTAAAATTGAATGATTAGTGAATAATTGCCCTAGAAATTAATGGATTAATATTTAAGGATAATTTACTGGATTGAGCATTGCTAGTGATTACCAAATTTTTGTGAAAAATATGATTATTAGAGAATTTTTCACGGAAAAAATAACGAATAGCAAAACTGGCGAATTTTAACGAGAAGCAAATCCGACGAAAAAACTTAATTTTACAGAAGGCCTCTGAAATGGTAAAAATGAATATCTCTACCCCACAAAAAAACGTTTTTAAATATATTTCACTTAATTTGGCCAAATATTGTATGCTGATTTTTTTGCCTATTGGTATTCTAGGTCAGGTGTGGTACTTGATTTTATCGATTCCTGATCTTTGCACCCTTACTTACAACATTATACTGAGTACCATAAATATTACTGATTACCGTTTTTATGGCTTGAACTTTTCTCATATACAATTTTTGGGCCTAAAGTTTACTGATAAACGGTTTTGGGGCCTAAGATTAACTGATTGACGATTTTGGGCCTATATGATATTGATTACATATGTTTGGGCCAAAATTCTACTGATTACTGATTTTGGGGCCTAAAGGACGCGTAACGGTTTTGAATTGCAAATGGCCCACTTTTACAGTAAAATATCGATTGTAAATAAATCACCCGTAAACATTACAGAATGATGTCCTTGAGTCTCTAGTTTAATGTCCACAATATATTTTCTTCATTAAAATGTATTTTATGATACATTTTAGGTTTAAATGCATGCCCTATTAACCATATCTAACACTAAGTCTATGGTAAAGATAAACACCATCGTTTACTTCGTGACTAAGTTACATACATGTCTGCATGCGGAACCAGATAAAACTTTTTCGCATATTTAGGAATATATAATTTTACACCATAAAACGGTAACTGTCAGTCAGTTCTGCAGGCAGCAAAACCGTAAAAGACATTATCTGCAAATTTTATCCTAAAATGTACCATTCAATTTATGCTTATCAAAACACTGAGAGTTCTGAAAATCACCAGAAAGATTTTAGATGCCAGTCCGAAAACGGAATACAATATATATTATCTAACACGTATCAATATAATTATTTTTACATACAGTCTTTGGATTTGTTGAGTTTTAAAGGCAAATACAATACTATTTCAGTAAATGAGAGTCATATGAGAGAGAGAGAGAGAGAGAGAGAGAGAGAGAGAGAGAGAGAGAGAGAGAAAGAAACAGACATACAAACAGACAGACAGACCGACAGACATAGAATGGCGGATAGAGAGGTTGAAAGGAGAGAGTTGAATATGCCTCCCCATTTTTTTTTAAATGATACACCGATTTTTGGAGACAGTCCTTTCGTATGTTCTGTTTTATGAAGATTCTTAACGCCACTTTTGCTATGCATGGCTCATTGCTTTGATATAACTTTGACAAAATGTGAAATTATATGATCATTCTTTAAAGCATGAGGGATAATAAAATCAATCATTGGTATTTTTTGCATTTCAGGGTAGACACTGTTTAATATATTGCCAAACTAGGGGAGCTAGGAATAAAACGTATATAACATTAGATGGGGTTACATCCCCACCCACTAAATGGAGTTTTATGACCCTGGTGATCTTGGAATTAAGGTCAATGCTACCGAAATCTAATCATTCATTAAGGTCTTCCCAATGTTGTGTCTGTGTCAGTTTGGTCAAACTCTGGCTTTTGGTTAAGAAGATAGAGTACAGACAAACCTTTTTCGCAAAGATATACTTAACCCTGTTGACCTTGAAATTTAGGTCTATGTCACAAAAATCTAACAATTTGTTTTGACTGTCCTAGATACGTATCTGTGCAAGTTTAGATAAAATTCAACTTACGGTTATTAAGTTAGAGCACAGACAAAAAACTATGTCACAAAACAGATATCTGAATCATTTAATATTCAACATTTTTGAAAGAATTATGTCAGTTTTCTGGTATTATTGTTAAATGATATTAGAGTGAGATTATTTGAACAAAATGGAGCTAATGTAATGTCTACAAATACAAACGATCAAATTATATTGCAACAGACGCTTTAAGTTAACACCTAGCTATATTTTTGAAGCTAGTAACTTCTCATGTGCATATATAATACACTGAACCGAAGTTACATGTATAAGTGGCCACTTTTTAATTTCATTTTTTTGACTAAGCGCTTATGATTTTGAAATGAATTTTTGCCCAAATATGTGCAGTACAACGGACAAAAGTTAAGCGGTGCTTTGGAAGAGTTTTCTAACACTTCACGATTATTAGGTTAAAAAAGCAAAAATCAACCTTTATAAGAAATTAAGCGTTTCAATTGCAGTTTTATCAAATTGAAGTGCAGGTGATAACAAACCCGTCTAGCTGACTTGAAAAAACACACCAAATACTTGAATTTTTCTTTATGACAGATTTTTAAGATGTTTTTAAAAAATCTCACTTTCCGCATTTTCCAATATTTTCGAAAATCATTAGCTGCACATAATAAAATCATTGTTTTTAATTTCATGTGAGCCTGTTTGACCAAGCACATTACAGCTTGATCAGTCCATTTTCTTACGATAATTTTTCAAGACTTGTGTCCACTTCCGGTTTTAACGTGAAACATTAAAGGTTATTTAAATGGCATATGTTAGATATTTTTTTTTAAATGGAACAGTAATGCCTACTCAAAATGAATGATCAGTGAAACGTTCAATTCCGTGCCACAGATAAAAATGCGTACAGAGCAATGCAAAGTTTGTATGCAAATTGCATTATTAAATCTAAAGCTGCTGAGAGTGGCTGTCTTCGTGTTAATGTAGAAGAGAAATGGAGAGTTAAAATGCCTCAAAACTTTTACTTCATTTTCATCTTATATCACAGCTGCAAACTAATTGAAATATGAATGAATAACGTATCTGAGGAGTATTTTATATCACACTAAAACGTGTGACTTTTTGAAATAAGGGTAGCTTTACTCGGACTTAGTCTGTGTAAGATCTACCAGTCATTTTATAATGACATAATTTGCAGAGACTCGACAAAGCGTTTGATTTCTTTTATAGAATTACAGTTTTGTAAGAGCGATTTTTACTCTCTGAACAGACTCACAAAATGTGAGGTGGCCACTTATAACTTCGGTTCAGCGTAAATATGGTTGGTAGAGATATCGTCGTCAAGTAAATCAATGTATTTTTATTTCATTTTATTTTTCGTTTCAAACAAGCGTGTACAACATAATAGTCAATGGCCTGAATACGAAGGCCATACGCATATTGTTCATAATTAAAGTGTAATGCACTTTAAATGCAAACTTACTATTTGTGTGCACAATATCTGTGCTAAACTAGTTGTTTTCACATTACATATCGCTCTAGTGAAGTGTTTGCAAACAAAAAAGTGTATATGAAGCAACTACTTTTCTGCAGACGGTAAATAATCCCTAGCACCAGCAAACACTCATCATTAAATGTTAATTATCAAAATACTCTATTTTAGATGTTCATTCACCTTTATCATAACAGAATGTAGGCTGTTCAAACGGTTCTGAAACCCCTGCTTTGACTGAAGTTGTCACCCTTGTAACAGATATATCTGTCACAAATGCTTGAAACATGGCTATGTATTTAATACCCTTCGTCATTGCTCTGCGTCACAGTCAACAATAATCAGTCATGGCGTTTTCTTTGGTTGAACATGTACTAAGCAATACGGATGAAGTGTCTTGTACCATGACATTAGGCACAACATATTTGTTTCTTTGGAATTGTAAACTGCGATCTCTAAGTCACACGTCAGACACCGTAGTTGTCTCATAATAGGTAAGTGATATAGACCACAAAGCTATCACGACTTCTGGATGTTTGAGCCAGGACCTTTTTCATAATATGGATCAGATAGGCATTCTGTACGTGCAAAAAATGAATGCCTTCTACATGTATGTCCATGGTCTTAAAGTGAGGCGACTGAAACATTTACTCTGCATGCTCTTCTACATAGGTGCACATTTTACGTGTATTTGTCTTTTAACCGAACCAAACATTTGGGAGATACGTCATAGAAACAAAGGTGTGACATACAGTCGGACAAACAGATGAACAGACAGATATACAACACTCACATGTATCTATTTAATCAACGGTTTCATTATCGTTTTAGTATCTATGCAACAATTTGTATTCATTGCCAGCCATGATGTTCTTCACACCAAATAAGGTTTCGCATATAATGCCGTGTTTAACATATGCACGCTGGTGTGCATGTCCTATTGATTATAATAACCGGAATAGGTTTGTTTGTGCTGAATATAACTGGAAAAAGCGATGAAACACTAATATCCTTAAATGTTCAATGTTCAATATTGCACCTGAAAACCCCCCCATCTCAAACAACGTTTTTACTACGTTAAGTATAGTTTTAATTAATTATGGTAGTGTTGGCTCAAGTCACAACATAAACATGACGATTATAAACCCATGCATGTTTGGTATCATGTTTGAGGTCAGTTTGCTTGTTGCATCTTTTAATTCATGAACAAACCTCTGTTTATACACACTAGTGATAAACTTTAATTCACATGGCTGTTTATGCCGTCGTTAAATCAAAAATATACTCATGTAAATGGGCAAATATCAAACCACTTTATATTTAAATTTCAGCCAAATCTATTGTGGGCCAAAAAACGGCCAAACCGTTACACGTCTTTTTACTGAAAACTGAATTTTAGGCTTAAAATTTACTGATTATCGATTTCAGAGTTACCCCATGGTGACCGTCATAATTGCTATATAGGTTAACATTATCTAGTAAGTATAATGCATTTAGCATCAGCAGTAATTCAAAAGTATTTTTACTTTGCTTTATCCCATTTTAATTCATTCGAAGACAAATTTGATCTTGCCCTTCAGTAGATAAGTGTTAACCTAGGATCATAATTTGGACGAATTGGTTGGACTTTATTACCAAATGCTAAATCATCCCTGCGTGACAAGGACCTCTGACACTTTAGTAGGGTATATGCCTATTTTTCAGATGCCTCCCAAAACTTTTTGAATAAGACGCGCGACGTATTAGGAACGAACAATGATTATAATTAGGCAGAGAGCCCCTATGACAAAACAGGAAACCTTACGAAAGGGGGTAGGGGTTGTAAAATTTGATTTTTACCAAAATATTTAGATATCATTTATTTTAACGTGTAAGGGTACTATATCATCAATACTCGATTGCAAATTACAGTTCAAGTAATTTAAAGACCAAAGTCATTAGAATTTTCATAAGATTTTTGAGGTTTTTTTCGCTACCTGACTTTTAAAACAAGTTGTTTGAAGTGCAACTATACAAGAGGTGTTTCATGTTTATTTTAACCAATTTGAAAATGCCGTTACTCATTTATTACTCGTTATATTGGGTAATAATTGATTTCCATGGGTTAGTCTGATCTTCAGAAATACGCAGTCATAAAAAATAATTCTTGATTTTTATCTTTTAGTTTGAAACAGTCTCTGAAGATGAGTAGTCAAACTGTAAGCGTTTAAAAATGCTGTCTGAAAAGAAATGTACTGAATCTTTCTCGAACAATTTCTCTAAATGATATGAAGTTTTTTCTCTTGGAACCTTTTATATATTGTACATAGATAATTAAAGTATGTTCTGTTAGAAAATAAAGCATTCCAGTTGGATATTTACCTTTTGGAAGCGACTTGAACATCTAATTTAAGGGTTTATAGTTTCCATAGCAACACTTAATTGTATGCAAAATACTCAAATGTAATATTAAGTGATCAGTTTTATCGGCAATAGATACTTAAAATATCTACAAAATTGATTCGGAAAGTTGATAAGGAATCTTACTTGTACTAACTATCTCATTGTATTGGAAAAAGAGGATTTTCAAGAGAACACAACAATAATCCAAATACTAATATTTGGGCTCGTCCATACTTCACGTTTTCGGCTGTGTGATATCATTCCCCCGAGTCCCAACTAGCTGTTCACATGTCTTATGTAAAATATGAAGACGCTCTTACCTGCAAAATGATTAGTTGGGACTCAAGGGGGGGGGGTGTTTTAAAAATATTTTTTATTCTATTTCCTATATGTTTCATACAGAAAGTGACAAAAAGCCTTGCATTCATGAACATAGAAAATCAAATGGAAATTCATAAAATAGGGACCAACAGGGAGCTTATATATGAAGATGGAAGCATTTGATTTACTTATTTTTTTATAAAAATACTAGGCAGCGACAAACTATGATTCCCATTACCACCGCCAGAGGTCCTTTTACTGGTTACTGATAATCCATTTTAATAATATTTATACAGGTGGTATTTCTTTCGTGTCAGGTGGGCGTGGCTCTTGACGTGAATTTGATCAAATAGTTTTATAAGGGAAATAGAATATATACGAAATTTGAACAAAAAGCATTAAATGCTCTCCTCAAATTGCGTATTTGCCTGCAATCATTTGACTACTATTTTCATGAAACTAGAGTTTATAGTTGTTTGTCCGTTCGTTTGAACAGTGACTTTTTTTTATACCGGAAACAGAAATAATAAATAAATTTTATAAACACCGAAATTATATGCTTTCCTCAAATTTCGTATTAGCCTCTAATCATCATAATCATTTGACAAAATAATTTTTACGAAACTTATGTTTACAGCTTTCTACCCCTTTCGTCTGAACATTGAAATTTGCATATGGGAAATCAAATACCACACCCGGTAAACAGGGTCAATACAGAGCCCGTTTCAATACAATAACACGTTGAGGTGCCCATATGAATTAGTATTGGGGGCCTTGCAAAGAGTCCTTGCGACGTTGCGATATGTGTTGGTGGCCATGTGTAATATGTTTTTCTGTACCAGGATTAATATCCAGTATGTATGTCGTAGAGCGAAAATATTTTACCTGCCCCAGCTGGGAATCGAACCCAGGTCGCTGAATCTACAGGCAAATACTCTACCACGTCGCTGTAAAAGCCAGCTTCTACCACAAGGCAGTAGAAGTCTATTATATATACCTAGACCCACTGACATTACCCCCTCCAATTTGAAATTCGTCCCTGAATTTCTTGGTACAGGAATCACCTGAAAATGACTCCAAGGGAAATATTTATGCACAGAACGGTCATAGGATAGGTTATCTACGGTGGGCGCCATTGTCGTAGAGCAAAAATATTTTACCTGCCACAGCGGGGAATCGAACCCAGGTCGCTGGATCTACAGGCAAATACTCTACCACGTCGCTGTAAAAGCCGGCTTCTAAAGAGCAAATATTTCATAAAAAGGTCAGATATTTGGTTTTAAGATGGTTTAAGGCAAAATATTACAAAGTGAAACCATCATGTCTCATCTATTATTTTCGTAGAATAAAGGATAAATTGGAACCAATATCAAAACCAAACTGTGATTGACAATACTTCATCTCGTACACAACAGAGATAGAAGTCAATTTATGGTGCGTTGAACGATAAAATACCGTTTATTTAACTCTTTTCTGAAGTAAGGTGTATAGGTTACAGTCAGATTGCATTGTGGTGCCTTTACGCCACTCTCCTTGAGTGTATTTAATGGTTTACGACAATTTGCTAGGGTTCTGCTATGATTTTCGCTTGAATTTATTGGTAATATCCACAGCCAAAAGTGCTTATGTACCTTCATGCCACAGCATGGCATCATGGCAAAAAGTGCTGATCAAACATGAGAGTTGAATGGCAACAGGTGTGCTAAGGTTTACAAAGTACACTGTGGCAAATATTCTACTTGCCTGCCAAAAGGACTAGATAAACAGGGTAGACCCAGATCAGACAGCTAGTGAAGGAGACAACGTATGGCCTGAGCCCTCATTTGCGTCCCTACCTTGTATGTGTCACAGTGGGTTGTAAATGCTTAATTGAAAATGCACATTTGCACAGGCTCGTCTGAGCTTTTGTCGTTCACATGTGATAAGTATCAAAATATGAATAATCGGATATCACGCAGATGTTAGAAACAAAAGCACCACAGCGAGCTGCATGCAATAGGCACTTATCTTTTCTTTGAGATAAAATGAAATATCCAGCTAAACGACACCAGCCAATACATTTTCACAGGACAAAATTAAACATACGCTTGCGGCATGAGCCTTTAACCCTTGGTACGCTTGTTTGTCGTCTAGTGGACGCCTTGTCTTTGCACATGTTTTGCAATTAGCGATGATATCTTTTGTGCACTTTTTGCGATTTCAATTGCCCACTCTTTTCGCACCCCAAACAGGAGCAATTAGGGAGTCTGCGGGCAAAAAATTTGCTACCATGTTGCTACATTTCGTAATCACAATAAATTTTATATGCAACATGACCATGTTCTGAAAAGGTTGAATTTTGACCTATTGACACAATCTAAAGGGTCGGGTGAGGGGGTTCTGCGGGCAAAATATTTGCTACCATGTTGCTGCATTCGTGATTCTCTTTTATTTGTTATGCAACAGGACAATGTTTTGGAAAAAATGAATTTGGACCTATTGACCCCATCCCCAGGGTCGTGGGTGGGTGGTAGGGGGTCTGTGGGCATGATATTTCCTACCATCTTGCTGCATTTGTGATTCTCTTTAAATTGATATGGCCATGTTCTGTAAAAGTTGAATTTTTACCTAATGACCTCATTCTCACGGTTGGTGGGGGTGGGGTATTGCTTCTGCGGACAAAATATGTGCTACCATGTTGCTACATTCGTGATTGTCTTTAATTTTATATGCATCATGACCATGTTCCGAAAAAAAAATGAATTTTGACCTTTTGACCCCACCCCTTAAGCCCAACCAGGGGGTGAGACACAGGCCTTGGATCAAAAATCAGGTTTGATATGTTTCAAATTAATTGTATTTCTTTCTGCTGGCGAAATCTCAGTAAAATATATTGACGACTTACTGAGTTAATATGTAATTAAATATTTCAACTTTGATTCCACCTAAGGGGTCAGGGAAGTTGGGTAACATTTTAATCACTGTCATGCTTATGTACAGGCACTGGGTAATCATGGCCTATAGTGAGAAGTTATCAGATATTATAGTTTTGGAGAAATGTGAAGTTTATTCAACAAAAAAGCCCATATAGCTTTTACATTAGCCTAAACCTAAGTCAAACAAGGGCCATAACTCAGTTAAATAATTTACGAATGACCTCCAAATTCAAACTTGGCCTGTATTTTATGATGCTTTACCCTTCTATAATATTTGAAAGAGATTGTGCATACATTCAAAAGTTATTGATTGGAAACCAAAAATTGATAATTTAGCCAAAATCTATGTCAAAAAAGGGCCATAACTCAGTCAAATTTTGCGGATTACCCCCCTAATCGCACTTGACCTGTACTGTATGATGCTTGTAAAGTTTAAATGGAATTGATGCATCCATTCAAGAGTTATCGATTGGAAATCAAAAGTGCGACGCTGCCAACGACGACGCCGCCGGAGTCAAGATCCCTATTTGTCATCCTTGATTCGCAGGCGACACAATAAAGTCAGGGTAGGATTATATAAAACTCAAGGATCGTTTTTCAGTCTTTCTTTGCTGGTGTCGTGTATCTGAACATTGCTTCAAATGGATTTCAGAAATTCGCAATTTCACTTCTAAAAATGAAGTTTTTGCAAACTTTAACACCACTGCCACTCTTTGAAAAAGTAATTCCAACGATCAAAGAAACCTCAAGAACATGCCATATGATTCATGCAATGTTTTTTTTATTTTACTGATAGGGAGGGGTTCTGCCTTAAATAAGCGACTTTTGCCAGTTTGGCTCTACCTTTGCTTTAACGGTAAGGTCAGTTTTTCATAGGTGTTTAGGCTGGTGAGTTGTTTCCTGTGGTATGGTGGAAATTTTCGCTCTGTTGGGCCACGCGTTGGCAAAATGGGCGCTTATGAGCCTTTAAATTGTCAGTTCTTGCGAAGTCTTCACTTGCGGCAGTTAAGCTTATTCAAACAACCAAGTTGAGGTGAAAGAAATATAAAAATGGCCTTGCCACTGTTATGGGTGAGGTTCCACACCTACCCTAGAGGTATGCGTAAGCATGGCATCAACTCACGTTCCAGAGCGTGTTTTCCTAAAAAGGTTTATATAAGCGACTTTTATACCGATGAAGGGGATATTTATTTTGGCCATATACAAAAAAAAAGACTTTCAGCAACATGTGCTTCTGGGCATCGTCTGAATATCCACAAACATTTCAGTCATTTTCACATGTTTGAAGTCCACATAGCTATGCATACTTTTTCATGTTCTCTCCATTGTGCATTAAGGGTCGTATCAAGCAAATGCGGTATTTGTGTTTCTATGAGTATAGCTTAGACCAAAAATACCATGTGCTTGCACAAAAAATAAAGCTCATATCTTTGTATGTTCACTTTTATTTTTGTTTGTTAGTTCGATTTGATTCTTCAAGGCCTCGTCAACATTTTTCAGCTTTGTCGGAATGGGTCTTCCTGGGGTGAACCAGTACTAAGCAAGGACTTATGTGTCTTTCTCAAGGATACAACTCAATGATACCAGTGAGGCTTGAATAGGGAACACTTTGGTCTCAAGCTAAGCACCTTACCACAGAGCTAATGCCCCTTTTTATTTTTGTGATAAGCAAATTCTGCGAAACCAAATATTTGAAAGTTAAACGATTTCCTGACCATTATTTTTGCATTTACGCATACCTTACTAACCAAGTGTTGAACACCTTAAATACAAAACCAGGCATATGGAGAGCAAGCGAACAAATGAGCCTCCAGAAACAATCAATTTTGCGGTCATATGATACAAAATGACTCAAAAGCCTTTTCCGTCATTTCATTTAAACAAAGATATGGAAGTCTTTCAGTTGTTTTCTTGAGGAAAATGTTGACAATATATCTTTTTAAAATTGGCAAAATATGATTTCAGTAAATACATCGAATCGTTAAACAGACCAGCAAACTAAATCCTAGTCAAACAAACGCCACATGAGAGCTAAACTGAGATCCAGCCTTTGTTATCAAAATAGAAATAGAATAGAAACACAAATAGTCTAACTGGGCCCAGGAGTAATTCTAGAATGGCTCTGCGCAAAGTAAGCATTCCAATTTTGCACAACCAACTGCGAATTCTTGCGCAGGATCATTTTAGAATGACATCGATTCCTTCTTAGCGCAGAACATTTATGTAAGTGATCCAAAAAAAAAAGGAAGTATTCAATAGAAGCACAGTATCAACATAATGATATATTCAAAGTAAAAACAGTTGACAAATCCAATCTGGAATATTGTTTTAAATCTGATGTAAAAAGCTTTAAAAATCTCATTCTCAACCATTTAACCCAAATATGAATCAGGCACTTTAGTTTAAAGATGGCAAACACATGGGATCTTATTCTGGCAAAACTAATACAATTTGCGCTATGATAAAGCAACATCTGGTTTTGCGTAGACTTAAATAATCATTTAGATGCATCAGGTTTGAAAGGTGCAGGATTTAAATTCCATATAATTATCAAACGAGACACGCCTGTTTAAGAACTGAGCGTCGCATTACCTTAGGATAAAATTTGGAATGTTTTGGATAGCAACTACGGTAGAAATCTACATGAGAAACGTTGTAGAGAATCTAATATTGGTGTTTATTCTGAATGACTCCTTAAACAGAAACAAATTCTAAGCCTGTCAAGGCAACAACGAGAACCCATACATAACTGTCAAAGAATCTGACTATAGCCCTGCTGCAGCGCTTTCCATGCTGTCAAAAGACTAAGTTCTAAAAATATTGAGCAGGAAAATCGAAAGACATTGAGCAGGAACGAAATTCTGATATCAATAAAGGGCCGTATGGCTCTGTTACAATTAAGCAAAATATAACAGGTAACAATTCCCACTAAGATCTCGTCAATATAGATGCATACCTAAAGTTTGTTGAAATTCTATCGATTGGTTCTCAAGATATTGAGTGGAAACAAAATTAGGCATAAATCAAGGGTCATAACTCTGGTACAAAAGTACGAAAAATGACGTGTAACAATCCCAAGCTAGACCTTGTCCATATAAGAGCATATCTAAAATTTGGTGAAATTCTCAAGATATTGATTGGAAAACAAAATTTGGAGCAAATCAAGAACATTAACTCTGGTCGAAATTAGGGAAAAATGTCATTAAATATCACAAGCTAAATCATGTCAAAACATAGAGGATATTCACATTTTTGGAATGAATGTGCCATTTATTTCATCGAGTGAAGAGAAAAGTGCATATTTCTTGAGTGGCCAAATGGCATGCATATTCATGACAAATATTTGTATCTTCTTTTTATTATATACAATTTTGAGCGTGACTGATTTTTGCACTTAATGACGTCATACACGTTCACACATTACGTCATCTTAATCATGATCTTGCATGATACGTTTTCACAGCTTTTTATATTTTCAAGGCTGTGAAATACAGCTTTTTTAAAATATGCATTATATACAAGAGGACTTTGAAAATGCATCCCCATATATTTGCACTTCTCTTGCAAACCCTATATGCAATTAAAAAGTTACTCGCATGTTTTTATGTGCAGCCTAGAATTGGTATGAATCAGTCGTTAATTTGACTGCACTATCTCGCGATGCTGCTGATGACGTCACATGGGTACATACAACACCCAGCACCTTTCTGCAGTCAGTTGAAGCTTTTTTTTTATTTTTGTGTTTAAACTGTTGCGTGTATGATATCATATCAGCAACAGAGTTTATAGACTTTTTTTCTAATCAAAAGAAATTGATAATTTCAATATTTCGAAAATAAACACCACATTTGAACATCAATTTACAACTCCATTTTAGAAAAATCTCTATAAGTTACATTTATGCACGCGTTCCTTACTGATATTGACTACATACACTGACAATCATGTGGAGAAATCGTTTTGATGTATATCATAGCAGGAGATATGCTGCCATGTGATCGAGAACGTCTTACAATTTACGTTAACGTCATTTGCACTATACAAAAAAAAAAAACGTGATACAAGCGTAATTTATGCAAATTCTGTAATTGGTGTATATCCTTAGCCTCTTCCAACAAAACCGGATGTAAAAAAATCGAAACTTTGAAAGGCCCAAGATGTTGAATTTTATTACTAGACTATAGTAATCAGAGTGGGTGGGATATGTCAGCATCTTTAAAAGGGTGCAAATTTGAGCATACCCAACTGTCAATTCATTTAGAATTGTTCATTGATGAATGCGAAATGTCGAAAGAAGCCCCGGACGCAACTCTGTTGAGCCAGGAATAAAAACTAAAGCGTATTAACTCGCAGCTGAATGGGTGTCCTTCAAAATCGACCACCCTTGTCTTTAAAAGGATAGTTTTTCAATACCTTATATTAAATTTACAGCCATGAATTTTCTTAGTACACACTACAAGCTGATCAGACTATGATATGCAATGACTGTTATCTCACTGACATTCTCAGGGTATGGAAATACAGGATTTAATCTGGGCGATGCGTTTTCAAAGTCCTTAAGTATATTTAATCAATATTTTCCTGTATTTCATGACTTTCTAAATAATAACAAGAGGGCCGTAGTTGCCCTGAATAGCTCACCTGTACTATGTGCACCAGTCATATAAGTTTTTGTGACCCCTAGGGAGGCCAACTTTGGCCCAAGGGGCATTATTTGAACAAACTTGGGAGTGGTCCACTAGGTGATGCTACGTACCAAATATCAAGGTTATAGCCCGTGTGATTTTTCACAAGACTTTATAATCTTTCCCCTATATAAGTCAATGTAAAGCATGTGAACCTTGTGGAAGGTCCAATTGTGGCTCCACGAGCATAATTTGAATAAACAAGATAGTGGTCCACTAGGTGATGCAACATACTTAATATCAAGGCTGAGGGCCTCATGGTTTCAGACAAGAAAATTATTTTATATTTCCCCTATATAAGTCTTTGCAAAACATGTAAACTATGGGCCGGGCCCATTTTTGGCCCCATTGGCATTATTTGAACAAACTTTAAAAAGGTCTATTAGATGATGCTTCATACCAAATATTAAAGTTCTAGGCCTGGTTTTGGGCCCAAGGGACATAATTTGAACAAATGTGATAAAGGACAACTAGCTGATGCTTTATAACAATTATTAAGGCTCTTGGCCTTGTGGCTTCCGACAAGAAGATTTTTTCGTGTTTTCCCTATATAAGCATATGTAAACCTGTGACCCCTGGGGCAGGCCAATTTTTCGGGCCCAGGGGTATAATTTGAATAATTTTGGTAGAGGCTACATACCAAATATCAAGGCTCTGGTCTCGTGGTTTCAGACAAGAAGATACTTAAGTTTTCATCATGATAATCTATTTTAACGTGTGTGACCTAGATATGCAACGGACCAAAACCATTTGAACAATAATAAATGTGGGCCATATAAGAAACATTCCTGCCAAGTTTAGTTAAAATCCAACCAGTAGTTTAGGAGGCGATGGACGACCATGACGACGGACGAAGACCAATCAAAAAACATTTCCTTGTCAATTGACAGGTGAGCTAAAAATGCACATAGAGAATTAGGTGAAAATCTGTCAATTTGTTCTAAAAATATCTAGGGGAAACGAAATTTTGTCGTAAATCAAGGACCATAATTATGACGCAAATATTGGAAAAATGACTCGTAACAATCCAAAGCAAGACCTTGTCAATATAAATGCATATAGGCCTTGAGCTGGCTATAGACCCCCCTCCCCCCCCAGGGGAATTTTGTACACTATGATTTTCTGAAACTACATTATATAAGACACAAAATAAAAGATGTTAGCCCTCTGAGAGTGGCAGCGTTAACGTGTAACAGCACGTTATATACGTTACACCCCAAAATAGCATTAAACGTCCCTGATAATGTCTCAACCATGACATGTTCGTACATATTTGCATGCTGACACAGGTTTATGAACTTCTTATAACACAGTTACATATTTTTAGTATTAATTTTATAAATGTCTTCAGTAATTACCGTTGTATACGTTACTTAGTGTTTCCTGCGTTATTTCCGAGTATCAGTATGGTATTTATTGACTATACATGTATTACATCTGTCACAGAATATAGTACCTCTATAAGACTGCTACTTAAATGATTTAAAGTTCTTTATTATGGTCGCTTACACTATTTTTCAGGTCCATGTTACGTATGTTACCTTCAAAACAGCATTAAACATTTAAGTAAATGTCTCTTACAAGCGCTGTTTATACTTATTTGCATGCTTGCACAGGTTTATGTATTTCTTTTAACAAGGTTTACCTATTTTAAGTATTCCTTTAATAAATGCCTTGAGCTTTAACTGTTATGTGTGTTATCAAATGATACATAAGGTATTCTGAGTATCTGTATAGTAGTTGTTTACTATACATGTATAAAGTCTGTCAGAGAATTTAGAAAATTTATAATTCTGAAATAAATTGAAGTTCCTTATTAATTTATGGTGATTTAAACTAATAATATAACGTGATCTATCAACCTTAGCTGTTTGCTCACATAAACAGTATAGATACCATGCTTTCAAATCTGAAGTTCTGAAAGACAGTCACTGTGAAACAACTTGAAACAGCTCAGATCTGGGCAAGGTATATGGATATGATTCAGATGGTGTTGACACTGATTAGGGCTACAAGGAAAACAACTTTGAATTGCATGTTATCTCTCTCTGTATGCCTTGTTCCCAATGTTCATTGCAAACGATCACAACAACTACACACAATATGTACCTATGTAACTGATTACACTCATAAATTTGATACACATCGCAGATGAAAAGAACTACTCTAACAAAATGGGTTTAGTGTGTCACAACCATTGGTTCTTTGCTTGAGAAATGCTTTTGACATAACTATCAGGCAAACAATAAAGAGGTATTATAGGCTTCAGCAACTTGAACTACGCTTCGTACTACAGATGGAATGGTGTATTACTCATCACATCAGAGCTCAATATATTGAAATAACTCTTCAATGCACTGAAATGAAATATTCAATCTGCTCAGATGCAAAGTAGAATGAGTACTAGAGGCTTCACAAATCTTTTTAGTTTAGTTTTGAAGACAATGAACTGTACTTTTTGTCTTTCGGTGTGCCTGCTAAGCCGGGCAAAGCTAAGGATCTTATTGAGGCTGATGACATTGGCAGCGAGGCTGTTGCAGACTCCATTGACTCACTTTTAGTTTAAAAAATCTGTCTTTCACATCCCCCATAAAATGCTACAAGCTAATAAAGTTTTGATGCTTGCGAGGTCAAGCAAGAAGAAATTGCCCAATTTACAAAACGTAAACAACCAGATGAGAGCTTTAAGGAGCGTCCTTGGTAAGCATGACCTACTTTCTATTGGGCATAATGTTGAGCTTGAGTTGACACTGCCATTCCTTCTGGGACCTGTACCATGGTCATTGTCAACTTCTGATAATATTTCCACCAAAACTGACGAGTCCAAACTTTAGCATGGCTTGCAATCACACATTGAACCAACATTATATTGGCCATGTAGTGCTGCACATATCCTTGATGTAAATGACGTAACTACAGAGCACAATAGCTTTTCCTGTCACATTCATGGATCTGATGGCACCAGTATTCAACCAGGCACTAAAGGCAGGGCATGTTGGTTTTGCCACTGATACATATATACAATGTATAAGCAGCAGTCTATAAAGTCTTACAAACATTCTCGCAGAGGATAACCTGGGTGTTTTGTTCAACAATGGTGTATGCAACAAAAGGTGCACCTTCTGAATGTCAACAGCATTGGCCAGAATATGGGGGAAGAGATCTACAGTAATACACTGTTTAACAGATTGTGACACTACCAATGTGCCAATGTGTTAGTACTAGGGAACGGTTATTCCTATGAAACTGATAGAGAACCCCTCCCCCACTAGTTCATCAACATTCTAAGAAGGGTAGGAAAACAAAGAATTGCTCTAGGCACTCATCAGTTATATGAAGCCATAACATGTGCTATTTATGAAATTGTGAATAAGCTGCAGTACAACATGTTTCTGAAAAAAGTACCTAAGTCATACACATATACTGACTATTTCAAATGGCATGAACATGAGGTTACCTTCACCCTGCTTTAAGATGTACATACAAAGATTGAATTATCAAGTCTTTCCCCTGAAAACAAGTTAGGCTTTCCAGATATGGACAAAATGTGTGGAAAATAAATGAGAAGGAAATTGAGTAACTCTGGGTGAAAGAAATCTTGATTGTACCCTAACAAAAGAGCCACAGAATTATATTTCACATTTTGTGTGATATGGGGTTACCATGTTCAAAACTCAACAACTCAAACCTTATAAAAGATAGAAACATAATATTTGCAGTTTCCAAAAGGTTCATAAACATTCTTTAATACAAAACGAGTTAGTAAGCACATTCACATTAAAAAAATCAAACTATATTAGTTTCATAAATCATTTATATAGGAATAATGAAGAAAAGTAACATACATAACACTTTGGGGTGCATATTTGTTTTCAAAGGTCCATATCTGTGATGCAAAAATAGCTTACTTCGATGATATAGCCAATTTGGAAATCTTACCTTATGGTTTGCACTTTTCAGAAGTCATTTGCTAAAATTATCAAAGATGTTGATATATATAATTGGCTGTTACAGGGCAATGGTGCCAATGCCAGAGTGCTAGCATATTGCAAAATCCTTGCAAGATGAATCTGATAGAGGAGTAATTCTTTAAAACCCTTGGATAAAATATGAAGATTTGCTTTAGAACTTCTACCTGATGGGTTTTCTTTGATCTTTTAAGTTGTTACTTGCCCATTGCACTGAATGTTACAAAATTTCCATGAGTATTATGTCAACTATATTTGATGTCTCTAGAAAAGAAAAGAGGGTTTATGTAGTTTATGTTCTGAGTTACTTCCTCAGCAAATGAGCCAGAGTAAAAAGAGTACATGGACCTGTGCCAGCATGCAAATAAGTACAAGCAGGTCGTGTTGGAGACCATATCTTGAATGTTTAAAGGTATTCAGAGAGTAACGTATGTAACCTGGGCTGTAAGACACCAAAATAAGGAACTTAATTCATTTGAATAGCAGCCTTATAGATTTACTATATTCACTGACGTATGTAATACATGTATAGTCAATAACTGCCATACTGATACTAGGAAATAACATATGAAACACTAAGTAACATATAAAACAGCAAAAACTCAAGACATTTATAAAATAAATGCTAGAATTATGTAACTGTGCTATAAGAAGTTCTTAAACCTGTGTCAGACTTAAAAAAGTGTGAATATGTCAGGTTGGAGACATTATGAGGAAAATTTAATGTTATTTTGCGGGTAACGTACGTAACATGATGTTTTCCACTAACGCTGCCACTCTCAGAGGGCTAACATATTTCATTTTGTGGCTTATACAATGTTTTATCTTGAAATCATAGTGTACGAAATTCCCCCTGGGGGGAAGTGGGGTCTATAGCCAGGGCGAGGCCTGGAAAATTACATTTTACATTTTTCTGTGATATGGGGGTACCATGTTCATCATCTAATAACTCAAAAAGTATATAAGATAGAAACGTAATGCTTACAGTTTTGAAAAGGTAAATAAAAATTCTTTAATGTAATACCAAATTAATGAACATAAACTGGTGTCAATAAAATTTAAGACAAACTATATTAGATGCATTTATCATTTAAAAGGGGGTTCAATGAAAAAATGTAACATACACTACATCGGGGTTGACTATATTTGTTTTCAAATGTCATTATATGTGGCCTAGTAATAGCTTATTTAGAAAATATAACCAATTTGGAAATCTTACCTTATCTTTTGCACTTTTCTGAAGTCTTAAAAAGAATTTTAATTATCAAATATTTTGTAGGGTAACGTATGTAACAGGCTGTTACAGCTTAACGCTGCCATTGTTAGAGGGCTTACATGTTGCAAAATCCTTGCAAGACATTGGGCTTCAAGAAAAATATGGTCTACAAAATTCCCCCTGGGGGGGAGGTAAACCATATCCAGCCAGTGGCCTAATATCAAAAATTTGGAGAAATTCTGTCAATTTATTCTAAAGATATTGAGCAGACAAAATTTTGGAATGAATCAAGGGTCATAACTCTCGTACAAATGTGCAAAAAATGACTTGTAACAATCCCAAGCTAAATCTTGTCAACATGCATGCATATTTAAAATTTTGTGACATCTATCAATTGGTTCTCAAGATATTTAATGGAAACGGAAAGTTTTCATAAATCAAGGGCCATTTCTCTGGTAATTAGTGGAGAAAAATGAAGTGTAATAATAACAAGCTAATTCTTGTCAATACGAATGCATATATAGAATATATGCTTATGTCAATTTTTTGTACCAGTAAAATGTGTACCAGTAAGCCCCCCGGTGGCTTTGGCTGCTGTTCGTTCTGAGGCGGTGTCTGCTGTAACTGATTCGGTGTTGATTGTTAGTTGTAATTGTTCTATTTTTTATTGTGTGTAACTTTGTGTCAATTCTAGTTTTGAGATCATCTCGATGAGGAAGAGAGAGCTTGTTGCTTTGCTCTGCTTGTCTTCCTGGTGTCTCGTGATTGCTGTGTGGCTCTTCCTCACGATGCCACAGGTTTTTCCTGCAGTTTGTGGTTGTGGTGTTTCCTGTTCACACTCACTATCTTTGTTCTCAAGATATGGATCTGAAACGAAATTGCGTCGTTAATCAGAGGCAATTAGTCTCAATACAAATTTGTGAAAAAATAAAATGCATCAATCTCAAGCTAGATCGTGTCAATATCAATACACATACAAAATTTGGATAAATTATATAAAGTTGATTTCAAGATATATAGTCGGGTAATAAAATTATGACGGACGGCCGAACAGACGGACTGAAGGACAGAATGGCAGACAACCCAAATCTTCTATAGCCCCCACTTTTTCAAAGCGGAGCTATAATTACTGAAACAATACGCTACTTTACCAGTAGATGTAATAAATCATGACACTTTTGAGACAATCACGCCTTTGGCTCAGTGAGCTTAAAGTTAAAGCGCAGTTCATCTTACAAGCCAAAAATATTTTGTATTTTGATGTTGAAATTTGACTCCCAAGGTTATCAATACGCCACATGCAATCTTTGTGGTTCTGTTGTTGTTGACTTTCTGTTTATTGTTACTCCCATTGTGGGAGTCTGTAATTGTTCTATGTTTTGTTGTACGTTACTTTATGTCCATTTTAGTATTGCAATCATCTTGATGGGGAAGAGAGAGCTGATTGCTTTGCTTAATTTGTCTTCTTGGTGTCTCGTGATGGTTGAGCGGCTCTTCCTCACGGTGCCACGGGGTTGTCTGCAGTTTGTGATTGTGGTATTTCCTGATCATACTCATTTACTATTTTTGTGCAACATAAAAATACCATGGAGTTCGTGTTACGAGATGCTAGACTGATTTTGAGATATTTTACCTTGACCTTGGCCTCCAGGGGCATAGCAGTGTCAGGGTCTTTCTATGTACCCATTAGACCCATTACTGTTGCAATCTACGCACTACAGTCAGTCATTATTCTAAATATGAGCTACCTATGTCATAAAATGAAGAAAACAAATGTTATGGGCAAAACACCACCAACAGATGGGACTGATTACATTCTATCATACCTTTATTTAAAATGCGGAATTAAAATGTATGTGCTGTGTGTGTTTATTAGGGCCAATACTATACTCACTTGAGCAATCTGGTACGGTACTTTTGGGTTTCCATTTACCATCATTGGTACCACAGACATAGAGATCTGGAACGTCGTGAGCAAAATCGAAACCTTCCTGACATTGTACTTGACACTGATTTCCCAATGACCATAGGTCGCAAACAGTAGCACCATTTATAGGTGCTCTTAAATCTTCACAAGCTGTTTCTGGAATAAAATTATTTTGGGAAGTTATTGTTTCACTTTTTAATGAAACATCAGCATTTGAGCCGTGACATGAGATTTCCAACAATGTGGTATGTGCTACCAGCAAAGGCTCAGATCAGCCTGCGCATTTGTGCAGTCTGATCAAAACATTTGCTAGTCGCTTTATTATTCTATGAGTGTTAAGCTACTGTGCATACAGCACTTGGAGTTTCTAAGCTTGAAAGGAGGCTGCACAGGCTCTTCTTAGTCTATTTATGTCAAAAAGTCACATTGTTGGAAATCATTTATCACGGCTCATTTATCAAAATGTAGCTAAGGTAGAGTCCTGAGCAAGAAATCCCAGGATTAATTCCTTCTGCTTGTGCTTTTTATCCTATCACAAGACAGTTTATCTTTATTCAACCCATGGCAACGTTTTGAAATGACTGATAATTTTATTGACTGGGACGCAAAGCATCAGCTCTAAGAAATCATCAACATGGGCACATTATTTACTTGTAACAACAAAATTATGTAACCTCATATTTTGTAAATTTTAAAGGATGATTATTCTTTTTTTGAAATTACCACTTCTAAAAAATCATTAATCCTGCTTAATTTGACTCAATCATAACATAAATATGCTACTTTAGTTATAAAATGCATTGCACAAAAAATAATGTTAAAATTGATGAAAAATCACTTTTTCCAAAAATGCAAGAAAAATGATGCAAAGTAATCCAAACCAAGGTGTTGTCAATATCAATACATTAACAAACTTTGGTAAAATTGTATCAGTTTGTTCTCAAGATATTTCAGCGGAAACTAAACTGCGATGGATGGAATAACAGACAGAATGATGGATGGATGGTAAGATGGATGAATGGAATGATGGACAACCCAAATCCAGTAAAGCCCCACTTTTGCAAAGCAAGGCTTTAATTCTACAATATGGGATGGGGTATTTCAAATGGCTTACCCAACAATTCTAGAATTTCAGTTAGTATCTGACACGCAAGATAATTTATTCCACTTTATATAATTCTACATTTTTGTGAAATAATGTAATGAGCATTTTTGTGAAAAAGTCAATGTGCATTTAATAGAATGAGATAAAGATGGTGTAGTCATAATGGGGCAAAGTTATTTGTCAGAGAGACAATTTGAAAGCAGGCGTGTTAGTTGGCCAGCGCCATATGAGAATGTATGTGTACATGTACATGTATGTTGGTAGGCAGAATATTTGGCAATCTTTTGACCAGGAAGTAGTTGGTTAAAGGGTGATAACCAGTTGGAGAAAGTAGGAAGGTATAGTAGTGAGACGTACATTTATCATCAAATAACTCTAACAGCGATATCTGCTGTGATTGGGAAATCGGCTGAGGTAGACAGGTACATTTTCCCAAAGTAAGAAAGGTGGCAAAGATCAGGAATCGATACAATCAAGTATCACATCTGACCAAGGATACCACATGGGAAAGTGACCCCCAAAAAAACACAATTAAACATCACAAGCAAGAACTAAGAGGTCAACCCTTTCCCAGCAGGTGACCACAAGGCAGCAATGAACAGACGCGAAAGCATGAAAAACACAAAACATAAATAACAAAAATGATTCACAAAAGAAGAACCTCCTTGTAACAGTCCGTAACAATAATTTACTGGTGGGTTTAAACAAGTTTATCATATGACGTTGCGTCTGGGAGTGAAATAACGCTTTGCAATAAAATCGATAAACCACTAGTGGTTAACAAATTAACGGGAAACGTTATGACGTCCATAACAACGTTGCGTACATGATGACGCAATTATAACTTTTAACGCCAGAAATGAGATTTCAAAGTAATCTAAATGCCATATGATAAATAGAATCTAACATTCGTGCTCTTGTATTATTGAATTTACTAAACTCGTTGCAAAAAAGAAATAAAATGCTCCGCAAGCCCCGCATTTGATCTCTTTTCCTCAACTCGTTTAACAAATTCAATAAAGCTTGAGCACTCAAGTTAGATCCTCTATTTCAAGCATAGAAAGATGGGCAGGTAATGATGGCAAAGCAAAGGTGGACCGACCTGGATGTTTGTTAGAAATTCATAAAAGTGTAGTAGGTAAGCAGGTTTATGAGACAGTCAATAAGCCTGATACGGTTTGTCCTGGGATCAATTAACAAGGTATGTAGAAAATTACGCCAGTCAGTCATATGCTAAGTGTCCTACAACCGGGTTTTAAGGTTTGTTGGACGGATAATTAGCCAGGGCAGATTGGCAGATGTGACGGTCAGACAATTAGCTAGGGCAGCTAGGCAAATACATTGATCAGTTATTCACATGGGTATGTTTCTGATTATTTGTGTGTTGCTACTCGCACTGAAAGTGATTTTTGTGTTTTGTTCTTGTTTTATGGTGCAGTTCTGTGAGTACTATCTAGCTTTGCAATCATCTGGTTAAGAAAGGGAGAGTTGATAGTTGTTTTATTTGTTTTATTTTTTTGAGCGCCATCCATTTTCTGTGTCTCTTCTCTGGGTGCTGTGGATTGGTCAGTCGACTGTGATTGTTTTATTTTCTGACCATACCCACTTTTTATTTGGCTCATTGTAATTTGTCAGTCAGTAGATTGTGGTACACAGGAACAAATAAATTATGTTGGATGGTCTGTCAACTGGAGTTTCGCGATGGCAGATAATCAACTATGTTGGTAAGTCAATTACAAAAGAATTCATGATCATCACTATAAGAATCAATTATGAGTTTGAAGGAGGGAAGGAAAAATCTGTCACAAGGATGACTGATTGGCATGAAGAGGCTTGCCAAGTCATGGCAAACAGTGATCATGAGGGATGAATTTTTCTATCCCATCCTTACATGACTAGTTGATTCTTCTTTTAGCTAACTATTAAATATGTTCTTAAAAGGGAATCCTTTGGAAGCAAAGACTGCATCAAAGAACTGAAACTAGAGTGTGAATCTTTCTTGGGCCAGACTAGCTAGTTTCTGCCTTTCAGGTTTCATCAGTGACCCTCTAATAGTTTCAAAAATTCACAATGAAACCCATGATCCCAAAGGACAAGAAAATAAGATCTACACTATAGTGCATTTGGATCTTTAAAAAATGCTTCCAGAAGTTCAGTATACGCTGTGATGCGACCTAGCATAATGACGTCACTTTAACATAAGACTGCTGTCACTTGTCTTCTAACGTGGGGCTTTTAAATTTATATCTTTCCCACGTGTTGGTGTGGGGTATGTGAGATAGAATTCTCTCAAATGGGCAAAAACAGCGGAAACCCTGATCTGGTGTGCCAAAAATATATCTGATTGGTCTACAAATTTCTAAGAAGAGTAAGCAGGTGTATGTTGGTCAATGACTAAGCAAAATATATGGTCGGCTTATTCAGGCAGTTAAACAAATATGTAGACCAGCGTTTCGCAGATTGTTTTATTATTCTGATATGCTAGATTTATGATGCAATGTTGGTTCTAATTTGTGACTGTGGCGAATCCTGGTCACATTCACCTGTTTGATTTATGTTGTCTCTATCTGACCAAAGTCAAACTGATATTGTTCAAATATACACTTCTACACCAAGATAACTAAGTGCCTAACTTAATATTTGCAATCCTTATTTTTAACAAATGGTTGCTCTGATGTTATATTAAAATTTCTGACATTGAAAATCTTATTTTTTTTATTTCCATTTCATGGACTATCATAATACCTTTCAGCAAAAAAAGCAAAAATGGGCGTCACCATGCTAATTTCCTTTTAGGATGGCCAAATTTAACCACACCTCTACATATGTTGTGCATAATTCAATATTTAATTTGATTTTAAACATGGCCTTGTTCTGACAAGGTGGAATTTTGACCTTTTGAATCCAATCCCAGGGTCAGGGGGTGGGGGTCTGCAGGTAAAATATTTGCGACCATGTTGCTGCATCCATGATTCACTTTAATTTGATATGCAACATAATATTGTTCTGAAAAAATGAATTTGACCTTTTGACCCTTAGGGCCAGGAGAGGGGGGGGGGGGGCAAAATATTTGGTACCATGTTGCTACATTTTGTGATTCTATTTAATTTGATATGCAACATGACCATGTTATGATAAAGTTTATTTTTGACCTTTTGACCTTATCCCCTAGGGTCATGGTGGAGGGGGGCGATGCAGGCAGAATATATTATACCATGTTGCTGCATTCGTGATTTCGTGATTCCCTTTAATTTGATATGCACCATGACATTATTCTGAAAAATTTGAATTTTGACCTTTTGACCCCTAAAGGTGAGGGGGTAGGAGGGGTTTGCGGGCAAAATAGTTGATACCATCTTCCTACATTTAGTGATTCCTATAAATTTAATATGCAACAGGACAATGTTCTGAAAAAGTTGAATTTTTACCTTTTGGCCCATCCCCTAGGGTAATGGGGGAGGGGGGGGGTTCTATGAGCAAAACTTTTGCTAACATTTTGCTGCATTCGTGATTCTTTTTAATTTGATATGCAACATGACCTTTGTCTGAAAAAGTTGAAAGTTGAATTTTGACCTTTTGACCCATCCCCTAGGGTAATGGGGGAGGGGGGGGGTTCTCTGAGCAAAACTTTTGCTAACATTTTGCTGCATTCGTGATTCTTTTTAATTTGATATGCAACATGACCTTTGTCTGAAAAAGTTGAAAGTTGAATTTTGACCTTTTGACCCCTAGGGTAAGGGGTGGGGGGTCTGCGGGCAAAATATTTGCTACCATGTTGCTACATTACTTGAATCCAATAAATTTGATATGCAACATGACCATGCTCTAAAAAAGTTGAATTTTGACCTTTTTGACCTGTGGACACTTTCCAAGGGTCGGGGAAGAGGGGTAGGGGTCTGTGGGCAAAATGTATGCTATCATAATGCTGAATCTCGTGATTCCCTTTAATTTTATACGTAACATGACCGTGCCCTGAAAAAATTGAATTTTGACCTATTGACCCCATCCCCATGGTCGGCGGGGTGGGGGAGGGGGGGGGGAAGGGATCTGCATGTAAAATATTTGCGACCATGTGGCTTCATCCATGATTCACTTTAATGTGATATGCAACATAATGTTGTTCTGAAATATTTGGTACCATGTTGCTACATTTTGTGATTCTATTTAATTTGATATGCAAAATGACCATCTTATGAAAAAAAATATTTTTGACCTATTGACCTCATCCCCTTGGGTCATGGGGGAGGGGATGAGGTGCAGGCAAAATATGTGATACCATGTTGCTGCATTCGTGATTCCCTTTACTTTGATATCCAACATGAAATTGTTCTGAAAAATTTGAATTTTGACCTTATGACCCCAAAGGTGAGGGGGTAGGAGGGGTCTTAGGACAAAATAGTTGATACTATCTTCCTTCTTTTCGTGATTCCTATAAATTTAATATGCAACATGACCATGTTCTAAAAAAGTTGAATTTTAATCATTTTGACCTGTGGACCCTTTCCAAGGGTCGGGGATGGGGGGTAGGGGGTCTGTGGGAAAATGTTTGCTATCATAATGCTGCATTTCGTGATTCCCTTTAATTTGATATGCAACATAACCATGCGCTGAAAAATTGAATTTTGACATATTGATCCCATCCCAAGGGCGGGGGTGGGGGGGGGGGAGGGGGGGGGGTGAGGGCAAAATATTTGCTACCATGTTGCTGCATTGGTGATTCCCTTTAATTTGATATGCAATGTGACCATGTTCTGAAAAAGTTGAATTTTGACCTATTGACCCCATCCCCACGTCTGGGCGGGGTTCTGCAGGCAAAATATTTGCGACCATGTTGCTGCATTCGTGATTCACTTTAATTTAATATGCAACATGACCATGTTCTGATAAAAGTTGAATTTTGACCTTTTGGCCCCCAGGGTAAGGAGGGGGTCTGTGGGCAAAATATTTGCTACCATGTTGCTACATTTCATGATTCCTATATATTTGATATGCAACATGACAATGTTCTGAAAAAAAAGAATTTTGACCCCATCCCTAAGGGTAGTGGGGGAGGGGGGTCTGCGGGCAAAACATTTGCAACCATGTTGCTGCATTTCGTGATTCCCGTTAATTTGATTTGCAACATGACCATGTTCTGAAAAAGTTGTATTTTGACCTTTGGATCCTTTCCCAGGGTTTGGGGGTAGGGGGTCTGATTCCCTTTAATTCGATATGCACCATTACCATGTTCTGAAAAAGTTGAATTTTAACCTATTGAACCCATCCCCAGGGTCGAGGGGGGGGGGGTGGTGCATGCAAAATATTTGCAACCGTGTTGCTGCTTTTAAGATTCTCTTTAATTTGATATGCAAGATGACCATGTTTTGAAAAAGTTGAATTTTGACCTATTGACCCAATCCCCAGGGTCGGGGGCGGGGGGCAGGGGACAGCAGGCAAAATATTTGCTACCATGTTGCTGCCTTCGTGATTCTCTTTAATTTGATATGCAATATGACCATGTTCTGAAAAAGATGAATCTTGACCTTCTTGACCCCAACCCCAGGGTCAGGGTCAAGTGGATGGGTGGATAGGGGTCTGTGAGCAAAATATTTGCTATCATGCTGTTGTATTTATGATTCCCTTTTATTTAATATGCAACACGACCGTGTTCTGACAAAGTTGAACTATGAGCTTTTGAACCTACCCCCTAAGTCCACCCAGGGGATGAAACACAGGACTTGGATCGAAAATCGCATTTGATATGTTTTATATTTATTGTACCCCTGTCTACACGCGAAATTTCAGTAAAAATGTTGACGACTTACTGAGTTATTGCAAAATTTAAATATTTGACCTTTGACCCCACCTAAGGGGTCAGGGGGTAGGGGTAAAATTTTAACCACTGTCATGCTTATCTACATGCACTGGGTAATCATTTATATATTTAAAGTTCTGACATTGAAAATTTAAAATTTTAATGAGAAGTTGGCGGATATTAAGTTTTGGGGAAATGTGAAGTTTATTCCACAAAAAAGCCAATATAGCTTTTGCATTAGCCTAAACCTAAGTCAAAAAAGGGCCATAACTCAATAAAAATTTGCGAATGACCTCCAAATTCAAACTTAACCTTATCTTATGATGCTTTACCCTTTTTAAAATTTGAAAAAAATTGTTGCATCCCTTCAAAAGTTATTTATCGGAAACCACAAATTGAGAATTTAGCCAAAATTTAAGTCCAAAAAGGGCTATAACTCAGTCAAAATTTTGCGGATTACACCCCCTATCGACCTTGACCTGTTTATTATGATGCTTGACCCTTCTGTAAAGTTTAAATGAAATCGATGCATCAGTTCAAGAGTTATCGATGGGAAACAAAAAGTGTGAAGCCGAATACAAGGGCGACGCCACAAGAGTCATGATCCCTATGTGCCATTCTTGTTTCACAGGCGACACAAAAAGCGTTTTTAGTATGCAAAGGGTCATAGTCAAGTGGCATTTGCATTCAGTGTCAAAAAAAATCTTATCTAAAAACTTTAATTGCTTGCATAAACATAGTGTTATCAGGTGGCAAATCAAAATAATATGACAATGTGTCATGTCATGCGAAACTGTAACTGTACCATCGAACTGCAAAGTGCTCAAGCCTGCACATATGTTTTGATTACTGCCTCACTTGTGTCATTATTGATTGCTGTTTAAGATTCATATACACGTGTATAGATGTCCATATTTTCAAAACAACAGCATTATTAAGCTAAACAAGTTTATGAGTGTAAAGCATAACTTAGCATAAAATTATCTACATGTATTTGAGTATTAAAATACCTGGTTGATGATCAATTTGTGTTATCTTTTGTAGACTAGAAACGGTCAGTTTTGGAAACAGAGAAGCCCCTAATTGTTTGAAAAATCAAAATGATAAAAGAGATGTCCTGTTAAGGCGTGAACTCTCCTTAAAAGACTTTGGTGAAAAAGTCAAATTTTCAGACTGGGATTTTGCTATGCTTTTTGTAACTATGAATGGGCATGTTTATAAATTATTCAAAAAACATACTTAATACATATGCTACTAAATACTTCCACATTGAAATTAGTTCAATATTTTACATATGGTTTGCTTTATGCTTCGACTGTCAATTTATGAAATAAAAAGGATATGTCACCATGCCAAGTTTTTGTAATCTCATATGGAAGTTTTCAGCATTTGGCCAATTTTCTGAACAAATGAAATAATAAGTCAAGTTTGTTTGATTTGATTCATAGGTCCCAGTCAACAATCTTTCAGTTACGTTGGGATGGGTTTTCCTGGATTGAACCAGTACTAAGCTAGGAGTAATATGTCTTGCTCAAGGACACAATGCAGTGACGCAGGTGAGGCTCCAACCCGCAGCCCTTCAGTCTCGAGTCAAGCACTCTACCACTGAGCCACTGCGCTCCTTCCTAAACATCAAGCTAAAGTAGTTGTAATCTTCAGTCAGCTTCTTTCTTTCAATTTTAATTATTGCTCAAGACCTTACGCCTTCTAGAAAATGGCATATTTATTTGTTCTCCCAAGCTGTGACAAGATACTACATGTTTTAGTAAAGTAAGTAAGGGTGCAAAGATCAGGAATCGATAAAATCAAGTACCACACCTGCCCCAGGGTACCAATGGGAAAGTGACAAATTCACAGTTAGACACCACAAACGAGAGCCTAGAGGTCAGCCTTTTCCAAGTAGGTGACCACAAAGCACATATAAACAGACGCACACAAAGACATAGCAAACACAAGACAGAACAAAAACATTAAAGATCCACAAAAGAAGTACCGCCTTGGAACGGTCAGTAAAATATTTTACTGGAGAGCTTAAACCGGTTTAAGGGCGCCCACCTCACCCTTAATTCAGATGTGGATCAAGACCCATAGATATTTGGTTTGCATGAAAGACCCCTAACTTATCATCATCTCCTTAAACATATAAATCATGAGATATCAAGGAGATAAAGCAAAGATAAGGACTCAACAGTAAATAAAACTGAATACCGGAGCAAAAGAAAATCAAACAGGTAAACCCCGGTGGGCCCGACATACAGCCAAAGCATCAGGCCCCTACCATCTCATCAAAAGATAAGTCTTTAAGTCGGAACCATCATATAGTCTGAAGTCCGACCCACCGGCATGCAATTAAAGAAGAAAGCAAAGTTGCCAACCGTGATTGGGTTGACCACCAAGCATGCAGTCTGTTGCTATACATTAATGTTATAGCCAATCTTTTTATAATGGGAAATTATTTTAATAAACTGCGCTGAAAAATTATTAGAGCCAACAATCTTCTTAAATTTACATTGCTTACTTTTGTATGTAACCCATATTTCTATCTTGGTACTGAGACATATATTTCAGACATATTTTATTCACTTTAGAAAATGTTGGAAAGTTAATCTGACATAAAAGCATAAATATTTGAAAACTGTATTGATGCGAATTTGTAAATGGTCGATAGACAGGGGTAATAAACATTCTTATTTGATTTCTGAGTTATCTGATGCAGGCATGGTGAGCATGGGAATTGGCCGCCTGTGTCTTTAAGGATGTTCAAACTAATTACACGGGCAATGGGGAGATAAATATAGATTAACATAACAACTTTTAAATTGTATTTTGATAAGTATCAGGCTAAAAAAAGCAAGACTAGTGTTTTATTAATTCCTCAGCAGAAAATATATAGTTGTGGCGCCTCATTTAGTTTTGTCTGCGTTTAAATATTTTCGTTGTCAAAATACCATAAAAAAGAGTTGCTTCGTTGTACAAGAATCAGCCAATAGCGATTATTAACACAATGATCAAAACTGAGATCATTGGCTGCCAGAACATGTGCAAATGCAACTAAGCCATTCCCTGTTCGTCTTAACAATAACACTCAATCTTACATGTATGTGCATTACGTGTAGTATATGCGAACTGAGAAAACAGAGATTAGCTTGTGCGAATGCAAATAATTGTTTTTTTCGTATGACGCATCAATTTGATGAGTCACTAGTTGGTCTATGTTATAAAGTCGCGTTCATATAAAGCAAACCGCCTCTTGAAATGTGATATGTAAAGTTATATATGGTTGCTGCTTTTACTCTGATTGTGTTGTGGCTCTCTGTGTATTTTATTTGATTCCTTACGTCCTAGTCAACAATATTTCAGATATGTCTGGACGGGTCTTCCTGGGCTAAACCAGTACTAAGCTAAGTTTAATGTGTATTGTTTAGGGACACAACGCAGCGATACCAGTGAGGGGAACCCGCATTCCTTCCGCCTTGAGTCAAACACTCTACCACTGAATCACTGTGCTCTCTCTCTCTCTCTACTCTGTACCCCTTCTGCATGATGCCATGTGTTGCTTTGCCGTCTGTAATTGTGGCATTGCCTGCTCATTCCCACTTACGTTTTGTCTCTTTCGCGTAAATATTTCTCATGAGTAAAGAGAAGGTCTAGGAAATACTTTAATCATAGACCACATGCCAGCCTACGGCACAGTAATGAAGAGATATATATTATAGACAGTCACAAAACAGCAAGCACTCAGTTAAAATAACACTGTCATTTTTTTTTCTTTTTCAGCAAAAACTAAGTATTACATTACAAAACGAGGAGAAAAGACAAAATGTTAGCAAGAGCAAACAATGAATTAACAAAAAAACAGAATCACGGCCATAGAACGGCCATCAACTGAGGTAGTCGGGGGAGGGGATGGTCATTGATGGGACTAAGGAGGCTTGTATAGGGGGATACCAAAAAGCCCATATCCCTTAAATTAAAAAGGCAAGTATCCCATATAAACTGGCATATATTTCCCCATAATTGATTTTCCTAAATATCCTTTAATGTACCCAAATATATTGACCACAGTATCCTATATCCCTGGAAGTAAAATCGAGAGTATCCCATATATCTGGAAGTAAAGAGGCAAATACGTATCCAATATCCCTAAAACCCCAATACAAGCCTCACTAAAGATGCTTTTATGCCTGAACATTCAATCTAAATTCTGCTGTTGTAAAAGTGCTCAAATTGCTGAGCTTGCAAAGATGCGTTACAGTTGGTAAGTCTGTGTTGTGTCATTATGGTATAACCTGGTCATACTCACTTTATATTCTTTCCTTACTTTTGCAATGTATCATCACAGAGAAACAATCAAATCAATGTAATTAACTTTGATGAAAAATATATATATAAAATAATTCTTTAAACTTACATGCACATAGAGACTTAGGACCTGGCTTTTCATTTGATATTATAGGGCTATGGGTCAGCCTTGAGTCAAGCACTCTACCACTGATGCACTGCGCTCTGTATTCTGTATCCCTTCTGCATGATGCCATGGGTTGGTCTACAGTCTGTGATTCATATATCAAATATAAGAATCATATATTGTTAGAAAAATAATTTTACATTCTTTTGATGGTACATTTGTAAAACGCAGTTGCAGAATAAATGAAAATCTTACTTTTTAAGCCATTCAGCCGATATGGGACATGTATCAAAATAAACAATTTTAGAGTAGTTATTTTAAGCTGTTTTTATCTCCCCTTCGCCCTTGGTATCATAATTGCGTAATTATGACTAGTCTACCTTAGACATAGGTAAAAGCTGAAAATGAGGCGGTGTCTTATACGAAAGTAATTGTATCATCTTGCGCTTAAACACATCAGTGAAGATAGTATAGCATAAAAAAAAGTTGATTTGTAACTGTTAAAACACCAACAAAGTAGCTGCATCCGAAAATGTCTGTTAATTGGTTAACATAAGTATAGAGGCTTACAGTGAGGACCCAGAACAGACTGCTCTCCTACAGGAGTAGGCTGATCTGGCCTATACAGTGACCCAGAAGCTCTATTATACCTCGTCGACGTTTCAACTTTGAATGTGCGAGCACTGAAGGGGCGTTTGAGCCTTTGTTGCTCGCATATGCAATGTGCTACAGCCGGCTCATAACATACCTTTGCAATATGGTCCTAGGGTATCTTCTGGCCATCTCCAGTCTAATACAGGAGGAGTTGTAGATTCATCAATGTTTAAACACGAGATTTTATCAACTCCCCCAAGTGGATATCCAGCTTTACAAGACAGCATACAATTAGCACCAAATCTGTAGCTTTCTGGACATGTATATACCATATTATTGGCCCCTTCAACATCTAAATCTGGTGGCTCACAGTTTCTTGCTGAATTAAAGATAAAACTTTGTTTTAAAACAGTTAAAATGAGTATGACAAAACCTGAATTTAAACTATCTTTTTCTCTAAGATTGTTTATATTGTTATGGTTTGTTGACAAACATAGCCACTAGAGGTTGGATGCATAATAAAGGAAGGAGTTGTTCTATTTGGGCGAGAAATCCCCCTTAAAGTAATTTATGAAATAGTCAAATTTTTAAACTGTGATTTTTCAATACTTTTTATTACTACGAATGGACATATATCTAAATTATTAAAAAAACATGTTTTACAATGTTCAAACCTAGAACAAAGGGGAGATAATGCGGCTTAATGTAACAACTCAAAATTGCATATTCATACCATATCAATTGAATAGCTAAAAATAAAGTTATTCTTATTAATTCCACAATTGTATTTTACCATAAAAGATTGTAAAATACAAATAATTAACTAGAAATATCTGATTCAATCACTCTGATCAGGATGCTTGCGGACTTTTAAGCGCTCAAAAAATGCAGATAATAATTCCGATTGTAAAACGATAAATGGGAATGCCTAATTGTTTCATGTAAAAATGTTCCCTACCTTGACCCAGCTAGTCCTTAAAACCATAAACGCATTTCATGAATTTACACAATATATATATTAGTAGGAAGCTGGGGAACATACTTTCATACTAAAAACATTGAAGAATCCCCATTTGTCTATTTATAATCGGAATTATCATATGCTTTTTGCATGTTAAAATCGTGGGCATACATACTAGACTGACATATAGAATCATTTATTGTTAAAAATCAATTTTACTTTCTTTGATGGTAAAGCACAGTTGCGGAATAAATAAAAAAAATCTTATTTTTAGCGCTTCAACCGATATAGTATCAAAATTTACAGTTTTAGAGTAGTTAGTTTAAGCTGTATTTATCTCCCCTTTGCCCTTGGTATGAACATCATTTAATATGTTTTAAATGGTTAAGATGTGTGTCCATTCATAGTCATGAAAAATATTGCAAAAATCATAGATTGAACGTTTGAATTTTTCACAAATGACTTTTGGGGAGGTTTCATGCTTTAACAGGACAACTTAATTAAACTAACTGAATACAGAATGAAGATGCACAATTGGTCAGAATAAGTTTTCAACGAATATGCCTTACCCATTAAAACGAAATTGCTATTAGGGTTAAAGGTGTACATCAAAGAAAACAGAAGCAAATAAGAAGCTTGTGCACATTTCCCACGACTGTTAGTATAGCAATACAAGTATAAGTTTTCACAAAACGCGCTTGGCCTATGCTAAGCGTATTTAAAATTGAAATTATCAACAAGTCATATTCCAAGCAAAGATGAACGTAGAATTGTGCCAGGCCAGGACAGGGGAGGTTAGAGATACCAGACAGTCAGAAGAAAGACATACAGCCATACCCACGGATGAGCAGAGCAGGCAGCCACGCAAACACGCATACACATGTACGTTGGATGGCAGAAAGTAAGAAAGAAAGAAAGTGTAATAGATCTGTATTTGTCAATTACAAATGCATTCAACCGTGTCACTTATCCACCAAAATAAAGTTATTGGGACACACGGTGTAACTAAAAATAAAGATTTACCTTATTACTTCTCCATAATGACTTTTTATTATATAATTTCACTCTGTTTTCAATGGTATATGCATGCACGCCATTTGAGGAGACATTTTTCTAGAATAAAGTGTCACTATGCTGAATATACCATTCATCTGCTTGTATAAACGTTTAAGATTCGTTATTGTAAGAAATCACATATAATAAATAAGATCTTATCTTGTAATAAAGCCAATATGAATACAATTTTGAGGTGAAGAGAGGAGAAGGTCGACTGTCTGTTAGAAGCTGCAGTGGTGTAGAGGATAAGCCTATGCCCTGTAAACCGGAGTTCGCAGGTTCTATTTCAGACTTCTCCTAGTCTGTCGGATGAGACTTTAAGCCATGGCTCCATCTTCTGAGTTGCTTTAAACCAGAACCACTGCAGGTTGAGCCTTGGAATGCTCCTGGGCATAAATCCACAAAACCATAAACCCACCCGGCCAGTACTGGTATTATCCAAGGAACACAGCCACAAAAAATAGTTAGATAGTATATTTGTCACCTGTGAGTATAGCTAAAACCAGATATTCCGTTGGAATGTAATAGGCTTTAGGCTGTATATTTATCCCTATATAGTAAAGCAGACATAACTCCAATATTCCGACTGGTAGTATTTTACCCTTTGAAGGAGCTTTTGAAACAGGGCGACCAACTACCTGCAAGGTATAGTAAATTCGTCTCTTGCGGGTAAAACAGAAACACAGAAGACATTCCTTTGGAGTATACACTGGCATCAGTATCACAAATCAAAACACAAAGTCATAAGGAAAATTAATGCAGTTGAATGAGTAAATAACTGTGTTCTGGTTTATTTCAGTGTGCATGCATATATCGAATTGAGAGAATCGCTCGCAGATTCTAATTATTGCCTTTCTTACTGTACATTAACATACATTACATTGTTTCATTTGATCGATCTTGTTTCTCATTTAAATGTACCCAATGCACACACGGTGTATGATCTACATATGCTGGACAGACTGGTCAGAGCCTGCGCACACACTGCCCCTCCAGTTACAAAAGAAAGATGCACAGGCGGGCAGCCACGTACGCACACACGCAGACAGATAGAAAAACCTTGACACTCTAGCATATAGTCCAAAACAATGAATATGGTTATCCCTATTATAACGTGTTATTAGCATTTTTCCTTTAATAAAGACTGTAAAAATGTACTATGTTGCGCCTCCGTCCAGCGAATTCCAGCTGTATACTAGTGCTTGTCAGCTGCATATATTCAATTGTCGAATATTTGGGTAAGTCAGCATGTCAATTTGTCACGTCTATGAGATAAGTGCCATAACCTCATGTCTTGGCCGATATATGTCAGACATTGGTACATACTTACAAATAAGACGTTGCACTTACTTTGGACCCGAAGTGTGAATACACAAGACTGGCCTATATTTCCTTCGGAGTCCTCTATTTTATAATTAAGTAGGTGTGTTCCTGCAGTGAACCTGGAATTAGGTGTATAACCATTTGTCTCTGTAATAATTGGTTGTTGGCCTGAATTATCAGTTCCCTCTGGAATAGTCCACTTTACTAGGGCGGTGTTGTCAGGACTATCTATATCCACTACAAGGTTAGCAGGACATGTGTTCATATTAAATACTGGGGCTTCTTCATCTGAAATTACATTATAAATACAGAATACTAGGTGAGTGTCTTTTGATATACAGTTTACCAGGCAAGGTTTCAAGAATGCTTGTTGACATCGCGAGGCTTGCAGAGCGATTCAACATGCATTCTCAAAGCTGAGCCTGGTAAACTTGATATCAATAGACACAAACCTGGTATTCTATTTATCAGTTTACCTATTGTTTCTCTCTTGAAACTAGCGATTTTGACGTAATTTTCGATTTTTATGTTGAGTCAGCGTAATTAACGACGTCATTCAAAAAGTGCAACGTCATCACCTGATAAAGGCCTATGCCGTGAGATAGACAACGTTTATCAGGCAATGTGCGACAATGAGGTTAATTTTAGAGATGACTGATAAAACAGGTTATAGGGGATCGTTTCAACGTTTTGTGTCCGGAGTAATATTTCTGAGACCAGTATTACAGAATGCCTGAAAGTATATCAAATAAAATAGGTTATTTGTCTTAACATAGCTCCCAAAAGTGTATGACTCTTGAATGAACAACTAAAAATCTACGCTTTATTAGATATACCCTCAATACACTGGTTTAGCAAGTATACTGTACACATTATATACCCTAGTGGCTATATGGCTGCTTAAAGCTAATTCATAATCCAATATGCCCTGTGGATAGTATGCAACGTCTTTAAGAACTGTGTTTCCAAGGCCCATGTAATTATAAGCAAGTTCTGTATAAAATCACATGGCGATTTATGTAAGCATTTAGGAATAGATTCGAGTACCGATCTGGATGATCGGTACTCTAATCTATTCCTAAATGCTTACATAAATCGCCATAAACATACTAAATGCTTAAAATGATCTACTTTTATAGTCCTTTAGGCAAATGGCATGTTTTTCTATATAGTATTAACATCAATATCTACCACTTCCGGTTTATGAAGTACCGGCAATACGCTTTAATACCACCAAATCGACGTATACATTTACCAGTGTGATGAGGGTTTATGGACCACCTGGTGGAAAACACTAGGACCACAGGCTTGATAAGGTACAAGCCACTTTAAACTAATAAGAAAGCACACGTTTTATTTGTGTATCGATGCAAGAAACCTGCCTTCGGGGGTTTGCAAACAACACAAGCGCAGAACAGACTCTCTTTAATGGAAGCCCCAGAGATAAAAATGTTGGATATAACTTAGATATAATGCGACAGTCTGTATGCCAGGTTGTTATCCCAATCTCAGTTTATAGCTATGGTTTCCTCTTTAATTACACGAAGGTGGGTCAGGTCTCAGACTCAATGACGGATCTACCGAAAGCTTTAATCTGTGGGTTGTTGCCTGATGCTTAGCTTTGGCCAGGCCCACCATGGCTCAACTTGAGGTTTTCTGGGAGTCTTGAGCCCTTTTCTCTGTTTCATCATAGTGCGTTAATTTAATTATATTGTTACTCTATGGTGATACATTGCAAAAGTAAGGAATCCTCCATACGAGCTCAACATTTTTGTGCCTCTCCAACAACAGAATCTAGGGCGAAAATTTGGTACAAGTAAAATGCATTTAAGCCCCTCCCCCAGTGGTTTTGGCTGCTTTCCGTTCTTAGGCAGTGGTTCTGTTGTTGTTAATTTGTTGTTGATTGTTACTCTCATTTTGGGATTCTGTATTTTTTCTGTGTTTTGCTGTGCGTTACTTTGTGTCCTTTCTAGTTTTGCCATCATCTCGGTTGGGGATGAGAGAGCTAGTTGCGTTGCTTTGTTTGTCTTCCTGGTGTCTCCTAATTGTTGTGTGGCTCTTCCTCACGATGCCATGGGTTTGTCTGCAGTTTTTGATTGTGGTATTTCCTGATCATACTCATTATTTATGATTTTGTCACGTCATAGCCCATTTATAAAGAGGTCACATCGTTTAGCTAATCTTCCACCAGACTTATTACTGATTAAATAAAGCTTCTAATACACTATACGTACCTTTGCATTGCCCTGGAGGACCCCATTTTCCATCTTCATCACATGACATTAGGTAATTGCCATCTAATTTATAGCCATCTTCGCAATCTATAATACAGGTGCTACCATAAATAGCATCATTATTTGGACACGTTATCTTGCCATTAGACACACTAGGCATAGTATCGCAAGGCATAGCTGAAATATAAAAAAGATTCATATACATTTAATATACAGAAACAGCTTTTTTCTCAAATTTTCAGGTAGCCCTCAATTAGTCCAAAACAATTCATCAATGTTCCATTGTCTTATACTATCACTAGTTGCCATGGCTACCAACAAATAAAAGTAAGGCCTAAAATGGCAGATTTGTTTTGAAAAAGTTTTTGCACCTTCACAAGTTCTTTAACACACTGATTTTGATTCTTATCTTTATATGCTGAAGCATTATTGCTAAAGGAAGTAGATTGAAATAAATAAACACAATAATAGTTTAGTTTATGTCATACCAGACTACCAAATCACGGTTTATAGATATTTGCATGACGGCTGGTCAGGCCTCAGACACAATGGCGGCTCTGAAATAAAGCCCTAATCGGTGGGTTGATGCCTGACTTTTTTTCTCTGTAGCTGAGCCCACCGTGGCTCAACTTGAGGTTTTCTTTAGCTCTTACTGTCTGTGAGTCGTGAGCCCTTTACTTTGTTTCATCATAGTGTGTTTGATTAGATTGTTTATCAGTGATGATACATTACAGTAGTAAGGAAACCTCCATGCGAGTTTAACATCTTTGTGATTCAACAACAGAACATAGTGCGATCATTTGGTACTTGTAAAATGCATTTAAGCCCCCACCTCCAGTGGCTTAGGCTGCTGTCCGTTCTAAGGCAGTGGTTATGTTGCTGTTGATTCGTTGGTGATTGTTACTCCTATTGTAGAATTCTGTAATTGTTCTATGTTTAGTTGTGCGTTACTTGATGTCTATTCAAGCTTTGCAACCATATTGATGGGTAAGAGAGAGCTGGTTGCTTTGCTTAGTCTTCCTGGTGTCTTGTAGTTGTTGTGTGACTCTTCCTCGCGGTGCCATGGGGTTGTCTGTAGTTTGTAATTGTGGTATTTTCTGATCATACTCACTTACTTTTTGGTGGTTACCTGTTGGAAAAGGGCTGTCCTTTTGGCTCTATGTGATGTTTTCTTGTGTCGTTAGTCACTTTCCAAAACAGAGTTCTCGGTCATGTGTGGCACTTGATTGTATAGATTCCTGATATTTGCCTTTTTCTTAATTTGAATTTATAATGCACATGTAATAGAAGATTAAATGCCAATGTATCGGATCTCGCAATCAGCAACTTGGGGTGCTGTATTCGATTGTAAAAAAAACGTTAATCCACTTCTTATTAACAAATTCGTTGGCTAATCTACGGGTAGTAATATTTTGATGTTGCATATATTTAATCGCTTTTTGCAAGCACTTAGAAGGTCGTACCACTGAGATGGTTCTTTTTACTATCCACAACGCAATTTTGATAATAAGTAGGGATGTTTTATATCGACAAAATGTACTCAGTTTGAATTAAATGCATTTAGAACATTGACTTAAGCTCATTCTTTAAGCTGTCAGAGCTCTAATTATCAAAGTGTAACTGCAAATCTTTTTAAATTTCAATTTGATTTATAGCTATTTACCATTGCAATTTGGAGTCTGTCTGGACCATACTCCCTGTGATTCACATGTTATATCAGGCGAAACTCCAGAATTCAGTTGATATCCAGAGTGGCATTCCACAGTACAATTCTTTCCATAAAAGTAGCCATCACAAACCAGATTACCATTACTTGGCCAATTGGCTGGATCACATCGGTGTACTGAATAAAATAACAATTAAATATAATAATACATGGTTAATGTCTGGTCAATATATATTTGATAGTATTTTTATGGTTATGGGTGGTATTGCAAGCAATTTGACACTATATTGGACCAGGTGTTATATCTCCTTTTCGTCAAATAAGATAATTGGCAAAAGCAAATTCAAAACTGTGCACCGCCCAACCTCTACGTCAGTTTATAGGTCAGGGCAGAGTAATCAATTATTTAGAAACTAGTCACGCTAAAGATCAAACTGAAAAGGTTAAAGTTGAATCAATTTATCGACATGAAATCAAACATTAGTCCTTTAGGGGGTCGATAATGGCCCACGTTTCGTGGTATACGGCTTCTCTCTCCCTCCCCTCATCAACAAAATAAAGTTGTCAGTGTTGGACCCCCTCTGACAAAACTTTCTGGATCTGCGCATGTTCTCTACACATACATTGGAGGCTCTGCTTTCATGGATGGATGTTAAAAATTAACAAAATCCTGAACTTGAGAAATTCAAATCTTAGAACTCGCAGTATGGCTAAAATTGTCAATATTTCAAGGACGGTTGTTCAATTGTCTTTTAATCAGCTGAAACAAATCAGAATCTTCATAAACTGCTTAATTCAAAATTTTGAGGCTTACTTCCTATGGAACGTCACCTTAAAAGTTCTGCAAACAGGAGTAATCCTGCATTTGTTTACCGTTGTGATAGCAACTATTTAATATCATACCAAATTGATGGACATTTTCTGGTTTCAATAAAATTGAAGACGAACTATATTAGATTCATTTAGCATTTATAAGGGGTTTAATGAAAAAATATAACATACACTACATCTGGGGTGACCATATTTATGTCAAAGGACTATATCTGTGGCTGAGTAATAGCTTACTTAGTTGATATAGCCAATTTGGAAATCTTACCTTATCTTTTACACTTTTCTGAAGTCTAAAAAAAGAGTATAAATTATCAAATATTTTGTGGGGTAACGTATGTAACAGGCTGTTACAAGTTAACGCTGCCGTTGTCAGAAGGCAGTCATGTGTCAAAATCCGTGCAAGACATTTGGTTTTTAGACAAATATGGTTTACCAAATTCCTCCTGTGGGGGAGTAAACCATATCCAGCCAGTGGGTTACTTCAATGGTATATAATGATAGATACAAGATATATTATGCCAACACTAGAAAATGTATAGCCCGTTTAACGAAAATGCAATCCAAATTAACGGTATCGCTATTGTTACAAACACCTTTAGATGGGAGAAAACTTAGCAATTGTAACTGAGCCAGTGCATGGGATTTCCAACAATGTGGTATGTGCGACCAACAAAGGCTAAGATCAGCCTGCACATACGCGCAGTCTGATCAGAGCCTTTGCTCGTCGCTTGAATATTCTATGAGTGTTAAGCTACTGACCGAACATCTTTTTGAGGTTCTAAGCTTAAAAAGAGGCTACAGAGGCTCGTCTGAGTCTACACTTGTCAAAATGCCACATTGTTGGAAATCACATATCACGGCTCAATTACCTTTAACTTCAAACTCCATTATACAGGAGGCAGATGCAGACATTGAATCAACAGCCTGAAAAGCTATTGCATAGCGCCCTTCTGTAAATCGCTGACCAGAGCTGTAAGTTGCAGGTTGCTGCTGAATACTGCAAAATAACAAATTGTTACGAGGGTCATTTTGAAAGTTCTTAGCATGGCATCATAATTCCACAACGCGTTGATAAAATGCAATCAAATAATACATTTTTGGAAACTAGAATTCAACGGCTACTTGATGGTTTATTTTTTGTCAAAAAAGGACTTTGCGTGCACGTGCAGCGCATCCTCGAAATGAGTAGGGGTTTATATACTGGCGGAAATTTTAAGCAAAATACTTGGAAAAAGCGAAGGAAAATTGGGGACCTTATTTGAGATCCTGTTTGACAAATTAACGATTTGGTACCAAATTTTTTTTCATAAAAATATATTTTGCGATTTGAGATCCTAATTTTACAAATTAACGATTTGGTACCAACTTATTTTTTATAAAAATATATTTTGCGATCGCTGCTTGCACGACTACCACCTTTACATTCGGAAAATGTTGACTTATAGAGAAATGCTAAGCTTTCAAAAATGGGACTTTTTTTTATGTTTTTTTATACTTTTACTAGAAATTTTGTCAGTACAGGAGCACGAAACAAGCCTATTGAGTATATGTTTTGCTTTATTTATAGCCAACAATGCATAATAATCATTTCGTCGCGCAAAATGTGTGGCTTTATTTGTTCTGTATTCAAGAAAATTATTTCTAATAACACTATCACTACTTTTCAAGAAGTGGGTGGGGTAACTCAACCCCGCATATTTTATCGATGGCATAAGAACTTCTCATGGTATCGCGTTAACTATCACAAAAGTGATTGATTTCTACTCTCAATGTAATTTTACTTTTTTGTTTGCCACTGTTTTCAATTGAAATGAACCAGAACGTCAACTCATAGCTAAACTCATTCAGCCCATGGGAAGATTTGAAGAGTTATCTTCCGTTTGTTCTGGTTCACAAAATTTATTTTGGTTTCAATACAAAGAGCATAAATTGTGCTTGACAAAAATACCAACATACAGCATTTTTAAACTACTGTCGGGTATACATTTTCAAAATATGTGCATTGTGACATGCGATTTTTAGACGTAAAAATAGGCGCATTGCTTTGCTTTCTAAACGGTTGTGGTATTGCAATTCCCATATTTATTTATTAGAAACATCCAACACGGTCATTAATCGTATAATCACTGTACCAGATTGTCGCCTACCAAACTCTACAAAATTTTCTAATTTCATGAACTATTCTAATGTTCTGCACACTTTTCCAAAGGTAAAATGTTATATTTTCCACTGAATTTTTGCATTGTCCAGTATACAAACAGTACATGTATTCACAATAATATTTTTCGTGATTGCATCATGACATCTTCATGAAATACGTGCTATAACAAAGAAAAAAGATAGTTCTTTAAAATGATACCAAACATGATAGGGTTTGTCAATTGGTTACGGAGATAATAGACCATGCTAAGAACTTTCCAAATGCCCCTCGTACATGTACTATATAGAGCAAAACAAAACGAAGAAAGTTAACACCCAATGTTATTGTGCAATATGTGATTTAACTTATGAGACTTTATTTGTAATAAGCCAAACACCATTCAAAAGTTTAGTAATTGCGCTGCACAACTAGTGTTTCAAAATTACGCCTATAGTGATGTGCATGGTGATTTTAACTCCTAAGGGGTAGTTTTCTAAAATCACAGATTCAATGTTAAAATTCAATGCTTTTCACAACAGCAAAATCACATTAAATTTTGACTGAATCACAAAAAATCGCTACCCTTTGTTCATTCATCCACCCGTACGAAATATCCAAGCGTCATACGCCCGTCAAACAGGAGTCGTACGCCTGACTTTAGGATTTTCCAGGCGTCAAAAAGACATAGGCGTCATTTTCAAATACTGACGCCTGCTGGTGAGACGTCAAATTGAATGATGACGCCTGGAAAGAAGGCGTCATCTGTTCAAGAGATTTCATTTAGACGTAAGCTTTACAAGAAGGCGTTAATTTGGACTTTGACAATTTCTGTCAAACTGTTATATCGAACTAAGAAATTTTGCGTAGGCGTCATTTTCATACTTATATTTTTTTCAAAATTGTGTCAATTTGGATGGCCATTTACTGAAGGTATCAGCAACTAAACTGTTGTGTAACATCAAGTTGAGGCCACTGATTTAGTTAATGCGTGAATCAGGAGGGGGGTAGGTGGGCCCGGATAATAAAATCATGTTGCAACGTTTAATGGGACTACAAGATTTTCTTAAAATGCCTTTAAACTGACAGTGTATGGCCTTCAAATGGTTATCAAAACATCTAAAATAAGAGGTATTGAAAATTAAAGACCTTGAAAATCCCATTAATTCATTTATGAATATTTTTGAGCTTGTTTTGATTGTTCATTACTTGAAAAAAACTTTGTTAACTTCAAGGTTCTGTTTTAAGTGCAATTAAGAAGGTTTATTCTTTTCTGTCACTAAATATTGCAAATAAAAAAGTAATAGTCCTTAAAACCCCATGAAAATATGCATCATATAATTATTTAAGGGCACTTAATTTTGGGTTAAAGGCATTAACTGTGAAGAATAAGCTTTTATTGGTGGCACCTGTCATTAAAACAATTCAAAAACAGACGTTCTTGAAAATAAGTAATGGTCATTTAATGGCACTTATACTGTCGAAGAATCCATTAAAGTTGAATATGAAGTTAAAATACAGTTCTTTAGCCATTTAACATTTTAAATAAAGTACATGACAGCTTGAACAGTATCCTGAACAGTTAATTACTCTTGAGAAATTGATAAATTGTTCTTGGACTCTTTATGGATAATTCATGAACTAATCAAAAACTTGGTTCATAAACCTGTCTAGTTCTTGAACTTTTGTTCTTGAACCCAAGATGTTCTTGAACCACTAATTTCTAGAGATGGTAATAAGCCTAGAACCAGAGGCTCTTGAACATATTAGTTCTAGAACCAGAGGGTAACTTTCAGGTATCCTGAACAGTTGTTCACTCTTGAGAAAAAAGTTCAAGAACTTATAATTTGTTTTTGGGTTCTTTTAGGACAGTTCTTGAACTAATCAAGAACTTTGTTCATAAACCTGTCTAGTTCTTGAACATTTGTTCTTGAACCCAAGATGTTCTTGAACCACTAAGTTCTAGAAATGGAAACGTTCTAGAACCAGATGTTCTTGAACATATTAGTTCTGGAACCAGAGGGTAACTTTAAGGTAAGTTCTAGAACTGGAGATTCTCGAAATAGCACCTGGTTTTTGAACGTCCATTCTGAAATATGTAATACTGCATTATAAAGAACTGACATCATGACAGCATGTATAGTTCTAAAACTTATTATTCTATCTCAAAAGCCTTTGACAAAACATTTTTTTTCAAAATTTAAAATGTTAATGGAATGGCAAGCAAATCTATTGCACTGACTGGATAAGTTTAATAAAGCATAATTTATTGTTTTTAAATTGATTGCTCAATCAATTACACTTCATTACTTAAATAAATAATTTAATAACTTAATATAGATTTATACAAAGTTTAAACACCTAGTCAACTGCCTGCCTTAAATACTACTTAGTTGTACATGCATGGACCCAAATCTAGGAGGGAAGGAGATAAGCCCCCCCCCCCCCCAACTCCTGAGTCCCTGGGAAATCACAAGTTCAACAGTGGAAGTAATAGTTTCAATAGGACTATTGTTAGTGGACTCTCTCGACAAGTAATTGGAGGACCCTCCTCTGTAAAATAAGTTGATGATCAGACCCCACCCCCTGGAAAATCACATTTAGAACTATGAATATTGATTTCATATACTTGCATGGCATACTCCCATGCCCCCCCCACCCCCCTGCGGTATACCCCAAAACTCCTACTTAGGACAATCTCACTTAGATAAGTTGATTACTAATAGACATTTTTCAGTTACCGCGGACCTTAGGGTTTGTATGGTGTAGCACACCTTAGACTTACGTTATTTAAGAGGGGCGATCTCAACAGTGTAATTCAGAAACGTTTAACAACTTCATTAGTTGTAACTTGCGACTTGGTTAATTTCTTGTAAGGAAATCATATGAAGTGATTTAATAAAGTCATCTTCAGCAAACTTATATTTTCGTTTAAAGTGCTAATGTATTGTAGTCGTGAAAATCTTGCATTCTTATTATGTCTGCTAATAATAAAAAATGCACTCTGGACTAATTTTATGATGGAAATAAACATAATGTATCCAGAACAGACTGCAACTCACGCAACGGGTTGCCTCTGTTAGAGAGAAAGATTTCAACCTCCACTTCTGCACTAGAAACCGAAATTATATTCAATCTATTGAGTCTGACTGCAGAAATAAGGAGAATCACTTTCATTTGCACACTCTTATTTGGATGCGTGATTGGACCTTTTGTGCAAGAGGACTGAGTTTGGAATTTTGGTCCGATTAAAGTAGAAATTCATATGGAGCATTCTGATATACGTAGAAGGCTTCCATGCGAACACGACATTTCTTGTACTTCAACAACAGCAGAATCTAGGGCAAAGATTTGGTACCAGTAAAATGCATTTAAGGCCCCCAGTGGCTTAGGCTGCTGTCCGTTCTAAGGCGGTGGTTCTGTTGTTGTTGACTTTTTGTTTATTGTCACTCCCATTGTGCGAGTCTGTAATTGTTTTATGTTTTGTTGTACGTTACTTCATGTTCATTCTAGTTTTGCAATCATCTTGATAGGGAAGAGAAAGCTGGTTGCTTTGCTTATTTTGTCTCCCTGTTGCTTCTTGATGGTTGTGTGGCTCTTCCTCGCGGTGCCATGGGTTTGTCTGCTGTTTGTGATTGTGGTATTTCCTGATCATACTCACTTACTATTTTTAGGTAGTGAATACCCTTTACACATTCTTTACATGAACCACAAGACTGATGACCTTGAAACATGGTTGACATCATTGAATAGTAAGTGAGTATGAGCTGGAAATGCCCCTGACCAGGTCCCATACTGTTATGGAATTTGATCATGAAATAATTTCACAATTTATAAGTCAGATTGCAATTATTGTTTACCTATATTTAGTATGCAGGCAGAGGTGCAATATATATTGAAACATATCAAGCGAAATTTTAGTTTGTAGGCCTGGGTCCAACCCTTTGTGAGGACTTAGCGGTGGGGCGTTGGCCAACAATCAACTTTTCACAATATGGTATATGCAGCAGCATGGTAGCAAATAGTTTGCCAGAAGACACACACTCTACCCTTATATTGAGCTACATTATATCAAGGCTTCGTTAGAGTTCTACTACCAGGAAATTTTTATCGATCAAAACTGAGTTCTGCTGGTACAAGAAGGGTTGTTGTCAGTTTCTAGCGTAGGTATGTGCATGAAGTACTATTAAACCGCTTAGTCAAGCTTGTCATGAAAAAAACTGTGGTTCCACCCCAACCCACTTCACCAAATTAATACCATGAGGTAAAAAGCTATACCTATTGTCTTTTTGTATTGTAATCCTTCTGAATTCCTAATGGTGCTCAACTAAGCCGGTAATGAATTAAACAGTTTTAGCATTTTTCGGGAGGTGGGCTAATATAATAATGATTAATAATGATTATAATAGATTGGTGAACTCCTTCAGTATGTTAAAGATAAGGAGCTAGATATGATAGGATGCAGCTTAATCACATACATGATTTAGCCCGTCTGCCTGCCTGCCTGTCCCTCCTGTAGTCATTTATGATATTTGTTGCATTTTGATTTTTTATGATCACTACCATGAACAGTCAATATCATATAAAGTTCACTCAAATCGACTCAACAATTATCTATATGCAAGCTGGGTAATTTTGCATGCCTATTCATTGTCTGCAGTTTCTTTTAGCTTTCCTTTATTTAAAATTAACTCATTAAAAAGATCCTTGGGGAATACCATGACAGTGCTTAACAGTTTGGATTTGGATGAAGCCCACTATTTTGTCAGGCCTGATCTTGTTCCAAATTGTTTGCAAATGTGGCTGATCAATAGATGACAGCAGTCGACACTAGTGGAAAAATAGTTACGAGTATAATGACACTTGAATTACTAGAATCGCCTGAGTTAGACCATATTCACTTTTGGTGTATTTACAGGGGCTGATCTGAGACTTCTGGAAAAGGTGTTCATATGTATAAAGGCACGGGGTTCGCTTGTCAGATTTTATCTCATTTTTCTTAAATATCCCATGAAAATGAAATAATTTGGTCTCACTGAGAGCAAATTATTTCATTTCCATAGGATATTTAAAAACAGGGGGGGGGTCGAGCGAACCTCCTGAACCCCCTCTGGATCTGCCACTGATTAAACTAAACATTAGCAATTTCCCAGTATGCGTCATGGTTTCTTAGAGTCTGAAACATAAAAAACTAGATTTTTGTCTGAATGTCTGGCGGAGGCTTTATGCATACTCAGGGGCATACTTAAGTGTACGAAAATACGCATGTGCGTACAACTTGACGATGTAGGTATATGGTTTCAGCTATTTAATTTGATTTTTGGAAGAAAAATCCAGTTTATTGTGTTTATGCTGCGTGTCTTCACAGCTCATTTTAGCCCTGTGAAGTGCTTTAAAACCATTTTCCCCAAAAGAGCCAAACCCCTGGCTACATATAGGGGGCTACTCTATAAAATGACCCAGGAACGCGCCTGATACCTATATCTCAAGCATAAGCTTTCTGCTGCAAGTGAGCTCTCTCCAAATAAGTATAGTATACCAGTCGGTTTTAACCATGCACCCAATCCCCTGATATGGGGGGGGGGGTATAGCCGGGCAAATGTACCATATTTTTAACTTTTTACATTGTCCTCTTAGTGCGGGGAATATGTACAAATGCAAATATGGCAGTATAAAGTAAAACATGACAGATGGTGGAGAAAACTGCCATGGCTTTACCAAAAGTCAAAGTCCCTGCTGTTCTCTGGTTAGAAATGACTAGTGCATAAATTCAAGTCCTCTTAAGGGTCAAGGGGGAACTCAAATTGCCTAGTAGTTTGGTACATGAATGATCAAAACAAAAAACGGACGTTCATGCTTGAATTCCATGTCCGCTCCATATCTCCTTTGCATTCCAAGGGTTTTTAATTACTGTGTTCCAGCTATATTGGCTTGCACATGTTGCGAACGCCTTATGCGTTTCATCTGTTCATTAACCTGAGCTTCATGAAATATTAACGCCAAAAAATAATCATATTGGACGCAGAAACAGGGAATTTCTCCTACTCGCAAGTTACAAGTGAATGCATATGGAACAAGAAATAAATTTAAAAAAATATTCGGCTGCATTTCAAATGTGAAATATATTTTCCTGTACAGGTTTTTTACACTTGCAAACTGGTGAAATGCCATCATGCGGCATTTCATCAGGGTATGCACTCTGTGTAAAGGTAAAAAAAAGATTTCAGGGCAAAAAATATAATATTTAGTAGCAGACGAAAAAGATAGATTCCAGTTACTGCTGACATGGCCCCTCTTAAATAAAGTCCAAAGTGAGTCTCCGTTGACGGACAAATCGTAATGTAATGTTCAATTGAAAAATGTCTAATAAGAAGTCATTTATCATAAGCTCACGCATAGGGGCTCCTATCATGATTTTTGAGAAGAAAAACTATACTAGATCTATAGTACCTTGCAGCTATTATGTAAGTGTGTGAGTAGGATAAATTTACACATCTCTGTTAGAAAATATCGAGGAATTTGCATTGTCTAATGGATTCGTGTGAGGTTGCCTGCTGTAGAAAGAAGAATATCCCCAAAATAGATTTCACGGTAAACAAATTGCGAAATCGAAAGTGAAATCCGCGAATTTTATGCAGGGATTACTCTAAAAAACGTAATCATTTATATTTTCTTCACTATTTCACAAATTATATATATTTCACAAATTATATATATATATATATTTTTTTTTGGGGGGGGGGTCCAAAGCTCGTTTTTGAGAGTCAAAGACGCTATATCCTGCGTCTGGGAAAACCCTGGTCACTGGGTCCCTCGAGTTGCTCCAGCATTGTCAGTCAGAGTGATGCCCTTTGATTATTTTTCGAAATGACGCCCGTCATTCTAAAACATGACGCCCGTCATTCTAAAAAGTGACGCCCGTCAGTATGTGGAAAGACGCCCGTCAATATTTAAAACGACACCCGTCATTTCATTGAAACTGTTCTTAAAATGACGCCTGGCAGCTAGCTAATTTGCATATTACATTTACACAAACAATGCATATGACATAGAAGATATACAGCGAACAGGATGCAATGGCACACAAATGGTAGTAAGATGGATAGACATACAGACCACTTTAACAAATTAATTTGGACAGAGTTGTTTCGAATCTTGAAATGTTGAAGCACATTGAACACTATAAAGATGCATATTTACTAACTTGACACTATTTCCATACATGTCGGTTGCAGCAGCTTCAGTCCATTGAACAACAGCGGTATCTTTGCCCTTTTCAGCATAAATTGTCTGTGAACCAATTGGTGTGGCACAGTGTAATGTTGGCGGTTGGCGGGGCTGTTGCTGCTGTGCTTGTTCTACAATAGATGTCATATATTTTCACAAAGCACCCTTGATAACTAATGCACCATTGATATTTAGTTTGTTAATGTGTTTGGATTTACAATATGCTAGTCATTTTGTATTAAACTTGTTGCGTGTTAGTATTTACTATATATGGTTTTATGGTCATTTTGACAGGAGAATATTGACTTTAATTCCAAATGATTGTATTCCAGGTTAGTTTGCCATTCCTTGCAATATTTTGTTCACTTCAACATTACTCTATCTTCACTTCTCCTAGTCTGCACAATCCTACAATTTTCTGCCTACCACATATACCCTATCTTTCCCTAACTCCAGGCAAATTAGGGAGAACAGTGACTCAGTGGTAGAGTGCTTGCCTCTGTTAAAAATAGCGGAACATTTCGGATAGCTGGGAGAAAATCTCCGACGTCATCTAAGACACAGAAGATCTTCTATAGCACAGGTCCAGATAAAGAATTTTTATGTGCGTAAAATTGTAATTATTTTTCCCATCAATTTAAACATGTGGTTTGGGTGCTCAATGAGTTCGTTTGAGTACCCACAACAAATGTTTTGGATGAGAAATAAAGAAAATAGTTTTCCAATATGCATTCTTATCTGGAAGCCTGCTATAGCCTCAAAACCAGAAGCTTATAATGGATGAAGTTGAACAAAACTTTGTTACACCAGATGGAAGTTTTAATGTTGATATTCACATCTATATGGTAGATCCTGATAAGCTAACAAAATGTCATCTTTCATCAGATTAGTACAGGGGACTTTTGCATGCTTTTTGTCGTCTGCTGATTTTTCTCTAAACCTTTTTGTTAGAACAATTCTTTTAGGAACACCTTCAGATTGACAAACATTTTAGATCTATACCAGGACTGATGTTCTCTCAGTCCTGATCTTCTCTCAGTCCTTATCTGGGTCCAAAATGTGTTTAATCAGCAGACGGCATCCCTACCCCGTAGTAGGCAAAGAGTTAATAAAACATATCAGATACTAATGAATTCTAGATTATAGCAGTACATAAATAGTGTTACATAAGTTATATCTGTAAATGTGGTCTGAGGGCTCACTCATATAAACAGTCTCATTGTGTGTGTAATTAAGAAAATACTGACCTTCCCCATATAAACGATTCATTTCTAAACCACACTTTCATAGGTGAAACAGAATAGATCTTTAGGAGCTTACACACATTAGCAATCTTAATATATCTAATTTCATTCATATTGTGAACAAATAATAGCATGTAATTATTAAGATTAGATAAGGAGTCTACCACTTTGTGAATTTCATAGTTCACAAGTTATGCGAAATAAAAAAAAATCTTGATGATAATACTCATTTAGGCATGATAATTATTATCTATAATTATTCAATGAATGAAAAGAGACTGAGTAAACGGATGCAATAGAATGAGGAATCTATCTATCTATCTATCTATCTATCTATCTATCTATCTATCTATCTATCTATCTATCTATCTATCTATGTTTTATTAAACAATGCTACATGCTATGTACGCACAATTGTGCAAGCATGAGTGTGTCTGTCTTTGATATCAAGGATAGCATAATCATAATACAATTAAACAGTATCTTTAATGGCGACCATGTTCTCAGTGACCCACCGTCTTCTGTTGTAATTGAGCTAAGTTGAAGGCACTGGAAACATGGGCGCTATTAAAGTTACCGTTTTGTTTCTCACTTCATATCATTGACCTAATAATCAATAATCGGGCTGCGCTGATTTTTGTATAAAATCTATCTATCTACTATTCTATCTACTATTATATCTATCTATCTATCTATCTATCTATCTATCTATCTATCTATCTATCTATCTATCTATCTATCTATGTTTTTTTAAACACTGGTACATGCTATGTACGCACAATTGTACAAGCATAAGTGTGTCTGTCTTTGATATCAAGGATAGCAGAGGTAGAAGAAGAGGTAGACTCCTTATCTATCTATCTATCTATCTATCTATCTATCTATCTATCTATCTATCTATCTATCTATTGCTCCTTGTTAAATGACATATATGTACGTCTTTTTTCATGTTCTCATTGTATGTATATTTGCCAATGTAGGCTAGAAACATTGTATTGTGTTTAATGTTGAATAAAGGTATTTGTATTTGCATCTCATTACGATCTACAATGTTTGCTAGTATAAATAAAAAGAACACACAATGTACATATTTGTAGATGTTTTTTCTTCATGATTTTCATCGTTTGCGGATATTTTTCCAAGATAAACATTTTCAGATTTCTTTTTATTTAGATCAGGTGGAAATTTTTATAGGGTCTGATCCTTGTCCAAACTGTATGCAAGGCTATAAACATAAGACACTACCAAATGAAAGCGCAATAAGTGTATCAATCTAAGTGGAGATGTATGATTGGTATCGTGCACTTTTCAAACTAAGCCATCGCATACCGAAACCAGTGTCATATACGTGATATATTTAGGGAAATTAAGATTTTTATTATAGGTACCTATGCACTGCTATATGCACCTTGTAGCGACTATAGTGACTAGCTAGAATATGGAAAATTTGCACATGACAAGTTTAGTTTTCATACTTTCAAATGATTGACTAATAAAGGCATTGATCAGCCTGTAAATAGCCCAGGCTGGTCTGCATCTTTGTTGTTCATGTGCAACAAAAACAAGTTTTTTCGTGTCATGGTCTTTATGGTGTAAATGGAAAATTAATTAATCACTTAATCCACAACCATTAGACAATCAAAAGCACAGTGTATTTATCATGTAAATGCACTGTAGCAGACAGCTAGCTCTAACTGGGTGGCTCATATTACGTAGTACCTGAGAATACAGGCAGAAATTATCCAAAGAGGTAAACTCAGGTCATTTATTGAATTTACAAGCAACAGCAGATGTTTTCTGATATTGTTCCACTGGCAATAGGTATGGAATGATAAATAGATTAAAGACAATAAGTAGGAAATTCATTTTTGGTACCCTTTTAGTGTATCGGACTTTCTGGTAACTTTTCATTGACGCTGAGTATATAAACGTTTTCGTGATTACACACATAAAATATCATTATGTCGATTAGATGTGGTTTTATAATGTCAAGCACATAGAGGAATATAAAAACACACACAGGGAACAGTAACTTATACCCCAGCCCCCTTATGACCGAGATTATTTACGAAATGAATTCGATTTTTGGAATGTTCATGGAATCATGAATACTTCGGGTCTCTAACATGAAGCCCGAATGTGAAGCCCTTTGCAAGAGACCCGAAGTATTCATGATTCCATGAACATTCCAAAAATAGAATTTATTGCTTATATTTGCATTTTATTATAAATATCTAATATAATGAAATAATTTGTAATTTTGGAAACAAAAAAGTTTTGTATTTAAGGTGGTGGCTTACTGATTGGCATGTGTCCAAAAATTTTCTTTAAAAATGTTAAAATACAGTTCAAAACTCATATTTTTGACAAAAATAACATGACTATACTGGCCATTTAAAAAGTTGTTTGATTTTAAAAATTAAAAAAATTGATTTTCTTTAAAAAACAACAACAACAACAATATCTTATATTTTCAACAATTGAACAAGAAAACTAACATATTTTTTTTTCTGGGAATACGCTTCTTGCTTTTGGCTAATAAACAGCGAAAAAGTAAGCATATACCTAATTTTTTCAGCTAAAAGTATGGAGGCCAAAAAAATCGCTTATATCTAGAATAGATATGTCACATAGTGTAACTACAGTAACAAAAAACTTATAAACTTGAAGGGAATTTTTCATAGAAACTTATAATTATTTGAAAAGCGTATGTCACCATGCTCATTTTCCTTTTTATGTCGTTTTCTTTCTTTTACCCCTAAAGTAAGACAGGTATGCATTGTCCGGGAAAAACATGCAATCAAACTGACCAAAGGGAACCGGTGTACTGGTAAAGGATTTCTAGCGATGAGGTGGGCTATTTCCCTAAATGAAGGTTGTCTTTTTTGTCAGATGAATGATGTCTTCTTTGGCTTGTACAACCCCTTTCCCCCCAAGACCCGAGCCGCCCTTTACATATGTTTTATATGTTCATAATAAAATATCAATGTCCAAAGGTCATCTTGGGTCTAGGGGGGCACATCTAAAAACAAACTGAAGCAAAGGCGACTGAGCCTTCATTTACTTCCACGCTGTGTAGCAGTGACTGCACGGATGTGAAGGCTCGTCTGACCATTCCCTGCTCGCATAAGCTATAAATATCAACATGAGCTATAACTGATCCATTCCCGAATTTTGCGAATTCTCGTATGTACGCGCAGCGCAGACTCACCTGAGCCTTCAATTCTCGCATATACAAAGTACAAATATTGATGAGATTAGTATGTATGCAAGAAATTTTGATGAGATTTGTATGTATGCATGGTTTGTATAAGGAATGGAAGCTGTTGCCATTACAGTTTACATAAAACAGATACCCCATACGTGTTGCGGACGTAAACAATGTCCAAATTCTACGTGGTGTTAACGTAAAACATGTATAAGTTTAACATCCAAACAATATAAGAAATTATATATCAAAACTGCACAAAATAAGAAGTGCAAATATCAATGTGTCAGAAATCAGTATGCAGGGTTTGAATAAAAGGAATGAAAACTGTTAGTTGCAGATTACATAGTGGTGTAGACGTAATAATGTTTAAAATGTGCACAAAATAGTCGGTGCACATCTTCAATGTGTAAAATATCATTATGCATATAAAGGAACGAACAACTTTGGAGTTACAGATAAACCAGACACTCCCTAAGTTTTTCTGAAGGAAAAAAACTCCCCTCAAAAATTAGAAAATATATATCAAATGTGAACATAATAGGAGGTGTTCCTTTTTCTTCAAAATGTGTTAAATTGTTCACGCATTGAGGGCGTGCGCCTCCTATATGTGCACATTTCATGATTATTTTGTCATTTTGAGGCGATGAACTTAGACATTTTCACGTCCAACATGCCTTGATGTTGTCTAGTTTGTGTAAACTGTTAATCCAACTGTTTTCATTCTTTTTACTCTGACCTTGCATACTGTAGTAGGCTGTTGCGTAGAGTTGGGCCAGAATTTTGTTATTTGTTGATTAACCGGAAAAAATTTTGACTTAGGGTCGGGGGGACGAAAAAAATAAATACAAAAGCTCTGAAAATGACCAGTTAACTGTTAACTGGTCATTTGCAGAGCTTTTTTTTTTTTTTAAATTTTTTAGATCTTTTTTTTAAATATCTCCAGAAACAGTAAAACTAGTAAAACGTAAACCAACATTCTATATTAAATCTTTAGATATCTTTTACCAAAAAATCTGGACAAGTCAATCACTTTTAACAGTGTCAATCTCAATAATGCACTAACAGAACCAAAAAAATACATTATTTTTTTCAACAAAACAAGTAATATTTAGTGTCGGCGGATATTTTTTTTTAGAAATTTTTTTCCCCTACTTTCCAGACAATTACAGTAGGAGGGTTTGTAATCAACTAATAAAAAATTCTGGCCTTGGTAAAACTTCTCCCTGTGCATCGATATAGTGTTGGCATTTTTCCTATTCTGGTCCTTCTGGGATATTGGGTTCTAACGGAAAGCAAAATACCGCTAAAGCTGGTGCTAGCGGGCGTGATAATTGTTGCACTTTCCAAAGGTCTCATGAACAGACTCAGAAATCCAAGTCTGCTATTTTCTAATAGTGTAGGTTCTCTATTTCTGATGGATCCTTTTTTTCCAGATTTTTCTGAGATATGAAAGGTGTGCACCTCCTGCATTTTAAAAAAGCGAGATATACTGAAATAGCTAGTTCACTGGTAACACTTCAGCCAGATATTTTTTATTAGTTGATTTACAAACCCTCCTACTGTAATTATCCGGAAAGTAGAAAAAAATAATTTCTAAAAAAAAAATATTCGCCGACTCTAAATATTATTAGTTTCGTTGAAAAAAATAATATATTTTTGAAGTTCTGTCTGTGTATTTTTATAGTTTCACTGTTAAAAGTGATTGTATTGTCCAGATTTTTAGGAAAATGATAAAATATCTAAAGATTTAATACAGACTATTGGTTTACCTATAAGTAGTTTTACTGTTTCTGGAGATATTTTTTTTAAAAAAAGCTCTGAAAATATTTTTAAAAAAAGAAGCTCTGAAAATGACCAGTTATCTGGTCATTTTCAGAGCTTTTTTACTTATTTATTTTCGTCCCATCTGACCCTAAATCCGATTTTCCCCCCAGAAATCAACTAATAAAAAATCTGGCCTTATACTAATTTATTGTACATCACCACAAAAACATACCATTTTTACAAAGGAGTTCACAAACCACAAAGTCAACAAGCGAATATACAAGTGCCTTGGCTATCACTCCCAAAAATCGTTTCTGCCTTGTAGCTGAAAGTATGAACAAAATAAATGTTATTATATACTGAAGAAAGAAAGAAAGATCATAATGCTTAACTGTGTGTTTTATTGACTGTAACAAATTAGCATTTATGAGATTTGGGAGACATCCGGCTGCAAAATGCAACATCAATTTATGCCCTCTTTTTACTCTTGCTAGAGCTATCACAATTAGACGTTTTTAAGCCTATCAGTACGTTAGCTCTGCGCATGCGCAGAAGTAAACTTTTTTTCATTATGACAATCTTTGTTGGTAAGAGACTACAAAAATCAACCACAAATAGGTAACTGGATCAAAATTCGAGTTTGAAACTGATATTGCAGCAAATTATCTCCCTTTTGATTGATAGTAAAGTGTTGTTCGATGCATCATTTCTTCTTTACACATGCATAAAATGTTGCCGTTTCTGAAGTACTGTGTGGCTTGTCCCTACACTATGTTGATGGGATGGCAGTTACTTGAAGATATTCTGTGTTCACCCATTTTACTGGAATGAGTTTCCTATGCCATTCTACCTTTAAACTGAACTGAATTTCCTGTGAATATTGGCACTGGAAAGCACTTTTCATACAGCTTGAATTTGCACACCACAAGTGGCTGGTGTATGAAAAATTTGGAAGAATCGCCCTTTAAATACCCGAATGAACAAACGACAGCGACTTTTTTGTGATTCATTCAACTTGTGATTTAACTTTGCTGCTGCGAAAAGCTGTAAATTTTAACCTTCAATCTGTGATTTTAGGAAACGACCCCTTTAGCGCTTAAAACATTATAGACAATGCCATATGCGTAAAATTGAATACTTGAATCACCAGTTATACAGCGAAATGATTAAACTTTCAAGTAGTACCATGCATGATAAAGGCTTATATGAATTTTTCACATATTTTGAGATGAACATCAGGTGTAAACTTTCTTTCTTGATCAGTATATAAAGTTAGTACAACAACACTTTCAATACAACTTTGCAGTACACACATCTACATATCTAGCCCTGAGGATAAACAAGATGGCCCTAGATCGCTCATCTGAATCCTAGCACATGAGGAGATGATCTTATTGCCTGTGGTTAAAGGGCTATCATTTAAAGATATTTTTATATTAGCTCTGGTGGCCATTTTTAAATTTTGTAGAGGGTGTCATAAGGAACATTTCTGTGAATTTAATTGGTATCAGTTTTTTCTGGAGTAGATGTCGTTTATAGATATTTCTTATCTAGAGCACTGGCGGTCCTATTGTTTGGCACAGCGAACACTTTGTGCAATTTTGATAGAGACATTATCTGAAACATTTCTATGGAATTATATTATATTTGGACCAGCGGTTCAGGAATAGATGCCTTTAAAGATATATATTATCTATAGCTCTGGTGGCCTTTTTGTTTTGCTGAGCTGACCTACCTGTTCATTTATGGTAAAGGGCATTATGAGAAACATATTATATCTATTGAATTTGGACGAGTGGTTCGGGAAGAAATGTTGTTTGATGATATTTTTTATCTAGAGCTCTGGTTACTTTGTTTGGAGCTTTGTTTGGCGGAGTGAAACCATTTTAGCAATTTTGATCGAAGGCATCATCAGGAATATTTCTGTAGAAATTATTTTGAATTTGGACCATGAGTACGGCAGAAATTGCCGTTAAAACTTAATTCTCATCTAGAACTCTAGCGACACGTTTGTTCGGAGGAGCAGAACTATTTGTGTAATATTGCTATAGGGCATTTGTGCAATTATTTTGAATAAGAACCAAAGACTCAAGAGATGACGTGTAAGATATTTCTTATCTAGGGTTTAAGCAATTATGGTGGAGGGCATTATGTGGAATATTTATGTAAAATTATTTTAAATTTGGACCAGTTCTTAAGGAGGAGATTTCGTTTGAGAAAAAAAATTGGACGACAGGTGAAGACCAATTTCAATAGCTCAATGGTGAGCTAATACATTCTTTCATGCTAAATGCAACTGAGCATGAGATTTAAACTCTCAAAAACGCTGACGATTATATATCATGCTTAGCGTGACAAATCTTCATACATCATTAGCAGTTGTTTTTGTCAGGTCAGAAATTTTGAAAAGCAGAATGGACCTTGTAGAGTCTAGGTCCTGCTTGGCGTGACTAATCTTCAAACAGTATTAGGTGTTTGGCCTATAATAGAGAGGGTTAGGGAAATGTATCCAAAATATATACATTGAGTCTCTCGATCAAAATTAATTGTAATTGTCTAGCATCTATTCTTTCAATTTGGATGTACACAAGAGTCTCACACACACGCATGCACGCACGCACGCACGCACGCACGCACACACGCACACACACAATTTCTTTACATTGTCTTGTAGGATTCATGTTTACTCAAGCGTTGCGGTGGTTCTGTTGTTGTCGATATATTGTTTTACGTGCCTCCCATTGTCTGAGGGGGTTCGTTCTGTGGTTGTCTTTGTTTTGGTATGCATTACTTTGTGACCTTTCTATTTTTGCAATTATCTTGACGAAGAGGAGATGGCTGGTTGCTTTGCTTTTATTGTCTTTTGAATGTTTTGTTACTGTAAATGTTCTGCGGCTCTTCCTCATGGTTCCGTGGGTTTGTCTGCAGAGTCTGAATGTGGTATTTCCAAATTATACTCACTTACTTTTTGTGTCCCTTGTGAAGCATGGTCGACACATAGGGATCATGACTCCGACGTCGTCATCGTCGTCATCGTCAGCGTTGTCAAACTTTTGTTTTCCGATAGATAACTCTTGAAGGGATGCATTCAAACTTTACAAAATAATCAAGCAGCATTACATACAGATCAAGTACGAAAAAGGGGGTAATCCCCAAAGTTTTGACTGAGTTATGGTCCTTTTTTTACTGAGATTTTGGCTAAATTGTGACTTCTGATCAACAACTTTTGAAGGAAAGCAATCAGTCATTCAAATTTTTGAGAAGGGTAAAGCAGTATAAAATACAGGTCAAGTTCGAATTTGAAGGTCATTCACAAACTTTTGACTGAGTTATGACCCTTTTTGACTTAGTTTTAGACTGATACAAAAGCTATATTGGCTTTTTTGTGGAATAAACTTCACATTTCTCCAAAACTATTATATCTGACAAATTCCTACTATAGGCCATGATTACCCAGTGCCTATTGATGATCAACATTTTACCCACCCACCTGACCCCTTTGGTGGGGTCAAAGGTAAAATATTTAAATGTCGCAATAACTCAGTCAGTTGTCAATATTTTTACTGAAATTTCGCATACAGACAAAGGTACAATAAATATGAAGCATACCAAACGTAATTTTAGATCGAAGTCCTGGGTCCGCCCCCTGGGTGCACTTAGGGGGTGGGGTCAAAAGCTCAAAAGTCAATGTTTTTCCGAACATGGCCATGTTGCATATCAAATTAAATGAAATAAAACATGCAGCAACATGGTAGAAATATTTTGTCTGCAGACTCTACTCCATCCCCTCACCCCTGATCATGAGCATTGGGTCAATAGGTCAAAATTCAACCTTATTAGAACATGGTCATATTGCATATCATATTAAAGGTCATCACAAAATTCATCAAAATGGTAGCAAATATTTTGCTTTCAGACCCCCGTCCACCCACGACCCTAGATGATGGGGTCAAGAGGTAAAAATTAAACTTTGTCAGAACATTGTCATGGTGTATACAAAATTAAAGGGAATCAGAAATGTAGCAACATGGTAGCAAATGTTTACCCGCAAGCCCCCTCCCGACCCTGGGATGAGGTCAATAGGTCAAAATTCATTTTTTTCAGAACATGGTCATGTTGGATATCAAATAAAAGGGAATCACGAAATGCAGCAACATGGTAGCAAATATTTTACCAGCAGACTCCACCCAGGGCCCTAGGGGATGGGATAAAAAGGTCAAAATTGAATTTTTATTGAAGATGATCATGTTGCATATCTAATTAAAGGGAATCACGAAGTGCATTAAGATGGTAGCAAATATGTTTACCTGCAGACCCCCCAAACCAACACCCCCATCCCGACACTGGGGATAGGGTCAATAGGTCAAAATTCAACTTTTTAAGAACATGGTCATGTTGCATATCAAATTAAAGGGAATCATAAAATGCAGCAACATAGTAGCGAATATTTTGCCGGCAGACCCCTCTCCCCCACCCCAAGACCCTAAGGGATGGGGTCAAAAGGTCAAAAGTCAACTATTTCAGAACATAGTCATGTTGCATATCCGATTAAAGAGAATTCAACCAAATGCAGCAGCATAGTAGCAAATATTTTGCCCGCAGACCCCGCTCACGAACCTAGGGGATAGGGTCTATGGGTAAAAACTCAACTTTTTTTTTAACATGATCATATTCTTTTTAAATAAAGGGAATCAAGAAATGCAGCAACGTGGAAGCAAATATTTTGCGCGCAGACCCCCCCCCCCTCACGACCCTAGGGGATAGGGTTAGTTGGTCAAAATTCATTTTTTTTTAGAACATGGTCATAAAGCATATCAAATTAAAGGGAATCAAGAAATACAGCAACATGGTAGCAAATATTTGCTTGCAGACTCCACCTCCCCTTCCCCCCCCCTTTCCCTGGGTTGGGGTCAATAGGTCAAAATTCAACTTTTTCAGAAGATGGTCAAGTTGCATATCAAATTAAATGGAATCAAAAATGCAGCCACATGTTAGCAAATAATTTGCCCTCAGATCCCCATCCCCCTGGGATTGAGGTCAAAAGGTCAAAATTCAACTTTTTCCGAACAATGTCATGCTGCATAACAAATTAAATGAATCACGAATGCAGCAACATGGTAGCAAATATTTTGCCTGCCACATCCCCTGCTCTACCCTGGGGGCAAAACGTCAGAATTTAACATTTTCAGAACATGGTCTTGCTGCATATCAAATTTAATGGAATTACAAATGCAGCTACATGGTAGCGAATATTTTGCCCGCAGAACCCACCCCCTCCGACCCTGCGGTTGGTGGGGTCCATAGGTCAAAATTCAACTTTTCAGAACATGGTCATGTTGCTTATCACATTTAAGGGAATCACAAATGCAGCAACACGGTAGCAAATATTTTACCCGCAGACTCCCCTCCCACCCTGGGAATGGGGTCAAAAGGTCAAAATTAAACTTTTTCAGAACATGGTCATGTTGCATATCAAATTAAAGGGAATGGAGCATAGAGCACCATGCAAGCACATATTCTCTCCTTACACACACTCTTAAACTTTGGGTTTGATTAAAAGGTAAAGCAAATTCTGTATGTGGTCATGATGCGTATCAAATTAAAGGAAAAGAAGTATAGACTAACATAGAAGCAAACACTTTAACCTTACACACACCCCTTACCTCTGGGTCAAATTGAAGTCAGATATTGAAATTGTACAGATTAGTTTATTTTTTTATTGAACTAACCACTTAAAACTAGTTTATAAGCTTTTAACTTTGATCTGTATGATACCCAAGGTGAACTTAGGGGTTGGAGAAATAGGATTTATGTTTTGTGATTTATAATTTCCTTTAAAATAACCCTTCGCCCAGGATATAAATTTGACAAATTTGCACTGTTTGACTTCTGTTTTGCCAGGCGACATATAAGATTCTTGGAATTCTAGTTCATTATATTGTAATGCAAATATTGATTATTTTGTGCCTCAAACACCTTAATCAATCTTACTGTGGCTTCTCTGGCTTCCCATCGTAACTGATGACATCTCATCAAAAATATTTTTTTATCTAATAACGCTTTAGTCATCAAAGAAATGGCGAACAAGATTTCAAATGCCTAGTTCAAATAGGTTTAACTCGACAAACTATTAACATCATACAGTCTTGTTTTAGCTTGTACACCAAATTTAATAGACCTATTCTTAGTCATATTCACCAATTTTCAATTCCATTCCATTCAGGTTACAATCTGTCCATTTAAACGCTACAAACCGGTTCATGTGACCCATTTTGTGTGTAACCAGGCCTCGATGTTATAAAACTGGAGTACAGTCTAAGGCTAAAAATAAAGCGCAATGATTGGCAGCTTGCGGACACGTGTCCGCAAGCAGCCAATCATTGTGCTTTATTTCGAGTCTGAAAATGAACTCAAGTCTTATAACCTCGAGGCCAGTACAATCGTGTCTGGTTCTGGTAAGGCTTTTTCCTATTTTGGATGCGAGTTCTTTCAAGGATTTGTATTTAAAAGATCTCAAGCACAATTCCTTTTTCGTAGACACCGCCTCTTCATTCGGCTTCAAATATGGCCCAATGTTCAAACCTGCAATACCCACAGCCACGCTGCAATATATGTTCCCTCTTCGGTGACTTTTGCAGGTTTTTTTTTATCTATCATTGATTGTTCCAGATATTCAAAGTAATCAACATAGTCTTCCATCGTCTTTCCATTTTCTGAAATCGACTCTCATCTCTCCTTTTTATTCCTTTACTTTGTCATAGCGACCATTTCCAAGACTGAATCTGTATCTAATGTTAGAGACGCTTACTGTTCGAGTGTCAGAACAGTTACGACTAGAAAATGGGAGGCGACGTTAATAAATAGAGAGATCTTTCTGATTGTTCAGTTATTTAAGCAAATGAACTCATTCTATCTATAGAAACAATTGTCAATGTTCAATCTTCTGTTTGGCCTGTTATTTGTAGCAAATGATATCATTCTTTATCTAGGAACATACCATATAGACGTGTCCAAACTTGTACACAGTTAGTCATAGTGGTACACTGATGCGCTCATTTTGTCTCTGGACTCAAATCAGTTGGCACATAGGTTTTTTTTATTTCTATTTAATACGTTATCGATTGGATTTAAACATACAACAGCCTTTGGGGTAAGCAAACTCTGTAGATCCATCCATTAGATGGGGTGGGCGGCCATTCAAAAACCCTCCATGCATGTGAAGAACATGCAGTTAAAGTGACTTCTGTACCACTACTTGCGGTTCTGCTGTACAACATTCAGAAACAAGCTGACAACATGTCTGTTTGATGCTTAACTAATCTAGATGGAGATAACGGTCACAAAAATATTGCGTTTATTGAAAAAGAAGGATATATAAATAACGACACGAAATAAATAGTCTCAATACTTAATGTGTTGCTTTCTCAACGTCTTCTCAACCAAATGAGCCGTGATATGTGATTTCTAACAATATGATATTTTGACAAGCTTAGAATCAGACGAGCCTGTGCAGCCTCCTTCTTAGTTTAGAAACTCCGAATGATGTTCAGTCAGTAGCTAAACTTTCATAGAATATTCAAGCGACAAGCAAAAGCTCTGATCAGTTTGCGCATATGCAAAGGCTGGTCTGAGCTTTTGCTTGTCGCTTCATACGGGACTTTAACGGACATCCAGGTAGCTGCGGTGCGCTGAAGCGGTAATAGGGAATTATAATGGAAGGCGTTAGTTTTTATACTACATCTTTTGAAATTATTAAAGCAGAATTCCTGTGCAAACAAATGTTTTACCTAAATATCTTGCGATTATTCTGATATATTTTTTATGAATTTCCCTCTGCAAACTCTTCGTCCTTTTTGATGGTTTTTGATAGAACCCTAAGAATGATTAAATTATATAGTAAAACAGGCTTTTTGAGATCAGCTCATTGGTAGATATTCGGTCATAGTTATTAAAGCATTCAATATATTTTCCCTGTGCAAACGGGACACTATGCTCAGTTCAATTGCGAACAAATTGGTATATTTTTCATACAATTAAAATAAAATTTGATGTAGCCTTTTTAATTTTTCCTGATACAACCCGTTGACATTTTTCACAAGCTTTCCACGATAGTCTATTTTTAGCAACTGTATCCAAGGTAACAACAGGTATTGACCACACATACACTTTAGTAATCGCGTGTCTGTAATTCAGCTTTTTTGAGCGTCAAAGACTATTTATTTATTTATTTATTTATTTATTTATTTATTTATTTATTTATTTATTTATTTATTCTATAAAGTTGCGCTTAATCAGGGTATTCACTGTTTGCATCAAGAATATTCTATTAAATTTTAAATAAAAATTAAAAATACCACCCGACTTAATACAGAATGAACTTGCCCAAATGACAAGAGTGGGAAATTCTATTGACCTAAATTGGTTAAGATTCTTCACTTGCTAGTGGCGATAAATTTGGTACAAACAGTGTTGATCCAGATCAGGCCCGAAAAAGCTTCGAACTGATCTGGATTCAAACTATTTGAGTGTGAGAAACGTTGACACTGTGGTGGTATTTCTGTAATTAAAGGATAAACATTGAAATATTGTTTCATAGACCCATTTAAGAAGGGACGGCAAACAACTAGATAGCTGGCAAAATTACTCAGCATGCAAAGAGTTAATTGACACATTGTTCTAATTGAATGGCTTCAATTAATTGCCAATTATATAATGTGAGAATTGACGGAGTCTATTCGGTGTAAAACCTGCGAAAAATTATCTAAAGAAAAGCCGACTTGTCGGTATCTACTACTCATTAGATCATTTAAACTTTGTTCTTCGGCGTCTGATCAGGATCTCCACGGTTTCTTATAAAAGGTTCTATTAAAACCTGAATAAAGAATATAAATACCACCATACAACCCTTGGTTCAGAAATGGACTGGTCCAACTTATAAGATTGGGAAATTGGACTCATTAGCTATTTTAATTGTTCTTCGGCGTCTGATCATGGTCTCCACGGTTTCTTATAAAAGGTTCTATTAATAACTAAATAAAAAAAAATGTAAGTACCACCATACAGCCCTTGGTTCAGATATGGACTGGTCCAACTTATAAGAGTGGGAAATTCGGGTAATATTTATATTTCTTAAATTATAAATTATGAAAATACGGCATTAATTTTGTAATATAAATAATCATAATTCGACTGGCACCATTATTTACAAGTATGTTATATCACAATCAGAATCTTGAAATTATTTTGACTTTTAAGAAACGCCACAGAACTCAGTCACCTCATTCGGGTCTTCACTGATTGCATTGGATAAGCCGTTTTTACCAATAAACCAACACGCTGTATTGGACCCCACGCTGTGTGGTTGCGTGAGGTGATTTGTGTCATCTGGTGATTTTTTTTCACCCATCCAAAATGGACCCAGATCGGGCACGACAACGGGATTTTTATTGGATTCAAACAGATTGTATATCGTATATCTGAAATTTGTTTTTGAAAAGGGTAAAATTTAAAAAAAAAGATTGCAAGAAAAAAAGACGCTTATAATTAATGTCAATGCTGCGTGTGCATGAATATGCATGCTAATGCTCTCATATGCTACCATATGGTATTAACATATTTTCGCATTAGTGATTAATTGATTTGGTTCTACACGGTTTTCTGGCTTCTCCAACATCAGCTTTTATCAGGGGCTTTTGCGCATGTGCGATATACAAATGTTATCTATGTATACCTGTAGACGGATCTTTATTCCCTTTACAACTAAATTCGATATTTTACACTTCTTTCTCTGAAGATCTATATTGTCATAGAAAACAGAGCAGACTCTGTTGTAATGCCACCCGTGTTTTCAATGTCAAAGTATCCCATTGAATATCTCACTTTGGATACGTAAACATGTGCGTTAATGAGTGGCATTTGCGCATGTGCGATCAGTACCACATTATAGATCAATGGAAATAAATGTCCATTAAGTTTGAACGGTTAGGTCAGGACGGCCCATTTTATATATTGAGGGATTTCATAAAAAATATTTCATTTCTTTCTCTGGAGATCGAATCTGTCCTAGAATACAATGTAGACCCCGATGAAAAGTCGTTTTTGCAGTATTTCCTCTAGGTCTTCACTGTTTGTCATAGTCCCCGTTTACTTCAAATTGATCTGAACAAAATCTTAACAATTTTGTTTCGCAACAATATGTGAGTCTAAAACGACTTTATCATTTGACACACCAGCGCATGAAAAAAGCTGCCACAACGATCATTCCTCGTCCGTTTGGACGCTCTGTAACCCTTTGTACATTTGATCAGTGTCTCCACTGTGATATGGACTGTTTTAAACTGTATTGATTACCACTCCCATTTGTGGACAGTGGAAATGATCAGTTTTCGTGACTGTACACGTCGCGAGAAAACCTGACTTTGTTACCTCCGAACAGCAAAGGTGCAGGACAGAATACGCATCTGCGCAGTCTGATCATCGCCTTTATTTTTTCGCTATCTCTTAACTTGCGAAACAGAACGTCCAAAGAATGCGGCGTTTAGACAGGGTCTTCACTGTTCGCGCACACTATTGAATAAATTTAATATCCCGAGCGATGATCAGACTGCAAAAGTTGTGTAGACTCATCTACGCGTCAGCATGCAAGAAAGCGATTTTCTTGCGACGGTAATCAAATTCATTATGAAGTGTCGGGCCTGATCTAGGTCCACGCTGTTTGCTATACAAGCAGTAACTCCACATGGTCTGGTTCGAATTGCCTATCGTAGAGTTATTATTATTTTATTTAAATCAGGGTCTTCACTGTTCGCTCTCAGATGGTTCCTCTAAATCTTCAATAAAATTTAAAAACCGACACCAACAGCTGTAAAATTTGAAATGAACCCGTCCGATTGATGAAATGGGGAACGTTCATTCGGCTTAAATCTTACTGATCAGGGAGGGCGAAAATACAGCAGATCTCTCTACATACTTTATCAGCACCTAACGTAGGTCAACCGATGATCAGACTGTGTCTGTGTACGTGTTGGGTAGACTTATCAACGCGTTTTTCTTTATTTGTTATGAAATGTATTAACATTATAAATGATACTAAATTTATGCTCGTTTCATTTGATGTAAATCTGATGTACACTCTGATCAATGTTCGATGAACACGCGCAGAAAAAATATTCTAATAGTAATGCTACAAATTTTCGATAATCTGTTTCACCATAAAACATTGTGACAGTCCAGTGGATTAAACGCCTTAAGCTATGCACGGTTACTATGGCGACTCTGCCACCTGCTAAGGAATTAAAAATACAGGTAGTGTCCTGGCAGAATGAGATACGAACACTCGATGTCCTCAAAAGTCCGACATGATACCACATTGTTAGAAATTTCATGTCGCGGCTCAAATTAACAAAACCCTTATGATAACGCTCACTCAATCATTTTACTTTGATAAACTTATTAATTGTTGAGAATTGCAGTGAAGTATGAAAAGGGCCCCTTTAGAACTGCCAAAGTAATAAAAAAAACAAGTCAAAAGTCTGACAAACTGTCAGAAATCGTCAATTTTGACCAACGGATTAATTTTGGGAAGGTAAAAGGAGTCCGAAAAGCTATAAACACGCCTATTTTACCTTTGTTTATGCCATTTTTAAAACAAAAAAAAAGAAGGCAACATTGACACATGTAAAGGGAAAACACTTTTCAGCATGAAATTGTAAATGCTGATGAAACCAAAACTTCTTTAAATGAAGATGTTTCAGACATTAAAACTATCAGATTTTGTATTCATTCTCTTTATACATGTTAAAATGCAAAGAATTGTTGCACTTTAAGATTTATGAACAGAATAAACTTCATACTCAGTTGAGTTGATCATGAAAATAGTTCCATAAAATCTAGGCCTGTTTGAGCGGATGCGCAGCCAGGTCTGTACCTCTGTTATTCACAATTAACAAGTTAAGGTTTTCCAGTGAATTGGTCCATAGTTTAAATATGGTGAGACCCCAATTTCAGTTACCTTTCCGCAGTGAAAATGTTTCTTCCAGTTTTATACCATTTGCAAGACAGAGAAAGCGGTTTTCTGTGTCTCTCTCATAGCACGTAGAGAGAGATGGTACCGTATCTCCTGCCTTCAGGTTTAACAACTCTCCTTCAGCCGTGGAGCATATTGTATTGTCAGTGTTTACAATGCCGCAAGTCTCCGCTTCCTGTCCGTCAGCGATAGTTGTTATCTGTTGAATACACAAAGCTAATATGAGCCATGATATGTAATTTCCAACAATGTGGTAATTTGACTGGTGAAGACTCGGACAAGCCTGTGCAACCTCCGTTTAAACTTAGGAACTCATAACGATGTTCAGTCATTAGCTTAACACTCATAGAATATTCAAGCGACTAGCAATCGCACTGATCAGTCTGCGCTTATGCGCAGGCTGGTCTGAGCCTTTGCTGGTCGCTCATACTACTTTGTTGGAAATCTCATGTCGCGGCTCTGCGACAAAGCGAGACGCAAACTAGTCTCCTCAGCTACAGAGACTAGGTAGAAAATTGAAATTTCGCTGGTAGCAAGCCTATATATGATACTTGCCAATTAGCGAATAACAAAGGCGCTGATCAGACTGCGCAAATGCGCAGGCTGGTCTGCGCCTGTGTTGTTCGCAAACCTCCGAAGACAGGTTTTCTCGCGTCGAGGCCCATTTAATGCAAAGGGTCGGAGACTTAACATTTACACATGTTCAACAATTTACTAAGTTTTAGAATCAGTCAATCACAAATTGTTATGTTCATTTTATGAATGTGCTTGAACATACAATACAAGATGGTTATGCACACACTTTAGCATTTATTATACTGGTTTGGGTTAGGTTAGGGTTAGGGTTATGCTAGGTATCAACTATAAGACACATGGAACTATATTGAATTATAGGAGCGCAGTGGCTCAGTGGTAGAGTGCTTGACTCGAGACCGAAGGGCCGCGGGTTCGAGCCTCACCGGCGTCACTGCATTGTGGTCCTTGAGCAAGACACATTTATCCTAGCTTAGTACTGGTTCAACCAAGGAAGACCCTTCCCTATATAACTGAAAGATTGTTGATGGGACGTAAAGAATCAAACCAAACAAACAAAAACAAACAATATTAAATTAACTGACGTATTGTGCAAGACGACGAGTAAACGTAGATAAAACTGTATCTGGTGCCAGATAGGAATGTGTGGAAATCAAATTGGTCATTTTCTCCAGATTGATGCATAATTGGATCAAAATATACCATATTTGTCAAGAGTTATGAGCAGTTTCACTTATCAACCATGGATGGATTGGACTGTTGCTCTGCAATGCCTCGCCACCAGTTTATATACCATTCTTATGCACTTGCTTTTGTAACGCGACTTCTGATTGGATGAGATAAAAATGTGCGACAGTATATCCTGCGATATACTGTAGGAAACACTTTGACGTCATATGTCACATTTCGTTGGGTGACGTGCGGCATTCAGCGGCTTGCAACGCTCCAATTTGGGACGAAACTGCAGTAGTGCATTAGAATGGGGGGATAACCATATCCAAAATTTTCATTTTGGGAGGTATATCGTCGGATATACGTTTCAGAAATCACGTTTTAAGACTCCGCTCGCGAGTCGCCGTAAACTAAATTTCCGACCGTATATCCGACGATAAACCTCCCCGAATAAAAAATTTGAATACAGTTATCACCTAAGTGTCAAGTCAATGATTAAAATGTATAAGTATGCAGAATATGATCTAACTGTGTCATGCAGTTAAAGAGTTATAAATAGAGGATCTTACATGAGTGCTCATGTTTTATTGAATTTATTAAACAAGTTGAGGAAAAGAGATAAAATGCGAGGCTTGCCGAGCATTTTATCTCTTTTTCGCAATTAGTTTAATAAATTCAATAATACAGGAGCACGAATTTTAGATTCTATTGATCATATGACAAATACTTTGAAAGCTCATTTCTGCCGTAAAAACGTAATAATTTTGTCATTATGTACGCAACATTGTTATCGACGTCATAACGTTTCCCGTAAATGTATAAACCACTAGTGGTTTATCGATTTTATTGCATGGCGTTATTTCACTCCTCGACGCGACGTCATATGATAAAAGTGATTTTACTAACTGACCGCAATAGGCTGGACTGATGCTTGTCAAAGCCTTGATATTGTTGTGCATGCCAGCGGCCAGACGATTTCAAAATGTACAAAAAAGTAAAAAAATGATACAAATATACAATGTGGTTCAAGAATTATGAGCAGTCTTAAATACTGACTACGACTGGCCAAACAGATGCATAGCAAAGCTCTCTTTTTGCATACCAGTGTTAATTTTGAACAATATTAAAGCTGCACACTCCGTAACTTTTAATATTCTAATTCTAATTTTGGAAAATACAGTTTCCATTTTTCAAGAATACAGTAAAAAAAAACCTCAAATTCAGGTAAACGTTTTACCATTTTCATAAATTTTAACAAATTATATCAAAACAACAACATTTATGTTAAAAATCAACTGTCTAGAATTATTGGAAGGTCGTAAATAATTCCTAACAAGAGAAAAATCACCTGTTTTATTAGATAATTCACTGTTCCATGCAGCTTTCAGCTGTACTGAACATATTTATTGTGAAAACATAACTTAATTCTATTTTTACAAATGATTTAAAAAGAAAATATTTTTTTTCGAAAAATGGTCATAGTAACAGATCTAGTCTCTTTAATTTGTATAAGTATGCAAATTTGATAAAAATATGACATACAGTTCAAAATTTATGATAACTTTACTAAAGCACCACGTGTCACGAATTATCGTGATTATATACTAAATGTAATATCATTTGGTGTCAAAGTGCATGCTATTAATAACTTCAGTAGTTAACATCAGAACAAACGTTGGTTGCTAGGACAGAAATAACATAGACCGTGAGGAACACAGTGTTAGAGCAAAATTAATGACCAAGAAATGGAAACAACAGCACGCAGTGTGTTGACGTTATGAATTGGGGAAACGTGGAATATGCAGATAGAGATAACTGGACTGTCGTATATTTACTTTAAAAATTACGTTTGAAAGTTTAGTTTCAAATAGAATAATACTCAAAAATAATCTGGAGTATGGCATTACATGCGGAAAAAAAACTATTTTTGAAGAAGTTTGAAAATATTATCTCAGTGACATTTTGAACTGACTTAGTGTATGTATTCAGAAGCTTAAACGGAGTACTGAAATCTGAAATCTTAGAAGAAACACTTGAAAAGCTATATCTGGTTGCTGCAAAGGACAATGGAAACTAGAAATGATGTTAATGAAGCATTATCTCCCCAACCCTTTGCTTGCAAGAAGGGTTCATAAGTTTTCAATGCCCAAGTTTACAAAGGGCAATTCTTTAAACAAAAATATTTTTTCTAAATTTTTACCAGGTTATCTACTCATCATCTTCTACCAACTGACTTTGTTTGAAGCTCCTAGCTACAATAATTCCGAGGTCTCTTGATGACAAGTTTTCAATGACCAAATTTGCAAAGGGCAATAACTCGTTTAATCATTTTTTATAATTTTTACCAGGTTATCTACTCATTATCTTCTATCAGCTGACTAAGTTTGAAGCTACATGTACTTGCTGTAATAGTTTTTAGGATATATTGATTTCAAGTTTTTTAAAGCCAAAATTTGCAAAGGGCAATAACTCGATAAAAATATTTTTGTTTAAATGTTCACCAGGTTATCTACTCATTATCTTCTATCAGCTGACCAAGTTTGAAGCTACTTGCTGTTATAGTTTTTGAGATACCTTGATAACAAGTTTTCAGTGCCAAAAATTTGCAAAGGGCAATAACTAAAAAAAATAACCTTTTTTTTTAATTTTCATCAGATTATCTACTAATTATCCACTATTACCTGCCCAAGTTTGAAGCTCATAGCTGTTATAGTTTTTGAAATATCAAATTTCATATGCCAACATTTGCAAAGGGCAATAGCTAAAAAAATAACTTTTTTGAAATTTTCATCAGGTTATCTACTCATTATGCTCTATTAGATTACTAAGTTTGAAGCTCTTAGCTGTCATAGTTTTTGAGATATCTTGATTACAAAATTACATTATGACCCTTTAAAAGGAACAAAACTCCACAAAGGGGGATAATCCAGACTTAAAAATATACGTGTCAATTAGATTTTGATAAGGAATCCAAATGTGTAATTTCAAAACTGTATCTTAATCAAACTTGATCAGATGTACGGATGGACAGATGGCCGGACAGTAGGACCGAGGCACGCATGGACAGGCCAAAAGCAATATGCCCCTTCAACTTTTCCAAAGCTGGGGGCATAAAGATATTATCAATCAAATTGAATTGGATTATGTCATTCTCAATTTAGCTAATGATATTTAAATTGAACTTGAGATCTTTGCGAAGGAAACTTAGAAGAATATAAAAATCTCAACAATGCGAGAACGATTCGACACACTGCTTGAACAGGCGCAAAGGCAATTGCATATTTTGAAGCAAAATCAACAGCTTCTAATGAGATCAGACAATAAATACACAGGATAATACAGTGTATCAAAAATACCATTTCTGCATATGAGGAAAAGAAGAGTATCATCATTACATCCGCAGTGCTTTCAAACTGTGTGTGTGGTGAGGGTATTGTTGTCCGCATCATCAAGATTAACATTCTATAATGGAAAGCACACACGATTGTCAGGCGAAATGTAAGAGAATACATGCGGTTTGAAGGTCAGGAAAGCTCTAGATATAAAGAAACAAAAGGAGAGAAGTGGAACGTTGTGGGGGTCAGCATTTTGTGCCACCACTCGAATATCATAAAAAAGAAACGAAAAACAAAAAAGAAAACAATTGGGACAAAAGCTTGTTTGAAGAAAACTTTGAAATATAAGAAATGGAGAAGTCTTTATTTCTCAGACGACTCAGGAAACGGAAACCAAGAAATTGGTTTGGAAAAAGAATCTTTCAAAGGCGAAGGCAGTAGGACACAGGAAAGAGAGGGCAATTATAAAAGCAGATATACATGTAATTATACAAGATGGAAAGCTGATCAAATATTTGATTTAAACAATATAGTAAAGGATTCAACTTGTTTTACTTCTTGGAACAAACCTTCACTTTTGGATGTTATTTTAGTCAGTCACGCTTCTTTTATTGGTAAATCTTTTAACTTTAACTGTGGTTCGAGTGATGTGCATAACCTCATTGGGTTTCAGTTAAATATTAATGTACCCTCAAATAAACCTAAGTGGAAAAAATTACAAGATTGTATCGATTCCTGATCTTCGCACCCTTACTTACTTTAAAAATGTTGATGTTGAAAGTTTCAATATTGAACTGGGTAGTAAATTGTACCAAATACATTTTTATGAAGGTAGGAATGTAAACGAAATGTATGAGGATTTTCCAAATACGATTACATCTGTTATAGATAAATGTGCTCCCCAAATGGTCATAAATGCATACCTAAAAATAGTAAATGAGTATGATCAGGAAATACCACAATCACAAACTGCAGACAACCCCGTGGCACCGCGAGGAAGAGCCGCTCAACCATCATGAGATACCAGGAAGACAAATTAAGCAAAGCAATCAGCTCTTTCTTCCCCATCAAGATGATTGCAATACTAGAATGGACATAAAGTAACGTACAACAAAACATAGAACAATTACAGACTCCCACAATGGGAGTAACAATAAACAAAAAGTCAACAATAACAGAACCACCGCCTTAGAACAGAAAGCAGCCTAAGCCACCGTGGGGGCTTAAATGCATTTTGACTGGTACCAAATCTTCGCCCTAGATTCTTCTGTTGTTGAAGTACAAGAAATGTTCAGCTCGCATGGAGACCATCTCACTAATGCAATGTATCATCATGGAAAAACACTCTAATCAAATTACTACACCATGATGAAATAAAGAAAAGGGCTCATGACTCACAGATAGTCAGAGCTAAAGAAAACCTCAAGTTGAGCCACGGTGGGTCCAGCTACAGATAAGCATCAGGCACCAACCCACCGATTAAAGTTTTACGTCAGAGCCATCATAGAGTCTGAGGCCTGACCCACCGTCGTGCAATTAAAGACGAAACCATAGCTATAAACCGTGATTGGGTTTAAAACTAGGCATGCAGATTGTCGCATGATATCCAAGTTATATCCAACCCTTATATAAGGTTTAACTATCTTTTTGAATTGATCACTAAAATTAAGTTTTCCAACAATTCGTTTGAATTTATAGACTAAATCATCATAAAATATAGGTTCTGATATGCCTTGCTGCAGAAGAGTTTTTAACCCAATGTTGTATTTAACAATTAACTCTGAGTGTCTGTGGTAGAATTTAGAAAATGCTTTTCGAATTTTATGATATCTATAACCTTGTTTTAATAATTTAGCAGTTAAAAATAAGTTTCTGTTGTTGAAGTCATCAACATTAGAACATACTCTAGCAAAACGAATAAGCTGAGACATATATACACCATAGGAAGGAGAGCGAGGAACATCTCCATCAAGAAATGGGAAATTTACTATTTCAAAATTAAAATCATCCCGTTTATCATAAATTTTAGAAGAAACTATGCCATTTGTTATTGATAAGTTCTATACCTGTCATGAATATATAAATAAATCTTTGAAGCAAGTTGTGTAAAAAATGTTAATCAATTAATTTCAAAAGCATAAAACTTCAAGAAATTGGGAACATTTTAGAAGGCAGAGAAATTTAGTTACTAAGCTTAAGCGTAAATCAGCCAACCAGTACATCCTTGGAAGATTCTTGGCAGGCAGTAAGACTAAGGCTTTTTTGGTCTACAGTCAAAGTAAGAAAGAGGGCAAAGATCAGGAATCAATCAAGAATAGTAAGTAAGGATGATCAGGAAAAACACAATCAGACACTGCAGGCAGACTCGTTGCATCATAAGGAAGAGCCACACAACAATCACGAGACACCAGGAAGACAAACAAAACAAAGCAACCAGCTCTCTCTCCCCCATCAAGATGATTGCAAAACTAGAATGGACACAAAGTAACGCACAAAAAAACATAGAACAATTACAGAATCCCACAATGAGTAACAATCAACAACGAATCCACAACAACAGAACCACTGCCTTAGAACCGACAGCAGCCAAAGCGACTGGGGCAGGGGAGCTTAAATGCATTTAACTGCTACCAAATACTCGCCCTTGATTCTGCTGTTTTGACGCACAAAAAGTGTTAAGCTCGCATGGAGGATCCCTAACTATTGCAATGTATCATCTTAGTGAAACAATATAATCAGATTAACGCACTATGGTGAAACAGAGAAAAGGGCTCACGACTCACAGAGAATCAGAGCTAAAAAACCTAAAGATGAGCCACAATGGAGCCCAACTACCAGGGTTGGCATAAAACCGGGTTTTATCATAAAGCCCAATCCGGGTGATTTATGGGTTTTATGAGAGCGGGTTTTGGGGGTTTTGTGGGTTTATGTGGGTTTTATAAATCCTATAGTTTATCATAACTCCATAACCAGCTGCTTCCTTGCAGCTTTTCTGTGCTAACAGTGCTGGTCTAAAGAGAAACAGTCTGATCAGGATTAATGTTGTTTGCATTTCTGTTTGCATCTTTTGGTGGTATTATTTTGTGGTAAAAGTTTAGGATGATTACAAAAAACTGTGGGGATATCCCAAAATTTAGAAAAAAATAATAGTACTATTGTTTTGACTGTGAGTTACATCTTTGTGGCAGTAATTGAGCAATTAGCCCTGGCTTTTGAAATTATGGTCAAATGCAGTCATGCTGGGCCTAGTAACAAAAGTGTGAATATATTTTAATGCAGTTGTATAGGGAAATGGGAACTTATTCACACTATGGAATAGAATTAAATTATATTTACATACATAAAGTTTAGTCAGACTTAAGCATAAAACAGCTAATCACAAATCAAAGTTAGCTTTAAAATTATCATTTACTGCCAATATGATCACGCAATAAGACCCAGAGTGGATTTGTTTAAATCACTGAAGCCCAAGATATTTTTCAGGGGAAAGGTTGGTAGACTGGCATAATCATGATAATAGACTAGATAATAATAATCAGACATAGTTCAAAACTGACTTCAAGTTGTCTGTATCTTGTATAAAACATGTAATATATATTTAAATGTTAATGTTGATCCTCATATTTTAATTACTATCTCACTATTGCCATTTAAACTGATTAAAATATGGCTATATAGAATCATTTCTACACTTTCATATCTATCATCAGAATGAAAACCTAGAATGTTTAAGACCAAAAATTCATAAAACCCATATATTGCCCAAAGTTATTGCCAAATCCGGGTAAACCCTGGTTTATGGGGTGAGTGTACCTGGGCGGGTAATATCATGCCAACCCTGCCAAGCTTGAAGTGGCTATGTCAAACGGTTAAGGAGATGTATTTAAAAGAAGATAAATTCTTTGGCCTTGACCCTGACATTAAGTTCTCACTAAATATTGCCCAGGACCCTCTACATCGTGTGAACTATACACCCGCAAAGTTTTAAGTTGCAATGTCGTAAGGTTTAGGAAGAAAACACATTATTTGACCTCTGACCTTGACCTCTGAGTCAAGGTCCTATTAACTCTTGCTCAGTACCCTCTACATCATGTGCCCTATACAGCTTAAACGTTTGAAGCTGCTAAGTCTAACGGTTAAGGAGGAGATACATTTACATAAAAATACATTACAAGATATTGCTTAGTACCCTCTACATTATGTGACCTACTCAGATGCACAGTATACAAGCCTAACGGTTTAGGAGGAGATGCATTTACAAGAAAATACATTCTTTGACGGTGACTTAGGGAGCACAGTGGCTAAGTGATAGAGTGCTTGACTCGAGACTGTGGGGCCACGGGTTCGAGCCTCACGGGCGTCACTGCGTTGTGGTCTTTAAGCAAGACACATTAATTCTAGCTTAGTACTGGTTCAACCCAAGAATACCTATCCCTACGTAACTGAAAGATTGTTGATGGGACGTAAAGTATCAAATCAAACAAATAATAAGCAAATGATACCTAATCAGGTACAGAGTCTGAAGTTGCTGCGTTCAACAGTTTAGAAGGAGATGCATTTACAAGAAAATACATTCTTTGAGTTTGACCTAGGGGTCAAGGTCATACGAAATATTGCCCAGTAGCCTCTACTCCATCCGATCTTATCAGGTACACTGTTTGAAGTCGCTACGTCTACCTGTTTAGGAGGAGATGCATTTACAAGAAAATACATTATTTGACCTATCTAGGTACAAAGATTGAAGTTGCTACGTCTAAAGTTTTAGGAGGAGATGCATTTACAAGAAACGTGGTGGACGTGACTTTCGTACGAAAATAATATACCCTTTTTTCTAAATCAATAAAAGCACCGCAAGCACTGCAGAATACCCCGCCACTGCTGGGGGCACCAAAAGTTATTTTGTGAGATATATAATGCCTAAATAGCAACAGAACTGAGATAGACAGTGATATGACGTCCTTAGTCACAATATGTAACCTTTGATGGTCAACATATCTGTGAAGTTTCATTCAGATACTCCATATAGTAAATGAACCACAGGTCAAAAACCATTTTTCAGATCAATCAAGGGCAGATAACTCATGAACTGGAAAGGTAAGGGTGACGGTCCTTACTAAAAATATGTAACCTTTGATGTTCAACATATCTGTGAAGTTTCATTCAGATATTCCATATAGTAAATGAACTACAGGTCAAAAACCATTATTCAGATCAATCAAGGGTAGATAACTCATGAACTGGAAAGGTAAGAGTGAAGATACTTAGTCACAATATGTTACCTTTGATGATCAACATATCTGTGAAGTTTCATTCAGATATTCCATATAGTAAATGAACTACAGGTCAAAAACCATTTTTCAGATCAATCAAGGGCAGATAACTCATGAACTGGAAAGGTAAGAGTGATGGTTCTTTGTCATAGTATGTAACCTTTGATGTGAAACATATCTGTAAAGTTTCATTTAAATATTCCACATAGTAAAGGAACTACGGGTAAAAAACATTTTTTAATTCAATCAAGGGCGAATAACTCACAAACGGGAAAGGTAAGAGTGACGGTTCTTAGTCACAATATGTTACCTTTGATGTGAAACATATCTATGAAGTTATATTCAGATATTCCACATAGTAAAGGAACAATAGGTCAAAAACCTTTTTTCAGACCTATCAAGGGTGGATAACTCACAAACTGGGAAGGTCAGAGTGACGGTCCTTAGTCACAATATGTAACCTTTGATGTGCAACATATCTGTGAAGTTTCATTCAGATATCATGACCAGTAAAGGAATAACAGGCCAGAAACCATTTTTCCAATACGAAAAAGGGCAGTAACTCCGTTAAAAACGGACGGATTTTGCCCATTAACAATCCCATACCACTCATCGCCGATAACAATATGTATGCAAAATTTGAAAAAATTCCGTGAATAAATACTCAAGTTATCGATCGGAAATGGTGAGCACGGACGGACGGACGGACGGACGGACGGACGGACGGACGGACGGACAGACACCGAAGGGTATAACATTATACCTCGCCACACTTTAGTGGCGGGGTATAAAAAGCGGATATAACAAAATCCTAAAACCATTTTTAACCAATAAAGGTGCTCATTTTCAAAAAGATACTATTTTATTTGAAGAAGGGAAACTTTGTAGATGACCAGCAAGAACATGTGTGATATTTTTTATAATATTTTTGTGAATTTTGTCAAAAATATTGAAAAAAAAAACTCAATTCGTGTTGATAGTTAACATCCAAGCATTGCATAAAATCTAGATGATAATACAACACTCTCTGTTTTAGGTTTTTAACCAATAAAGGAAAGTTTTATCAACAAAGACATTAAGACAACTTAGTTCAAAGAAAGTTACTACAGCTGCTTTCCAAATTATTTATAGATAGCGATTTTTGTCATAATTATTTACATACCCTATACATGTTTGAGTGTTTGTAATAAACTTGTGCTTTGTTTGAGGTATGATTTATTTCTGCTCCTGTATGCACGACATATCTAATTATAGTGAGTAAAAATATGGCTTGTTTTTGCAGATGTTTTGTATCAAGTTTTAACTTCTAAAAAAGTTGATCATATTTTAGCAAATCAAATTTGCTTATCAAAACTCTTTTTCGAATTATGGGATAATAAGAAGAGCAGCAAAGAAAACTGTGGTGGGAATCTATAAAGTCATGTATACCGTGCATTGTGAAAATACTTTAAGAATTGAAGCTATCGAGTGCATCAACATTGAGTCACTTGATTGACTTTGGTGTATGTGCACTTGTAGGTTGCACAAATTATATAATTTTATATAATTACTGTCAAAAGATATTTTAATTGCATTTTGGGTGTTCAAATTTGATGCTACATAGCAAGAGCCCAGTTATAAGGAGAAAGGCCAATTGAGGGGACTATCTCATAACTTTTATAGAGGTCTCTCAACTTAAGCTTGGTAATGGAACAATCACCAGTAAGGCATATCAGGATAGTATCAATAGCGATGTAAAACTCCAATATGAATGCACTATACCCCAAGCATTCAACAAGATAACGCACCTTGCATTATCTCTTTAAAATATTCACGCATGATTCATATTGGAGTTTTATATCGCTTTTTATATTATCCTAATATGCCTTACTGGTGATTTTTTCATTAACAATCTTAAGTTGAATTGCTCCTTTAACAGTTACGAGATAGTCCCCTCAATACGACTCCAGTGTTTTTTTTTACCCATCCATCAATGTAATGTGGATAAATTCGTTCGTGTTTCAGACGCCAGATGGGAAAAGGTTTGCAAAAGAAATAAGCTTAGAGTATGGATTCATCTAAAAGATGACATTTTCCCAATTTTAATACAATTTCAAACCCTCTTGGCCATTTAACTGTACGGCAGGACTGTAATTTCCTTTTGGCCTTCCTCCTAATAATTGGTCTCTTACTATGTAGCATCAAATTTGAACACCCAAAATGCACTTAAAATATTTTTCAAAGTAATTATGTAAAATGATATAATTTGTGAAACCTACTAGTGCACATACACCCAAGTCAAGCAAGTGACTCATTGTTGATACACTCGATAGCTTCAATTCTTAAAGTATTTTCACAATGCACCGTATACATGACTTAATAGATTCCCACCACAGTTTTCTTTGCTGCTCTCCTTATTATCTCATAATTCGAAATAGAGTTTTGATAAGCAACTTTGATTTGCTAAAAATATGATCAACTTTTTTAGAAGTTAAAACTTGATACAAAACATCTGCAAAAACAAACCATATTTTTACTCAATATAACTAAATATGTCGTGCATACAGGAGCAGAAATAAATCATATCTCAAACAAAGCATAAGTTTATTACAGACTCTCAAACAAGTATAGGGTATGTAAATAATTATGACAAAAATCACAATCTATAAAAATTTTGGAAAGCAGCTGTAGATATGGCGGTATTTCAGCCCAAATTCTAAAATTTGCTAAACCTTTGTTTTACAACCTATTTAATGTTTGATAAATGCAACCATTAAAATGTCTGAATTCGCTGTTGAATGTATAATAGCAATGGACAGCCCCATTAAAAAAACAGTACCTAAGACAAGGAAAACTTCTGTCAGTATCTTACCTATTTTATATAAACTATATGAAAAGAAAATAACTGCCCAATTGATAGATATCTTTGAATCATAATTACGAACCTACCTATTGACTTTTAGATCAAGCTATGCATGTCAGAGTACACTTTTGAGGATAATCAAGGACTGGAAGCAGGCTATAGATAATAATGAATATGTTGCGGCTATACTCATGGATCTTTTAAAAGCATTTGATTGTTTACATCATGACCTGTTTCTTCCTAAACTTAAAAACTATGGTTTATCAGAAATGCTCTAAAATTAATGAAAAGTTATTTAACAAACAGAAAACAGTGTGTAAAGTTAGGCACTATTTAAATTATTTTGAAGCCATCCTCAAAGGTATACCCCAGAGATCCATCCTAGCGCCAGTTCTCTTTAATATTTTCATTAATGACATTCTTAACTTTGTTGATTCTTCAAGTTTGTATAATTGTGCAAACGACAATACTGTATCATGCTCAGATAATAGTCTGGAGAATGTCATTCGTAAAAGGGCACCAAAGCAGTTACATGTATAAAACCGGATTGGCAAACACTTGTGCAGACTTGGAAAATTAAATATTTATCACTCTTTCATTCTGACTAACATCAACTATTGTTCTTGTACTTGGCACTTCTGTGGTGAAGTTAACACTAAGCAATTAGAGAAAATTCGAGAAAGGGCTTTGAGATTTATCTACTGTTACTATAGTTCCAGTTATGAGTCACGGTTGACTAAATCTCAGCTGCCATCGTTGAAAGTCAGGCAATTTAGGACAAAAGTTTTGGAGTCTTTTAAAATTTTAAATAATTTGACTCCTGTTTATTTATTAACGTTTATAAAACATTCTTATATTTTAGGTACCATAAAACAATTAAAGTTACACAGGTGAGAACAGTTAAACACAGTTCTGGGTCCTTTCGCTCCACAGCAACCGGAATCTGAAACTCTCTTTCTCAAGATCTCAGAGATATCAGCAGTTTCAGAGGTTTCAAAAACCAAATAAATGCATGGTGCGGAGGAGCCCTATTCATTTCCATTCTGTTATGTTGGTTGGAATGTTCACCTGTTTGTTTGTTTGTTTACATGAGGAAAAATAATCTCTTAATATTATGTTTTTATCAACTTTGATTCATCTAAGATCCATATATATTTAAATTTCATATGCATTTATTTATGTCTTAAAAGATTATTTTAATTGTTTGCTAAATAGATTTCAAAGTATGTTCTATTTCAGTGCACTAAAGCTGCTGGCAACATTGCATTTTAGGTGTTTATATAAAAACTATTGGGACATGTCATATATAAAATGTGCAAATGCTTCACACTCTGTTGAAATTGGGCCTCCTCGCCACAAAACCTATCTTCGGAGTTTCCGGCAAAGCGAGACTCAAACCAGTCTCCTCAGCTACAGAGACTAGCTAGAAAGCTGAAATTTCACCGTTAGCAAGTATACACAGGATACTGTCCAAAATGCGAATAACAAAGCGCTGACCAGACTGCGCGGACGCGCAGGCTAATCTGCGGCTTTGTTGTTCGCAAACCCCCGAAGACAAGTCTTCTAGCGTCGCGAGAAAAAAATATCCTGTATCTAATCTATGAGTCGGTAAATAGCTATACGGCTATACGTAGCTAATGTTATATCTGTTTATGCTACAAAAACGTGTCTAAATGCCTTAATGTCTTATAAATCAGCCTTTTTTGCATACTATCTTCCGAACTAGCGATTGAATTTTAATCAAACTTGATGGGGAAGAGAGAGCTGGTTGCTTTGCTTATTTTGTATTCCTGGTGTCTCGTGATGGCTGAGCGGCTCTTCCTAGCGGTGCCATGGGGTTGTTTGCGGTTTGTGATTGTGGTATTTCCTGATCATACTCAGTTACTATTTTCAACCAAAAATTCCCTGAGATGCATGTAAACCCTCTGCCGATGCTCTTACTGTCACAACCCCCACCCCCTGCGCACCAAAAATCTAAAGATGTCCTCAATTTGGAGCCCTAGCATGTAACTATGCATCTGAAGCAGTCGAGTGGCAGCCAGCCATGCATGGCACCAAATATGAATGTTTCCTAATTAATGGTTGGTAAGATATCTGCATAAGTCGGTTAAATAGAATAGCACTTCACAAAGGTTTCCTTGATTTTGACCTCTAGTCCAACCCAGGACTGATGTCACAGAGAGAATGTCAGCCGAAATAGTATCAGTTGTTGAAATACAAATGATTATATAAAAAAAATTAAGATGTACTTGAATTTGACCTCTAACCTCACCCTGGGGCAAAGACCCATGTGGCTGAAGCTGTCAAGTGGAAGCATGCCATAAATGATACTAAATGCCCATATATGAATGTTTCTGATAAATGGTTGGGTAAGATGAAAAAAAGAATAACTTTTAAAGGCATCCTAGATTTTGACCTCTAACCCGACCCTGGGTCATGAGACCTAAGATCTGAAATCACAGAAAGACAGCACGAAATATTACATGTTGTTCAAATGCAAACAATTCTATAAAAAAATTAATGTCCAAGATTTTGATCTCGAGCCCACACTGGGGCATGGGCCCAAATGTCTGAAGATTTCAAGTGGAAGCCTGCCATAAATAGTACCAAATGCCCAAACACGATTGCTTTCTAATAAATGGTTTGTAAGATACCTGCATAAGCCAGACAGCATTAACAACACTTTAAAGGTGGTCTAAAGTTTAGCCTCCAGCCCCACCTTGAGTCATGAACCATAACATATGAAGTCACACATAGATAGTCCTAAATGGTATTTGTTGTTCAAAAACAAAGGATACTATAAAAGAAAAGAAAAAAATCAAAGAAAAATCAGATGTCCTAGATAATGACCTCTAGCCTCATCCTGGGGCATCAACCCAGGGGTCTAAATATGTCAAGTCGAAGCCAATTATAAATGGATTATATATATATGAATTGCTCAAGTATAAATGCTTTCTAACAAATGGTTGGTTAGGTATCTGAAAAGTCAGAGATGCGAGATATCTCTTGTCCTAGATTTTGACCTCCAGCCTCTACCAGGGACAGGGACCCTAGAATCTGGAGTCACGATGAGAATATCAGCCCTAAAGGGTAACTATGGTCCAAGTATGAATGACTTCTGATAAGTGGTTAATGAAATATACACCACTTGAAAAACTTGAATCAAAACTTTTTCATACTTTTTAAAGTGTCCTAGATCTTGACCTCCAGCCACATCCAGGGGCAAGGACCCTTGAAGTCAGGAGTCATGATATATATTCCACCCTGCAGGGGGTAGGTTTGGTTTAAATATGAATGATTTCAGATATGCATTTACTTAGATATGCACCACTCGAGAAACTTTAACCAAAACTTTGACATACTTTTTAAAGATGTCCTAGATTTCGACCTCCAGTCCCGTCAAGGCACAAGGATCCTAGAGTCTGAAGTCATTATGTAAATGCCAACCCTCCAGAGTAACTATGTTCCAAAACTGAATGCTTTCTGATTAGGCGTTACTAAGATATACACCATTGGAGAAACTTTAACCACGAACTTTGTCGTTGTAACGGAATTACGAACAAATGAACGAACGAACGGACGAACAAATCAACGGACTAACAGGCGAACGGAAAAACTGAACTAAATAATATAATTAGATATATTGTTAACAGGGGGTAAAGAGTTGATTAGATTTTAATGACCTTGACCTTATTTTCAAGGTCGCACTACCACTTTGAAATGTCGAATTATGACCAAAATAGGGTTTTTGATATCTCTTGAATTGAACAATGGATGCTAGCTAAACGTTATGTGTTGTATCAATAAAAGAAAACTGATACAAATCCTAGCGAAAACAGCTGCAACAGCAATTTATCATAAATGATGCTCGCCCTTTCTTCCGACTATGTGCAGTCAAAGCAATATCAACTGATTGTAACGGATCAAAGGTTGTTTCTAAGATCTATGTTCATCAAGGGCCTTGCACATTACAGTCAGTTGATTTCAACAAAAGTTTTGTCAACTGTTTGGATGTGCAGGCTCGTCTCAGCCTTCAGTGATCACCCATGCGATAAATATCAACTATCTCACATGCTAAACAGAGACAAACATCAAGGTTTGGATCATTATAGTGACTCCTAAAAGCGAACTTTGACAAACAGTGAAACCTAGATCAAATGCCACATCAAGTGTGTAAACTGTTTGCGAAGCCAAAATGATTTTCAGAGAGATTTTTTCTTTTGGTAATTAGAACATGTGATTCCTCGATACATACAACGGACCAATCAAAGTATATTGTGTCAAGCCATAAGGAAGATTTCATGAGTGTATAACTTACCAGATCCGTAATCACCTGTCCACTGGCTATGTTCAGCAGTAACACTAGTGCGCACAGTTGATAGGATATGGAGCCCATCTGTACAAAATAAACATAGTTTAAGTAATTCTGAACCTCCATTTCGGCCCTGATATGTCTCCTCCCATTTTCTATCTGACACATGGTTCCTTTTTGTGTTTTGGAGAATTTCTAGATGGCTGTTACGACGGCAATCGTTGATATTGAAATTGATTGATATGTTCAACTATTTTAAACATTCTTTTACTCCGGTATTCAGTTTTATGTACTGTTGAATTCTTATCATTGCTTTATCTCTTTTTTATATCTTAATTAAAGTATTCATGGAAAAGTTAGGGGTCTTTCCTGCAAACCAAATATCTATGTGTCTTGATCAACTACTGAACTAAGGTGAGGTTGGCGCCAAATGATGTTATTTTTTCTTCCCGATAATAAAGAAATGAGCTATGTTTAAATAAAATGGTGGTTATTAAATGCAAAATAATATCTTTGAATTCATTTGAAATGCAGCCACTTTAAAATGAAGTTGACACAACTGGCAAAAACACAGATTATTTTGCAATACGAGTTGTCTCTCTTCGTGAGATGTACGGGAACAACAAAAGTGTAGACACGCATGTGATCCAGCGCCTTTGCCATTCGCTATCTGAGAAGACAAGTGTAGCAATCCATCTTGCTGTATATGCAAAATGTTAAACTTCGTACTAACCTCTGTAGATATGTTTTCTCGCGCGTCGAGGCCCAAATATTATTCCAGACTATGTTCAATATCAATATCTGGGAGATGTGTTTAATCTGGGGAGTAGCGCGTGGGGCACACACTATGGAAATGGGAAGGGAGCATAATGGTGCCCGGGACCCATGTCCTTTTGTTCAAGCACCTATACTCAATTTGACATGAGGCATTAAGAGCAAGACAAAGATAAGTAATCGATACAATAAATTATGGTAATATGAAAGGAAGGAGAAAAAAAAACACACGCAATAGAGCCAAGGGGTCAGGCATTTCCCAGTAGGTGATCACAAGGCTGCAATGAACAGACACACTGCATAAGAAAGATAAACATGAACATAAATAGCAAGAAGGGTTAACAAAAGAAGTACCGCCTTGAAACGGTCGGTAAAAATATACTTGAGGACCCTGTTTCATTTCAGTAGTCATTTATAAATACAATTGATATACAAATTCCTTTCAATTCAAACAACATGTACTACTTTGGAATAATACTATTTTTTCTTATTGTAAATATATTATTGAGTCCCAACATGTACTTTCTAGCAATGTGGCATAGTTTTAACAAGTGTAAAATCAGTCAAGCCTGTCCAGCCTCCTTTTAATTTCAGAAACTCCTAATGATGATTCGCCAATAGCATAACAGTCAAAAAAATACAAGCGACCAGCAAGGCTCTGATTAGTCTGCAAGTAGGTGCAGGCTGATCAGAGGCTACCACATTGCTGAAAATCTCATGTTGCGACAAATATGTATGCTTATCCTATTTTAACAGACAATGATGTGCTACATTGAAAGAAACACTAGCATCAATGTGTATCACACACAGAGAACTTTGATGTGCCCATATGACCCATGGAGAAAGCAGATGCTTCAATCAGAACATTTCAACATCAATATTAGAACTTTTAAGGTTCATTCTTTGAATTGTGGTGGACTTATTCCTTTAATTCTTTCTCATTCAATTAAATTTTGGGGTCAACTCGATGTGTAATTCAGGTGTCGATATAATATTCAGATAATCAGTCATCAGGGACCTCTCTATTGACTAAACCAAAACACATCTCGTTTGGGGATATGCTCATGTTCCTGAAATCTCTCTTAAGATTCAAGCACCACTCGCTCGAGCCCCCAAAATTTCATTGCTGCTGATAATTACCTGCCTGTGCCTATAGGTAGAATTATCATTCTTTTACAATTTTGGCTGAGCTGGTCCCTATGGTGCCAATGTCGTGTTAATAAATTTAGAAACATAATTTTCGTTGTTTTCTATAAATAATCAGTTTGTGTTAAATCGGCTAAATTCCTAATTTCTAATTAAAAAATTGTAAACCTGCTTTCTTTTCATTATATGATACAAAACTCGCTACAAACAACGCTAAATGGGCCGGTTTCACAGTTTAATGAAGGAAGTAAATTATAGCAATGCAGCATATAAAGTGTGCATTACCGTTGCTCCTAATATATTTATCCATACGTATTTTTACGTAAAGGTTCAGTGGCATGCATTCCATTGGGGATTTTTTGATGTCATAAGAAAATCCTTGTATGTTTCCTGTAAAATTCAGACATATGTTGTCATACTAAAAAGTGAAACAGAGCAATTGACAATCGGGCTGTAAGAAGAACTTTAAAATGATGGATCTATGCCAGGGGATGGCTAAACAATAAGTTTATGGCTCCTATGAATTAAAATGACAGGGGATGGCTAAACAATTAGTTTATGGCTCTGATGAATTAAAATGACAAGGGATGGCTAAACAATTAGTTTACGGCTTCGATGAATTAAAATGACAGGGGATGGCTAAACAACTAGTTTATGGCTCCGGTGAATTGAAATTACAGGGGATGGCTAAGCAATTAGTTTACCGCTCCAATGAATTAAAATGACAGGGGATGGCTAAACAATTAGTTTACAGCTCTGATGAATTAAAATGACAGGGGATGGCTAAACAATTAGTTTAAGGCTCCGATGAATTAAAAATGCAATGTAATGCCACACAAAATGCGTTATAATAGGACCTAAGCTATAGTGTGCTTTTTAAAATGCGTAATTTTGACTGTCAAAAGCCGTAATAACGCATTTCAAAAGGCCTTCTGGCCCCAAAAAAGGCGCTTTTACGCCTTTCAAAATGTGTTTTAATGCCAAAAGAGCATTGTAACACATGCTGTTGCGTAACTACGCCTCTTTGTGTTGTAACGCATTTCCTCTGCGTTTAATAGCGCCTTCGTTGGTGTAACTATGAGTTTTCATATTTATTTTATCTAGGATTTCAACAAATAAATAATTCGTTTTTGTAATGCTGGAGTAGTTTCATGAGCAAAAATTTAAATAAAGCCTCCTATGGGTTCGTGTATGTTCGCATTTACCCTTCATATTTCATGTCAGGGGTATAGCTGACTTATGTGTGAGCAAAGGGTCAGACTGCTCGGAGCTGGCCTATAGTTTTGCTCAGGAGGGCAAACTAGAATATATGTGCCGGGACATGAGATTTCCAACAATGTGGTATGTGCGACCAGCAAAGCCTCAGATCAGCCTGCGCATACGTGCAGTCTGATCAGAGCCTTTGCTAGTCGCTTACATATTCTATGAGTGTTAAGCTACTGACTGAACATCATTTGGAGCTTCTGATCTTAAAATGAGGCTGCACAGGCTCATCTGAGTCTACACTTGTCAAATGTCACATTGTTGGAAATCAAATGCCACGGCTCATGTGTGAGCAGAGGCCAATAGTTTTGCTCAGGAGGGCAAACGGGAATATATACTCAAACAAAAAAGAAACGTCCGATTTTCATGGTACTGTATCTTTTGATCCAGATAAGATGTCGCAACAAAAATAATACCAAAATGTTTATCAAACGTCGGATACACAAAAATTGGTAATTATTTGATTTTATCTTCTTATCTTGAAGGGTTATTGAACCTAATGTGCACACAGCTTTTTCCATTATCACCAGGAAGTTATTCATCAAAACGTAACACATTTTACGTTAAATGGCAGCAAGGATCATCCGACGATGAAAAAACATCTAAAAATCCCGAATCTGCTTATTAGACGAACGAAATTACAGTTCAAAACCTTAAGTTTATGAAATTTACTGAAATTACCTCCCTTTGAATTAAACAAATAACAATTTAAGATCTTCCAAAGCTCCTTAACCTAACATTATTTTGAGACCGCTTTTGTTTTAACGTATTGTGTATGTTTATGACAACAATTACACAAAAGAGAACAACAAAAACTATGGCTGAAAGCATTCATCAAAGGTGGACTAAATCTGTGTTCCATACCCCGCCCCTTACTCCAAAATCATCGGAAAATTTCCATTATCAATTGTTTTGATGCTGATTAGTCTTCATTAATATTGAAATGCTTGTGATGACGAAAAAAAATCAAATTCGTCCGATTCTGTTGATTATCAAAATGCTGGGCCAAAAATGAATTTTCTGAGTGTTTTCACGCACGCTCGTGATCCATGTTTTGCGACGTCAGAGTATGTTACAGATTAATGGCGGTTGTCGTAAAAACAATGCATACAGCTAGCAAGCATAGCATTTTACTATAGAGCTTGCTCAGTGATGTTTAAATGTGCTTAAAATACGGGAATATGATGGATACATAAGCTATTGACGTTGTGACTTTTGATTTTAAGGGTACTCGTGTTCGCTGCTTTGTCAGCGGCTCTACTGGTTACCAAATGAATTTCTCTTAGGTAAAAAACGTTTCTAAATGATCACAGTTGGTAATGTGAAAATTTAAATGAAATGCGTTCATACATTTGGAACTGGCAGACATACACGTCAAGCGGACATAACTTTATTGTTTCAGTATATGTACATGTTTATGCTTGTACCAATATGAGACACGACTCGAGTAAACCTTCCTTGTAGTTTGCCATTTGTTTATATTCAAAATAGTCTGTTTAATTAGATGCGGATGCGCACACTGGTCTAGACCTTCAGTTTTTCGTGACGTGGTTTAAACTATATGAGCCACAGCATGTGATTTCCAACAATATGGCTTTTTGACAAGTGTAGACTCATATGTGCCTGTGCTGCCTCATGTTAGGAGGGCTGTTCAAATATGAATGCAAGTAGCTTCATAACTTTCTTCACATATATGCTACGACAAAATGTCATACTTTTCAGGAAATAACTATTTGTCGCCTTTAAAATGGCACCAAACATAAAGAAACACACACTATATTTCTCGAGTTACAGACCCTTATATAAAGGCCATTCCTGTATACTGAAGTTTTTCTGAAGCAAATTGCAATGCATGTTTTGGTACATGTGCGGATATAGTGTCTTATCTTTGTAAGTTTTAGACGAAATGGCACCAAATTTTAGATGCAAGTTTAAGTAACAATCCTGAAGTTGCCTGCAAGAAAAAGTTTATATAATTCTATTTCAATCTCGAGTAAACAGGCACGTTTGTGACGTCATTAATTTTATGATAAACGCCACTTTGAGTTATCTACTGGTGATGTAAAAATGAAAATCGCTGTGTCGTTTTCTTTGCGTTTTGCTGATAACATGCTAAATATGTCATAAGGGGGTTTTCAAAACGCACCTTCCTCTGTTTACAGAGTAATCACATTTTATATCATTTTCAAGCATTTTTCTGCTTCTAAATGACGTGTTTACATTAATTAAAATATGTTCAATCTGTCTAGTCCTCAAGACCAGGTGCGTAATTTTATTGTAAATAATGCCTATATTGGTCAAACTTAAAGTTTACGTTCAAATTTAGAATAGAGCCGAAATGTTATGACAAAAAATTAAGTATACATTCTATAACCCCTTCACTTAAGGCATTTTTCACTTAATAAAAATGCTTTCCAGCGTTTAAAAATTACCCACTATCCATAAATAAATAGGAGCATTAACTCAGTATGAGCGATCAACATATTGTCTTTGATTTAAAACTAGTTTAAATGTTGCTTCGTGCCTTTTGTTAGAGATAAGTTTAACTGAAAATTGAAAGGTGGTGTTTTGTTTACCATTATTTGCAAACATAAGTAGCTTTTAGTGAAAACAATTCGTTGTAACATAACGAAAGCATGTCGGATTTTCGCAACTTTCACAGAATCATTATATAAGAATATGGGGATGCTTCCTTTAAAATTTCAAGAAATTTCACTTGTTTATCCAAAAAATATATGAAACGTTTACCATTTTGTCGTAGCATATATGTGAAGAAAGTTATGAAGCCACTTGCATTCATATTTGAACAGCCCTCGTACGCTTATAAAATCCAAATAATGTTCAGTCAGTAGCTTAACAGTCATAAAATATTCAAGCGACTAGCAAAGGGTCTAATCAGACAGAGCGTATGCGCAGGCTGGTCTAAGCCTTTGCTGGTCGCACATGCCACATTGTTGGAAATCCCATGTCACGGCTCATATATCAAAGGCTCAAAATAATAATAATAATAATAATAATAATAATAATAATAATAATAATAATAATAATAATAAAGATGCATGTATACTACTACTACTAATAATAATAATAATATTAATAAAAAAAAATAAAGACAATAATAATAATAATAATAATAATAATAATAATAATAATAATAATAATAATAATAATAATAAAAAGAATAATAATAATAATAATAATAATAATAATGATAATAAAATACATGTATACTAATAATTATAATAATAATAATAATAAAAATAATAATAAAAAGATACATGTATAATAATAATAATAATAATAATAATGATTATAATAATAATAAATAGGCATTAATTAGAAATGAAGTACATACCTTTACATATCCTCGCAAAGCGCGACTGTCTAAAACCTGATATGCTTCCTGGATTAATAAAGTAAAGGCAATTATTATGCATAATTAAGTATCGGTAATGAGCGACCGTGATTGGATGATATATCGGTGGCGTTTCGTTGAAAAAGAAAGAACTAAGTGCATATGTGAGCAAACAGCTCTTTGGTAAAGAATGCCTTTACCGGTCTTCGTCTGTCTTTTGGTGTACAGTCTTGTTACTAAAGCAGATAAAGCACCGACGTGGGATGAGTGTGAATGTAGATGGGAGATGTGGGAGGCCTGGTCATCCTGTACAGCTACCTGCGGCGGTGGCACTCAAGAGCGTTCTAGAGGTATTTGGAACTTAGATACACCAGAATGTGAGGGGTTTGAAGTTTGTGCTACAGCTGACCTAGGATGGCAAACCCTGGCATGTAACACACAGTGCTTTAATGAAGGATCATTCATATCGCTTGGGTCGTATTCTGGATATTGCAGTTGCCCGGCTGGTATAAAGGGAAGATGCTGCCAAGAGAGTAAGTTCAGGCTATTTGATAGGGTAAAGTCGGGTAAATTCGGACGGTAGGCTACATTCGGACAGCGACTTTGTTCGTTCCATATTTTGATGATTGGAATATAAAAATAAATTAACTAAACAAACAGTGAAAAACTGATGAGACGGCCCATATGGAGCCGTCTCATCTGGATTTCCACTGCTTGCAAATGTATGTCCGAATTTATCTGATGTCCGAAGTTACCCGACTTTACACTAATTATTTCATAATCTTTTTTGAGCCGCGACATGTGATTTCAAACATTGTCGTATTTTGACTTGTGTAGACTCAGATGAGCCTGTACAGCCTCCTGTTAAGCTTTGAAATAACAAATGATGTTCCGTCAATAACCTAATATTCGTAGACAATTTTAGCTAATAGCAAATTATCTGATAAGACTGCACGTATACCGTTTTGTTGGAAATCTCATGTTGCGGCTCATTTGTGGAAAATATTGGCATGATACAGTTTTTCCGACCATTAACAAACGTTAAAACATATATTCATGGATACCAATCTATGCAGAGCGCTGTTTGTGTCCATTGGCAATTGAACAATAAAGCAGGTGTGTCCCGTACATGTACTGGTGTTTGAACATAGGTTTTAACTAACGAACCCTATGTTGTTTGCATAATATTACCCGAGAAACGTTGCACAGCTCAACCGGATTGACCCTTTCGCAAGAAAATGCGTGCTGCTATGATATTGTGATGACGTGTTTCATTTGTTTGATTTGATTCTTTACGTCCCATCAACAATCTTTCAGTTATGTAGGAACGGGTCTTCCTGGGTTGAACCAGTACTAAGCTAGGATTATTGTGTTTAGCTCAAGGACTCAACGCAGTAACGCCGGTGAGGTTCGAACCCGCGACCCCTCGGTCTCGAGTCAATCATTTTACCACCGAGCCACTGCGCTCCGTGTGTGAGGACTTTATGCCGTTCAGAAGCTTACAAGATGGTGTCAATTTGTAAAAAAGCAATGCAATGAGATTTTTTGGAAATAAGATTAAATGTGCAAACATAGCTATCACGCATGTTTATTTCATTGCATTATACCACCTTTACCAACTTTAGCATGAAATATCACTTGATGTACAAGGTCCACACTGATGTCGGTGGTATAAAATAGTTATACCACGTTTGTCCACCTGTACGTAAGATAATCCACTCGCTAAGGCTCGTGGATTATCTCCACGTACAGGCGGACAACCCATGGTATACATTTGTAACTATTACTTAACAATTCATGGCTACGTTTGGTGATGCTTGATCATTCGAGAAGACCTTATGGTTGCATGTTTAACCAGCTTCCTCGGGATCTGGCAGATGTAAATACATAAAAAAAAAACCCATCTGTGATCCATATATTATTTCATAAATATATATGAGCATAACTGTCTGAAGCCATTGCCAAATGAACGTTTTCCATACCCTTGTTCCCCATCTTAGCCATATTCGTCCTTGTTACTTTAAAACATAATTTATAATTCAGCATGCCTTTTCTGCTTTTCTTTAAAAACAGAGAATTAATTTTTTGGGGGGCCTAATTGTTCTTTTATCATTGAAATGTTGCCCCTTTTTTCCAATCATCATTAATCATCCAGACCCTCGTCTAAGTCATAATAATACGAGTAGTAGACATTTTTCAGTTACCAGCGGACCTTAGGATTTGTCCGTCGAGCATACCTTAGATTTACTTTACTTATGAGGGGCGATGTCAGCAGTATATCTCACAAACTTTCAACCACTTCATTAGTTGTCACTTGCGACTCGGTTAATTCCTTGTTAGGAAATCATATGAAGAGTCTTAATAAAGTTATCTTCTGCAAACTAATATTTTTTCGTTAAAGTGCTGATGTAATGCAGTCGTGAAAAATGGTGCATGCTTTTTATGTCTGCCGATTATATTGAAATGTACTCCAGACTATTTTTATGATGGAAGTAAACATAATGAATCCAGATCAGACTGCATCTCATGCCACATACACAAATTTCTGTTCAGGGTAGCATATTTTCCCGTACGTTTTGAACGTACATTACTTGTCAAAACGACGTCTATTGTCCACGTTTAAAGGCTGTATGTGATACATAAGGCTATAAAATCAAACTGGTGAGTGAATGACGTGATGCAATTCCGTAGCCAGTCCGTGCACTGATTTATCAAATCATTGAATTGACTAAACTGTACAGTGTTAGAATGCGTTCTAAGACTCTGGTTCTGTTGTTGATGATTCAATGTGTTATACGCTTGGTCTTTGTTTTATTGTGTAGTATGCCATTCCTAGTCTTGCAGTCATCTGACTGGGAATGAGAGAGCTGGTTTATGTTCTGCGTCTCTTGCATGGTTGCTCTGCAAAAGCTGTGTTTCGCCATTGATGTTCCTTACTACCTTTAATCACTTTACGTGATGGGTATGACATTCAGAGCAGGCGCAAAAGCATGAACAAAAATTGCAAGTTAAACAGATACAAATCATTTCTTTACATGTTGAGTAATTTTTCACAACTTTTTTTTCGTCATCTGTTGACTTTTTTAAAAGGAACTCTTTCAAAACATCTTACAGGAACACTGTATAGATGTTCTGTTGGGCCTGTTCTGGGTCCAAACTGTTTGAATCGATCAGCAGCAGATGACTTAATTTGCCAATATTTGTTGTCCTGAAAAAGATGTCTCTTATTATATCACATGCATTCAAGTGCACTACAGTCTAGTCTAGATCTTATGGAAGCAAAAGATTTGACCCATGACCAGTATGATCTAGACTATCTATATAGGTTACCAAAGTACACAGGCAGATGAGAGAGAGCAGATGACAAAAGTCGTGATGGGCGGCATTTTCAGTGCATTGTAAGTGGGTAGCATTTAAATTGCGCTCAAAACATATATCAACGCATAGGACGCACTATGGAGCCCATGTTGTGTAGTGGATAAGCCACTTGCCTTGTATACCAGGTTCGATCCCCGGATTCACCAGTTTTATTGGATGAGACTTAAAGCTGTGGCACCATCTCCATATGACCTTGACCGTTGGTGAGACGTTAAACACTAAAACACAAGACACTTTAATGGGTTATCCAATTAATTCGCTTTCATATTGAAAAACGTTGACTTTTAACTCTGAAAGGTAGTTTTAAGTCTGTAAAATTGCTATATAATCGGTTCTTTAACGAGATATTCAGTCTTACCTCAGTGTCTTATTTTGCATATTTTAAATAAAGGCTTTTATAACTCCTATAATGTTAACGCGATGATACGCGTTGATTCGCATTGAAAAACAGCTACATCGATTGTTACAATTGTAGACTGGAAATGCGTTACAGGCAGTTCACTGAGCTTGAATTGGCCATTTAGAATTCCAGTTGAAAAATGTATGTGCGTATTATTCGTGTTTTCAACGCGATGGGACTAGTACAAATACGTAGTGGGGTGTATTTGTAGACCCATTAACCATTTCCTTCACGAATATTCATGCTAAGCTCCAGCCCCTATGAATAATTATATATACTCAACTACATAAGAAACCTATCAGTCACTTCTCAGGGCAATTATGGATAACAGAATAACAAAAATGAAAGTATATTTATGGCATATTCTTTAACAATCAGTTCTGCATCAATTCATTGAATAATGTAATAGTTTTACTTAAATCCATCCATTCATGCTGTTCGCCAGTGCTTAGACAAGGGGTCATTTTCAAAAATGGCGAGTTTTCACTAAACTAACGGGGTTTGTTTGGAATATACACACACATGATGTCTTTGTCAGAGAGGGACATACTGTTCCGTTATTGGACAAAGTGAACTGATTTAGACAGAACTCAAGTGAAAACCAATTGTCTGAAAACTTGTCATTTTTAGAAATGACCCCTTGTCTATACACTGGCGTACAGCACGAAGGGGTTTAAGTAAAACCTGTTACCTTATTCAATTATTTGATGCATAATTGATTGCTAAACAATATGGTATAAAATATGTTTTCATCCATAATTGCCCCAAAAATGACTGATGGGTTTCTTTTGTAGTTGAGTATATATGGGTCATTTTAAAAACATGGAGGAATCTGTGTCCTTGATGATTTTCTCACATGCCTGACTTCCACCCTGTTGTCTTTCTGTCTGTAACACTTTATGACGCCATGTGCCACAAGAACAAAATACTTTGTCAGGTTCCCGCCAATGTTGTTTGAAAAGTATAGCTGACACAATTACATGTATATAAACTTTCATATTTGTACATTACTTGCCACGTCGCTTATGTAGTTACAGATATATCATATTTCCTTTTAAGCAAACAGAGTAGACCCTCATCAGACAGCTCTTACAAGAGAAGCCTGATCTGGGTCAACTCTGTTTGCAAAAGCGTTAAAAGGTGTCTCTGTGAGTTTAATGATGACACCAATTGTATAGTGTAACACCAGTCAAGGCGACGAAACGAAAACTGTCAGTATAGACGTCTCTTCATTACAGCGCCGTGTGTGACTGCATTGGCGGAAGCTTTTTGCATACTCATGTGCGTATAACTTGCGATGCAAGTATAGGGTTTCTAGCTTTCAATTTGATTTTTGGAAGAAAAATGCAGTTTATTGTGTTAATGTTGCGTGTCTTCAGAGCTCATTTTAGCGCTGTGAAATGCTATTAAACCATTTTCTGCGAAAGGGCCAAAATCCTGGCTATAGTCCGACCAGTTAAGAGAGACTGGGCGGTTCTTAGCAAAGACACACCCTTGGCCATTTCCATATAAAAATCGGTATGACAGAGTGTATTTATTCACCTGTGAAACGCTTTACAGCTGTATACCTGTATATACATGTTGTAGTTTTGACTCCATTGTGAGAAAAAGGCATCTCGAATTAATTTGGATAACAAGGAGGCTGGCTAGTCTAGATATATGTGCTCTGACAATGTTTCAAAATTTTAACTATTCAAATTATAATACTGAATAAGAAAATAAAATAATGGTCCGCAATGAAAAATTAATACTATAAATTGGTCAGCACACGAGATGATGGTTCTTATTACATTGGCGTGTGGCGAAGGCTCCAACGAGCCTGCATTTACGCATGACCTCTCCAGGGTTTTCTCTTCTCGCATAAATAAAGTATGCAAGTTGAAGAAGACCCAGGACAACTTTTAGACACCTAGTCTCTCTGGGCACGCCAGAATGAGCGATTATAAGAGGCTTTTTTGGATATGCGATAAGACCAAAGCTCATGTTTGTATGCCCTTTTCTGGTGATCCAGATACTTAACCCTTGTCCCGCTGAATTCTAATTGGTGATTTATTTTTATTGTATCAGGCTTAAAAATCAAACCAGTTTTGCCATACAGACAGAATTTGAAGAAAATGCAAACCTATCCTCCCCCAAAACTTTCACAACATATCCATCCCGGAAAATGAAATGCAGCAGATCCTAAGCAGCATACTAAAGATAAACGTTTACCAGGCATGCTAACGTATAAAGTTGGCCACCCTTGTCGTTTGCGCTTCAGTTGGTTGCACGAGTAAAGCGTACATAGGCCATTACACCCATTTACTGTAGACTAGTCTTGTTTGACAGTGTATGACAGCGCTCTGTCTGACACGCCCAGTATCTATTAACTGGACGCACTATACATATAGGGTTACTATCTGCCGACCCCTTCCAGAGTGCGAACTCTATACAATGCTCCAGGAACGCGCCCGATACCTACTCGCAAGTTACAACCAGTGAATTCATATGGAACAAGACATATCTTTAATAAAGATAATCGGCTGCATTTTAATTGTGAAATGTATTTTTCGGTACATGTTTTTTACCCTTGTAAACTGGTGAAATACCATCATGCGGCATTTCATCAGGGTATGCACGGTTTGTTAAAATAAAAATAGATCTCAGGACAAAAAATACAATATTTAGTAGCAGACGAAAAAGATAGATTCCAGTTACTGCTGACATCGCCCCTCTTAAACAAAGTCCACAGTAGGTCTCCGTTGACTTACAAATCGTAATGTAAGGTGTAACTGAAAAATGTCTAGTAGTAGCGTTATTATAATACCAGCAGAACTGTACATATACAGTTGTAGAAATATTGTACCGGCTCTATAAAGTTAGCAGCTCTCAGACTCTATGGTGGCTCTGGCGTAAAGCTTTAATCAGTGGGTTGGTGCCTGATGCTTATCAGTAGCTGGACCCACCGTGGCTCAACTTGAGGTTTTCTTTAGCTCTGACTATCTGTGAGTCATGAGCCCTTTTCTTTGTTTCATCATGGTGTAGTAATTTGATTAGAGTGTTTCTCCATGATGATAAATTGCATAGTTAGATGGCCTCCATGCGAGCTGAACATTTCTTGTACTTCAACAACAGCAGAATCTAGGGCAAAGATTTGGTACCAGTAAAATGCATTTAAGCCCCCCCCGGTGGCTTAGGCTACTGTCCGTTCTAAGGCGGTGGTTCTGTTGTTGTTGACTTTTTGTTTATTATTACTCCCATTGTGGGAGTCTGTAATTGTTCTATGTTTTGTTGTACGTTACTTTATGTCCATTCTAGTATTGCAATCATCTTGATGGGGAAGAGAGAGCTGATTGCTTCACTTAATTTGTCTTCCTGGTGTCTCGTGATGGTTGAGCGTCTCCTCCTCACGGTGCCGTGGGGTTGTCTGCGGTTTGTGATTGTGGTATTTTCCGATCATACTCACTTACTATTATTTAGATTACATTACTTGACGAATTTTCGCCTCTGCTTAGCCCTACCAGAATCACCACTGCCTCGTCACTACAATGTACCTCCACAAAATACTGAAAGCTGAGTAGGATTCGAACAACAAAGACGCAGGCCAGCCTGTGCATCAGTGCAGTCTGATCAGCTGGAAAATAGGGTAGCAAATATTGCCATCATGCAAAATTTCAATTTTCTTCAATGTAGCTACATTGCACATATAATTATGTAGCTGCATAATTATGCTCGCTTAAAGAGTAATTTAACGCACATGCTATGAGGCTAAGATGGAAAACATTTGCTCTTGTGCTTAATCTACGGCCCAACTTTTTCGACGAAATTTAGCGAACACAGAGGCTTGTTTAAGCCTTCGCTGCTTGAGCGTTTTATAAGTATAGAATCCGCATGAGCTGGTTGGTTTTATTTTGTTTATTTTCCTAGCCGTGAATTGTGGCGAGCCTTCAGCGATTGGAAATGGTAATGTAATTGGCAACAACTATGAGTATGGCCATCAAGTGACTTACACATGCGATTCAGGCTACAACATGACGGATCCATCTGCGAGCTCACGGACCTGTTCTGACTCGGGATACTGGACTGGTGTGACTCCTACTTGTCTTTGTAAGTTTTTAATGCCCATCTTGTACTTAAAGCAGATTAAGGATATTGGATAAAATACACAACGCCACCAGAGAAATAGTGGATCTTACATGAGTGCTCATGTTTTATTGAATTTATTAAACGAGTTGGGGAAAAGAGATAAAATGCGAGGCTTGCCGAGCATTTTATCTCCTTTTCGCAACGAGTTTAATAAATTCAATAATACAAGAGCACGAATGTTAGATTCTATTTATCATATGACATTAAGATCACTTTGAAATCTCGTTTCTGACGTAAAAACATTATTACTTTCATATTGTCATTATGTACACAACGTTGTTATGGACGTCATAACGCTTCCCGTAAATCTGTAAACCACTAGTGGTTTATCGATTTTATTACATGGCGTTATTTCACTCCCAGACGCGACGTCATGTGATAAGTTGTGTTTATGCATTGTGTATAATTCCATCTATGGTATCCGCATGGGTATGACAAGCATGAAGTAAGCAGCTGTATCTTACTTAACGAAAACGGATGCCCTAGCTTAACCGTTTATGTTGTTGTCGATCCATTGTTATTGTTGCTCTCATCGTTTTGTGGGATAGGGCTTTACCTGACCCACTGGGTTGGATTTTTTGCTCAGAAAACTTTTTCAGTTTTATTTTCTGTTGAGTCCTTACCTTTGCTTTATCTCCTTTTTATATCTTGATTTATATGTTCTAGGAGATGATGCATTGATAAGTAAGGGGTCTTTCATGCAAACCAAACATCTATGTGTCTTGATCCACATCTGAACTAAGAATGAGGTTGGTGAACCGTAAAGCCCTACAGTAGAATGTTTTACTGACCGTTCCAAGGCGTTGCTTTTTTAAGGATCATTTAAATGTTATTTCCGTCTTGTTTTGTTATGCTTTCATACACGTCTGTCTGTTGATGCCTTGTGGTCACCTGCTGGGAAAGGGCTGACCTCTTGGCTCTCGTTTGTGATGTCTAATTGTGACGTTGTCACTTTCCCATTAGTATCCTGGGTAAGGTGTGATTGTATCGATTCCTGATATTTGCCCTCTTTCTTACTTTGTGTAGGTCCTTGTTTTGTTGTGCTACATGTACGTGTCTTTCTAGGTTTGGAATCATCACATTGGGGAAGAAAGAGAGAGCTGGGTTTTTTTTTTACTTCTAGTCGTCTGTTGCTGCCATGTGACTGTTGGTTGTGTTTGTCTCTTCCCCTCGGTGTAATGGGTCGGCTGCGGCGTTAAGGTGTTACAAGTTCTGATCATACCCACTAACTCCAGTGGGCACATAGACAAAGATATTGTTTAAAAAGCACAAGGTTTCGATGCTTATCGCAGATGCACTTGCAAACTTCTATGCTGATGTATCCAACTCGGTTTGAGATCTAAAGTTTTAATTCATTGCTAGGCGCTATCCTTTAATACTTGCTAAACTTCGAAATCTCGTGCACTGGGGGACGATTACCGACTTTACACGAAACGAATCTGTTGAGTGATTTAATTTTAACTTTCTTTGATTAGACGCTCGATCCTGTGACAGCAACCCTTGTGAAAATGGAGGCACATGTACCAACGGCCTGGGCTTTTACACTTGTCTATGTGAAGAAGGATGGACAGGAAAAAATTGCGAGATAGGTAAATATATGCACTTTTGGGCGCATATCTAATTTTTCTAAGCGAGCATGACACGTGGTCAAGATTCTTTGACGACCGATACCCAGGCATCCATAGCTACGGTAAATGCACAAGATAATTTTATCTTCGGTCGACTTCCGTTATTTACCGTAAGTTTTACAGGAATTTAGCAAGTACTAATGCAGATAGTCAACTTTTTGTACCGTCCTACCGACTAGTCAAGTGGTTTTGTTACAGAGTTTACAACCAAATGGTCGTGAGTTCGAGTCCACACGTGTTTTTTTTTTTAACTTTACTCGATTCGTTTGAGTTCATTTATTATAGATGCACCACGACTTCTGAGTAATGTCCTTTTGATCATTATATTTCAAAAAGTTTATGCGTAACTAATAAAACGAGCCAGTTTGGCTTGAAAATCTACGTGTTTCAAAATATGGTATGCGTAATAAAACGCCTGAAACACCTTTTCCTAGATCCGTATTTTCAATATTGTAAATATAGTCACGCTTCGAAGTTTTTTTGTTTATCTTTACATGCATTTGCTATTGTTTTTTGTATGACCCTCATCGAGAAGGTTTACCTTACGCTCGATATGTGAAATTGATACTCTGTACTTTTGACATCCTTTTAAAAGTAATCGCAGATACCTAAAACAATTTACTTTGCCTTAGTTCCAAGACTTGTTGTATACTTTTCTTCAGACATTTTCCCACTGAACAAAGTGTATAGTGAATAATTTTCATCCGTATAGTTTGGCTGTAATATGGAACAATATTTCTACGTGAATCTCTGAAGATATTTAATACAGACTGGCTCATTATACGCGTTACGCATCAAACATTTGAAATAGAATGATCCAAGTGTCATTGCTCAAAGGATTGAGGTACATCTATAATTAATGAACTTAAACGATTCGAATAAATGTACATAAAAGAACACACGTGGACTCAAACGCATGACCTTTTGGTTGTAAACTGTGTACCATAACCACTTGACTAGTCGGTAGGACGGTACAAAACGTTACATTATCTGCATTAGTACTTGCTAAATTCCTGAATACCGAAAGTCGACCGAAGGTAAAAAAATATCTTGTGCACTAACCGTGAAATTATGTACCTGTGTCAGTTTAATAAAATCATTGAATACCTGACTACCATCAGGTCCCTATATAATAAAAGTATGCCTATTTCTCTTTACAGCGCACACACTACCTAAATTAGAAATAATACTGAAAGTTCTAAATTAGTTTAGCATTGTAAGTGTGGGTAAGTGTGATGAGTCAAATTGCTATAATTTCAAAAGAAACTTTAATTGTCTTCTATGAATTTTGTCTTAGCGAACAGTGCATACCCTTATAAAATGCACTGTTTGCTAAAGTACTAAGTTAGGCTAAATCTCCAAATAAGACCATTATAATTACTGTAATATCTCTCTAACTCTCTCTTTACCCCCTCTCTCTGTCTGTCGCTCTCTCTCTCTCAATTTAAACAAACTTAGATTGTAATAAATAGAATAAATACATGAACTTTATATCAGAATGAATATTGATAGAGTGGATGTTGCCTTGGCTATCAAAGAAGATAAAAAAAAACAACATCTATATCATCTATATTTTACTTGTATCAACTATTTAAACTATTTCTAAAACGCCAGCTACTATAGGGATATGGGCTAACCAAGTTAAATGTCACAACGATTGAACTATCAAGTAACCTGTTCTCTCAAAACAAAGCTGATGTGATAACCTGGGCGTTGTTTATAGAACCTATGCGCGTTGAACAACCTTGATGAGATCCAGGTTTAAAGAGCTAACGAAATCTAATGCCTTAAAGAATTTTGTCAAGCTTAATAATTCGAATTGAATGTTGTTAATCATTTAGTCTACCCAGCGTTTTTTCCATAATGGTGCTCAAATTTGAGCAGAATTGTATAAAGACCTACAAGTTCCTTAAATCTTAGTTATTGTATTATAATTGATTTGGTCAATGTAAGCAGAAAACGTTGTGTACATGTTTTAATCAGGATATATATATAGTGATCAAACGTTTCACTTTTTCAATTCTGAACTATTTTAGAAGCCTCCGCGTTATTCCTAATTTAGGTGCTAGGTGCGTTGTAAAGGGAATTGGAAATTTTTCTATTGTATAAGGACCTGACAGTAATTGGGTAAGTGTCAATCGACTTCATTATAATGGTTAACAATTCTCTGCTGCGATCGCGTATAAAAGAGGGAAGTCAAGAATTTATAGGCTATTTAGCACAAATCACCTTCACGTCAATTGTTATAAATTTTTACTTTTTCCATCCACATCATGTTTAGTTTAATACCGTCTGACGCTAATGACCCACAAGGGTTGATGCGTCGTTAAACACCAAACAAACAAACAAACAAACAAATATTCACGTCAAAATGTAAATTTGGGTCTATTTTTTCGTTTTGAAATCTAGGGACTGAAACTAATTGCCGTTGAAAAGGCAAATGTGTATGGCGTACTTTAAGGCTCTTATGATTATAATAATTATTATAATGTTTTTCAGATATACAACCTCCAGTGCTATCCGGTTGCTCAACCAACCGAAGTGTATTTGTAAGCAGCCTTCTCACTAATCAGAACTGGACTGTTCCAAACTTCACGGATCCCATGGGAACTTCCATGACAATTACATCCAACTACGACAGTAATTCCTACAACTTTCCTTGGGGAGACTTTACTATTCACTATTCAGCCACAAAACAAGTTAATGGTCTCACTACAGAGTGCGCCTTTACTATAAGTGTCAGACGTAAGTACGCCATATGCATTTAGTTTGTTGTTGTGTTTTTGTATAACGTCCCACCAACAGCTAAGATCATATTGAACCGGGGCCATGGCTCTAAGTAAGTAAGTGTGCAAAGATCAGGAATCGATACAATCAAGTACCACACCTGACCAAGGATACCAATGGGAAAGTGACAAACTCACAGTTAGACATCACAAATGAGAGCTAAGAGGTCGGCCCTTTTTAGCAGGTGACCACAAGGCACATATAAACAGACGCGCACAAAGGCATAGCAAACACAAGACAGAAAAAACATAAAAGATCCACAAAAGAAGTACCGCCTTGGAACGGTCAGTAAACTATTTTACTGGAGGGCTTAAACCGTTAAAACCGGTTTAAGTCCTCCAGTAAAATATTTTACTGACCGTTCTAAGAAAATGAAATCAAAGTAATAATAATGTCATATGATAAATAGAATCTAATATTTGTGCTCTTGTGTTATTGAATGTATTAAACTCGTTGCAAAAAAGTTATAAAATGCTCGGAAAGCCTCGCATTTTATCACTTTTCCCCAAATCGTTTAATAAATTCAATAAAACATGAGTACTCATGTAAGATCCTTTATTTTCAGCATATCCATGCCCTTCCATCTCGACACCAACACATGGAGCTGTTGCGTGTAATGGCTGGCGGAAAGATTTTGCCCGTGTTTGTACCTTCCATTGTCTTGATGGTTACACCTATCCTCCTGGCTATTCCTCAAATGACTGGTACACGTGTGGTTCTTCAGGAAACTGGCTTCCACCTTCCATGCTCGCTGAATGTATTCCGGATGGTAAATATTAACAGTTTCCAAGTATTTAGTTTTATGTCACTTCTGTCCATTCAATGGTCTTAGTACCTTGATGTGGTTGTTTCATTGCAGTTAGGACTCCTGCCACATTATCAGTGATATCGTTCTTATGATTATTTACGCATTCAATTGTCAACAAAGATATTGATATATATAAATGCTTGAACAACAAAGAAAGAATATATAAACACATGGAAGAAATGAGGTTTTGTCAAATTATTAAAAAAAAACAAAAAAAGCAAAACAAATACTAATTCAGCTTTTCTTATGAAATTTCTTACCAAATTTCGTGACCCATTCACAATTTTTATTTTGGTTTACAACCAAGTTAGGTTGGGGGGGGGGGGGTAAAAGTTGTCAAAATTACCAAAAGTACAACAAGTATACTGTTTGTTGTTGCTGTTGTTATTTTTCTATTTGCTTTATATTGAATGGACAAGACAAAAGTGAATTACTATAACATATAATATATTTTATATCATCTCATGTATGGGTTTCTAAGGTTTTGCAACATCCCACCGTTGGTTTTACCGTTTAGTATTCCAACACATCCTCACACATCCTCAGTTTGTTTATAACAGTGAAATTACAGTCTGACACCCTTTGCACACATATATATTCCAGTAAAAACCAACAAACATCTTAGAAACCTCACATTGCTGTTAAATCTGAAACCGATTTTGTATATATTTTTCAGTTTTGATGCCACCTTCTCTGAGTGCTAGTGAAATGCCCACCATACAAGACTGTAACAATATGTCCTCAACGAAGACTGTACAATCTCACTACATTGAGTCACTGAAAGCATCCCAGTTTAATCAGCTGTGTCAAGACTTTCTGCCGCACTGTTTCTCAGATAATGTTGATATCTTTTGCATGCATTGAAATACTTATATTTCGCTGATCTATATTTTCGTGATTTTGTCATTACACATGTCGGTGTCAAGACTTTTTGGCTACGATAACATATAGTTGGACTATCCTTATTTTCGTGCACCTGGGCGGACTTGATTTAGATGTTCCCTTTAATCCTTCCATTCCGAAATGAAATCAAGTGCGCTGGAACACCTGTGCTGGCGTACGCCGGAGTACTCCATCTTCCAAGGAGGTGTAGACAGAACAGTCACGTGACCTACAACTACAGGTTCCAAAACAAGATGGTGGATCAGTGCTTTCACTGCACTGAGAAATTTTTCGGTCTTTCCCGATAGGTTCTGATAATTATTCATATTGAAAAATATGGTTATTAGTAAAAGGGATTGAAAGCACATGCATTTATCATTCTTTTTCTCTTCTTTCTAGCAATCGGATTGTGTTATTTTTTCACAATTCAAACAGAAATCGCTTGATTTACTCCAGAGTACTCTAGAGTGCCCAGTTTTGCTTGTTTTAGATGGCTGTTCTGGCGTACTCCGCGTACTCTAAAATTGCTAAATCAAGCCCGATCCTGTTGATGTAAAGACGTTTTACCCCACCGTGTCTTAGATAATGTTGACATATGTGTATGCTTGGATAACATTTTTCGCAGATCCTCATTTTTGTGATCTTCTTATCACCTCTATTGGAATCAATACTTTCTTACTGTCGTGCCAGCCAAGAGTAACAGTGACGTCATGTTTTGTTGACAAAGCTGTCAGGGACTTATAATCGATAGATCACCTGTGTATTAATCCTATCCGCAGGATAGGATTAATACACAAGTGATCTATTGATTCGCGTTAGCTCAAATGGAGTGTAAAGTTAATGTTTTACTTAACAATTGCCAACAAAATATTACGTCACTGTCACTCTTGGTTAGCACAACAATAGATACCAATAGTGGTGATAAAAAGATCACAAAAAGGCTTAGATTATACTGACGTCATGTTTATGCTTGGATAACTTATATTTCGATTCTCACATAACAACTGATTGTGTCAAGACATTTTGACCCACTGTTTCTGAGATACTATTGTTGTAATATGTATACTTGGATAACTAATATTTCAACTAATCCTAATTCTGTGATCTTCTCATCCCAGCTGTTGCTGTAAATAAGTAAGCGAGTATGACCAGGAAATGCTACAATCACATACTAAATACTAGCTTTTTGCCCCACTGTTTCTTAGACAATGATGATTCATGTGTACGAGTGCTTATGTTTATGAATAAATTCATGAATAAATTATGCTTGTATGATCCTGTTCCTTCTGTATTTTGCAAGTGATGCTAACTTAAACGTTGGAGACGTTCTCGGTCGCTGGCAATATATCTCCTGACAAACTTTACATCCATAGTATTCCCTACATATCAGTGTAAATAGCCATTGTCAGTATTGAAAATGTAAACGGGTGTCTAAATGGGACGTTTATTAATTAAATAGCGATGTCATCAGTTTCTATTTATTAGTAATAGTCTATAAACAGTACTACTGGTTTTGATATCATACATGCAACAGGGTAACAAATAAATAACCAAAATGACAACTGCCATTGCCGAATGATGATGGATGCTGTATACAAGATTATGATGTAATCGGTAACGTCGTATTACATTGCAGTCAAATTAACAAATCGCATTAATCCGTTTAATGGAAAAAATTGCAAAATTATGGTGATGCGTTTTCAAAGTCCTCTAGTATAGATATATTCTTTTAAATGGCTTACAATGAGTGTTGATATTGTCAGTCATGTGGCTTTTCATCGATGTATCATAGATTATATGTTGCTTACACAATTATTTTATACCAAAGTCGATCCATCTTCCGTCCGTGCATCTGCGCGTACTTCACGTTTCTTGTAAATGCATCTAACCCTCCACCGTTCGCGGAAGTAGCTTCAAATTTCTCAGGTGGGAGAGTTTTTCTGGTGAAATTAACGCCAATGGTTAAGGTCTAAGGTAATATAATGTATTTTCTGATAAATACATCTTCACTGTTGGATGTAACAACTACAAATTTTGCAGGTGCATATGTCATATAATGAAGAGGGGACTGGGCAGCCTTTTGTGAGGCCGTGACCCCAAGGTCAAATAATGTAGTTTTTGGAACTGTAATTGGCTGTCGCTGCGTCAAACTTTGCAAGCGCATATATAGGATTTCGTGGATAGGTCAAGGTCAAATTTAAAGGTGTGTTTTTGCGATGGTTTATCATCGACTGCAGTCTTGTTTGAATTGTTTCTATGATTATTTCATGAACAACTACTTTGATACAAACCGAACATTGCTTTAAATTGGCCGCGACGCGAGAAAACCTGTCTTCGGTGATTTGCGAACAACAAAGGCTCAGACCAGCCTGCGCATCTGCGCAGCCTGATCAGCGCCTTTGTTATTCACGTTTTGGAACGTATCATACCTCGACTTGCTATGAGAGTAATTTCAATTTTCTAGGTTGTCTCTGTAGCTGAAGAGAATAGTTTGAGTCTCGTTTTGTCGGAAATCAGGTTTTCGCGCGACGAGACTCAAATAGCCTGGCCAGGATTCTGGCGTCTAATGCCTCTTCATTTGTGCTGTTTATTTTGGTGACGTATTTGTTGTTGTGTTGGTGTCCTTTTTCCATTTAATGCTCCGCGCGGGATGTGCATTCGATTGCATATGTTACTTATAGTTCTCTTTTCTTAGAATGCTGATAAAGTTTGTTATCTTGCACGTTCGCCAAAAAATGATCCCTAAAGAAAAAGATTCATCAAATTGCACATGCTTTTTGTTAAAAATGAGATACAGGTTAGCATTTTGCTACGAATATGAAAAGCAGCCATTTTTAAAGAAAGTTACAGGGGTTTAAAACGAATATGAGTCGAAAACACGGCTGTTAGCTTATGACGTCATGTAACCTTAATCACAAATCAAAAAGAAGCCATTATCATGCAGTATAATGTAATATATTATACATAATTTATTATCTTTTATTTGGTTTGCAATATTCTGTTTTACTGGCTGAAATGCAAAACCCATTACCAATATGTGACATTGCTATAACATGGCGGTGCCATAGGCACTCATTGTGTGAAGCTACTGTCCTGCCAGCCAAAAGTGATAGTTACATCATGTTTTGTTTACAAAGTTATCAGGGACTTATATTCGATAGATCACTTGTGTATTAATCCTATCCGCAGGATAGGATTAATACACAAGTGAACTATCAATTCGCGTTAGCTCAAGTGGAGTATACAATTTAAAATTTTACTTAAACATTATAAACAAAATATTACGTCACTGTCACTCTTGGTTGGCACGACAGTATATCTGAGGCCCTCCCAGGGGTTATGGGGAACAGGGAAAACAGGGCATTTATTTCAGGGGAACAGGGAAATAAGGCCAAATTTTGAGGGGAACTAGGGAACACAGACAGTATTGGGGAACAGGGAACATAAGAAAACAAATTTTCGATTTTTTGGGAACAGGAGAACAAGCCAATTTATTTCAGGGGAACAGGGGAACATGTACCCCATATCTACTAAACCACTCCATGGTCATCAATTTTCATTCTAACTTGTTTTCATGAATACATCTGAAGTGTAAGAAAACATTTGATACATGTACACTTCCCTTAAATATGCTTGTATGACGGGTTTTGCTTATTCTATAATAAATACCTTTGTCTGATATTTCTCGAAGTTAAAAGGAATTTGGTATTCTTTAACTCTTCGCTTACTGTAAAGGTGGCTCCTCTTGAATGTGTAATTAGGACTGGTTAACCTTAGACATAGGTAAAAGCTGAAAATGAGAAGTGGTTTTATTCCAAAGTAACTGTATCATCTTGCGCCATTATCTCAGTACAGACGCAAAACACATTATTTAGTCCTTAAAACGATAGCAATGTAACTGCATTTGAAAATGTCTATTTAACATAAGCATGGAGGCAAACATTGTAGCCCCAGATCAGTCTGGTCTGGATCCACACTGTTTGTATATGAGGCTTCAAATATTTTAGTGGATGACAAAAAAACATACGTTTTCTGATTATGCGCTTTAAGGGTTTATAATTGTGAGTTCAGTGTGTATACGGTTAGGATTTTTCATGAAATGCACACACGTTTGCGCGGCCCAAATTGCTTTTTTACCAAATTATAATAAAACCTGATTTCCCTACCTTAGCAGATGAAATAGCCACGCCCAGATATGAATATTAAAGTTGCCGCCTCTACAGTAAGCGAAAAGTCTAGTAATAGTACTATAATATACGCAAGGTGAATAATGCCCAACAGGTGTCACGTAACAATTTTCCTTATTATCTCCTGCCTATGGTATGTAAATCACAACAAAAGACATGTGCGGATTCAGAAAGTTTTGCCAGAGAGGGTCAAACTTGGCAACTTTTTTCATGAGAGGATCCAAAAAACAATATACGCGGGCCACCATTGGCCGACCAGCAAAACGTCATTTAAACGTCATTTCTCCGACATGTCGATGGTGACCCGACATTCAATGCTGGCTTGGTATATTTGTCATTTTAGGGGATCCGGACCAGTATTGCTATAAACCCTATATTTTTGTGACTCTTTTCAGGAGGGGGTGTCCGGACCCCCTGTACCCCTCTTGATCTGCTCATGAAAGATCCAAATAAGTGTTAAGATATCGGAGTCAAAAGATCATCTCTCTCATCAACTAAAAAAAACAGATCTGGAACCGTACATGCTTCATTTTTATGTAATTTAGCGCACTGATTGCTGAAAGGAACGCGCCCCAAATCAAAACGTCCCAAAAGTGGTCAAAAAAGTCTCCTTTAAAACGCCCCCAATTAATAACTTGTAAAGTCGGCAGAAACTTGATCATTTTCTTCAAGACACATGTACGTTTTGCAAAAGGGCAGCGGAGGGACGTTATCTCTAGCACGTTTCAGCATGTAATGAATAGTTACAAAGCCCAGCCTGGTACATGTAGCTTCACATTTCCTGTGTTTTATTTACTTCCTTCGGATCACCTATTCAAAACTTTGCATATTAATAGACTTTTCGGGCAACTTTAATATTCATAACTGGGCGTGATTCCGCTATTTCATCTGCTCAACAAGGGATATCAGGTTATATTTATTATTTGATGAAGAATTAATAAGTTGTTTTGGCCGTGCATTTCATGAAAATCCTAACCGTATACACACTGAACTCATATTTACTGATCAGTATTATCCCTCAAAGCGCATAGTCACAAAATGCATGTTTTTGTCGTCCACTAAAATCTGTGAAGCCTCAAAGACAAACAATGCGGACCCAGATCAGACTGTTCCTGTAGGAGCAGTCTGATCTGGGTCCACAATGTTTGCCTCTTTGCTTATGTTAAATAGACATTTTCAGATGCAGTTATTTTGCTGGCGTTTTTAGGACTAAATAATGTGTTTTGCGTCTTTACTGCGATAATGGCGCAAGTTGATACAAAAATGCATTATTAAACTATCAAAAGTGTTGTCTATAGTGACTATAATGCGCTATGTGATAATACTATAAGTTTTTATTAAAAACCTAACTTTGATTATAATTAAATGCAGTTGCATAGCGTGTGACGCTAACTCGTCTTTATTTTAGCACAACTTTAAATATTATTATTAGATTACAATGGTTATAAAGATCATGGTTTGATATAGGAGTAAAGGTCAAAGTCAGTTAGAAGTTAGAAACTGGTCTACGGTTTGCCACACGAGACCCTTTTGTATTTCTTGACACAGGTGCTTCCAGTTTTGTGCAATGATTGTATGGGGTAAAGTCGGGTATATTAAGGCAGACAGCTAAATTCGGACAGCGACCTTGTTTGTTTCATATTTCAAATATTGGAATAAAAATACATTAGCTAAGCAAACAGTGAAAATCCTGATGAGACGACTCATAAGGAGCCGTCTCATCTGGATTTACACTGTTTGCAAATGTGTGTCCGAATTTACCTGTTGTCCGAATTAACCCGACTTTACCCTATCTTTCATTTTGTACGAATGCCAATATGAACTTTTAAGTCAAAAGTAAATGTCTCATGAAGTGAACATAAAGAATAATCTACCGATAAAGTGAATATCACTTTTGAGGGTAGATACGTATTTCCTTATGTCTACCGAAATTATAGTTAATGACATTTAAGTTATAATATAATAATGAGCCGCGGCATGAGATTTCCAAAATTTGACATTTTGACAAGTGTAGACTCGGACGAGCCTCTGCAGCCTCCTTTTAAGCTTAGAAACGCCAAATGGTGTTCAGTCAGTAGTATAACAATCATAGAATACTCAAGTGACTAGCAAAGCCTCTAATCAGACTGCGCGTATGCGCAGGCTGATCTGAGGCTTTGCTGGTCGCACATACCACAATGTTGGAAATCTCATTCACTGGCTCAATTATGTCTTTCCAACTGTTAATGCAGGCTCTCAACTTTCACTTTCTATATAAGTTCCTGTACAACTACAGGTCGCTGTCACACGTTTAATAACTGATTGCATAATATTTTAAAGTAACAGTTTGAAATATATAAATATCGACTTCGATATTTATCGACTTGGGCGGCTCTTCCTCGCGGTGCCACGGGGTTGTCTGCGGTTTGTGATTGTGGTATTTCCTGATCATACTCCCTATTTCAGAATGCCAATAAAAAGTCATTTATCATCTTTCCATTTAAACAAAGCAAAGAAGAATTTGAAGAAAAAAGCACAACAACAAAAACCGTTGTTAAAAGTCTTAAATGTACCTGTTAAGGGGTGAAACAGCAAATCGTGTTACTTTTACGCATCTCGTGGTATTTTTCATGCTAATGCTATAATTCAGCAGTCTAGAGGTTGATTTAAGAATTGTGTTAAAATATTAAAATCTAGAAACTGGTATTAATGAGGTTTGACCTTTTATACCACCCTGACCAACTTTAGCACGAATATTTCGTAATGTGCAAGGTCTACACTGATGTAGGTGGTATAAAATAGTTATACCATGTTTGTCCACCTGTACGTAAGACAATCCACTCGCTAAAGCTCGTGGATTATCTCCACGTACAGGCGAACAACCCATGATATAACTATTACTTATCAGACCGAATGTGTACCTTATATCAACGTGTCGGCCAGTTTGTACTAGTTTCAGGTAAACAAAATATTCATTTAGGCAAATTGAACCAATCATGGGACAATATTTACTCAAGTCATATTTCTAATTATGATATCTGTATTTCATGGAAATGTATGCTAGGTTTTGGCATTTGTCTTAGCGCGTCTTTGTTGCAATACAATTCAAAACGACGATGGTTATTAACAGGTCAGGGATCGATGTTGATAGGAAACACTAGAATTTGCGGACTCACGGTCTTCTTGGTATTGAGTTAACCTGGATTTGTCCCAACATAAATTACAAATTGTTGGCTGCGGTCAAAACAAACAAACACACGCAAACAAACAAACGAAGAAACATGCAAAAAACAGAAGGTTCAGATTGCAATATTCTTGTTTGGTTTTATAACAGTTCGTGCATTTTGTACTAAAGATTGTTCACTCGACAGCTGAAGCGGTCACAAGTTAAAGATTCAAAATATAAGATTGTTTCGGTCTCAAAGATTTCAGCTTGCAAGGATTGTCCTTATCTAAACAAACAGTGTAGAGCTTTTTATTTTGTGTGCGCTGAAACATTTCGTCCCAATCAACAGGTATATACTGAGGGACTTTAGAAACGCACCATTTTATATTCACTATCGTTTCAACATGGTTAATTTGAGGGTGTTTTCTTTATCATTCTTTATCCTCTTGCACAATGGTACATAATTGGCCATAATTTCGATTTGCTCATGCTGTTCATTCTGACGTAATACTGACGTAAGTGTTTTTCAACTATTGTCTCCCGACAAATGTAAATTTAATTCAATTTGAAAATAAACACTTTGAGGTGGTAACCAGATGTCTTAACAAATGGAAAAACACAAAATGTTTCAGAAATAATCGTTTTGTTACACTCCCACTCGCAGCGCTTCTTTGCTAACGTCAGTCTTAAATTTTCGAACAGCAATAGCAGGCGGACGACGTTCGCGCATGTCGCGATACTTTTGTCTTTTATACAACTGATTGAAGAGTATCTGTTGACAATAAAAATATTTTGATTATTCCTGATCCTAAGAAATAAACGACCAAGTACGTCAAAAAGTAATGACGTCGTGTAGACGAAATGAACGTTGCCAGAGACATAAAACTTCATGATTTGATTTTGTATTTCCCGTTGCTTTCGAGAACGAAAATCGGTTTGGAAACTTTTTTTCGTTAATTGTGGAATGTGACTTTTGAATTTGAGTTGTCTCAGAATTATCGCGACGTCACGGCAAGCATAAACCACAGCGTTTCGATTTTCTTATTGAATGCAAGCTGAATGACGGAACTTGTCAATTTCATTGTTCACATAATGAAAATATAAAATTTCCAGCATAAATAAGCGTTTAAGCAGATAGTGCGTTTCTAAAGCCCTTAAGTATAGTTAAAATTGCAAAATTTACGTACTAGAAAGAGCAGTTGCCAAAACAAAAATCTTGAATCCATTCGCTTTGGCTGTACAAATAGCTAAGTTTATCTTGTGACAAAAGTGCCAAAAAATAATCTGAGAATTGTATCAAAACAGCATTGACATCTTTAGACGATGATCTAAATACCTGTAATGTTGCAAAAAATGGCATTAAACTGTAGGAAGAGTTGCCAACAAAAACACCTTGAAACCATTCACTTTAGCCGTAAAAATAACTATTACAGGAGTTACCAACACAAGATACCTTCTACTTAAAGGGGGACGGAAGGACGAACTGACAGAAGGACAGAATGCCGATTAGTATGTTCCGTCGCTTTTCTTCGAAAAGGAGGGGGACACAATAAAATGGGTCTGAAATATGTGTATCAGTACCAGAACAGATATTACTTGACTTTTCGCTTACTGTAAAGGCGGCGCCTCATGAATGCGTAATTAGGACTGGCCAAGCTTAGACGAAGGTGAAAGCTGAAAATGGGGCGTGGATTTATTCAAAAGTGACTGTATCATCTTGCGCCATTACCTCAGTCATTATTTAGTCCTTAAAACACCAGCAACATAACTGCATCTGAAAATGTCTATTTAACAAAAGCATTGATGCAAACATTGTGGACCCAGATCAGACTGCTCCTACAGGAGCAGTCTGATCTGGGTCCACACTGTTTATCTATGGGGCTTCAAATAGTTTCGTGGACGACAAAAAACAAACATTTTGTGATTATGCGCTTTAAGGGTTAATAAATGTGATTTCAGTGTGTATACGGTTAGGATTTTCATGAAATGCACGCACGTTTGCGCGGCCCAAACAATTTCACCAAATTATAAATAGAACTTGATTTCCCTTATTTAGCGGATGAAATAGCCGAACCTCGCCCAGATATGAATAATAAAGTTGCCACCTTTACAGTAAGCGAAAAGTCAAGTAATACAAGAACACATACATAGGTCAAGCGAAAGTCAGTGTCTTACACAATTTCCAAGTTTTAGTTCTGGTCAAAAGTATGAAAAACTCCGGAACTCGGATTATCTATTCTACATACCTATCAAGGCAGTTAAACATGCTACCTGCGGTATTGCAATATTCAATAGAGTCTCTGTAGCTGGACAGGCTGGTGTAGGCTCTATCTTATCGCTCAACCTGACAGGTATTTTGGGAACTGACCCAAATTAAAAATATTAAGGTCGGACGAATTCTTTCCTATGTGGGTCAGGTGTAGTACTTGATTGTATCGATTCCTATCTTTGCCACCTTTCTTAGTAATACTCTAATTCCGTTCTTCGGGTTTTCCTAATACAGATCATTATGATTACGACCAATTGTTCACAAATTATCTGCTTGCCTATCTGCACCTAAAACTTTTTTGATGTATGGGCTGCGACGCGAGAAAATGTCCTCTGGGTTTCCAATCAGGTCATACCTAAACGAGCCTGCTCAGCTACAGAGGTGAAAGTTACCTTGTACTTAGTTTCGATAAATGAGCCGCGACATGTGATTTCCAACATTTCGACATTTTCACATGTGTGGACTCAGACAAGCCTGTGCAGCCTCCTTTTAAGGTTAGATACTTCAAATGATGCTCAGTCAACACATTGTAGCCTAACAGTCATTGAATATTCAAGCGACTAGCAAAGGCTCTGATCAGACTGCGCGTAAGCGCAGGCTGGTCTGAGCCTAAGCTAGCGCTGGTCGCACATACCATATTGTTGGAAATCTTATTTCGCGGCTTAATTTCTTATGGTACTTTCCAATAAGTGCTTGAAAAATGCGCTGATCAGACTGGTCTGCCTTTTTGTTGTGTGCAAACTCCGAAGACACTCTTTCTTAGGCCAAGGCCCAGTTATCTTACAATTAACCCTACGCAAAACACATACAAAAACGCACACACCTTAACCTTGCATTGGCGATCTTACCCCAAGCAGGAGTTAATTATATCAAACCTAATATCACCACAACCATTGTCCTGAAAGTGTCGTCGGCTTTTACGTACGCTTCATATATTCAAGGGCACTTCAGTTTAGATCGCAATTACCATAGAAGCAAAAAATATGATCCCTGGTTGGAGCCGTCTGATCTTGATCTAAAATATTTGCCATGCGCGGATCCTGAGGGGGGGGGGGACAGGGAGTCCGGACCCCTCCTGTAAACTCTAAAGTTATCTGGGTTTCTATAGGGAAAAAGCAAATGTATCCCCTCCCTCTGATAAAAAGTTAGACCCCAGAAAATGTTGGACCCCCTCTGGACCCATGGAAGAAACCATTGGAACCATCAGTAAAATGGGCCTCGACGCGAGAAAACCTGTCTTCGGAGTGTTGAAATAACACAGGCGCAGACCAGCCTGCGCATCCGCGCAGTTTGATCAGCGCCATTGTTATTCGTTGTTTGGAAAGTATCATATGTAAACTTGCTACATGCGAAATTTCAATTTTCTAGCTACTCTCTGTAGCTGCGGAGTCTGGTTTGAAACTTGCTTTGTCGGAAACCCCGAAGACAGGTTTTGCCGCGTTGGGGGCAATTATAATGGAAGATTTTTTTTCTGTCAGATGGAGATGGAAGTGAACCAATCTCATTGACCCTGACGAAAATTCCTGGATCCGCGAATGTTTACATTACGCTTTGTAGGAACATAATTGAGCCGCGCCATGTGATTTCAAACAATGTGGTCTGTGTGACCAGCAAAGCATACGCGCAGTCTGATCAGAGCTTTTGCTAGTCACTTGAATATTTAATGAATGGTAAGCTACTGACTGAACAACATTTGGAGTTTCTAAGCTTAAAAGGAGGCTGCACAGGCGCGTCTGAGTCTAAACATGTAAAATGCCACATTGTTGGAAATCACATGTCGCGGCTCATATACTGTAGGAAGAAGAAGAGAAGAAACAACAAACAGTCTTAAGGACATCCAAATCCTCCGCCACAGAATGACCGTGAGTCAGATTGGTGGAAACTTTGTCCGCGTAGCTCCGAACTTTGGATCTCATAGTCTAGGGTTCGATCCAAGCAAATATGCAGCAGAAATACAATCTAGAGGGGGTCCAACATTATCTGGGAGTCTCACTATGATGTATATTTGATTAATGTTTAATGGAAATCCTCCCGGGGATAAAGGAGATATGGAGCGGACACGGAGGTCAAGGTTAAATCCATTGACCTTTAACTGTGATCTTGACCTTGAATACGAGCAGCTGAGTCATGCTTAGATAAACATTTGAAAATTCTTCCAGTGGTAAAGGAGACGGGGTGGGGACGATGCTTAGATAAACATTTGAAAATTCTTCCAGTGGTAAAGGAGACGGGGTGGGGACGATGCTTAGATAAACATTTGAAAATTCTTCCAGTGGTAAAGGAGACGGGGTGGGGACGATGCTTAGATAAACATTTGAAAATTCTTCCAGTGGTAAAGGAGACGGGGTGGGGACGATGCTTAGATAAACATTTGAAAATTCTTCCAGTGGTAAAGGAGACAGGGTGGGGACGATATCATAGGTATAAGGTTCTTCTCCTGTATGAATGGACTTGTTTTAGTTTTCTCTAGATAGGAACTAGATGTGTTAAGTAGAGTTGTCACCATATTGTATAATTTTGGGTAATTATTATTGTGTAAGCACTTAATTAAATAAGAATTGTGTAACTTACTATCACAATTAAGTGTTAAACACTAAATTGTGATAGTAAGTTCCACACTGTTATTTTATTTGCCAATCCATAAAAGTGAAGAACAATGAACATATCAACTTCTGTCAATAAATATACTAGTATAGCAATTCAAACTAAGTCAGTATTAAAGTATATTTTACTCTGAAACATAATTATTGTATATTTTAACTTTTAATTAAGTAAAAATATGTTACCGGTCTTTGTTTTTCATGAAATTTGGTCAACATATTCTAAACATATATGGACAGTTTTTATGTTGGAATGGTATCTTGACAAAGATTGCAACATGTCAAAATTTTAATTCCAAATTGGACTGAATACAAAATATACAGTTGAATAGTGGGGTACCGGGGCGTAAAAATGAATGCCCACCCACTTTTCTAATACAAACAAAGCCATTTATAGTATCTACGAACGTATCAATGATACATTTGTATCTCTATTTCATACTATATTTCCGCGTTTGTTACATGACATGCTTATTACTGTAGAAATGTAATTAACTGGCTACCCTAAGGTATAGTAGTGATATCATACGTGACGTCATAAATTAACAATGGAATTGCATAAAAACTTAAATGCACCATAAATATAAAAGTCATACCCCAAGCAATTAATCAGCGTAATATCATCAAAATCCAAGCGTGGGCAGACTTCTGTGTTAATCTCCCATACCTTGTAAGAGCCCCTTTCAGAGACCATTTATGAAACCCTATAACTTTACCACTAAACGACATAGAATAAAATTGGAAACCTCTCTGTATTTGTTATAATGCTCTAGTTTTTCATCATTTATCATACGAATAGGACATTTCCTTTAAAAGAGGTTTTTGCAACTGATAGGAGTCATGTTTTTGAGTTTGTACAGAACTTTGTATTTTACAGGCCAGAAAAACATGCAAAAGAACGACACAACATTTATTTTTGTAACCTAATGTTTTCATATGTTGTGATTATCAAAATATAATACCATTTGAGAGTTTGGCTTTATCTTGAATGAAAAAATACTTTTTTTACCAAAATGATGTCTTCTTTTTTTCTTTGCAAAATCCTTTTTAACAATAATTGTGCGAGCCAGTACTTTACTTACTCTATATTTAAACACTAACTTATTTAAGACAATATAAAGTACATAGAATGTGAAACTGTATGCAAAAGAGGATTGAAAAACTTTATTTTGACCTCTGATTAAACCAAAAATTGCTACTGATTGTGGCTGAGCCGTAATTTAAGCATTTTTTATATTTTATGCCATGTCTTCCATTAAGTTTACATATTCTATATGTATTTATTCGCAAATGCATTCGTTATTAGATAACTCTTCCATTCAGATAAGTATATGTAACCCAATCTAAAGCATACGTTGCTCAATAATCCCCGAAGATTGAAGGCGAAATATCTCCTGTCTTATCTGGAGATCAAATAAAATGCTAATTGATACTTTGTGGACGCACAGGCTGACCTTTGCCTAGCTGTTCGCATGTGACATTCAGCAATCAAACTTCCTCGTGGGAACGAAATATATCTAAATAACTATTTTCGGGTAGATAAATTACACATCAATAAGTTATTTGAGAGAGCTTTGAACGACCTTCATCATTTTGTCTGTCTTTCAGCCTTTTTTTATTGTTGTCTATTGTATCGTCTAATGTAATAGTTTGGAAAATTCGCGGATGCTCCCTATAGCGCAGTCTAATCCGGATTCGAACTGTTTGACTGCAACTTGCATGACGTGTGTTATGTTAGAAAGAATATGCAAAAGCCGATATCAGCAGATGCTATTTAGGCATTATTGTATTGCATGTATATTATTGCAGTCGACGAATCATACCTTAACATTTTTGTAATTACGTGCTCATTTCAAAACTTAAAATATTAAACTAGTTCTGTGTGGTCATTGAAAATGTTCCTAGTGGTGATTATAGTTTGTCTACAAGGAATTGTGTCTGCAACCACGCCTTCTTCAACGGTATGTACATAGGGTAAAGTCGGGTAAACTCGGACATCAGGTAAATTCGGACACACATTTGCAAACAGTGTAAATCCAGATGACATGAGCCGTCTCATCAGGATTTTCACTGTTTGCTTAGTTGATAGATTTTTTATTCCAATATTTGAAATATGAAACAAAAAAGGTCGCTGTCCGAATTTAGCTGTCTGTCCGAATATACCCGAATTTACCATATAGCTTTATTACTCATTTATAAGACCTTTAGAAGGGTCACAGATATGTTAAAGTCGGATATATTCGGACAGACAGCTAAATTCGGTCAGCGATCTTGTTTGTTTCATTTTTCAAATACTGGAATAAAAAATAGATTTACTAAGCAAACAGTGAAAATCCTGAGGAGACGAGCCGTCTCATCTGGATTTACACTGTTTGCTAATGTGTGTCCGAATTTACCTGATGTCCGAATTTACCCGACTTTACCCTATTATTTTCAAAATATGTTAGATTTTTCTTAAGATCTTTTTGTCTTAGCAAGCTATGCCGGTGAAATGTCGCATTCAACGGCCTTTCATCTGGTTGTTCAATGTTCTACAAAGTACACGTTTAATGGTTTCTCAAGCCAATATGGAGACCCATGGGCAAAACGCATTTGCCTATACTTTTGAGCCCAAATATGTGACTATTCTATTCCCGGTAAACATACAAAATATGCGTGGAAAAGCAATTCTAATGTGTCTAATTCAAGTTTTGGTCGGGGTTATGATGTAATTATCGGCTCTTACGCCTCGTTTGAGGGTTGCGATGATAAAAGGCCCTGATTCATATAACTTAAATACTGTCCACCGGCCTTTACATGGCAAATAGCGCAGACCCTGGTAAGACGCCGCGTTGTGTGGTGTCTCATTTGGGTCTGTGCTATTTGTAAATTATCTTTTTTGTCTAAATGTATTAACCATGTCCCCACAATTGCGTATATATTGAATTTTTGGCAAGGTTCACCCCTGACTGACCCATCTTTCACAGTTAAGCTGGTAAATGATGCTAATTTTTTTCAAATGCGGGCCACTATTCACGCCACAATTGCGATATTCACATTGCTTTATCGCTTGTTGAAAGAGCTCTCAGTGTAAGGTCAAACTTCGTTAATTAAAAGTAACATAAATCATAGCTGTATGCCTAGACCTATATATGCCTTAATAGTGTGATACATATGTATAGTCTGAATTATGATTTTTGAATTGCTTTTGTATTTGTAAAACTTGTGTATGCTCTTCACTTATGGAGGAAATAAGGAATTATAGTATTACGTTTATCAACTTAAACAACGTATGTGTTCTGGTAGAAATGTCTCTAATGAAATGTCTCCACCCCCCCCCCCCCCACCCCACCCCCGTATTTTGAGCCTTAATCAGACAGTCCCTACGATACAATACAAACAGTCTTACTTTAAAGTGTATGGTCTTGACTTTTAACATTTTACTTGAATCAATTATGTACCGATTTAATTTTCACAGATCATTTATTCATCTGCTAAGTTAATTACAGGACTATCTATCAGCTTTATGCAAACATCTGGGAGCAGCCATATTACAGCAACAAACATATTTACCTCTTTATGCAGGTCAGCAAAGTGATTGAAGCAGCACCTTCAGTCATATTTTTCATTTCGATATTGGTTAATGGATGTTCAGTTTTAATTACAATCAAAGGTCAGATCAATGCAACTTAGAATGTTACAACTGTCAAAAGAAAAGTAATTTATTTTTCAATAAGTTTCATTTGATTTTAATCTATCTTTTTGTGCCGAAATTGACAACAATTGTTGCAAAATATGTCCTCTAGAGGCTCTAGCTGCTATAGAAATAATTTGTGCTTTAAGGGTTAAATTTTAGAAATAAATATTATATATCCGCAAGTATCAAAATATACTCATCAATGCACACACAGCTAAACATATTTATCTGAAACATTGGTATTTTTGACATTATCAAGGAGATATACCTTTGCTTGTGTTGTGTGTAAGCAGATGGTAGTGCTTCCAGTTTTCTTGTGTAAAGCTCATTGGCCTCAAAATTCCCAGACTCCCATGAACATGAAAAGGTAATTAATTACAGGCTAATTGAATAGCATTCACACACACATTTAATGAGGGATTATTCCTGCCATACTATACTCAGAAGAAAAAGTTTAGTCAGTATTTATGTTTTCTCATAAAATCAACAATACTGCATATATCATTGTCAAATTTTTTACATGAGTTGTAATCTCGTAACTTTACATTTACCTGTTCATTGCGTGACAAATAATGCCTGTATTAGACTGTATCAACCAAATTTCAAAATGCACGATGTGCACGTGCTGCAGTAAACTGGCAGTTTTATTTTCTCATATACTGTTAGATATTGAAAGAGAGTTGTTCCTATTGCAATAATCCGGAGAAAATTCAGTGCTAGCAAGCTTAATTCGCCGGTCAGGCTACCTACAAATTAAAGAAATACAGCGTTTTGACTTCTTGAAACAGGTACACGTGTTGCTGACGTCACACGCGGTTTTGGATGCAGTGAACAAACAATTTATCGTCTGCAAACACGTTTTCAACGGCCTGGCGGTAAAATTGACATGCCTCCGTTGGGAAGATCACGGATAACTACGCCATTTGAAGTTTGGGTCATAGTGACGTCAACATGACGTAATCGCTTCATGGCCGCTTGGAAACTTCTTAGATTCCTTAGTCATGCAACAGATACGAGAATTGTCGTCTGTCTATCAGAAATCGTCTGAGGGGCGCTTGACTGATTTTGAGTTATAAAATTTGAATTTTAATATTGACCACTTTGTGTATTTTTGATGAAGAAAATGGGTATATTTTCGGAAAGTTTTGTTGAAAATGTTCACATTTGTAAGACATTACATGAATTTTATTTTTAGTAAGGTTTTTGTCAATATTAAGACTGTCTTACAAAATTATTGCCCACAGTGTCTGTACTGACTAAACTTTTTCTTCTGAGTATATATGTTTTATAATAAATGCATTCGAAATAAAGTTTCCTTTTAAAAGGATAGTTTGCCCAGTTTTCCTCATGAACTACTGCCCTATACTCCCTAGGAAACCACCCAAGGTGCAATATTCAAGTTTTGATAAATTTTAACCTCAGACCGGTCAAAAGTGAGACGAGTTCATGAAGTAACAAAAAAATTAAAAGATGGGTGAAGTATTATGTTTCTGTTCAACATCAATAACACATTAAATAATGATTCGATTTAGAATAACCACTACCATCTGAGTAACTATTGACATGCTACTAATTAGACACGTCCACTCTTTGAATCTTCTGAGGTCAAAATTTACCTTTAGATGCACTAATTAAGCATGTATTCTTATCTGATTGGAGGGATTATGACCCAAACAGAAGGCTTTCCTTCCTTTGCATGTAACGACAGTCACATGTTTTTTTTGTTTTTTTTTTGTTGTTTTTTTTTTACTCCAGAACAGCCTAAAATATCATGGAAAAATGTATGTGATACGCTGACCTTTTTGTTTGACAACATTTTAATACGATTTGGCACTAAGTTGTAGACAAGTTGTAGGGATTCTGATGGACACTTATTGTGTTTCCCTGGTTGCAGATTTATTCTTGCTTTGCTATGAGATGGACTTTATGATCTCTCTTTCTGAATATAAACAGGCTGATAGTATTGAGACTTTTAACACTACACCAGGATTTTTAGATGATATTTGAAACATAAATGATATATTTAAACTGACAATATGGTACGTCAGATATACCCTTCAAGCTCAAACTTAATTAAGCTTACACCGAATAAAATGAAGCAGCGTGTTTAGACTTGCACTTGTCAATTTCTTATGATATTGTTTTATGATATACAGACATGATGATTTTGATTTTGAAAATGTTAATTTTCCATTTTTAGATGATGTCCCTCGCTCTACATCCTATTGAATTTATATTATACAACTCAAACGATTTGCTAGAGCATCTAGCCATGTTGCTTACTTCAACACTCACAAGAAACATTTAACTCATAAACTTTTTAAACAAGGCTATCGGCATCATAAGCTTTGCAAAACTTTTCTATAAATTTTATCGCCAACACTATAATTTGATATCTAAATTCCATGTGGGACTAAAATATGTCTTGTGCCGGGGTCATTTGGAACCAGGGTTTTATGGCCACTTATCGTATAAATTAAAGAAAATTGTTATTTTTGCCCAAGAACCGGAAAATTAAAAAAAAAGAAAATATTAGACTGGAATCCAGCCTATATTGGAGTGGCGAGACGGATATGCCCACCTGAAACCCGTAGTCGATCTTGCTAAGAAAAAGGGACATGTACAGTATTAAGAGTTTTTTTTGTCAGCTTAGAATGATGTTCCAGATACCATCCTCATCAGATTTAGGTCCTAGTTGCTGAATGGATTATCATTATGTTACTTCCATGAAAGGTATTGATTAAATTTCATCCCAAGGTAGGTCGCGACATTGCAGTACTTTCCCATTGATTACAAGCTTTTTGAGGTTCTTGGGGTAGATCCCAATGATGTTAAATAAGATAACTTGGATCTTTCCTGGGTAAATTAGGAATCCGCATTTTTTGGCACATTCCTTTATTGCTAGAAGTATTGATTGAACTATCTACATTTATGGCCTGATTTCCAAACTGCGCTATCGTCTGCGAATTGTGAAAGATCAACTTTTGGTCTATGTACAAATGTGAATTTTTATTTATATAATTATTCGTATGGGGTGGCGCTTAGCATGACTTTTCATGAAGGAAGGGCTTAAATATTAATTATGTATTACTCCCAAATTCTTGGAGAAATTGTATGCGTAGAGCGTATTCAATGTAGCTGTAGATTACTATAAAGCTCCATGTAAAGACACGCAATGTTTCTTCCAAAATTAAACTAATAACGGACAAGCTGGCCAATCACGTGGTCTGTCTGATTGGGTTCACAGACATTACAAACCAGTAATCGGACATCACAGGTAAGAAAAAAGGTTCATAACTTTCGTTACTCTAAGTCAAATTTCATGCGATAAAGTGCAAAAAAACCCTCATATTTTTCTACACAAGACTGTCTAAAAGTTTCTCCTGGGTTCGCTGCAGTTTTTCAGAATACCCCGACCATTTGAAGAAAAAAACAGAAAATTCTCCACGATATGGTACACACCAAAGTAATAAAAAGGTAGCAAAACACGTTTTGTGAATACAGTGAACGTTTTTCAATGATGTGGACATGCTTTCTTGCCATATAGTCAAGACTTTCAGTCAAATATTTTGCAAGATAAGCCATCTACAATCGAGCTATTAGTTGAAATTGAAACACGATAAAGTGCACATGACAGAAGGGTTCACTCCTGAAACGAACGTTCTAATTTGTAAATAAATTTAATTGTTTTATATACAGCACACTTTGTGTATATGTTGTTACAGATTCATACACATTATGACAAAATATGTACCATTTTGCTAACAACTTCTAATTTGTTTTAACTAGGCTTAAATGTTGATAATAAGCCTACTGATATAAACTTACTGAACCAAAATTTGTTATGGCAGAAGTACAAAGGTTGACAGCCCGATTGTGTTACATGTTGATACAAATCTTTGAAATACAATAAGATAAAGCTTGTTAGTGCCTATACCCATTGGCTTAATAATTAAGAGATTATACTAGGCATTTAATACAGTAAGCTTACTGGTTTCATATAAAAACAGGCCAGGAAATGCAACAATCATATACTGCAGTCTTATATAGAATAAATTGTGTCTAGTATATGTTAGCAAATTGTGGAGAGCAGACTCAAATTTTATCTGAGCCTAACAATTTACTATCTTTATCCATTTTTGTAAGGCACTTTTTTGTTACTTACGTTACCTTATTAATATATGTGCAGCAGGGACCCCTAACGGTGGTTATGGGAGTCACAGTGTTTCCCTGCCTATAAATTTGATAAAAATTAAAGTCAAACAAATGCTTTCATCTTCATTTATAAGCTCGCTTTTGGTCTCTATTTCATGATTTTGCATTCGATTTCCTATTGCCATGAATGTCCGGCTTTATTTTGGGGCTAAGCTGATCACTTTTTGTATTATACATATAGGAAATAGAAAACTGTTTTTATAAAATCATCCCTCTCCCCCCAAGTCCCAACGTATCCTTTTGCACGTAAGTGTGTTCTCATATTTAACATAATATATGTAAAAGGCTAGATGGAACTGGGGGGAAGATATCTCACAGCCCAAAATATGGCTTCTGGGTGAGCCCAAACATAAGCATTTGGTTTTTTGGTGTGCTCTATTGAAAATCTTTTTCCCAGTATAATGAAATAGTTAATAATAGTCATGAAATATTACGTCGTTTTCAGCATATTTTTCTTAAGATTATGAAAGTTGTCCTTTTACGAAATTCAGTTGTTAGATTATTTTGTACATATGCTTTATCTATCCAATACACCTAAACTACATGGCCTTTGATTAGGTTTACTTTAGGCATGGATGAATGGTTAAAGTACACTGCTGCATAATATTGCACCAGGTAACTACATTGTCATCAAGAATGCATATGGACTACAGTTGCACTTCAAAATTTTTCTTAACAAATCAGATAGAAAAACAACAACAACAAAATCGTTAAAATGCTTATGATTTTGGACTTAAAAATACTTTCACTGTGATTTGTAATCGAGCATTGATGATATGATACCTTACACGTGAAAATAGTTTATTTCCAAAAGTTTTGGTAAAGTCAAATTTTGCAACCCCTACACCCTTTGATAGCATCTCCTGTTTTGTTGTGGGGGTTTGCTTGGCTGATAATAACCCTTATACGTTCCTAATACGTCAAGCGTCCTATTCAAAGGGATACCAGTGAAATCTTATATCTAATTGAAAATGTCTATTTTCATATAATTGAAGTTTTACTAACTTTTAACTGGCAATAAAGTGTAGTGATAAATATTTAGATTAGCATGTAATTTTTACTGGCTTTAGCATGTAATGTATGCCTGCTTACAGATTCATTTTCCTATTATTTACATTGCATTGGTATTGGTAAAAATCAAATTATAATTGAGCCGCGCCATGCGATAATGTGTCTTCGGGAGATTATTTACGTCATGAGATATGACGTCCTAAAGTCTGACGTAATTATTTCGCGCCGCGCGCAATTAAACAGAGCATCATCAAAGATTACGACAGTTTAGACAAGTCATGTTTAGAATAAAATGCGATTAAAATCAAGGAATTTTAGGCCGATTGTATTCTGTTGTAAATTTGTCATGGTCTGATCCAGCACGGGTTCCTGGTGAAATATAAACTGTCCAAAAAGATGCGGCTTGGTAAACGCTAATTGACCCTCAACCCTCACAATATTTGCACTCCAAAGACACTCTAACAAAAAATAAATAAAATAAATAAATAAATAATTGAACGCCGGATGCATGTACATGCCAGCTTTCCTTAGCCAACCAACCAGTTTGTCTGAACCTTTCGTATTCATTTAAACACACAAATTAAAAAAAAAATTGAGCCGTGACATGAGATTTTTAACAATTTGACATTTTGACAAGTGTAGACTCAGACGAGCCTGTGCAGCCTCCTTTTAAGCTTAGAAACTCCAAATGATGTTCAGTCAGTAGCTTAACAGTCATAGAATATTCAAGCGACTAGCAAAGGATTTGATCAGACTGCGCGTATGCACAGGCTGGTCTGAGCCTTTGCTATTCGCACATACCACATTGTTGGAAATTTCATGCCATGGCTCAAATGTCATTTTTTTCGGTGACGTTAACGTTTCTACTTTTGAAGTGTAGTTTCAGTGTACATACGGAATATCAAGACAAAACATACGCGATCGGGCCTGATTTAGAATTACACAATTCAAACTACATGTATTCAAATGCCCCACGTTATTATACAGCCAGAATCCCTTTCTTACATCCTACGTGGGTGCATAAAACTGGTGGTAATATGCACACTCTATATATGCTAGAGGCAAGGGGCGCACTACGCCGATATTAAACTAAAAAATCGAATGAATAGGAATTAGCACCCGCACTGCCATAGCAACCAGATTTCTTTATGTCCTGATTTTTTTGGTGAGAAGGTTTGAATATGATTTTGTTGTTCGGTAGACTGAAATCCTTTTTCAGTGAGAAGTATATTCTGCACATACGGTTAAGGAATGATGAGGCATAACGCTCCGGATAGCAAAGTCGGGTACAGTGAGGCAAATAAGCAATTGTGAGTGAGCTCGAGCCTTTGTCTGTTCAAACATTACATAAGAGTATTACCCTTAATCATTGCCCCGGTTCAAGTAGGGTAGTTGTCAGTTACTGGCGAAATATGCATACACTATGAACTGTTCGCCGTGATATGCCGACTGATAATATTTTTAAATTATGTTAACCAATTTATATTAGCCTAGCGCCATTTTTGTGTGACATGGGCAAACAGTGTAGAACCAGATCAGACGCGGCAGTGTTTGCTTAGCGCATTGAGCGAAATTGTAAATTACTACCCAACAACCCTTGAATCAGAAATGGACCCGTCCTTTTGGCAGTATTGTGAAATTCCAGTGGGCATATAAGGGTTTAGCCTAAACAAACAACAACAACAACAACAACAGTGAATAAAAGAATATACCCATCGCCGAAACTTTAATTAAACTTGTTATCAAGGTTGTGATACAACTATTCAAGAACGCATTTTTGTGATTTTATTTTTCAGATCCAGTTTTGTGTTGAATCTTTATTACCAAGTCAATTTAATTTTTGCATCATGTCGGACTAGAAAATTCGCTGCTGCATTGGGTCGGACTTTAACGCGATGGTTGAAAAAAAATACCCTAAAACTAAAGAAATCCGCTCGCGAACGCTTGTAATGTTTTGGGTCAGGTGTGGTACTTGATTGTATCGATTCCTGATCTTTGCCCTCTTTCTTATTTTGAGCATATATTAATATATATGGCTAACTGACCCTGTAGGGCTTGTGTAACTGCAGAACATTTCATTTTGTAGAAACAGTTAGACGGTTTCGCCTACATCATACAGGCCATCAAATAACAACGTACCAGGGGTTAGGAACGGATTTTCTACTAGTGCAACATTTTGAGCATCGGTTGAACAAATGAGAAACCATTGCGAAAATCCTCGATATGTAGTGTCACACTCCGTTGGCCAATAACTTCATTTTTTATTTATTACTTCAATTGTTTACATACTCATCTAAATCGTCATTCGCGGCATTTCCAGTGAGCTGAAAGGCAATCACTTCTTTGAGAAGAAAATGCCATCTGTTTTTAAGTCGCAACCTATCTAATTTAATTTTGATCTACCTTTTCCACAGAACAATTACCATGCCGATTCTGCTGTTTGTTTGTTTGATTATTTTCGTCCCATCAACAATCTGTCAGTTATGTCGGGACGGGTTGTCCTGGGTTGAACCAGTACTAAGCTAGGAGTAATGTGTCTTGCTCAAGGACACAACGCAGTGACGCTGGTGAAGCTCGAACCAGTGGCCCCTCCGTCTCGAGTCAAGCTCTCTACCACTGAGCCACTGCTCTCCCCCGATTCTGCTGTTACAATGCGAAGGACAGGCCCTGCCAAATGCCCGAGAGGGCGACCGTAGTATACAAAGTATTATAGTAAGGGTGCAAAACCTGCTCCAGGTACCGAAGTTATAACATCTTTTAATGCTCAGCTCAACTGAGCATGGAATTTATACTGTTCATAAATGTAAAGAAATGTTGGCATTTAACAGTATATTTAACATCGGAGAGTTTCTCCATGTAAATAAGAAAACATTTACGTTCAAGTTAACATTTTAGTTTTCATAAGCAGTTGAACATATAATGTCGCGGTCAGGTTTTTCCGAATTTCTAAAGTCAATGGGCAAATTTGCGCCCAATTTTATAGGGAGACCCCTACGACAAAACAGGAGATGCTATCAAATGGGGTAGGGGTTGCAAAATTAGACTTTACCAAAACATTTAAAAACCAATTATTTTCAAATGTAAGGGTATTATATCATCAATACTAGATAACAAATCACAGTGAAAGTATTTTAGGTCCAAAATCATAAGCATTTTAATGATTTTTGCTGTTATTTCTTATCTGATTTGTTAAGAAATGTTTCGAAGTGCAACTGTAGTCCATATGCATTCTTGATGTCAATGCAGCAATGCAGCAATGTACTATAACCATTCATCCATGCATAAAGTATACCTGGGACGGACTTGATTTAGCAATTTTAGAGTACGCGGAGTACGCCAGAACATCCATCTGAAACAAGCAAAACTTGGCACTTTGGAGTACTCTGGAACAAATCAAGAGATTACTGTTTGAATCGTGAAAAAATAGCACAATCCGATCGCCAAGAAGAAGAAAAAAGCATGACAAAACACTTGTGCTTTCAATCCATTTTACTAATGACCATATTTTTACAATAAAAGTAGTTATCAGAATCTGTCGGAAAGACTGAAAAAACATCTCAGTACACTGTAGGCAGTGCTCCGCCATTTTATTTTGGAGCAGGTCACGACTAATGAGTTATGAAAAAATAGTTTCTTGTGCTAATTATTTCATTATACCACAGGAGCTTGAAGTTCTATCCTTAAATCGCTTTTAAACCCTAAAACCGAAAATCTCATAATGTCATTACGTAATGACATTGTGACCTTTTGGTTTTGAGGCTATCGGGGTGATTTAAGGATCGAACTTCAAGCTCCTGTGATTATACTGGGGAAAAAATTCAAGAGAGCACACCAAAACTTCCAAATGTTAATGTTTGGCGTCAACGTACGAGAGGCTAACGAGATAAAACTGTCACATGAGAAGTCAGTACCGGTCAAAAGTTTGGAGCGTTTTAGCAGATAAAAGGGAAATTGAGCTGAAAACTATGGATATGTGATTCATGCTTTTTAAATGTTTTTTTTTAGAAAATACAGCATGTCTTTCTACCTTTGTAAAAATATTTCATTATACTGGGGAAAAAATTCAAGAGAGCACACCAAATCTTCCAAATGTTAATGTTTGGCGTCAACGTACGAGGGGCTAACGAGATAAAACTGTCACATGAGAAGTCAGTACCAGTCAAAAGTTTGGAGCGTTTTAGCAGATAAAAGGGAAATTTAGCTGAAAACTATGGATATGTGATTCATGCTTTTTAAATGTTTTTTTTTTTAGAAAATACAGCATGTCTTTCTACCTTTGTAAAAATATTTCTTTACAATTCGGAGGAAAATATAAACAGTGTATATTAGTGTTCTTTTTTAGAAGTCTGTAACTTAATAAATTTGGAAAGATGAAATACTGCATGGTTTATGCTTTATAAAACCGGCAAAGCTTAGCTCATTCGTTTTGCATATAACATAAAATCCTAACGCTGTCGCGGTTGGAGTTATGAGTGCGTTTTCATTACATATTGAAACCCCCTCGTATCATATAGAGCATCAGTTTCCAATATTTGGGGTGTTTGGTGGTATTTTTATTTCATTTTATTTTCATATTTTAAAGAGACTAGGTCTGTAACTATGAACATTTTTCATAAAATTTTCGTTTCTTTTTAAACCATTTGTAGAAACAGAATTAAGTTATGTTTACACAATAAATCTGTTCAGTACAGCTGAAAACTGCATGGAAAAGTGAATTATCCTATAAAAAACAGGTGTTTTTTTCTCATGTTTGTAATAAGTTACGTCCCTCCAATACTTCTAGACAGTTGATTTATAACTTAAATGTTGTTGTATTGATAGTAATAATTTGTTAAGACTTATGAAAATGGTAAAATATTTACCTGAATATGAGTATTTTTACTGTATTATTGAAAAATAGAAACTTTATTTCTAAAATTAGAAGATCAAAAGTTACAGACTATGCAGCTTTAATAGAAGATTATGCAAGCAAACAGTTAAGTTCCTGATCAGACACTGGGTTATCAGCGGTGTCTGATCTGGATCTGCACAGTTTGCCTATGTCACATGAAAAAGAACGCCTGGCTTAAATGAGTTAAGTGTGCAGATTGCGTTCGATGTCTAGTTAACGTTAAGACCCTTTATCTAATTTAATCCTTTGTTTGTGTGATGAGCGGAAACACTACTGAAACTGTGAGGACGCACAAACTGTGCTGAACCTTCATTGGAGCTATCAACACCAAACTCCAATATACAGGTCTCTCTCTCTCTCTCTCTCTCTCTCTCTCTCTCTCTCGTTATTATACTTGTGTGTTTAAGCTCGTCCAAAACCATCATATAAAATGCAGATTTTATAACATGGCAAGGAGATTATCTAAATAAGCCACTGGCTTAATGTGAGATCCTATTATACCTTAACATTGTATTTTTGTATAACATGTACTTTACCTGAATAAATATTGTTTTAACTAATATACAGGTCAATTTTTCGACAGTAAGTGGTTCTAAGAATCCGACGTCATTCTTTAGAACAAAGAACAACGGATCATTTGATATCGATAGATGCGTGATTTACCCATTGGCAAACATTCAGTATATTAACTTTTGTGAATCGCCTGACAAATTGTATTCATAAATGGGATCAATGCTACAAAGGGAAAACCCCAACATTGACAAATTCCTGTAAGCCATACATCAAAACTAAAGAAAAAGTAACGTTTCAGTTTGAGACATTTATGCACTAAAACAGCTTTAAGCATATTCCTAATAAAATTACACGAAATAACTTTTTGGATACTGTAATGCCCCAGTCATACACACACACACAAACCACAGTCGTCCGCAGAAAAATGAGGATGGCGCCTAATTTCTTGATGCGTTTGCTAGATGCAGATACCTATAGCTGCGGGTAGTTACGGTTGGTTGAGGATAAAATGTCAGCAGATTGATGCGTTCCATTGAACCACCACAATGCGGACATATACCAATGGATACGGACCACATCCCTTTCATTACCTTCCCATATATGTACCTATGCGAATAGATATCTTTAGATGCAGACTGTTGCATATACTTAGTGGATCTGATAGTGACGTTTGCAACCGCAGGCTTTGCACCCTATCGTTCGTTCATCATTTTGTATTTTAAACATTATGCTTGGAAAGAGGAAGCAGCAAACAAAAAGCAGCGTGTCTAGAAGGCACACTCTCAACCTCAAACATCTCAACAGAATGAGCCTCAGACATAGTCAGCAGCAAGCAGCGGATAAAGACGCATATGTCACACAATCAAAGAAGAGGCCATGCAAAAATCTGATAATCCATTTGTATATTAAATGAAATATAAATAAGTTACACATACGTTGCTATATGACGGCGGTTTTAGAGCAATATTAGGTATGATTATTGACAAGTAGGACTTTTATCTACACATGCAAATATATCATATGGTAAATAGAATATTGTATTTGCGATCAAATTTTATTGACAAATATGAATGCAAGTAGCTCCATAACTTTCTTCACATAATTGCTACGACATAATGTCATACCTTTCTGAAAAGAACTATTTGTCGCCGTTAAAATGGCACCAAACATAAAGAAACACTCACTATATTTCTCGAGTAATGGACCCATATATAAATGCCATTTCTGTATACTGAAGTTTTTCTGAAGCAAATTGCAATGCAGGTTTTGTTACATGTGCGGATATAGCGTCATATCTTTGTAAGTTTTTGACAAAATGACACCAAATTTTAGATTCAAGTTTAAGTAACAATCCAAAAGTTGCTTGCAGGAAAAAGTTTATGTATTCTTGTTTCAATCTCGGGTAAACATGCACGTTTGTGACGTCATTAACTTTATGATAAACGTCATTTTGAGTTATCTACTGGTGATGTAATAATGAACATCGCTGTGTCGTTTTCTTTGCGTTTTACTGAAATCATGTTAAATATATCATTAGGGAGTTTTTAAAACGCCCGGCCCTCTATTCACAGAGTAATCACATTTTAACTCATTTTTCAAGCATTTTTCTGCTTCTTAATGACGTGTTTACACTAATTAAAATATGGTAAATATGTCTAGTCCTCAAGACCAGGTGAGTACTTTTATTGTGAATAATGCCTATAGTGGTCAAACTTAAAGTTTACGTTCATATTTAGAATAAAGCCGCAATGTTATGACAAAAAAAAGCACACATTCTATAACCCCTTCACGTTTCAAAATTACCCACTATTCACCAATAATTTGTAGCAACAACTCAGTATTAGCGATCAACATAATGCTTTGAGTTTAAACTTGTTTAAATGTTGCTTCGTGCATTTTGTTAGTGATAAGTTTAACTGAAATCTGAAAGGTGGTGTTTTGTTTACCATTTTTTTGCAAACATGAGGAGACTTAAGTGAAAACGATTCGTTGTAATTCAACAAAAGCATGACATATTTTCGCAACTTTCACAAAATCATTATATAGGAATATAGGGATACTACCTGAAAAATTTCAAGAAATTTCACCTGTTTATCGAAGAATTATACGCTCGTCTTTATCACTGGTATATTCGAAGCATTGAGTTTGCTAGTATACTAACGTGACCGTCATTCAAAATGCTATAGCTCGATAAGTATACTGTATTTTTCTTTAGGTCTGGTGCCAGTTTAAAGTTGACATATAGCCCTTTATAGAAACGTTTACCATTTTGTTGTAGCATATATATGAAGAAAGATATGGAGCTACTTGCATTCATATTTGAACAGCCCTCGTATAGTCGATTTGTTCATGATAAATGATATAATCCTTGGCAGAGCCCCACATGTTATCAATTTTCATCAACTCATTTAATATATGTAATAATACATGAACTCACATGTAAAAAATCTCCATGTTTTAAATCTTAGAACATTCAGCCTTTTCTGCATAAACTTTCGCCGGATATTCTATATATTAGCCCCTGTGGCCAGATTGCAAAAGATATTCTAAACACATCGTCGGGCACGAGAGTAAGTTGAAGACTAACTCTCCTGCTCCAGACGCGCTGTTTTATTCGAAACACCTCAGGTCAGACAAACACATTATTTAACCCTTAAAACGCCAGTAATAAAATATATGTTCATTGGATTACTTAAGTATAGAGGCAAAAAGTGTAAAGACCAGATCAGACTGCTCGCAGGAGCAGTTTGATCTGGATCTACACTGTTTGATGTTTCAAATTTAAAATTGTCAATTTCCCATTTTTAGATCGTGATGTTCCTCGTTCTACATCCCATGGAGTCTATATCTCTCAACTCATTCGGTTTGCTAGAGCATCTAGCTATGTTGCTGACTTCAACACTCGCAATAAATTGTTAACACAGAAAATCCTTAAACAATGCTATCGGTATCATAAAGTTCACAAAACATTTTCCAATTTTTATAGACGATACTATGATTTGATTTCTAAATTCCAAGTTGGACTTAAATCTCTCTTGCGCCAAGGACTTTCGGAACCTGATTTCTAATAATTTTTCAGCGCAGTTCATTGAAATAATTTCCCATTATAAAAAGAGTGGCTATAACATTAATGTATTGCAACAGACTGCATGCCTGGTGGTCAACCCAATCACCGTTGGCAACTTTGCTTTCCTCTTTAATTGCACGCCAGTGGGTCAAACTCCAGACTCTATGATGGTTCCGACTTAAAGACTTATCTATTGATGAGATGGTAGGAGCCTGATGCTTTGGCTGTTTGTTGGGCCCAGCGGGGTTTAACTGTTGGATTTCTTTTGCTCCCATATTCAGTTTTATTTACTGTTGAGTCCTTATCTTTGCTTTATCTCCTTGTTATATCTGATATGTTTTAGGAGATGATGCATTGATAAGTTAGGGATCTTTCGTGCAAACGAAATATCTATATGTCTTGATCCGCATCTGAATTTAGGGTGAGGTTGGCGCCGTTAAACTGGTTTAAGCCCTCCAGTAAAATATTTTACAGACCGTTCCAAGGCGGTACTCTTTTGTGGACTTTTTATGTTTTTGTTCTGTCTTGTGTTTGCTATGTCTTTGTGCACGTCTGTTTATATGTGCTTTGTGGTCACCTGCTGGGAAAGAGCTGACCTCTTGGCTCTCGTTTGTGGTGTCTAACTGTGAGTTCGTCACTTTCCCATTTGTATCCTGGGTCAGGTGTGGTACTTGATTGTATCGATTCCTGATCTTTGCACCTTTACTTACTTTCAAAAACATTTCTGCTGACGACGAAAGCATATAATTTGTGATTAGTGCTTTAAGGGTTAATAAAATGAGAGTTCAGTGTAAAAACATCATGATTTTCATGAAATACGCACACGTTTGTGCGGCTCAAATAACTTATTATACAAACTCTTTTCCAAATAATGAAAACAACCTGATTTCCCTTTCTTAGCAGATGAAATAGCCCAACCGCGCCAAGATACCAACATTAAAGTTGCCACCTATACAATGACTAAAAAACTTAATTATACGCAATTTTGGTCGAGATTAGCTGCAAGTACACTTGACCTCAGGCTTGAGGGACCATTTTCTTTTCATTTGTTCTCTCTTCTTTTGTTCGCTCCAGCAGAAACATGATAAGTGGGTATGGACCAACAGGTTCTCTCTAGCTGTCCACCAGGCACACTGTGATATGCTCTGTTTTAGTTCTGGCTATATAAGAGAAGCGTCTCATGAAGGGAGAACATTCTACTTCAGGCGACCAATTTTATCCCCACGCTTTTTTAAAAAAGCGTCGGGGATATTGCAATCGCCTCCGTCTGTCCGTCCGTCACGCTATCTCCTCCTAAATCATTGGGCCAAATCCAACCAAATTTGGTGTGTGAGTTGCTCACATGAATGGGGCGTGCAACGGCACATTGCTTGGGCCCCGCCTCCTGGGGCTCTGGGGAGGGGCCAAAATGTCAAATATCATTAAATTTCAATTACAAAGTCAATTTCAAAGATTTTTTAACCAAACTTTGAAGAAAGGGATTCAGGAATTCCATAGGAAGTTTGTTTTGGCCCCCGCAGATAAGGCTGCTAACAATGTTGTGGTCGTTTGAAAAAGATACTATATTAACACCCTAAAGCAAGAACTTAGCACTGCAAAAACATATGAGCATAACAGGCTTGATGAGACGTCAATCGTTGATAGGCATCGATGCCATATGGCAGGTAAGTTTGGGTTGTTTGTTGATGAGGACCATAGCAAGCTTCCTACGTTATACTGGTTACCTAAACTTCATAAACGGCCCTATAAGTCGCGTTAATTGCTAATTCTAGTGCATGTACAACTACTGAGTTGTCTATTCTTTTGACTTCTTGTCTCACTGCAATTAAAAACCATGTCATCAAATATTGCACAACAGTTTATGAAAGAAATGGTAAAAATTTATTTTGGTCTATTAAAAATTCAGGTGAAATTCTTAATAAATTGAAGTCTAGAGGTTTTCTGGCATCTGGTTTGTCTACATATGATTTCTCTACTCTCTATACTACATTGCCTCATAATCTAATAAAAGAAAAACTAACAGAATTAATTGAACAAACATTTAACAGATCAACTTGAGGTTTTCTTTAGCTCTGACTATCTGTGAGTCATGAGCTCTTTTCTTTGTTTCATCATGGTGTAGTAATTTGATTAGAGTGTTTTTCCATGATTATACATTGCATTATTTAGATGGCCTCCATGCGAGCTGAACATTTTTTGTACTTCAGACAGCAGAATCTAGGGCGAGGGCTTGGTGCCGGTGAAATGCATTTGAGCCCCCCGGTGGCTTAGGCTGCTGTCCGTTCTGAGGCGGTGGTTCTGTTGTTGTTGACTTTCTGTTTATTGTTACTCCCATTGTGGGAGTCTGTAATTGTTCTATGTTTTGTTGTAGGTTACTTTATGTCCATTTTAGTATTGCAATCATCTTGATGGGGAAGAGAGAGCTGATTGCTTTGCTTAATTTGTCTTCCTGGTGTCTCGTGATGGTTGGGCGGCTCTTCCTCACGGTGCCACGGGGTTGTCTGCAGTTTGTGATTGTGGTATTTCCTGATCATACTCATTTACTATTTTTGTGTGTCTTCTCACACATGAAAGATATAAAACATATCAGACGGGAATTACATTTGGCCACCTGGGTCATGCCCCAGGGTAGGAACTAAGTCTTGGGGTACCGTGGGGGGTTGGGGAAGTCAAAAAAAAATTTCCCTAAATTCAACCAGATTTGGTGTGTGAGTTACTTACATGAATGGCGCATGCACAATCGCCATTTTAGGGACCCCGCCCCCTAGGGCCTTGGGGAGGGGCCAAAAGGTCAAATATCATTAAATCTGAATTACAAAGTCAATTTCAAAGATTTTTAAACCAAAGTTTGTGTATCTTCTCACAAATAAAAGATATATAACATATTAGACAGGATTTTTATTCGGCCGCCTGGGTCATGCCCAGGGTTGGGACTTCGGGGTACCATGGAAGGTTTGGGGGCCAAAAAGTTTCCAAAATTCAACCAGATTTAGTGTGTGATTTACTGACATGAATGGCAGATGCACCGGCTCAATTTTTTGGGTCCCCACCCCCTGGGGCCTTGGGTAAGGGTCGGTCAAAAGTTAATTCTCTGAACAAGATCATGTGGCATATCAAATTAAAGGGGGTGAGCAGTAGACCAGGATACAGTGAAAAATTTTAACCTACGATCAAACTGGCGGCCTTGGGATGGGATCAAAGGGTCAATTACCATTAGATTTCTTCAAGGGCGTGGGGATTTGCGATGGCGCGCCAACGAATGTGTTCTAATTATCTTTACATTTAGTATGTCCACGCTATAAGTGTAAAGATAACTAAATATGCTCTATATGTACCCAGATCATAATACTCCATATGAAGCAGAGTATGTTCCCAGATCAGAATACTCCATATGGAGTAGTGTATACCGAATGAGACAGAGAGTAAATACCCAGATTGAAATACTCCATATTAAGCAGAGTATATATCCAGATAATATTCCATATGAAGCAGAATATGTACCGAGATCTGAATGTTACATATGGAGTAGAGTATGTATCCAGAGCAGAAAACTCTATACAATGTAGAGTATTTCTTAGATCAGAATGTTCCATATGGAGCAGATATGTTTCCAGATCAGTATAACCTTATGAGAAGATCATGTAACTAGGTCAGAATATTCAATGATTAGCAAAGTATTTAGCTAGATCGATTTGCTTAACCGTTAAATGGGTCATTCTGTTGTTCAGTACTTTTTACGCATAACTTCTCTAATTATTATTGTTTCGCAAAATTTTGCTAATCATTAGACACGCTCATTCCGTTTTTTAATAAATTATACTTATAATATCGCTAATCATTAAATTTTAAGGGTCATAATTTGCTAAATGTTATTTCCCATAGATACTTTCACATATTGTAGATCTATCCCAATCTACAAAACAAAATCATCTGAACATGTCGTCTGATTAAATTAGAAAGAGGGCAAATATCAGGAGTCGATACAATCAAGCACCACACCTGACCTAGGATACCAATGGAAAAATAGACAACTTCACAATTAGACTTCACAAACGAGAGCCAAGAGGTCACCCCTGCCCCAGTCGGTGACCACGTGGCATCAATAAACTGACGCGCAATCTGTTGCATGAAAAGCCTGATGCTTTGGCTGTTTGTCGGGCCCACCGGGGTTTACCTGTTGGATTTCTTTTGCTCCGGTATTCAGTTTAATTTACTGTTGAGTCCTTATCCTTGCTTTATCTCCTTGTTATATCTTGATTTATATGTTTTAGGAGATGATGCATTGATAAGTTAGGGGTATTTCATGCAAACCAAATATCTATGTGTCTTGATCCACATCTGAATTAAGGGTGAGGTTGGCGCCGTTAAACCGGTTTAAGCCCTCCAGTAAAATATTTTACTGACCGTTCCAAGGCGGTACTTCTTTTGTGGATCTTTTATGTTTTTGTTCTGTCTTGTGTTTGCTATGTTTTGTGCGCGTCTGTTTATATGTGCTTCGTGGTCACCTGCTGGGAAAGGGCTGACCTCTTGGCTCTCGTTTGTGGTGTCTTCTGTGAGTTTGTCACTTTCCCAATGGTATCCTGGGTCAGGTGTGGTACTTGATTGTATCGATTCCTGATCTTTGCAACCTTACTTACTTTTTAAATGACGAATTTCGTCATACAGAGAGCAGTGTAACGCCTGATAAAACTGCTTCAAGAAAAATCTAATCAGACTCTTCATCGTTTGCTACAAGGGCGCTTTAAAATGATCAGCAGAAGACTTGAAACGATAAAATGAAAAGAATCTGGAACTCCGAAATTTATATGACAGAAATTAGAGGTGATATCATTTGATCAAAAACAGACTTCAAAGGAGGGGGAGAATACAACATACTCTGTTTCAAATTTAGAGAATAAAGATTACTTGCTAAAACATTGCGTAAATCAGTCAACAATGAGAAGGAATTTACTAATCAAAAATATATATTCGAAGAAGTAAAAATAAAATATGAAAACATGTGCACTGAGAAAAATGTTGATATTGGGAAAATGAAAACAATGAGTAAGAACATAAAAGTAAATAAAATGATGACATAAATATAAGTATTGATTTTAATTATCATAATATGAATGTGCATGTTCACTAAGAGTTATGAACATAACAAAAGTAAGAAAAGAGACAAAGATCAGGAATCGATATAATCAAGTACCACACCTGACCTAGGATACCATATTGAAAATTGATAAATACACAATTAAACATCACAAACAAGAGCCAAGAGGTCAGCCATTTTCCCAACAAGTGACCACAAGGCTGCAATGAACAGACGCAAAAGCATGACAAACACAAGACATAAATTACACAAACGATCCACAAAAGAAGTACCGCCTTGGAAAGTTTAGTGAAAATATTTTACTTGAGGGTTTAAAAGTCTAGGTTCTGATGGTACAACCACTGAGTTTTCCAAGATGTTTTGGAATGATCTGAAATCTTTTTAATGTTAAATCTTTAAACCAATCCTATGAAAATTGGAGTTTAACTACCTTACAAAAGCAAGGCAATATATCTTTTCATACCCAAAATATTAAGATTTGTGTATTTTTAATAAATGGCAATATTAAACAATATATTATAAAAAAGTAACAAAAGCTATAGCAAATAGAAAAAAAAGACATGTATACCAAACAATATTGATTGTTCTCAAACAGGCATTATTGAGGGACAATATATTGGTAAAATAGCCGCCTCAAACAAGAAACAATTGAAGAGTTACAGATCGGAAACATGCCTGGATATTTCAATTTTTGCAGACTTCGAAAAAACATTCGTTAGTATCAGATAAAACTGTATTCAAATATATTATCAAGTGTTAAAAGCCATTTAATTTTGCGACATGCATAGTAAATGGGTTAAATGTTTTACCCGGCGAAGGACGCTTGAGCCGATTTAGAGGAAAGATAAGCGGAAATTAACGGACGTTTGAGCCGCAAAAAAGTTTACCAGTGAGCAAAAATGTTTCTGCAAAATCCAGGTTCTACATGTGTATGTGCAATTCCTATAAAATAAGTCGTGGTGTTAGACAGGGGCGTCCATTATCCTTTTAACTTTTTATCCTATGCATTGAAATTCCTTCAGCAACACTTCAAAACGATCATAAAATAACAGGAATTAAAGAACTGGTAAAGAATGCAAGAGCACTATGTTTGCAGATGATGCCACGCTTTAAATCGATGAATCATAAATAAAATCTCTTCAAAAGCTTATATGTTTACTTGTCGACTTTAGATATATGTCAGGTTTGAAAATAAATGTAAATAAAACAACTATTTTGCTAATCTCATTGATATGCAACACCTAAAAATATAAGATTCCTGTGGACTTCTAATTCAGCCAACTTATAGGTATTATTTTCATAATGACAAACACAAATAAATGGGGGCTCAGATTGACAAATATAGATTATTTTATTAAAGCTCTAAAAGCTGGATGGCTTTGAAGGATATTTGATAAACAAATCAAAGGTGTATGCAAAGAGTTTTAGCTTGAAAAATTAACGCTTTTGGGGGTAAATTAATATGAGAAAGAAATAAACATATTCAAGATTATAGTCAGATTTCAAAAGACAATATGTTTCCCCTTTTTAAAAAATGATCATGGCTAAAAATAAGTGAGTATGAACAGTAAATGTCATAATCATACACTGTAGACAAACCCACGGTACCGTCAGGATGAGCCACAGAACTTCTACAGTAATACGCCTTTCGTTAGAAAATAAAAAAACAAAGCAACCAGCATATCTCTCTCTTTCTTTTTGCAATGATTGCAAAAATAGAAAGGACACAACGTAATGCATAACAAAACAGAGACAAACACAGAACCCCACATACAATGGGAAGTACATTAAACAATAGACAGACCAACAGCAACAGAACTACATACTAACAACGGACAGCAGCCTTAGGTACCTGGGAGTAACTTAAATGCATTTCACTGGCGCCTAGATAATGCTGTTATTGAAACACAAAATTATTTAGCTCTCATGCAGTGTATCATCACAGAGAAAAAACGAGCCTGTCAGTCTGATTTTCATATCTATACACTGAGTGATAGTTTACAAGTTATTTATTAAATATATACAAGTGTTATGCGTATAATTACTTAGCACTAAAAGAACTTAGGTAAACAAAATCAGTGGATGCTATCAGCAGACCATTTTTACAGGTTGCTTAAACTGACACTTATATAATTTTAATTAACTCAAACATGGATTTTGTCTTTAATACAGGAATGTCCTGTGGATGACCTTCGAAAGAGTGATGTCTTAGAGTGTCGTGCCCCTTATGACATTAATAGCGACAGTGAAGAAAGTACAATGAAGGAAAATACAACATGCCTTACTGTAAAGGGGGACACCTTGCATTACTACACGTGTATAGATGGCTTCTGGAAATATACAAGTTTGGATAATTGTAAGTCATTATGGTACTTTTGAGTCCTCTCTTCGCCTGTCTCCTTTTGACATAACAGAGACGTAAAAGTGATAATTGAAATAAGACCGCTTTCTATGTGCATTCTATGTCAGTACTCGAACATATCCAATTTACTAGCAACTTGAATTATCATCGGAAGATATCACTACACTTATTTTCATTATTCATAGTCCTTTTATTGCCTGCGAAGCAAGGTTGGCAAATTAGTCGTCGTCGTCGCCCGCGTTGTCACACCTTTTTTTCTGATCGATAACTCTTGAAGGAATGCATCTTTAAAGAAGGGCCAAACATCATTAAATACAGGTCAAGTTCGAGAAAAGGCGTAATCTGCAAAATTTTGACCGAGTTATGCCGATTTTTTACTAAGATGAGCAAATTATATTTGCTATTCTTTTCACAGTGTAGAGCTTTAAGTTATGAATATGCGTTTTGTTTCAGATAAAAATGTACACAAAGTGTACAGAACAGAGAAAAACTATCCGCTTCTTACACGCAATAAAAGAGGGTTTTGGAAAAGTGTTGGTAACTTCTTCAAGGGAGTAGCAAGTGGTGTTGGTTGTGTGATCAGTCTATTTACAGCCTGTGGTACGTTTGGTGGTCGTACTGGTCCTAGCCGAGGTAAACCGATTCTCTTTTATAGTTAATAAAGGCAAATGATTAACTGTTTTGCTGTGGCTAGAGAAAGATAATGCATCGCGACATACGTGTTGATTCACAAGTTCGAAATGATACCGATCAGACAAACTTATCCTATAATTTCAGGTCCGAAGCGTCCGTCTGGAAAACACATTAACTTTGATTTATTTGCTTTTTCTTGCAGTGAACAAGGTAGTCTGAAATCAAACTTATAAGACTGTTCATAATTAAGTTATTTGTTATGCTAAGATAAAAAGTATATCGTATAAGCATCACACTGAAACACAAGACTTTTTACTGACAAAGTAATGAGTCGTTCAGAGCTATAGATAAGTGGAAGATTTGGGGTTATATGTTAGTCTTCAATTTTGTTTATATACTTAAACCGCGACATGTAATTTCCAATAATGTGGTGTTTTGACATGTGTAGACTCAGACGAGCCTCAGCAGCTTCCTTTTAAGCTTAGAAACTTTAAATGATATTCAATCAGTAGCTTAACACTCATAGAATACTCAAGCGACTAGCGAAGGCTCTGACCAGACTGCGCGTATGCGCAGGATGATCTGAGGCTATGATGGTCCCACATACCACGTTGTTGGTAATCTCATGTTGCGGGTCAATTTTGTTTTTATACATAATGGTAAGATAGAAAGTTTATTGTAGTTTATAATTATATCATACACATTTAGATAATTCCATGGAAATCAAGGTCAAAATCTTCTCAATGAGGCGGTTCTTTTGAGCACCAAAATCACATATTTAAATTGATAGGTAAGAAAATAATAAAAATTTTACGCAAATAAAATTTACTTATCTGGATCTATGCTAAGTTGGAGTATCTGACTAAATTAGGCCTCCGACGTAATATAATCTGGGCGTGGAATTACAATGCCTCCTTAAAGTTAAGCAAGACTTAATTATTGATATTTCAACATGCTATATTAAATGCTTAATAAATTGCCTAGATCGATGTGGTATTTGGGGTCAAAGAAATCATTGTGATCTTCAGAAAAATCAAAACTATTTTGATTTTAATCAGTTTTAAACGTTATTTTTGCATCCTGAAATATCAATACTTAACTTAAGTCTTCATTAACTCTAAGGAGGCATTGTAGTTCCGGGCCCTGATCTAGCTGATAAGTGATAGCACTCAGGCGACTTCTTCGTGACTTTGACACAAAGTTGAGCGAGAGCTTAGACAAGTATGTACAGAGGCCTCCGACGTAATATTATAAGAATCTATCATGAGTATGAGGGAAGGATAGACAAATCCGTCCCGAGGATCACCGTTTGGCATCACGAGGCTTGCTGAGTGATGACAAGCGGTGATCCCGAGGGACAGATTTCTCTATCCTTCCCTCACACGAATAATGGACTCAACACTGTTTTTGTATTTAAAAATAAGCTTCCAGAAGTCCCTGAATACGCTAAGATGCAATTTCACATGATGACGCCACTTAAACATAACAATGACGTCACTTGACGACAATGTGCATGAGTTCCAATACAAACAATGTATGTATCCCTCGCGTGACAGCCTGGGAAAGATAGCATGGGTTAGATAAGATTTTCTATTCAGGGTAAAATCTCAGATATCCTTATCCGGTGTGCAAGAAAATCTGACCTAGTTGATAAGTGATAGCACTTAGGCGACTAATTCGTTACTTTGACACAAAGTTGAAGGAAAAGCGAGAGCTTAGGCAAGCATGCACAGATGCACGGGCTTGTATGAGCTTTCGATTAACTTTAGTTTATGAGATTAAATTACTACCAACTTTATGTAGTTATTTACATGTGTACGAATAGCGATGACTTAAATGGTTACTGTCACATGATCTTTTTATGGCATGATTAATATATTACTGAAAGTATTTTAGTATCATATACCAGTTGTATGTGTAAAATGAGCGTCTAAAAGATGGTTTCTTAGTATGAAATTTTGGCCACTATGTAAAAAATTATACATAAAAACTTTCATCGATATTTACTTAGGTTCATATGTTCTGAGATGCTTATCTAGTTATATATTTTATCAAAATCAGTAGATAGAATGTGTATGTTACTAAACAAACAAAAAATTAAATTAAATCAAGAAGATTTAAATCGATAACAATGCTGTTATATACTTTACTGTATCTTTACTCTATATTTTCAATGCATAAAACTTCTCAAATAATCTAATAAAACCGAAATATATTTGCGCATTTTTGCCAAAATGTCCTTATACAATAATTGAACATATTATTGCATTATGGACTAGCCAATCAAATTTGAAATAAAGCCTCAGGAGCTCGTTAAGATCCCACAAACAGTGGGAAGTACATTTAACAATAAATCAACAAAAACAGAACAACCGCCTTAGAACGGTGAATTAAGATATAAGCAAACCTATTTTTTTAGTCATAAGTTCAAAATATAACAATTATGTTTTTAACAGAAAAATATATTTATGGTCTAAATATTGGTCATCTCTTTAATTATAACTATAAAATTACAATGATATTGTAATTTTATAGACATTACACCACCAGTCATCAAAGATTGTCCAGCTCCTATACATGCCATTGCCAAACCAGTTCAGACCTATGCTGTGGTCGTCTGGGAGGAACCCACGGCTCATGATGACAGGGATGAAGATATCAAGTAAGATTTAGTCAGAATATAAGTATCCATCATGAGTGTGAGGGTGTGATAGGAAAATCCGTTCTGAGGATCACCGATTGGCATCACAAGGCTTGCCGAGTGATGACAATCGGTGATCACGAGGGACGGATTTTTCTATCCCACCCTCACACTCATTATGGATCATTTTTCTTGCTCACCACTTTATACCCCATTCATATTGGAAAAACGTAGGAAAGACTTCCAGATAATCCTGAATACGCTGAGATGCGACATAGTGACGTCATTTTAACATTACAATGACGTCACGGATCGACGTGCGACCAGCGTGCTGCTGTTCGTTTTTTATCTTTCCCTAGGGCTGGTACGAGTGTGTGTGAGATATATAGAAAATGATCAAGGAAACATCCTTGAATCAGAATTATGGAAAATCAAAGAATGTATAATGGTGCGTTTCTAAAGTCCCTCAGTATAGTTACGTACATTTGAACATCCGAGGCTTGATTCGATTCCCGAATCGTGCCGGACTTTCCCGAATGACTGAAAAGGTTGATGTCTAGCCCAGCTGGACGTCAGCATGGGTGTGTTTAGAATAGACCTTGAGCATATGTGATACGTATCGAAACCTCATATATTGGCAGATTTGAGCCGTGACATTAGATTTCCAACAATGTGGTATGCGCGACCAGCAAAGGCCCAGAACAGCCTGTGCATACGCGCAGTCTGCCAGAGCCTTTGCTAGTCGCCTGGATATTCTATGACTCTTAGGCCTCTGACCAAACATCATTTAAAGTTTCTAAGCTTAGAGGAGACTGCACATACTCGTCTGAGTCTACACTTGTCAAAATACCACATTGTTGGAAATCACATGCTGCGGCCAAATTTATAGATTTTAGATAAAACCTTCAGTTACATGTATATTGCATTTTTTATATTTCTACTGCGAGTGTTTAAATGAACCTTTACATTTGAGATGTCGTTCATACCTTCATGAGCAATTCGATTTAAGCCACTACCATGCACGGGCCCTTTGAGCGGACCATCGTCAACGTTATCCAATAACGTCGCTAATTATTGACGTTTGTGTGACGTTGAACACGTATCGCCATGACATTGAGCATGTAAATTTGGCTTTTTTTCTATTCCAAATCCGCCGATATATCCGACTTAATTCAAAATATCTGAAACAACAGTCAAGTTAGGTAAAATTGATGCCTGACTGATAAAATAAAATGTAAATATAAGTAGTAAATTAAATTTTTGGTTTATTCATGGAAATATGAACACTTCAGGTCTCTTGCAAAGTTACTATGAAGCCATTCGGGCTTCACTTACTTTGAAAGAGACCCAAAGTAAGTGTTTATGACTCCATGAACAGACCAAAAATCGAATTTATTTCTTTAATTAAGAGAGGTGATACGGTGATGGGAAGCCTCTCCAAGTTTTTGACAGTATGATTTTACCTATCCTGTTATATGTATCTGAGATGTAGGGCTGTAAACACGTTGACATTATTAACCAATTCTTATTGGAATTTTGTAAAAATGTTACTTCGTTTGAAACAGTCAGCGCCTGTTACTAATGATTAACGGTGAACTACGAATCACACCTATGAACATAGAGAATACTAGGTGAGTGTCTTTTGATATCAAAGAAAAAAGGAGGCAAAGATTAGGAAACGATGCAATCAAGTACCACATCTGACCCAGGATACCACATGGGAAAGTAGCAAAAATACAATAAACATCACCAACAAGAGCCAAGCGGTCAGCCCTTTCCCAGCAGATGACCACAAGGCAACAATGAACAGACGCAATAGCATGAGAAACACAAGACACCAAAACACAAATGATCCGCAAAAGAAGTACCGCATTGGAACGGTCAGTAAAAATATTTTACTGGCGGGCTTAAACCAGTTTCAAGGCGCCAACCTCATCCTCAGTTCAGATATGGATCAAGACACATACATGTTTGGTTTGCATGAAATACCCCTAGTTTTCCAGGCAAGGCTTTGAGAACGCTTGTTGACATTGCGAGGATTACGACAATAGCAAATTCAGACTTTACAAAACCGTAATGGGTTTTGTCGTCTACAGATCATTAGCGTTTAATTGTGATTATTAAGTGTTCAAAAGAACCGTCTCAATGAGAGTATACACAACAAATGTTCGGGCTTTTAGGGTTGAGAGTAAGAAAAATAATCCGCTATTATGCCATCTTATCTGGAGTTTGTGTTCTTTTTTCAGGCCTGCTCGGCATGGAAATGGACCACATTACGCGTTTTCAGAGGAAAGATCGCCACATCATATCAAATATATAGCTAAGGATAATAGCGGGAATACAGCTGAGTGCACAGTGATTATAACCATTTCAGGTACATATGAGCCGCGACATGTGATTACCAACAATGTGGCGTTTTGACATGAATAGACTCAGACGAGCCTGTGTAGCCTCCTTTTAGGCTTAGAAACCTCAAATGGTGCTCAGTCGGTAGCTTAACACTCAAAGGATATTCGAGCGACAGGCAAAGGCTCTGATCAGACTGTGCGTATGTGCAGGCTGATCTGAGGCTTTGCTGGTCGCACATGTCACATTGTTGGAAATCTCATGTCGCAGCTCATATTGAAAGATGCGCCTGTGATTGGCACTGTTTATACAGGGAAAAGGGAAACGATTGATTTACAAGCTTAAAATAATATTATTTATCTGTTACACTATATTTAGTATGGCCGTCGATCTGTCATCAATGAGTTGAACACTCTTTAACTAATATGTTTTTCTCATGTATATTCCCATGAACATTGATAAGATCTAGACGTTTGGCTTGCAAAAAAACTTTTTTTCTGAGGCAAATAAAGTCAAGTGAAAGAAATATGCTCGACCCATGTTGAATGTTTGCTGAATAGAATGAAACTATAGGTATTTAAATTATTGATAGCAATGGCTGGGTAGCTGAACTGAGTGCTTCAACATATCTTAGTAGTTGGATGATTAGGCGTTATGAAATATATGTAGGTTCCATACAAAAGCAAGTACTAATACATAGACACAGACACAGGTATGCAAAATGGTGACTAGGCTTTGCCCAAAAATCTTGGCTAAGCCGTATCCCCGTTTACATACCGTGTAACGATAATTTGAAAATCTATTAGTATGCAAAATTTGATTAAAATAGCATGTGGTTCTATAGTTATGAGTATTTTCTCTAAAATACCCTAACTGGCCATATTATAATTTTACGAACCCTCGTTTAAGTGTTCCATACCCATGGCTGGGTAATTTTAATATACACATGGAAAAAAGTTAAGGAACACTTGAAGCCCTAATTTTAATTTTTGAATATCAAAATAACCTGCGGGCATGCAATTCTGAAATTTTGATTGGACACTTTGGAAAGCATTGCCAACTTACAGCTTGAATTGCTGAAGTCCACTGAATCTTGTTGTTGTGCTACGAAGAATACAATATGCCCAAAATGAATAATCTCAATGTTCCTGAATACACGTTTGCCTTTTAGTTTCTGCACACCATAGAAAACAATTTTGGAAAACAAAAACAGCATAAAATGAGAGAATTGGGCATATCTAATGAATGAATGACTTTGGTTTTGAAACAGTGTGTATCAGCTTTGAGTTACATAACCGTATACAATCTGCATTTTGCACTAGTTCCTCTGGAAACCAATATTCTTAGATAATTTCCAAAGCAAACGAAACTCGAATACTTCTGTTGTGATTTTATGATAAGGATGTATGTTTTGAAAGTCCTGAATGATCATATTCAAAATCTGGCTAAATCATAACAACCTGCAAAGTGTATAGACAAAGAAGGAAATTTGGCATAGAACATTGCCATTGGTAAAGTATGCCCCCTCCTCCTACAAAAGGCCAGGAAAGTAAAAGATTATGATCAAAGTTCGTCACACATACTATCGGCTTTTTGCTTACGAAAAAAGAGAACAATCAGACTTCATGGAGGGAATTTATTGCAAGGACTATAAAAAGGGTCCTAAAATCAAAAATTAAATTTGTGTATCCAAAATGGCTGCTTCCAGGTATGCAAAATGTGAAAAAATATACCATTTGGTTATAAAGCTATAGACATTTTCTGTAACTGGTATGAGACAGCTGGACGGACTCATAAAGTGATTATAATGAAGACCCAAGGATCATGCAATTACGGAAACTGATCTCTAAAACCAGGAAAGAAGAACTAGAATCATGAATGGTTGTGTTTGTACATTTTGTTGGAGGACTGTTCTGCACACTAGATAGAACTTTCCACTGTTTTACCTATGTGAGATTATAAGAATCTATCATGAGTGTGAGGGTAGGCTAGAAAAATCCGTCCCCAGGATCACCGTTTGGCATCACGAGGCTTGCCGAGTGATGACAAACAGTGATCCTGAGGGATGGATTTTTCTATCCTACCCTCATACGAATAATAGATTATTTTCTTGTTCACCACTGTATCTTTTTATTTTAAAATAAGCTTCCAGAAGTCCCTGAATACGCTAAGATGCAATTATACATGATGAAGTCACTTAAACATAAAAATTACGTCACTTGACGACCATGTGCGTGAGTTCCAATCCAACCAATGTATGTAGCCCTCACGTGACAGCTTGGGTAAGATAGCATGGGTAAGACAAGATTTTCTATCCCAAGGTAAAATTTCAGATATCATCAGGTGTGCAAGAAAATTCTATCTCACCCATGGGAAAGATAAAAACGAAATGCAGGATGAGCTTCTATGACAAGAGGGCTCATCGTTAGAAATGTGACGTCATCATTAGGGTAAAATGGCGCCATTATGCTATATGTCCCATCCTAACCGTTCAGAAACTTCTGGGAGCCTTTATACTAGCGAAGCCAATGACTTAGTCTGATTGAGTCTTGTTATTGCTCTATTTACCTAAAATAGTAAGTGAGTATGATCAGGAAATACCACAATCACAAACTGCAGACAACCCCGCGGCACCGCGTGGAAGAGCCGATCAACCATCACGAGACACCAGGAAGACAAATTAAGCAAAGCAATCAGCTCTCTCTTCCCCATCAAGAGAGTTGCAATACTAGAATGGACATAAAGTAACGTACAACAAAACATAGAACAATTACAGACTCCCACAATGGGAGTAGCAATAAACAAAAGTCAACAACAACAGAACCACCGCCTTAGAACGGACAGCAGCCTAAGCCACCGGGGGGCTTAAATGCATTTTACTGGTACCAAATCTTCGCCCTAGATTCTGCTGTTGTTGAGGTACAAGAAATGTTCAGCTCGCATAGAGGCCATTTAACTAATGCAATGTATCATCATGGAAAACACTCTAATCAAATTAACACTCCATGATGAAACAAAGAAAGGGGTCAATATAACCAATACGAGTAACTTATAAGTAACACAATCTATTACCTTTATAATAAATGTTAAATCTAAATATTTATAAATCCAAAACTTAATTGTTTTAAACAAGTACGCGAGTATGATCAGGAAATACCAATTTGAAAATAACACACTGCATACCAACCCAGAGCACTGCGAAAAAGAACCACAGAACACTAAAAGTCAAACAACGTCAGTAAAGGAACACGCTCTAGCTTCCCAATCAAGATAATCGCAAAAATTAAAAAGGGCATTAAGAATTGCGTAACCAAATAACCGTCAAATATAGAACCCCACAAACAATGGGATCAACAAGAAACATTCTATCCACAAGAACAGAACCACCGCCTTAGAAAGAGCAGTAGCCTAAGCCACCGGGGGGCTTAAATGCATTTTACTGGTACCAAATCTTTGCCCTAGATTCTGCTGTTGTTGAGGTACAAGAAATGTTCAGCTCGCATAGAGGCCATTTAACTAATGCAATGTATCATCATGGAAAACACTCTAATCAAATTAACACTCCATGATGAAACAAAGAAAAGGGTCAATATAACCAATACGAGTAACTTATAAGTAACACAATCTATTACCTTTATAATAAATGTTAAATTTAAATATTAATAAATCCAGAAATTGATTGTTTTAAACAAGTACGCGAGTATGATCAGGAAATACCAATTTGAAAATAACACACTGCAGACCAACCCAGAGCACTGCGAAAAAGAACCACAGAACACTAAAAGTCAAACAACGTCAGTAAAGGAACACGCTCTAGCTTCCCAATCAAGATAATCGCAAAAATTGAAAAGGGCATTAAGAATTGCGTAACCAAATAACGGCCAAATATAGAACCCCACAAACAATGGGATCAACAAGAAATATTCTATCCACAAGAACAAAACCACCGCAGGAGAATGGGCAACAGCCTTAGCAGCTGCATCTAGCTGGTATCAAATCCAAATCTCTACCCTAGATTCTGGTGTTGTTAAAACCCAAAAGTGCTTAGATCGCATGGAAGCTACATAGATAATGCTAAGTATATCTGATTAAATTATTGCATTCAGATAAATCATAGATCATGGCGTTAATAACACACTTTTTGTAGAACCTGACCTATTCCCTTTTAATTGGTCTCACAAAATTCCCATCTCTACTGGATACAAACTAGAAAACATTCAATACGGATCTTGTATATTACTATAAATTATTGATTGCAGCTAAAGCTGGCACCACAAAAGCGGTAAAAGATTAGATGATGTTCTTAAACTTGAGTTTTCTAAATAAAATAGCATTAGCTTATATGCTTTCGAATGCTACAACATCATTACTCAACCTAACGTGTGTTTTTTGTAAACAGCCGTATTTGTAGAATGATTTAAAAAGCTACTAGAATTCATGTAATGATAATAGTTCCAAGGATCGAAAGTAAAAATGGATTAAATTATTAGTCTAAGAGACAACAATCATCCTCAATTTATACACCAAGTCACCATAGAAGTCAAGTTCTAAAAGTCCTTGGCACAAGAAAGATTTAAGTCCATCTTGGAAATTAGATATCAAATCATAGTATTGTCAATAAAATGTAGAAAAGGTTTTTCGAAGTTTATTATACTGATAGCCTTGTTTAAGAAGTTTCTGAGTTGACAATTTAGTGTGAGTGTTGAAGTAAGCAACATTGCTAGATGCTCTAGCAAAACGAATGAGTTGAAATATGTAGACTCCATAGGATGTAGAGCGAGGAACATCACCATCTAAAATGGAAAATTGACAATTTCAAAATCAAAATCGTCATGTTAATCTTTGATTTTGTTAGAAATAATACCAATGGAAATGAACGAATGCAAATCTAAAAACGTGGCTTTGGTATCAAAGGTATACGCTTTATGAGGTATGATCTTTGCTATCTTTCTTCCTTTATTAAGTTGGAGCTTTGAAGGGTATATTTGACTTACCCTGTTGTAAAAATAAACGTTATTAATGTTTAAAATATCATCCTAATATCTGGATGTAGTGTTACAATGTAAGAGCATCAATAATATCAGCCTGCTTATCATCAGAAAGATTCATCATAAAGTCCCTCTCATAACAAAATAAGAATAAATCAGCAACCAGGGGAGCACAATAAGTGCCCACAGGAATCCCAACTACTTGTCAATACAACTTGGTGCCAAATCGAATAAAAATGTTGTTTGTCCAACAAAAAGGTCAGCGCATCGCATACATTTTGATAAGACCATGCATGATATTTTTAAGGCTTTTTTGGGAGTAAAAACGCGTTTTTGTTGTTACATGCAGTGTAAGGAGAGCCTTCTCTATTTAAGGTTCTTTCAGCAAGATCAACAAGTTTATCTTTAATCAAATTATGAGGTAAAGTCGTGTAAAGAGTAGAAAAATCATATGTAGACAAACTGGTCACATTGAAAATTCTAGCTTTTAGTTTATCAAAAAATTAGCCTGAAATTTTAATAGACCAAAATAGATTCTTACCGGATCTTACATATTATACCTTTTCACAATACTTAATAACATGTTTATTAGCAGCTATAAGACATGAGTTGAACAATTCAGAGAGATATTTTGGCGTACAAAAACTAGAATTAGCAATAAATCTTGCTTTATAGTTTTTACGTAGGAACTTTGTCTTGGTTTTCTTTAGCTTGAACACCAAACTGTAGAGCTGTATGGCAACCATGCCCATCCACTACAACCCTCTCACACAAAGAAGCATGCGGTATATAGGCATTGGTTCAATATTTTCACGTTTAAGAGTATTAATAAAATACAATCGTCAAACAACTGCAACATTGTTAGCGGCTTTATCTGCTGGAAGCAAAACATAGTTCATATGAAAATTCTGGATACCTCGTTTGAGATGATGAAAATTAGATTTAGGATTAGTGGGTTAAAGATGTGTATGACGAGAGTAAAATGAAATAAGATTATCAATATTTTTTTAAAATGTTGATCTTCCATTCCTTCAAGGCATCAGGTTCAACATTTTCTTGTTTACACTAACGATTACTGAAGTCATTTAATGAAATAGCGACCTCACTACAACATTGAGGAAAATCAATATTTGAGGGAAATCTATTTTAGGGCTTTTAGAAATAATATTGCGAAAACTAGCGTCAGGAATAACATTTAGATTACATGTAATCACATGCCCTGCATGGGAATGAAAATAATTAGAATGTTGACAATCTCAGGTTCAAGATTTTCTCGTTTTCACTAACGATTACTTAAGCCATTTAATGAAGCAGTGACCTCACTACGCCATTGAGGGGAATCAATATTAGAGGGAAATTTATTTTTAGGGCTTTAAGAAATAATGATGCGAATACTAGCGTCATGAATAACATTTAGATTATCTGTAATCACATGCCCTGCAGGGAGGTATAAAGAATTAGAATGATGACAATCTCAGGAGTTGGCAGTATTGGAATCTATATTCATATCAGTTACAATGTTATTAACATTAAATACAGTATACCTAATTGGTTTGTTATATTTATAGCAAATTATTGGAGGGTCTGAATTATTAAATTAGTTTGGAATAGAGGAAATCACTGAATTAACCTTAAAAATACTATGAAAATAAATCAATTCTATACCTTTGTTAATGAATTAATTTAGTTCTGATAAAACGTCACCTGACTGTCAAAAGTGAGAATGTATGCAGAACTCATGACTCAATTATCCAGACTCAAATCAAGGTCTGATTTCTAGGTCATGGGCTTTACACTTGAATTCGTGTGCACTCCATATCTGCTGTACCCTCTGAGCGATTTTCATTAACCATCACTCGATTGTTCCTCCTGAGGGGAATGCAGAATTCATGACTCAGCTATGGAGACTTAAGGTCGAGATCACACTTCATGGGATGGGTCATGGGATTCTGTGGCACCCCAGGTATTTAACTAGCCTTAAACCGCTGTCTTTTAGACTGCTGATTGCTTTGCCTTTATTGTCTTACATATGTATTGTTATTTTAAGTGATCTGTGACTCTTCCTCACGGTACTGTGGGTTGGTCAGCAGTGTGTGATTTAGGGATTTCCTGATCATACTCACTTTTTTGTTCTTATTGCAGTTAAACGATGCCCGAAAGTAGCCAAGATTAACAATGGTTACTACATCTGTCATCCAAGTACGGATTATATTCTGGGGGCATCATGTCGTTTTGGTTGTTATCAAGGATTTGAGCTGGATGGTGTGTCACATATCACATGCACAGATCAGGAAGTATGGTCAAATAGGGCACCTACTTGCAAACGTAAGATATATAATTTCATTTATATACTGTTATTTTGAATGCATATGAGCGCAGTGGCTCAGCAATGCGACCCGGGTGTCTTTGGATCCTGCCCCACAAGGACCTTGGTTTAGCCTTCAGACAAGACACTTTATTTATCCTCAATGTTTAGTACTTGGATCAACAAAGAATAAGTTCCAGCATGACTAAACTGTTAATAACTACACAAGCATCAACTCAAACAAAACATAAATATACAAGATTTGATGTTTTGTAAAATTGTTAGAAATTTTACTTAACGTATAAAAAAGATTTTAGTATAAGCCCTCGTTGTACATACGAGATAAAGTTCTTCTGGTACTGTATCATTCCAAACGTTCTAGCAGCCCTTAACAAAATGCATTTCACCCTTTAAGGACTGGAAACCACCAAACGGACCATACGACAAACAGTGAAGATCCAGATACAAAGGAACATAAGAGGAATTTTATCAGGTTCTGCACTGTTTGCTTAGCAAAAATCGATCCTTAGAGAGATACACAAATGCTTTATTTGAGTGTCCACAAGATGTCAATGACATAAATAAGCAGACGTACACGGTTCCTGGTGAATTTAATACAGTTTTTTTTCTATTCTTACAAACTTTGATTTTAGGGGATACGTGACGTTTTGATTGTTTACAGATTAACTGGAAGCATAATGACGTCCATAGCAACGTTGCATACATAATAACAAAATTATAACGTTTTTTCTGTCAGAAATGAGATTTCAAAGTTATTAGTGTCATAAGATAAATGGAATCTAACATTCGTGCTCTTGTATCATTGAATTTATTAAACTCGTTGCAAAAAAGAGATTAAATGATCGGCAAGCCACGCATTTTATCTCTTCTCCAACTCGTTTAATAAATTCAATATAACTCATGTAAGTTCATAGATAAAACATGTCAGAGGCAATAGAAACGACACACACAGAAAATTCTTATCTTCGCTTCATCACAACAGAAATGAAGCTGGGATCTCATAGTACCTCTAAACTCATACACTTTTTTATTTATTATAGCATTATATAGCAATGTATAGATGCTATTTTCGAAATTAACATGTCCACTGTTTTTTTAAATCTATTATGCAAGGTTCTCCAAATTCATACACCTACCATGCCATCATGTTCTTTTTCAGCATTAACATGCCCACTGCTCTCCCCAATCGAAGGAGCAAGACCTGAATGCACGAATGATAACTATTTTAGAAGTATTTGTTCCTTTAATTGCGACGAGGGATATGATATGCCGCCACAAGTCAGTAAAGCATTGGTGTGCCAGAATAATAAAACATGGAGAAAGCATGGAGAACCAATGTGTATAGGTACAGTACAGTACAATTCATGTTACCAATGTTTGATTCCAATATTATCCTTTCTGAACTTAAACTATGTAAAACATACATATGCAAATTATCTTGAATAGATTATTGTAGTAAGTTCATCAATCGTCGTGTTTATCTTCCTTTTTGTACATAGATTGATTTGTTCTCTGTGAATATGGCATTTGCAAAGCATATTCATATCTTAGTACAATGTACAAGTGAGCATTGGTTGTATCCAAAACTTGCACCGCACATGTGCTAACTCATTATGCCAACCAAAGAGATAACACATAATTGGCAGTTGTACATCCCTCAGTCAAACAGTCCATCACATAAATCTAGTACGGTTTCTTTCTCAGCAGCTTTCGTCTGGATTTTAAAAAAACTTAATGGAAACCCTCAGTATGTCAGGCCAAATTTTTAACTCAATAATAGTGGTACCACTAATGTTGACTCCCTAGGTAAAACACCAGGCAGATCATAGGCTGATCATAATGTGGTTATTTTGAACCCATTGCAGGGGTTATAAAGAGGTACTTTGAATGGTTTAAGTATTTTCTCATATCGATATTTTTGGTGAAAGAGATTTTCTATTTCGATGCCTGATCTTCGCCACCTTCCCTATTTTTATGATCAGAGTTATTTTGTCTGTGCTGTGTGGCGGCCCTTGAAAGTCTCCCCGCACATTCGCTTAATGCTCTTAATATCCCAATGCTCAGGAATTGCTTGTACAATTGCCTTCCATTGAGATGATCTATTGATCAATTCATGCAAACCAAACATTTATGTGCTTTTATCCACACGAGAACAAAGGATGGGGTTGGTACCATGAAACTAGTTTAAGCCCTCCAGTAGTTTTTTACTGACTGTGTCAAGGTGATGCTTCTTTTGTGAATCTTTTTGTTATTTGTATTTGTCTTTGTCATACTGCCATGTCTGTTTTTGCAGCCTTGTGGTCACCTGGTGGGAAAAGCTGACTGCTTTGCCCTATTGTATGTGATGTTGTCTTGTGTTCTTGTCACTTTCCCATATTGTGTCAGGTGTGGTATTTGATTGTATCGATTACTTGCCTACTTTCCTACTTTGATGTGATACAGGTAAGTCCCTCTTGGAGCATCTTCATTTCAGTGAGATCGTAGTTGATTTAAAATGGTTTTCCCTTACCAGTTCATCCGCTCTTATATACTGAAATGAATCCTTGAGTACCCTACTTGGTCCGCTCCTTACATTTGCCATGTTTGTTGTTTACTCGTGCGTAAGAGTGATCTTGGGAAATTTTTTTCTACACAAGCATTAAGATTGTGCAGAGAGGTTTATATGATCAAAACGAGGTAGGAACAGTTAAATACAACATGTTTTACTTTAGTCAGCTTATTTTAGCCAGTATTCTTAAATCGAAAAATGCCCCTTCATAATTCACATGACTTACTAAAATTCCTAAACCTGGCGGTCGTCTGCAATGTTTACCTTTCATGAATGCCAGCCTTATGGTAGCTTTTTGAAATTTAATGTGTGATTAGTGTGAAGTCACTCACATGGCGGAAGTAGAAACAGCAAAATGACAATCTAAAATTTTACCTCCTTTACGTTGGCTACGATTTTCAAGGTAAGGTGTCGGATCTGAATAAGGGTTTATCTGCAGTCCAATGCCAAAAGGATGCATAAGTAAGGTAAAACATATTTATAATGTCATCTTTTACTTATTTCATAGTCAACATCACGGATGAAGCTTAGAGGGGCGCAGTTTGGTTACTTGAGGATATGTCTTTAAGACTAGATGTGCAAACCATGGAAGAGTAATTTTATGGTCCCTTGATAAACGTTGTTTATTTATCCTGTTTTCCGGTTTGGACAAATTTTTCAGAACCCCTGGATAAATTCAATAATCTTCATTGGCACTATCAATATCAAGTGTCGAATATAGTAAAAGCTAAGAAAATGTACGTTTCGCTTTAACAAGGAATTAATTCAGATCATCCAAAAATAAAACGTGATTTAGGTCTGGGTTGTTTGTTCAAAGAATTACAGACTGTTCTGTCTTTATTGACTGTTTTATTTTGTCCAAATATGTAGGTGCAATTATTTCGAGTCAGTGTCGAAATAAAGAAACAGCGTATACGAGCAATGCAGACTCAAACAATTCTACACAAATACAGTCTTGCCAGACCTGAGCTTATCTCACACAAAGTATGGACGTAGACAGCTTACAAATGTAAACTGGATGGTTGCGTATGCATTTTCAAGTAATAATGGCACATAAACTATTAAAACAGATACTTATGAGCTAACCAGAATGATGTTTCAGAGTGCTAGCAAGTAATAGATCAATCAGAAAATCTAAGCCAAATTCAAGCATCAAGCCTTGGACGTATGTAAGGCGTAGTATTATGTACATGTACGAAAAAGCTGCATTTTGTTAGCCGGAACTGGTGTAAGGAAAATTAGGTATGTAGCATTTGTGCTCAGCTCTATCAAAATCCATTATTTTTTTCATAGAATAAATTTATGTTGTTTATTTTTCAATAAAATATTGCTACTGCGAAACAACCCAATCTTCATTTAAATGTTGTAACCATTTGTTTCGCTGTGTTGGTATGGTTTCTGTGACTTTAGCATCATGTCCTTGATATACATCTGAGGTCTGATTCTACGAAATTGGCTGAGGCAGTTCGGGTTGGTCAAAGACCACAGGTTATGTTTCTACCTCTACAATCTCTAAAGTAAAATTCTATATGTACATGCTATGTAACTATGTGAAGCCTTCGATTTACAACATTTTCCTCCATACCATGCGTATGTGAGCCGTAAAGAATCTGATGAGAGTGTGACTTACCCAGCGTTTAAAATGCACTTGAGTATGGATGCAAACGTTTGCAATATTCTATTTTTGTTGATGCATTGTTTATTGTTGCTCCAATGTTTCTGTGTTTTTGTGTGTTTGGCCTTTGCTTAGCTGCGAAGTATATAGTATTGTTTCTAGTTGAGGAAGAGATAGCGTCCGTCATAATTTCATTTCTGCTCAATATCTTGAGAACTCTTTTATAGAATTTATCCAAATTTTGTATGTAAATTGATAACGACATGATCTAGCTTGGGATTGTTACATGTCATCATTCCCAAATTTGTACCAGAGTTATGGCCCTAGATTACGCCAAAAAATTGTTTCCACTCATTATCCTGAGAACAAATTGACAGAATTTCACCAAATTTTGTATATGCATTCAAATTGAATAGATCTAGCTTGAGATTGTTACACGTTATTTTTGGCTTATTTGTACCTGAGTTATGGCACTTGATGTCTGCCAAAATTTCGTTTCCGCTCAATATCTTAAGAACTAATTGACAGAGTTTCACCAAATTTTATAAAACCATTTATATTGACACGATCTAGCCTGGGATTGTTGCACAAACTTTTTCGCAAATATGTACCTGAATTATGGTCCTTGCCTTGCGCCAACTCTCTTTTCCGCTCAATATCTTGAGAACAAATTGACAGAATTACACCAAATTTTGTATATGCATTCATATTGATGAAATCTACGTTGATATTGCCACACGACATTTTTCACGCATTTGTACCATAGTAATGTTCCTTGATTTATGCCTAAATTTTGTTTCCGCTCAATATCTTGAGAACTAATTGACAAAATTGCACAAAATTTTATAAATGCTTAGATGGATCGATATATTGACACGATCTACGTTAGGATTGACACACTTCATTTTTTTCACACATTTGTACCAGAGTTATGAAAAATGGCAACATTAAGCGCAAAATTTGTACTGAAAAACGCTTAAATACTTCTCTAAAGGATCTTTCTTTGGCTTTAACTAATCATGGTCGACATGGCTTATTTTCATTTTTAAGTTCCTTGCCTTTCTCAGTTTTACGCAATTTAGAGTTAGAGGCTAATAAACTTTATGATAGAGCAAACAAATTATATAAAGCAGCACTCCTTACAAGGTGTTATGTTCAACATTTCCTTAGTCCTTATATCGATTCTGAAGTCAACCATAAACGACATTTTATCAAAATTCCATTCATTAACAAAGGTATTGAGTTTATTGATTTACATAGTATCTTCAAGGATAATTCAGTGATTTCATCTATTCCAAATCACTTTAATAATTCTGAAACTCCTATCATTTGTTATAAATATAACAAACCAATAAGGACTACGATATTTAACTTTAATAAAATTGTAAATGATTTAGATATAGATTCCAATACTCCTGCCTCCTGAGATTGTAAAAATTCAAATTATTTATACCCCTCTGCAGGGCATGTTATTACAGGTAATCTAAATGTCATTCCTGACGCTAGAGTTCGCAATATCATTTCTAAAGGTCCTAAATATAGATTTCCCTCTAATATTGATTTCTCTAAATGTCGTAGAGAAATCGCTGCTTCTTTAAATGACTTCAGTAATCGTTGGTGCAAACGGGAAAATGTTGAACCTGATGCTTTGAAGGAATGGAAGATTAACATTTTTAAAATTATTGATACTCGTATTTCATTTTACTCTCGTAATACACATCTTTTGCCCCCTAAACCTAAATCCTCTTTTCGTCATCTTAAACGAGGTATCCAGGAATTTCATATGAACTATGTTTTGGTTCCAGCAGATAAAGCTGCTAACAATGTTGTAGTTGTTTGACGATTGTATTATATTAATACTCTTAAGCGTGAGCTTGTTGACACTAATGCCTATAAACTGCAGCCTTCTTTAAGTGAAAGGGTGATTGTTGATGGGCATGGTTGTCATACAGCCCTACATTTTGGTGTCAAAGCTAAAGAAAATCAAGACAAAGTTCCTACGTTGTACTGGTTACCTAAACTCCATAAAAAACCCTATAAAGCAAGATTTATTGCAAATTCTAGTTCTTGTACGACAACAGAACTTTCTAAATTGTTAACCTCGTGTCTTACAGCTATTAAAAAACATGTTATCAAATATTGTGAAAAAGTATATGAGAGATCTGGTAAAAACCTATTTTGGTCCATTAAAAATTCAGGTGAAATTTTAGATAAACTTAAAGCTAGAGATTTCAATGCGACCAGTTTGTCTACTTATGATTTTTCTACTCTTTACACTACTTTACCTCATAATTTAATTAAAGATAAACTTATTGATCTTATTGAAAGAACCTTCCAGAGAGAAGGCTCTCCTTACCTTGCATGTAGTGACAGAAATGCATTTTTTACTTCAGAAAAACCTAAAAAATATCATGCATGGTCGTGTCAAAATGTATGTGATGCGCTGACCTTTTTTGTTGGACAACATTTTTATTCGATTTGGCACCAAGCTCTATAGACAAGTAGTTGGGATTCCTATGGGCACTAATTGTGCTCCCCTGGTTGCAGATTTATTCCTGTTTTGTTATGAAAGGGACTTTATGATGTCTCTTTCTGATGATAAGCAGGCTGATGTTATTGATGCGTTTAACACTACTTCCAGATATTTGGACGATATTTTAAATATTAATAATATTTATTTTGAAAATATGGTTAGTCAAATATACCCTTCAGAGCTCCAACTTAATAAAGCCAATGCCTCTGATACCGAAGCCGCATTTTTAGACTTGCATTTGTCAATTTCTAATGATATTGTTTCTACCAAAATTTATGATAAACGTGACGACTTTGATTTTGAAATTGTCAATTTCCCATTTTTAGATGGTGATGTTCCTCGTTCTACATCCTATGGAGTCTATATCTCTCAACTCATTCGTTTTGCTAGAGCATCCAGCTATGTTACTGACTTCAACACTCGCAATAAATTATTAACTCAGAAACTTCTTAAACAGGGCTATCGGTATCATAAACTTCGCAAAACATTTTCAAAATTTTATAGACGCTACTATGATTTGATTTCTAAATTCCAAGTTGGACTTAAATCTCTCTTGCGCCAAGGACTTTCGGAACCTGATTTCTATGGTGACTTGGTATATAAGTTGAAGAAGATTGTTGGCTCTAATAATTTTTCAGCGCAGTTCATTAAAATAATTTCCCATTATAAAAAGATTGGCTATAACATTAATGTATTGCAACAGACTGCATGCTTGGTAGTCAACCCAATCACGGTTGGCAACTTTGCTTTCCTCTTTAATTGCACGCTGGTGGGTCGGACTTCAGACTCTATGATGGTTCCGACTTAAAGACTTATCTATTGATGAGATGGTAGGGGCCTGATGCTTTGGCTGTTTGTCGGGCCCACCAGGGTTTACCTGTTGGATTTCTTTTGCTCCGGTATTCAGTTTAATTTACTGTTGAGTCCTTATCCTTGCTTTATCTCCTTGTTATATCTTGATTTATATGTTTTAGGAGATGATGCATTGATAAGTTAGGGGTCTTTCATGCAAACCAAATATTTATGTGTCTTGATCCACATCTGAATTAAGGGTGAGGTTGGCGCCGTTAAACCGGTTTAAGCCCTCCAGTAAAATATTTTACTGACCGTTCCAAGGCGGTACTTCTTTTGTGGATCTTTTATGTTTTTGTTCTGTCTTGTGTTTGCTATGTTTTGTGCGCGTCTGTTTATATGTGCTTTGTGGTCACCTGCTGGGAAAGGGCTGACCTCTTGGCTCTCGTTTGTGGTGTCTTCTGTGAGTTTGTCACTTTCCCATTGGTATCCTGGGTCAGGTGTGGTACTTGATTGTATCGATTCCTGATCTTTGCAACCTTATTACTTTGGTTTACACCAGAATTTTGTTTCTGCTCAATATCTTGATACAAACTGACATAATTGACCAAATTTTATATTTGCCTTCATATTGACAAGATCTAGCAGTGGATTTTACACGTAAATTTTCGCAAATTTGTTTCTGAGTTATGGCCCTTGATTTGCGCCATAATTTCGTTTCAGCTCACTAACTTGGGAACAACTTGATAGATTATCACCAATTATTATACATGCATAGTTATTGACAAGATCTAGTTTGTAACAGAGCTATGGTACTTGATTGGTGTAAGAATTTGTTCTTACTTAATAGCTTTAGATTTTTCTGCTAAATATATTTAGAACTTGACATTTTTCATATATAAAAGCGCTACAGCGGGGCTACAATCATACTCTCTGACAATTCTAGTTTAACCAGGTTGTAATTCTACCTTGTTGTGTTATGCAATATTTTGTGTCCTTTCTAGTTTTGAAATCACCTAGCCTCAAGAGAAAGAGCTGTTTGCTTTACTTCTGATGTCGTTTGAATATAATCTTTTGTTTTTGTTCTTTGCTTCTACCTCGTGGTGCCATGGGTTGGTCCAGAAAATCCCTCAATCATATATTACAGACCAACCCATGGCACCACGAGGAAGAGTCAACAACGATTAGAATGATATTACATTCAGACCACAAAAAGTAAACTAACCTGATCTCTCTTCACTAATTGGGTAATTGAAAAATTAGAAAAAGGCAAAACTTCCAAAAACAAAAAAAGTCCACAAGCAAAATAATGAATAATCAATATCAGAACCGCCACCTTAGAACAAAAGGCAGCCAAAGCCACTGGAGAGCTTAGAATAATTATACTGGCCAAACCCTCACCCTACATCCAGCAGTTGTTAATACATACACAGATCATGATGTAACATACATAGGTACAAGAATACATCTTACCAATTAACAAGCCTTTTCAAATTTTCGTAATGTGTCTAAAATATTATGGTTGATTTCTAGATTGTGCTTTCTGAAAATCTGTTATGTTTTAGCTTAGAAAACTTCACACTTATTTAATTAAATATTTTCAGACATAGAAGCACCATCTTTCAATACCTGTCCAAGCATTGTAATAAGGGGCACCGAAGTGGGAAAAACAAAGGGTAAACTGATATGGAACGTACCAACGGTAGAAGATAATAGTGGTGAAGTTATAACACCTGTTCAATCATCAGACTCACCGAAACTGGAGAGTTATCAGCCAGCTGGAACATACGTCATATCATATACCGCCTCAGATGCAGAAGGAAATAAAGCCAGGGATTGTGTGTTCAAGGTTGTTATTAGAGGTGAGTTTTGTGAAACGGGCTTGTGTGTCTACATGTGTCAATATGTCTTGCATACAAGATTCGGATTCTTATCTTATCCATGTTATATGACTCAGACGTTCATGAGGAGACTGTCAATTGGTTGAGGAACTCATGCATATGGTCAAGTGACGTTAATGATTAACCAAAGTAATGTCATCGTGTTGCATTGTATCTCAGCGTATTTGGGGACTTCTGGAACCTTATTTTAAGATAAAAGGTAAAATTGAGGAAGAAAAAGATTCCATTATTTATGAGATGGTGGGATATGAAATCAACTTTCAGTATTACACTTATTGTAATATTGTAATATCATCATTTACAATCAACCTATGTCTTATGGCGATCTTTTGGACAGACTTTCTATCCCACATTCTTATAATATTCATTGAATTCTTAGTGTTAATTTGTTGACAGAGACAGATGCAGAGTGAAGCAGACACTAGAATATAAAATATAATTATCAGATAAAGTCCCGTCTGAGGGTGATATAACACCATGTATTTAAACCAATAGATCACTAGTGGACTACTGGGTTAGATATGTTTGGTGTAATTTCATTGAAACCAAAAATGAACTAGTTACATGCATCATGTGTTTTCTATTAATAGATTCAAGATGCCCTAGATTATACCCTACGCCATATATGCAAATCAGTTGTCCCCATGGTTATAGAACTGGCGCCATATGTAATATGTCATGTGACCCTGGAAAAGTAAGAGTTGGTAAACCTGATGTTAGGTGTGAGGAAGCATCTGGTGGTCTTTCAGGAAATTGGAACTGGGGAAGTCAACGAACATTTTGTAATGGTGAGCAAAAGTAAACCATATACATATACACTTTTTATCTCTTATCCCCTCAAGCTTTACTCAGATCATAGAAGTTCTGCTGTTGTTGTTTGTATTTGGTTATCTGATTGACAGTTTTTTTAATTAAATTCGCGTGATGCAGGCACTGAATAGCCAGTTGAATTTCTTCTTCCTGTTAAATTAGGCTCATGAACTAAATATGTTGGAATTAGCTCCTATTTTACTGGATTCTTATAAATCTCAGACTGTATATATGAATAAATTGGACGAACCGTCCATTCTTGTGCAATTCAAGGTTGCTGGATGTTGATGTAATGTGCTTGCGCCAATCTACAGAAATTTGATGTGGAAATGTCATTAATACGGATTTTGGCCGAAAATATATATCTAAAACTTTATTTCCCTAGACTATATGCTCAGATACAGATCATGCTTAAGACTCTAAATGGTTATTATTTCTAATGACTCTTTCTCTCAGTTTTTTTGCTTAAAGTGGCAATGGATCTCAAACAGCCTTTATGCAGGATTGCCTTTAGAAAATCCAGATTAAATTTTCAGAGAAAATTAAATATCTATGTGGAAAATGTAGTTCAACCAACGAGTTATATGCTAAAATGCTTTTCACATTGGACAATAATTGATTATAATATGGGTTGATAACTCTGTTTTTGTTATTTTACCAACAAGAAATAGAAAAAAAAGTTCTTTGGGGCTGTTTTACTCCCTTTGATCAAGCATATCATTATGCATACAGTTATATGTTTACATTACTCATGTCATATAAAAATGCATGCTTGATCAAAGTGGGAGAAGGTTGTATGAATGGTAAATCACAAGATATTGTAAAAGCTCATCTGACACTTATTTTGTATGACTGTGAAGCTTAACAAATATTCACAATGTCATGTATGCAGCATGTAGTTATGATGATCCTTGGTGCACACGTTTAAAAATATAACTGAATATGTATAAACAGTGTTTAAGATAGTTAAAGGTAATTTTTAAAAGTTATGGACTACTTATTTACCAAAAACAATTAAAAATTCGAGACACGAATTGTTATGCATCACGCAACACTTTCAACTCAAGCTTTGTGCTGCAAACATTATATTTACTTATATGTAGATGAATACCTGACAAAACATTGGCTTTCTAATAAAAATAGTCACAAAATACCCAAACTGATAAAGCTTAGGTCCTGAAATTTATATGCAATATATTTAAAACTATTTATTTTGTATGGTGCACTGAAAAATAGCAAAATGGTAATTAATCTTGCAACCATTGTAAAAGCAAAACTAATGATATATGTTTTAAAAGAATAAATGATAAGTAAACAAGAAAAATATCCTAATATTATACATCTATTCAGTCACTGTATCGCCACGTGGTATGCAATGTCCCAGTCTCTTGTAAAGCTAACGGTAATAGACACCAATTATAGGTGTAGCTAGACAGTAACTAAAAAGCCAATTAATGCATGATCTAAAACAAAGAAGATCACCAAATCTGTTGGCCCCTAACGACAAAAAAATATTAGAAAAAATTGTAAGCCACACATTTTAAATTTAATTTCCTATTTCTACTACTCCTTTAGCCCACCTCTGCATTTATGCAGATAAAAACTTATGTTATTCAATAATGCACTACATCCTTTGTCATAGTTAATTCAATTAAAATAAAGTTAACTGTACAGTTGTTCAATTTGACATTATTATCAAACTTAGAGAAAAGCAGGAAAGCAGGATGCCACTTAAGCTGGTGCTAGGAGGCGTGAGAATTGATGCACTTTCCATTAGTTCTCATAAACAGATTCAAAAAACCGAGTCAGCTGTGTTCTTACATTGTAGGTTCTCTTTATTTCTGAAGGATCCGTTTTTTAGATTATTTAGAGGTTGCAACAGTTGTCGTTGTGCAGCGTTGAGTTGGTAAAGATTCTCCCTTTACATTGATATAGTGTTGATATTTTTATATTCTGGTCCTTCATGAACTATGGATTCTGATGGAAAGCAGAAAACCGTTTTTGCGGGTGCTAGAGGGCATGGGAATTGTTGCACTTTCCATTAGTTCTCATGAACAGACTCAATAGAACCAAGTCTGCTGTTTTCTGACATTGTAGGTTCTCTCTTTTTCTGAAAGATCCATTTTTCCAGATTTTCGAGGGATATGGGCATGTGATACATGTAGGACAAACGTTTGCTTGAATTGTGTTCTTCATTTAATTTCCTTTAATTTGACGAATGTCCATTGTGAAAATACTAAAAGTTTGCTATATATAATTACACAAAAAGTTGGTATAGCTTTTGAACTTTAATTGCCTATTCTTTCTGAGTAAATGGCAGTAACACTAGTGTTAATGAGTAGATCTATACAAAGTAAAGAAGAAAACAAAGATCAGGAATTATAGATAAATTAAGTACCACACCTGAAACAAGAAACCATATAGGAACGTAAATAACACAAGAAAACATCACTCACAAGAGAAACAACAGTTCAGCTCTTCCCAGCAGGTAATCATAAGGCTACATGAAAAAGATACGACTGCATGATAAAGAGCAACGTAAAACATAAATAACAAAAATAATCCACAAAAAGAAATACCATCTTGAAACAAACAATAACATACTGGAGGGCTTTACCATTTTGACGGTACCAGGCTCACCGTTAATTCTGATGTAGATCAATGCACATAGATGTTTGTTTCACATCTAAATTAAAGTCTTTAAGTTGAAACAGTAATATCTGAGGTCTTACCGTCTTGCATGCAATTTAAGAGGAAAGGAAAGTTTTCAACCATGATTGAGCTGACCACCAAGCATATGGTTTGTTGCAATACATTAAAGCAGCAACCAATATCTTTATAATGAGAAATAATTTTAATAATTTATTAGTACCCACAATTTTCTTTATATACACAAAATGACCATAAAACTCTGGCGTCAAAATTTCCTGTGGCTAGACGTATTCTAGTCTAATATGGTAATTATTTAGATAAAATTTAAGAAAAAGTACTATGATGTTTATAATACCTGTAGACTTGTTTAAGAAGTTTCTGATTTAAAAGCTTAGTCTGTGTGTTGGAGTCCGCTGCATGGCTAGATGCTGTTTATGGTATTTTTCATTTCTACAAAAATGCACCAAATCTTTCCAATATGATCTGGCTCCATATGGATCGACAAAAAACAGGACACACATACAGAATACATCAAAACAATACCTCTGCGACTTTGTCAGGGGCTAACAAAATTGTGTCTGCATTTGTTTTTCTGATTTTTATCAAATGGACACCTAAAGACATTTAGGAACCATGCTCAGAGTGTAACTTAAAAGTCACCTGATAGAGTATAACTGACCAATGCGACGACGACCAAGCCTATTAACAGAATCACAAGTGTTCTATATCCCAAAATTTAAAAGGTGTTTCCCTAACTTACAGAAAGGTGATTTAACTATTTGTGTGCTGGGTTCTTCTTTATGCATTCTGTTTTCTGTTGTTGTTTTTTTCTAAATTATCTTTCTATCAATTATTTACAATCAGAGTGTCAACCAGTTGGGATCTAGGTCAAAGTAAGAAAGATGACAAAGATCAGGAAACGATACAATCAAGTACCATGCCTGACGCAGGATACCACATGGGAAAGTAACAAAAAATACAATAAATATCACCAACAAAAGTCAAGAGGTTAGCTCTTTCCCAGCAGGTGACCACGAGGCAACAATGAACAGAAGCGAAGGCCCAAGATATGCTGGGTCTGATCTTGATCTAAACTGTTTGCAAAGTTTATCAGCAGACGAGACTAGTAAACAGCGAGTTAAGGTAGGCATGGTTTTGGAAAGGTGAGTTGATTATCAAACTGTAAATGGAAAGCCAATTGAATATTTTAAAGATGCTTTAATTTAACAAAAAATATCGAACGCAGAAACTACAGCCCCTTTGAAGTTTTGCAAATTGACGCCCTATTAATGATGGCTATATCTATAATTACCAGCATTTGTGTGAATTTCTTTTAGAAACGAATATATAGAGATTCTAACATCAGTGTTCATGTTTTATTAAATTTTGTTAAATAAGTTTGGAAAGGCGTAAAAAAATGCGAGGCTTGCACTTCTTGTACTTCAACAACAGCAGAATCTAGGGCGAAGATTTGGTACCAGTAAAATGCATTTAAGCCCCCCCCAGTGGCTTAGGCTGCTGGCCGTTCTAAGGCGGTGGTCTGTTGTTGTTAACTTTTTGTTTATTGTTACTCCCATTGTGGGAGTCTGTAATTGTTCTATGTTTTGTTGTACGTTACTTAATGTCCATTCTAGTATTGCAATCATCTTGATGGGGAAGAGAGAGCTCGTTGCTTTGCTTAATTTGTCTTCCTGGTGTCTCGTGATGGCTGATTGGCTCTTCCTCGCGGTGCCACAGGGTTGTCTGTGGTTTGTGATTGTGGTATTCCTGATCATACTCACTTACTACTTTTGCTGATCATTTCATCGCTTTTTGCAACGAGTTTGATAAATTCAATAATACAGAAGCACGAATAATAAATTCTATTTATGCGATGACATTAAATTACTTAAAAATCGCGTTTTTGGTGCGAAAATGGTAGGATTTTGTCATCTATTACGCAGCGTTATAATGAACGTCGTTACATAACGTTACTTAATCTGTAAACAACTAGAGGTTTATCAATTTTATCGCATGACGTTATATCACTCCCAGACGCAACGTCATGTGATAAAATGCAATGTTTATGATGGTTCATGTCATTTCAATGCATTAGCACTAGCCATGCTCACATAATGAGGTGCGAATAATTGTCTTTGCAGACACTGTTGTTGTTTTTTTGTTGTTGTTTTTTTTTTAAAAAGCTGTCTAGAGAGTATTAAAATGTTGAGGTACAAAAGCATTAATATGGTATGGGTCACATGCACACTGCTTGAATATTAATATGAGCCCATACACGACATTTCAATATTATCACATAAGCAAGGCTCTGGCGTGTCCTTGCATATGTACAAACAGCACCAAGCATTCACTGCATGCATACTTGTACAGAGCATGGCTTTGTATGAAGGCTCAGGTCAAAGATTCTTGCACACTGGATAAGGATATCTGAGATTTTACCTCTTATCCAACCCATGTTATCTTACCCAGGTTGTCACGTGAGAGCTCCATACATTAGTTGTATTGGAACTCACGCACATTGTTGTCAAGTGGCGCCATTGTTATGTCTAAGTGACGCCATCATGTGAAATTGCATCTTAGCGTATTCAGGGACTCTGGAAGCTTATTTTCAAATAATAAAAAACAGTGTGGAACAAGAAAAAGCCTCGTGATGCCAAACGGCAATCCTTGGGACGGATTTTTCTATCCTACCCTCACACTCATGATATTTTCTTATATTCCATCACTATTTTCTTATAATTTACGTCATCATGGGCGTTTATAAGATAAGTTAGTTTTATACAAAACACACCTAAATCTAATGTTCTGTCTATATATTTGGAATACATAGAACTAAAGTGAATCCATCCAAAGTAATTTGTTTTGATTTTTGCTTTTGCAGTAACTAATACATGTGTTCAACTGAAGCCACCTAAGAATGGAGCTCTAGCGTGTGACAACTGGCTTGGTGGAGAGTTATGTCAGTACCAATGCAAAGAGAAGTATGATAGTTTCATGGATTGGAAAAAACTGACAGTTTGTCAAAAGTCTGGAACTTGGATTCCACACATTGAACCATTCAATTGTGTTCAGATTCGTAAGTACATCTCAAGAAGCATTATGGCTTAAAAGTATTTGAAAGGCATATGGTGTTTCAGGTTACTAAGATTTATAAAACTTTGATCTTCTTGTATTTGGTGAACAGATAGCGGGGAGCCAATATTCAAATTTTATTTACCCTACATGATCTTGGCCCAAAACTGTTTAAGCTTGTGTTGGGTAGGTATATATTAGTAATCTACAGACCAGGTGAGGAAAGAAGAATCGGTCTGGCAAAAGTCTTTAAAAGTCCGTCTCTCAAGTAGATGGCCATTATTAGGAGTTAAATAGAATATGTAATTTATTGACATTTTGCAGTTGTAATGAGATATACAGTTCACAACTGTTGTATTTTAATTCATTCAGCACACGTGCTAAACACCTAAGTTATAAGAAAAAAAGTCTGATCTTTTCAGGTGCTATGTATATTACTTAAATAAGGGTACTCCCTTTAATAATAAGACGCAGGGGCCAAAATGTTGCAAATAAGCACTTAAGTATGCCTCTTGTTAACTTTTACTTGACTTCATATAGGCAGTATATAACTGGATATTGCACTCAATTGAACTCTTTCAAACATACCTGTAACAATCGGTTAATTACGTTACCCCTCATTTTCTTAAAAATAATCTTTTGTAATGGTAGCAGTGGAAATGCATAAATGAACAAAATACAGGCATGCAGGCATACGCTTACAGTTACAACTTTCTCTAGGAGAATTCTAATGTCCAAAACATAACTGTATACTGTCAATGAAAAGTAACGTACCATTTATTATAGGTAAATGGACAAAATTTAAAGGGCTTCTAAAATTTACAGTTCGTAGAATTAAAAATTGAAATAGGTGCATAATAAATGTCATGAATTGAAGAAAACTTGCATTTTATCGAATTGAAAACATTTGCTTTGATGTTGATCTTATTGCTTTGGAAATTGCTATTCTATAAACGGGAAGTGTATTCAATCGGTTGTAAATTTGATTCACGGATAAGCATTAAGAGGAAGAGTGTTATATAGGCTTTCATTTAATTGTCACAAAAAAGCTCTTCAATTAAGAGAGAAAAAGGTGAAATAGCAAATTTTTAAAATCACTGGTGATTTTTTTAAAAAATGAGTTTATTTCAGATCCCAGTAAAGCCTCCAATTTCGCAAAATTTAAACGCAAAATTTAAACGGTTTGCTGCTTTTCTTATTTGCTAGGTCAAGAAAAACATATTCAAAATGAAATTTTACGAAAAAAGGTCTTTTTAGGAAATTTTTAGGTAAAAGTCATGATTTTAGATTTTCAACTCCAAAACGGAACTCAAAGTCAAATCTTTGACAAAACTCTGTTGTAAAGGTCTTTTTTGAAGGACAAACCCACTGATATAGAATCATTTTGGAAAAAAATATAATTTACCTGCAAAAATTTTATTTTAAGTTTGCGTTTCTTTTTGTAGTGTATGTGTATCATTTTGAATGCATGGCTTTATTTCACTCAATGATGCTAGACATATAACAAATAAATGGTAGATAGCCATCATTTTCAGCTTTCGTATTGTTTAAATTTAACTGCATTCCAGATGAATAACAGAACGAATCGTTTGTATCTAATTGGCTTTTTAGCGTGATGGATGAATTCAGCCTAAGTATGTATAAAAAAAGACGTAGCACGTGTACGTATATGATTTTCATGATGTGTTATAAACATGGGCTTTCTGCAGCTTTCTCATAAAAGTGTACCTGAATCATTAATAGTCAGAGTAAAGCAGACTGGAAGTAACTCGTAAAGCCTTGACCAGTTTTGACACATGCAGTTAATCTTTGTTACATTGATTTCAATATCTTCAAGAACCTTATGGGCTAGACTATTACATAATTGTTGTGCTATATTCTGTCAAAACCTCTTAAGAAAACTGTATACATGCAGCAAAATATGCGTTCTATCTTAGACATATATTTTGCGCTGCACATAGATTGGCGGTTATAGATGTTGCCAATGATAGAATAACCGAGACGGATCCTGTATGCCTTTGCTTCATCAATGATATTTTTTTCTTTGCACCACATCTTTGCACCAATCATATGGGCCTCGTCGCGAGAAAACCTGTCTTCGGAGTTTCCGACAAAGCCAATTTAAAACCAGTCTCCTCAGCTACAGAGACTAGCTAGAAAGTTGAAATTTCACCTGTAGCAAGTTTCTAAAAAGCGAATAACAAAGGCGCTGATCAGCGGATGCGCAGGCTGGTCTGCGCCTGTGTTGTTCGCAAACCCCCAAAGACGGGTTTTGTCGCGTCGAGGCCTATTTAATCTCGCAATCAGCACAAGAGCAAATAAGTTTGCTTATAAAACATTTATCAAAGACATCTAGGGAATATTATTTTGATTATTTTAAAGATCTGTATAAATGGAGCATTATATTAATATGCAAAGACAAATTAGAAGTCTCCTTAGAAACCCAAAACAAATTTCCAAGAAATTTTGTCTTTCAACGCAAGACTGTGTTTATTGTACCATCAGAATTCTTATTAATGGTCATATCAGTTATACAAAATCCTACAAATAATGAGCAATTTTAAGAGCTATATTGCAGAATTCAATTACTAAGAAAAAAAATGTGTTATTGAAACAAATTTAAATCAGACTGTGCATATGGTGATTCAATGATTGTTAGCTTCTTTAAAGCAAATTAATTATTATTGTACATTTTTCTGAAGAAATTAGTCATGATTATCAACTTGATAATTCTACGATATAAACCCAGTACTTATAAAGGATGTTCCATTAAGTACTGCTTCATACTCACGTTTCAATCAGTATACCCTGTAAAAATACAGGTGTGCTATGTATGAGGCAATTTTGCTCAAATTAGTTGTGTTGGATCAGGTAGGATGGTTGATGATAAAACAGCAGATCGCCCTAATGTGTCCTTCTCCCTCTGATTGATGATTGCTTGAAATCCTCGTAGTGTTCCAATATATTATTGCTCTGTTATAGCTGAGTCTGTAAACTTGAACTATATTTAGATATAGAAAACTCTCACGGCATAGCAATATTCATGCCATTTAACCTTTCTACTACACCTCTTAGAGACAAGAAGATATCAGCAGACCCATGTGGATACAGCAGCAGAGTATTACTTCAGCGGCGACTGTACTAATGAGACCACCAAGGCAGAGATTCAGCAAAATTTTATAACAGCTCTGAATACAAGTGTATGGTCAGTGGCTTGTTTAGATGAACCAAACTGCCATGTTGATAATGTGCAGGTATTAAATAGATGATATTAGATGAGTGCTCATGTATTTGAATTTATCAAACAAGTTAGGAAAGCCATATAATTTGTGTCTATCTATTATTTTTTGGAATGTTTTACATATAAACTGTCTGATTGATTCAGTAAGATGCTGTGCATAACACATGACAACGTGCGGGCTTAAGTACAAGGTCACATTTTAAGGTCAGAAAATTGAGCCTTTAATTTCCTTATTGCTACATATCTATTTAAATCTGTAACTCATCGAATGGTTTGCATTGCTTTTTTATTCAAACCTTGCATAGCTATTCATGGCACATTGATTATGTGATCCCCTTAATATGTGGAATGTTTTGACATAAATTTTTATATTTTTTTTTATTTATTTACTTCCACAACACGTGGAACTTAGACATTTTACGTCTGCTGCAATTATGAGGTTCCTGCTTTGTGTTATATGTAACAACAACAGCTTCCATTTCCTCTTATATAGACCCTGCATATCAATATCACTACAACTTTCTAATTTAAGGTAATCTGTGGATCTTCATCTGAGAGCAGAATGAGACGTGAAGCCGCCAAGAATCCAAGTAAAAGAGCCAGTAATGATGACAACGAAATATCTTTAATCACAGTGAAAATGAGAATTGCCATAGAATCATCAGTTAATGAAACATTTATTGATATACAAAAAAAACACGTTGATATTATCTCTAAATTTGAAACAGGTCTATCAGACCTAGTGAGAGATCAATCTCTTTTGAAGTTCCATATCCAGTTCAATGGTGTTATAAACGATGGTATGAAGCTTGATTGTCCTAGAGGTTCTGTTGAAGCTGAGAACGCATTCAGTTGTAGTAAGTTTATAAGAAAGTGATCAGAAAAACATAATATAATCATAATAAGTCCACCTTTTAACAATTTTCCTCGTGGAAAAACAACCACAACAAGTCTATATAACATACAATAATTTTTATCAAATGAACAGATAAAAACGAAATTGCATTACATTATTTAAAACCACTCTCTGTGAAATATTGCAATTTTCATTAGTTTCTTGCCGTCATTTGGTAAAGAGGCGCAAGGGGACTTGAATAAAATTATCGCTCCTGGTATATTGAATTTTGGTTTGAAAAAGCCAAAGAAAATAGTTTTGGCAGATTTTGGTAGCTTAAGATATGAATAACACAGAACAATTTTGTATTCATTTTATCACTGAAGGGTAATACATATACCGGCGCACATGAAAATGAAACCCTAAAGCTATGTAATGCTTAGAAATTAATAATCGTGATAGGTAATATCCTGTGTATTTTAAGATTATTTGATACTTTAATATAGTTATTGTTGTTTATCATTACTCGTGAGATTTTTTTTTCTTAATTTTTTATCATAGCAAATTACATTGAGTGTAAAGAGTCTTTTAAGAGTAAACCACATTTGTAATATGGCTGAAAAAAATGGGAAAACCTGATTAGACAGTTAAGTGCAAAAGCACTTACAATGTGAATACATTTTATAATATGAGCCATAACATGTGATTTCCAACAATGTGGTACTTTGACAAGTGTAGACTTAGATGAGCATGTGCAGCCTCCTTTTTAGCTTAGAAACCCCAATTGATGTTCAATTAGTAGCTCAACAATCATAGAATATTCAAGCGACGAGCAAAGGCTCTGATCACAGTGCACGTATGCCCAAACTGGTCTGAGCCTTTGCTGGTCGCACATACCACATTGTTGGAAATCTCAATTTGCGGCTCATATATCTTTTCCACTTGGTAAGTTGCTTCTTTGATAGAAATATTACATTCTCATTCAAGGAAGAAAACAGCTCCATATAACTTACGTTTGTTACTTTATATGTTCTATTTTGTCTCTGCAAAGTTTGCAATCTTGTATAACTTTTTATGTGCTTATCTCTAATAGTACTATGTCCTGAGGGGTCATATTTCAACACAACATCAAGACTATGTCTTCCTTGTGGAAAAGCAACCTACCAGGATGAGCTAGGACAATTACACTGCAAACAATGTCCTCTGACCACAACTACACGAGAAACTGGCTCTACTGACCATGGTGATTGTGAAGGTAATGATGCATTATTGTTTTGAATACAATACCTCATATAAAACTACTGTGCGACTTTTCTGGGTCATCCAATAAATACGAATATGGACAATTGGGCCCTATCAGTGACCCTCATATGGTTTATAATGTCCAAAATGGAATCCTTTGTCATTTGTTTTACATGGAGGCACAGCTATTGTCACAGTGGATGACTAGATGCTTTATTGTGTTCTAGTTTTCTGTTGTTTTACCTATGTGAGATAAATCTATCTCACATCCCCGTACCAGCCCATGATAAAGATAAAACCGGAACAGCCGCACATAGGTCTGTGACGTCATTGTCATGTAAAAATGATGTCACCATGTGGCATCTCGACGAATTCATGATATTATGGACGCCTTTTTCATCTTTTTTCCGATGATCCTTGAGACAGATTTTTCTATCCCACCATCACACTCATGATAGATTCTTCTTTTTTGACGTTTTCTTGAGGTTCCAATTTTATGTGGGCCAGCTGTAAAGGCTCTGTCTCTGGCTGCCTGGGTAGGAATGTTCATCTGAGCCTCCACTCCTCATTCATCTGTATACCAAGCTACTGTGCTGGTATGGTTCATTAATGCCGTCATAAACCAATGGCGTAGCCAGAACGCTGAAAAAAGTTATGCACACCTAGGGGAGACTACTAGATCAAGCATTGATTCTCTTCAATTACACTCCTTTCCAAAACAGGAACTTCCCTTTAAGGAATTTGCTCCCATAGGGAGCGAATACTTTCCTTCAAGGGCACATCCTTATGGTATGGAAAAGCACTTACCACATTTAGCGACCTACCTTGAAAGACACTATTTTTTATTGCGCACGTGGTTTACTGCGTAATGGGAGCCACGCCAATGTTAACTATTTACCTTAAAACACATTAACTATATTATTTATATACTGCTTTCATGCTTGCGCTCTAAATCCAATGTATTATCAACTTCAATAGAAAGCTTCGTTAACTGTAGATCATTAACATGTATTGGTGAAATTATTAACAAGCAAATATTACTAGCAAATGTTTCAAACTCATATCGCAGATCAATCAGTTTCATCAAGAGGGAAATGCACAACTAGGTAAAATATACATTGCTTATTGTCATATTCTTTGTTTACATGTATTAACTGGAAAAGTCTTATATTGTGTATTATATGCATGTGTATTTGTATTCAATGTTTTGAATAGATGCTTGTGAACCCGGAAGTTCGTCATCTGATGGAATTGTACCATGTTCTTTGTGTGAAGTGGGCTATTATCAGAGTCTGTATGGCCAAACAGATTGTGTACGATGCCCTGGATCAATGTCTACCATGTCAATTGGTTCCACTAACATCACAAGTTGTCATGGTAAGTACTCTATAGGCATCATTGTCTTTGGAGTTAAGTGTCTATTATTTATATGTTTATTCGTAGATTTTTAAATATAAGCAATGCAGTAATAATGTCATCGTAAGAAAAAGCTATGTATGGACGTTCTCAAATACCTCAGTGAAGCCCAATAGATTCTGAACAGTACCTCACATTGTACAGTGTAAACATGACCTATAACCTCAAAAAATCAATAATCCAATGAGAGTCTGTATGTATCTGTATTTGTTAACGTCCACGGCGTGGAAGTTTATCTGCACAGTGTGTAGTACTGTGAAGTGTGTCTATTAAAACATGAGATAATAAAGAGTGATAATGGCTCCAATTTTGTTTTCTAACGTTTAGTTTTTACAATAGTAAGTGACTTTTCTTAAAATAGAGTCCAAATATGCCTATTACGCCCGATTTCTCACTATTCATCACCAAAACAGTATTTGTTTGTTTTGTTGCTTTATGTCCCAGTGAATAGCTACGGTCATTATGGGATGGTCAGCTCACCTTACCACGCTCTTTTCCTTGGCTAGCTTGAACAACCGGTTAACAAGTACTTCATGCACATACTTTTGCTTGCAACTGACAGCAACCCTTTCTTGTATTAGACAGTGGAAGAGAGGAGAATTACCATAGTAATTATTTTTTGATCAATCTCCACGAAAGTAGAGGACCTGGCTGGGATCGAACTTGCGACCCCATGATCTGCAATTACACACTGATCTGTAGTCAGACGCGTTAATGACCATGCCACGTGTCCTGGTATTGATAAATGTATGTTTCCATGGCATAATGTAATGTATTAAATGTATCGCACATGGTTTTCTTACACTTGATGTTATCTACATAAATGTGCTCAATTACCTTATACCCATATTCCACACAGACCATTAATCCCACGAATTGACAATTTTTGGATACGTAGCTGAAACGTAATCAGTTTGTGATGATCAAAACTGAATTCAGAGAGTCCATAGACTGTTCTCGCAATTCGTGATTCCTGAATTTGTGGCTAAAGTTACCAACTGTTCAAAACTTTTGCCACTAATTCCCTGATTCGAAGAGGTGGTACTTGATACGTAGCAAAATCATAATTCACTCTTAGACATTGTAACTAAATTGTGATCGGTTTTGAGGCATTCTTAGGCGTTCGTAGGTACTCTTATTATTTATATATAATTCTGTGGGATTTGGGAGATTGAGACAAGCAATAAAACCAAGGAAGAGATAGCAAGAGGTGGGTCCCTTAGAGTAACTACCCCATCATGCACATGTTAGCCAGTCCTAGAAGTGAAAACAGATGTGGCAGAGGCAGGTGCACATGCAGGATTAGTCAGTGACGCCTGACTGATGATTTAGTCAATGGCAAACCAGCATTTATTCCAGTCAAGAAGTCAGGGCCAGGGCCTCTCAATATTTTTCAAAGTGTTTTTCTTCTAGCTATACTTGTATAAGCAGCTGCTTAAAACAATCAAGTTGCAGAATCAATACTACATCTACTATACAAGGAGCATTCATTTTGGAACTGATGCCCCCGAATCATGGATTAGCCTTTATACATATCCTGAAAAACATCTCTCGAATCGTCATAAATAGTCATGAATTTGTGTTAATTTGTGCCCAATTTGTGCATGCATTTAGCGTACTCTTAACTAATTCGTGACTGATTCTAAAATAATTTCAAAATAGGTTATTGCACATCGTTGTATTTTCGTCACAGTATCGTGACGATTCAGGCAGAATCCCACGAATATTCGTAACTGTTTCTTACCTGATTCGTTACTGAATCGTAAAACATCTCGATTGGGTTGAAACTTTACTATTCCCCACGAATCCTAACATTTATTGGTTTTTGATGATTCTGGGGATTCGTTGTTTGTGTGGAAAGGGGCATTATATAACATACTGCAAGACATCCAGTGAAGTAGTGGTAAAGTGCATGCAGTTTTCTTTCGAAAATTGTAATAATTAACTCTATAAATACTATATCATGAAGTACACAAAGCCCAAATGTATGTATTAGATAACTAGAATGTCCAATGACCTATTGTTTGGTGAAAAACATTTTGAAATGTGCATGTATATTGTGTTTACGACTTGCAAATTAAATAGTTAAAATTGAATTTATATGAGGTGGAGGGGACGTCCTCTTAGTAGTCACTAATTGAAAGTGGTTTATTATATGAAACAATATGGGCACTGTCGGAAGAAAACCTGTCTTTGTGGGTTTGGTAACTACAAAGGCGCAGACCAGCCTGCGCATTTGCGCAGTCTGATCAGCGCTTTTGTTATTTGTGTGTTGTAAAGTACCATATATAGGCTTGGTACGAGCGAATTTTTTTTTTCTAGCTAGTCTCTGTAGCTGAGCAGGCTGGTTTGAATCTCACTTTGTCGGAAACCCGAAAGACAGGTTTTGTCGCAACAAGGCCCATATAATATTAGATCTTGACACGACAAAACCAACAATGAGTGTGCGCAAAGCAAAGGCTCTGACTAGCCTGGCAATTCCAGTGGTAACTTGTGACCCAAACTTTCTTCACTAATACTATGAAGACTATGATCTGACAGAGATAATGACTGGGCTGATCTAAGTGTTCAAATGAGGCACAGTTACGTTTTTAATTGGTTTTCTCATGACAAACCGGTTATATAGTGCATGGAATATAAACAGTTTCAAATACAGAGCCCCACATATTAACATATAAATATATAATGATCCATCTTTCCTTGAGGTATTTTATATTCAAAATAATACTTTTGCATTTATATACTCTTGGTCAACGGTCATCCAATGGTTATTTGTATCAAATTGTTTCATGTTCAACCAAGTAGTTCGTTACTGAACGGTTTTCTTTGTTAAATGCTTATGTATGTAAATGCCAACGATTATGGGTGACGGCTTGTGTCTTGATCCACATCTGAATTGATGGTGAGGCTGGCGTGCCGTGATACCGGTTTAAGCCCTCCAGTAATATATATTTTACTTACCGTTCCAGGGCGGTACTTCTTTTGTGGATCTTTTATGTTTTGTCTGTCTTGTGTTTGCTATGCCTTTGTGCGTGTCTGTTTATATGTGCTTTGTGGTCACCTGCTGGGAAAGGGCTGACCTCTCGGCTCTCGTTTGTGGTGTCTAACTGTGAGTTTGTCACTTTTCCATTGGTATCCTGGGTCAGGTGTGGTACTTGATTGTATCGATTCCTGATCTTTGCACCCTTTCTTACTTTTTTGCATAAGACGATAAACGAAATTGTTAAACAAATTGTTCAAAATACATTTGGAAATAATATTTGTTCTTACAATGAAATATATATGAGACAAGAAACATTAGCAAAATAAAACTCAAATAAACATTAATATATTGCTAATTGCAGAATTCGACATAGAGCTCCCGGGACAATTTACGAAGAAAATAAGTTTGCGACTGCATGAAGAAACTGTGATTGAGGACTTTTACGTTTCGTTTTGGATACAAAGAAAGAATATAAGCAGCAACGCTCTTAACGTGTCCTTGCTAAGTTCTTATGGTTATCCAATTATGAAGTTAGAGGACATGATGTTTTTAATTGTAGACCAAGAAAGGTAAGTTCATTAGAAACAGATGTTTTGGGACTCATGAGATGTGCAACACCTACATTGTAACATGATCTTATTTAGAACTGACATATTTGAGCTATCAACAAAATATATTTGTGTTTTATCTCTATCTAAAGACCAGATATTTTTGCATTAAGAAAGTATCAGATGCATGGCTAAATCAATTTAATTCCACTTTATATTAAAATGCAGCGATTGATAAACTATATATTGGTGCAAAACAAGGGCCCTTATATCATTGAATAAATATAATGAACTAGTTTTGATGTAAATCACTGAAGATGCCTCATAACACAGTTAGATTCATCAAAGTATATGCTTTGTACGTGTTGCAGTTATCTTGCTTTACCCTAGAAAGTAATGATTCTTTTTTATTTACAACTCTTATTTTTGTTTGTTTGTTTGTTGCAAACGGCTTGCTTGATTGGAGCCTATTTTAGTGACTTTCAGGCATTCTTGTTAAGCTGGTTTAGAATTCAGTGGTCTGTGATCGTTGCAAATTCTAGGTTATACTCACTCTTCACCACTACTTTGTTTGTGTGTATTCATACATTCCAATTTCGTTTATTCTAGACTATTTTTGCTCATATTGTTTGTGGGGTTTCGTGTTATTTTCTTGTTTTGCAATGTGTCCTTTCTAGTTTTTTAACATCTCGTTTCGGAAGAGACAGCTAGTGGCTTAATTTAAATCATGTTCTAGGGACCATGTGACCGATATTGCTCTGTGTCTCTCCCTCACAGTGTGCTTTTAGTTAGTCTGTGGTAAGTGTTCGTGGCATCTTCTGGTCTTATTCACTTGTTTCTTTCCTCTGTTGCTGGCAACCATTCATTTTTAAACAAATTTAGGAGTAGAATCATCTTTTTCAGTATAATGTGGTTTTCTTGGAATTTCAACTTGCACCCCTACTTAAGTAGTCAATACGAATCTTACTCACTATGGAATGTAGCATGGGGCAGATACGTTTGTTTAAAATTAATAGATTCAATAAAGTACAAATAAGTCCTGGGCTCACGATGACATTATTATAGATAAACCAATGGCACCAAGAAAAATATGCTAAAAGACACTTAAAGAGAGGCACAGTATATGGATTAGTACATTAAGCAAAGCAACAAGTGTACATAGTAGTGTCACTTAATCAGAAACCTAGTACATAGAGGATCTTAAGTGAGTGATCATTTCATATGGAATTTATTGAACAGCCTTTGTCGAGTTTAAAAAATTAAATATATAACAATCACGAGTGTAAGATTCTTTTTTATCATATGACCTTTTAGATGCAATTTTATCGTCTTCGCAGTTTGTATATTTCAGTAAAGATGTGCATTGTTGTAATGGACGTTGTCATGACGTTACTTGTTCACGCCAAAAGTGCTATGTAACTTGTGTTCTTAACATTATTTATGACATACTTTTAACCAATAAATAACAGTAACGTCATGTGATAAAAAACATTAACCCCACAATTATAATGAATGCATCAACAAACAAAACATGCCATGAATAGAATACAGGTTACATAATAGATGTTTTGCAACGTAAGGTCATAACATTATGACTAACAGTAGTGTCATATGATAAAAGCAGCTTTATTTAACCAGCTGTCTAAGACATTTCTCTGATTTCGCTGGTCAACTGTGTCATTTGGTCAGGATTTATTGGCTCAAAAAAGATAGAAGCATATAACCCTTATCCCTCAACAACTTAGGAGGGAGAGATTTGGTGTCATTTATCAATCAATCTGTTGTTGATGTGTGTTTTTATTTGTTTTGTGTTGTTTTGTTTTTTTGCTGAAATCATGCCTCTTTAGTTGCACGCCAAGGTTAGTCTTCAGACTCCATGATGGTTCCTACTTAAAGACTTATCTATTGATACGATGATAGGGACCTGATGCTCTGGCTGTTTTCAGGCCCATCTGGGTTGTCTGTTAAATTTCTTTTGCTCTGGTATTCTGTTTTATGTTCTGTTCAGTCCTTATCTTCGCTTTATCTCCTTTTTATATCTTGATTTATATGTTCTAGGAGATGATGTTTGGATAAGTTAGGGGTCTTTCATGCAAACAACATATTTCTGTATCTTGATCCACATCGGAGCTAAGGGTGAGGTTAGCGCACCGTGAAACCGGTTTTAACCATCCAGTAAAATATTTTCACTGACTCTTCCAAGGCAGTACTTCTTTTGTGGATCATTTGTGTTATTTATGTCTTGTGTTTGACATGCTTTTGCGTCTGTTCATTGCTGCCTTGTGTTCCCCTGTAGGGAAATGGCTGACCTCTTGTTTTTGCTTGTGATGTTTTTTGTGATTTTGGTACTTTTCCGTTTGGTATCCTGGGACAGGTGTGGTACTTGATTGTATGGATTCCTGATCCTTGCTGTCTCTTTTACTTTGTGAACAATAGGTCGTTCTTGGTAGATAAATAAGAATGTTGGACAGTCAATAATCTGTACGTTTAATTAAAATTGACCCATCAAGCTTTTAACTTAGTTAGGCATTGTGGTAAAGCAAAGTTAACTTTTCGCATTTTGCACTGAACAATTTCCCAACGAAATTCTATCTAACAAAGTCTCACTATGAGCTTTAATTACCTACTCTTATAGTGCTGCAGCAGCCCCACCATATTGTGATACAAATTGGTTCCCACAGGGTAACAAGCAGCTACATATATCAAATTAAAGTTCAGAATCTCGTAAACCAATAAAACATCACACACTAGAGAGCCAATAAGTTAGCCCTTTTGGAACAGGTGACCATAAGGCTGCAAGTGACAGACAAGGAAGCATGACAAAAACGAAACATAAAAATAAAAATTGATCCACAAAACAAGCACTGCCTTGGAACAGTCAGTAAAAAAGATTTATTGCTGTAGTCTTAAACATAGATGTTAGGTTTGCCTGACATATCTTTAACTTATCCATGAAATATCTTCTAGAACATAGAAGCTTCCATGGAGCTAAACAACTGCTTCTGTAACTTGTATTGTCTTCCTGGTGACTTATGGCTATTAGTGTGCTGTGTTCCTTCCTCACAGCGTCATTAGTTTATCTGCAGGGGTTGGAATATTATGATTTATATTTAGCTTTGAACTTCTCTCTCAAACATTACCTTCACCAGGGGATAACAATTTGATAAATATGATTTTATCTTTTTTATTCTAGATTCTCTATTGAAGAGCCGTGTAGGTCCATATCAGCTTGATTCTGATATGATACACACTGGTTTTCTGCAACATGATCATGTGATATTTATAATAAGCAAATATATATATATATATCATATTGACCATCTGTATGTTTATGAAGTAATATGTATCATTTAATTTTTTGAGTCAGCATATAATTGGGTGTGTTAAATGTGATGTTTATTTTCATGTGATTTGAGACATTGGTATGATGATTTACATTTAATTATACACTGGGCCTGATCCTTCCGATTAAGATATGAATTGTATACGGAATTGATACATTTTGCAATGGTTTCATATTTCATCTCTTCCTTGAAATTATATAAAAAAACGTCGATTTATCACAATCAATGTACATGGTTTATATTTAAAGGTGTTGCCTGCTCATTCTTGAAAGATTGTGTTGAATCATCTGATATGTACCTGCGCATTTTTAAAATAACGCAAAATGGTCCACCAAACGGACACTAGCAAATAGAAAAAGGAATAATGTAATGCCAAAATATATACTTTTATGTGAGAGGTATAATGGTTTTAACATGTTATTACATAATCAATATAATTGTAAACTAAATATAAGTAAGTAGTCTTATAGCAAAAGTCCAGTGTATAAAATGAATATGCTTTGTGCTGTGTGTTTATATTGTATAAATGTATCTAATTAAATATTATATTCCCACTGCATCTACTGTTGAAGTAATAACAGATTGGCTTTTTGTAGCAGGTGGTTATAGTTTAAAAACTAGATAGAATTTACACAGGTTCTCACAAAACTTCCCTTTAGCTTGCAGCTGTGTCCTCAGACTGTTAACTGTGCCAACTTGTTATATGTTAAATAATGGTATGGATTGCAACACAGGTGTTTAGACATACAATAATAAATTGTTTTTCTTTAACAGTGGTTTAAGCGCCAATTTTACTCTGGTCGACGAGAGATGGCATAAATTGTTTATATCTACACATGGATGCATTCTTACTGTTGCTATGGATGGACAGGCTACACTTGAGTCAAAAGTTACAAATATTTGTCATCAGAAACAGTATCTAAGAGAAGTTCTTATTGATGCGAGTGAGTTTTGTTTAATGAAGGAATCACCGGGTAGTGGCTGGTGATCTGGACCCACTGCGTAAAAAATTACTAGTGGATATAGGTTTACCTACAGATTATGTTACAGGTTCCTCAATCTATTTGGGTCAAATGCTCCTCTAGGGAGATCAGTGCAAAGTAAGTAAGGATGCAAAGATCAGGAATCGATAAAATCAAGTACCACACCTGACCCAGGATACCAATGGGAAAGTGACAAACTCACAGTGGACACCACAAACTAGAGCCAAGAGGTCAGCCCTGTCCAAGCAGGTGACTACAAAGCACACACAAACAGACGCGCACAAAGAACAGCAAACAAAAGGCAGTACAAAACATAAAAGATCCACAAAAGAAGCACCGCCTTGGAATGGTAACTAAAATATTTTACTGGAAGGCTTAAAACGGTTTAACGGCACCAATCTCACCCCCAATCCAGATGTGGATCAAGACACATAGATATTTGCTCCTAACACATATAAATCAAGATATAACAAGGAGATAAAGCAAGGATAAGGACTCAACAGTAAATAAAACTTAATACCGGAGCAAAAGAAATCTAACAGGTAAACCAAGGATCCGACAAACAGCCAAAGCATCAGGTCCCTACCATATCATCAAAAGATAAGTCTTTAAGTTGGAACCATCATAGAGTCTGAAGACTGATCCACCAGTGTGCAATTAAAAGGGAAAGCAAAGATGCCAACCGTGATTTGGTTGACCACCGAGCATGCAGTATGTTGCAATATATTAATGTATTAGCCAATCTTTTTATATTGGGAAATTATCTTAATGAACTGCGCTGAAATATTATTAGAGCCAACAATCTTTTTCAATTTATACACCAAGTCACCATAGAAATCAGGTTCCGAAATTCCTTGGCGCAAGAGAGATTTAAGTCCAACTTTGAATTTAGAAATCAAATTATAGTAGCGTTTATAAAATTTAGGAAAGGTTTTGGGAGCGCAGTCGCTCAGTGCTAGAGTGTTTGACTCAAGACCGAGGGGCGTGGGTTCCAGCCTTTCCGGCGTCACAGCGTTGTGGTCCTTGAGCAAGACACATTTATCCTAGCTTAATACTGGTTCAACCCAAGAAGACGGTCCCTGTTTAAATGAAAGATTGTTGATGGGACGTAAAGAATCAAACCAAACAAACAAAAAATTAGAAAATGTTTTGCAAAGTTTATGATACCAATAGCCTTGTTTAAGAAGTTTCTGAGTTAACAATTTATTGTGAGTGTTTTAGTCAGCAACATAGCTAGATGCTTTAGTAAAACGAATGAGTTGAGAGATATAGACTCCATAGGATGTAGAGCGAGGAACATCACCATCTAAAAATGGGATATTGACAATTTCAAAATCAAAGTCGTCACGTTTATCATAAATTTTGGTAGAAACAATATCATTAGATATTGACAAATGCAAGTCTAAAAATGCAGCTTCGGTACCAGAGGTAGTTGCTTTATTCAGTTGGAGCTCTGAAGGGTATATTTGACTTAACTTTTTGTCAAAATAAACATTATTAATGCTTAAAATATCGTTCAAATATCTGGATGTAGCGTTCAACGCATCAATAACATCAGCCTGCTGATCATCAGAAAGAGACATCATAAAGTCCCTCTCATAACAAAACAGGACTAAAACTGCAACCAGGGGAGCACAATTAGTGCCCATAGGAATCCCTACTACTAGTCTATACAGCTTGGCGCCAAATCGAATAAAAATGTTGTCCATGAAAAAGGTCAGCGCATCACATACATTTTGACATGACTATGCATGGTAATTTTTAGTTTTTTTTCCGAAGTAAAAACGCATTTAAACATGTAAACATGCAAGATAAGAAGAGCCTTCTCTCTGGAAGGTTCTTTTTATAAGATCAATAAGTTTATGTTTAATTAAATTATGAGGTTAAGTAGTGTAAAGAGTAAAAAAATCATAAGTAGACAAACTGGTCGCATTGAAATCTCTAGCTTTAAGTTTATCTAAAATTTGACCTGAACTTTTAATAGACCAAAATAGGTTTTTACCGGACCTTTTCAAAGTACTTGATAATAAGTTTTTTTAAGAGCTGTAAGACATGAGGTTAACAATTTAGAAAGTTCTGTTGTCGTACAAGAACTAAAATTAGCAATAAATCTTGCTTTATTGGGTTTTTTGTGGAGTTTAGGTAACCAATTCAACATAGGAACTATGTCTTGATTTTCTTAAGCTTTGATACCAAAATGTAGGGCTGTATGACAACCATGCCCATCAACAATCACCTTCTCAATCAAAGAAAGCTGCAGTTTATAGGCATTAGTGTCAACAAGCTCGTGCTTAAGAGTATTAATATAATACAATCGTCAAACAACTACAACATTGTTAGCAGCTTTATCTGCTGGAACCAAAACATAGTTCATATGAAAATCCTTGATACCTCGTTAAAGATGACGAAAATAAGATTTAAGGTTAGGGGTAAAAGATGTGTATTACGAGAGTAAAATAAAATACGAGTATCAATAATTTAAAAAATGTTAATCTTCTATTCCTTCAAGGCATCAGGTTCAACATTTTTTCGTTTGCGCCAACGATTACTGAAGTCATTTAAAGAAGCAGCGATCTCTCTACGACATTTAGGGAAATCAATATTAGAGGGAAATCTGTTTTCAGGAGCTTTAGAAATAACATTATGAACTCTTGTGTCAGGAATGACATTTAGATTACCTGTAATCACATGACCTGCTGAGGGATATAAATAATTAGAATTCTGACAATCTCAGGAGTAAGAGGTATAAGAATCTATATCTATATCAGTTACAATTTTATCAAAGTTAAATATGGTAGACCTAATTGGTTTGTTATATTTATAACAACTGATAGGAGTTTCAGAATTATCTAAGCAATTTGGATAAGATGAAATTACTGAATTATCCTTAAATATACTATGTAAATCAATAAACTCCATACCTTTGTTAATGAAAGGAATTTTGATACAGTGTCGTTTAAGGTTCACCTCAGAATTGATATAAGGCCTAAGGAAATGTTGAACATAACACCTTGTAAGAAGTGCTGCTTCCTACTTGTAAGAAGTGCTGCAAACATTCTATTTCTTTGCAATCTATTACTGTCAACATAACTGATTACTATGACAATATAAACTCTCACATGAAGGTTCAGAATAAACTGGCTAAATAATCTGGAAAACGGATCCTTCAAAATAGAGAGAACATACAATATAGGAAAACAGCCATCTCTGTTTTATTGAGGCTGTTCATGAGAACTAATGAAAGAGCAACAATTAGCACGCCACTAGCACTGGCTTAAGTGGTATTCTGCTTCCTTCGGAACCCAATATGCCTGAAGGACCTGATTATGAAAAAATGTAAACACTATATCGATGTACAGGGAGAAGTTTTTCCAACTCCATGTGACACGAAGACAGCTGTTGCAACCTCTAGATAACCTGGAAAAACGGATCCTTTAAAAATATAGAGAATATACAAAAAAAGAAAACAGCAAACTCCGTTTTATTGAGTCTGTTCATGAGAACTAATGGATAGTGCAACAATTCTCACGCCCCCTAACGATTCCAATTAGATTTTCAAGATGTTCCTTGTTTTTCAGAGGAAGACTTCGTAGGAGGAATCAGTCAATTTGATATTGGTACAGGTATCTATAGTGCCATAGCTGAAGACAACAGATGCTTTAGCACAGAATTGCCTGCATTTCTTTCCTGGTATGAGTTTGGTGCAGCTAACATGACTGGTGCTTTCATTCGTGCTCCTAGTGAATGTGATGGTATGTTACACATTTAAAAATAGAAGTTTTATTAAATATTCATTATTATACTCTAAGAATCTATCCAGCATTACAATAATTACAAAACAAATATGATTACTCAATGCGTTGCGATATAAGCTGATTTGTGATTTAATTTTAAATGAAAAAAATAACACCGCCATTTTGTCCAAACTGAAATTGTGCCAATGTTAATATAAATATACTGACTTAAAATGTAGATAATCTGTATCATTGCTCACTTTTTAACAGTTTTACTTACTTGTTTGTTTAAAGTTGCCTATACAATATATTGTCTTAATATTTGAAATATGAAATATAAGTATGTTTAATCTAATTTGTGAAAGTAACCTTATTTAAATGTTGTTCGCAGAACAACGCTTATTTCCATTCTAAAGTAGTGGTTCTGTTATTGGTGATTCATTGTAAATGGTTGTCCTCATGGTTTGTGGGATTGTCCTTCGCCATTGTCTTGTTGTGCAGCTGCATTAAGAACCCTTCTTAAGTTTTCTAATTATCTTGCCTTGGCAAGAGGGAGCTGGTTGCCTTACTTTGATTGATTTACTTGTATTTCACGTGACTGTTAGTGCTAGGTGCCTCTTCCTGGCATCGCAATGAGATGGTCATTATTGTGTGAATGTGGCAATTGACGGTCATACTCACTTGCTTAAGTTCAGAACGTGAATTTCACTTCTTTTTCTGTTTCTATAAAGTGTTAATGTCCTTTTAGCTCACCTGAGCCATTGGCTCATGGTGAGCTATTGTGATCTTTTGATGTCAGTCGTCCGTCATGCCTCATTCCTTGTGCGGCGTGCGCCATCCCTTGTCGGTCGTCAAAAATTTATTCAAATGATATTTCCTCCTAAACTACTGGCTAGATTTTGACCAAATTTGGTAGGAACGATTTGCATATGGCCCTCTTAAAAATTGTTTAAATGGTTCCAGTCCACTGCATATCTAGGTCACACAGGCTAAAAAAATATTTTCAAGATGAAAATTTTAAAAATCTTCCTCTCTGAAATTACAAGGCCTGGAGTTTTGATATTTGATATGTAGCATCACCTAGTAGACCTCTACCAAGTTTGTTCAAATATCCCCCGTGGGTAAAAAATGGCCACGCCCGGGGGTAACATGTTTTACATAGGCTTATATAGGGCAAACATGAAAAAATCATCTACTCTGAAACCACAAGGCGTAGAGCCATGCTATTTGGTATGTAACATCACCAAGTGAGATTCTACCAAGTTTGTTCAAATTATGCTCCTCGGGCCGAAAATGCCCCTGCTCCGGGGGGTCACATGTTTTACAAAGACTTATATACGGGAAAAAATGGAAAATCTTCTTGTTTGAAACCATATCGCATAAAGCTTTTATATTTGGTATGTAGCATCACCTAGTGTATCTCTAACAAGTTTGTTCAAATTATGTCCCTGGGGCTAAAAATGGACCCGTCTATGGAGTCACATCTTTTACATAGGGATATATAGGGAAATTCATCGAAAAAATTCTTGTCTGAAACCATAAGGCCTAGAGCCTTGAATTTGGTGTGTAGCATCAGCAACTAGACCTCTAACAAGTTTGCAAATTTATGACATATGACAACTGACTTTATCACTCTGCAATTAAAGAGAAATATGGCTTATAAATACTTTTAAATTTACGTAGATGAAAAGTAAGATCAATTGAACAAAATAAAGTTTATTCAATGATATTTATCTTGCTTTTGTTATTCATAAATACGATTTGTGTTTTAAATTATTAAATACAGCAATACCTGTCTCAGGCGGCCACTCAAAGAAAGACCAAATATTGGGGGTTCAAGACCAATTATCGCTTAGTTCAGGTCAAAATTATTGCAGAATGCTCCCAAGAAAGCATTCAGCAATACTTTTGGCCTTCATTCAGATTCCATTTGTCGTTAATACCTTTCTTTGTTTTTAGTGACTTTTTAGACAAGTTTCATCATAGTGTGTAAATTTGATTAGAGTGTTTCCTCCACGATGATACATTGCAATTATTAGAAGGCTTTCATGCGAGCTGAACATTTCTTGTACTTCAACAACAGCAGAATCTAGGGCAAAGATTTTGTACCAGTAAAATGCATTAAAGCCCCCTGGTGTCTGAGGCCCCTGTCCGTTCTAAGGGGGTGTGGTTCTGTTGTTGTTGATTTATTGTATCGACTTTATTCCCATTTCAGTTTTGCAATCATCTTGATGGGGAAGATATAGTTGGTTGCTTTGCTTTGGTTGTCTTCTTAGTGGCTCTTTCTTACATTGTCATAGGTTTGCCTGCAGTTTGTGATTTTGGAATTTCCTGATTATACGCACTTTCTTTTTTTTTACTTTATTATTTTTGCTGGTTATTCTTTTTAGATTATGACAACTGTTTGTCATCACCATGCTATGATGGTTCATGCAAAGATGGTATAAATAGTTTTGTATGTGAATGTATCAGTGGGTTTACTGGGACTCAATGTGAAATCAACATTGATGACTGCTCCGGAAACATTTGTATGAATAATGCGTTATGCATTGATGGTGTACAAAACTACACATGTGCTTGTGAAGATAATTATACAGGAACCTTCTGTGAGATAGAAATGGGTAGGTCTATAAATAGTTATTTGATCCGAAAACAATGCACCTGTCATATTGGCAACAAACAAATACTCAGCGAGAGCTATATACTCATAGGGTAAAATTATACTATAATGAAATACACATCATTAAAACATTTGTTATGGATCATACCCTTATCTGCTAATGAAAGCATTGTTTTGAGTGATAAGTACACTGATTAAAACAATTACAGTTTGAAAGTGTATATACATCATATGTCAGGGAGGGAGAGACGACAGTGACAGTGGTACGAAAAGTATGTTAGTATGGCCAGGTAATGCTACAATCACACACTGCAGACAAATTCACAGCTTAATTTTCTTAATTAGATTGTAAACAAAAATCTTTTGGTAATAAAATTGTACAAAATAGCTAAAATTTTTATTTTCTTAACTCTGTGGTTTCATGTTTGTAACGCATAATCGTTATCCAACGTCATCATAAATATGAAGTCAGTTTTTATAATATGTGAAGTCATATGCAATCATGTATGACGTCATAGTGCAAAAAACTGGTTCAAAAGGCTATATATTTACAATAAAAATCCAATCTTTTGTAATATGTCTTTAATTACTCGTGAAATAAAATATGTTTATTTGATTTTTGTCATTGTCACTCATGAAATGTAGATATTTTTCACTTCATTCGTGATATTAAAACATATTTGAGTATCCTTGATATATTACTGAAGAAAATTAATATTCTGGCCATAATAAGTGTAATATTTATTTCAATACTTTATATTTCAACACTCAGTTCATGGCAGATGGGGTACTTGGAGTAACTGGTCAGAGTGCTCAACAACGTGTGGCCAAGGAGAACACAAACGAATACGTTTCTGTGACAGTCCTGTTCCAGATAATGGGGGAAACGAATGTATGGGAAATGCTAGTGTCTTTACATCTTGTAATAATACCGCATGTCCAGGTGAATAAATATATTTACAGTTTCAACAAAAACTGCAATAACAATACCGTTATAACGTTCAAATATATATTGAATTCTTATGCTTAAGTTTAACGTTCAAATATATATTGAATTCTTATGCTTAAGTTTAAATGATTAAAAGCAGGAAATGTCACAATCTCAGAAAAACAGTCAACAATTTACAGATGATGTAATGGCAGTTTTAGTATATAAATATGTGAAACAGACACACCTCTTAGTATTGCTTTTAGAAACATCAGGATACATTCCGCGTCTTTTGAATGCATTAAATGGCTGGGTATACTTACTGATAATAGGTGATCCTAGAGGAGATAGCCTAATGGTGGGAAGCATATTCTGAAAATTGTTAGCAGAACTAAGAATATGAACAGAAGATGCCAAATGTAACCTTAAGGGAGAAATATTTAATTTTGCTAATTTAGTTCTAATCATAAAAGTTATGTGGGGAAGTACCATCCCAAAACAAGCGATCACCACAACGGTTATTAAGATGATACAACCAGTATAATTATGGGTCCTTCAAAAAAAAGGAAGATATATCAAATGCTCTCGCTAATCCAAATGCCTAATGCATTTTCTCAGAGATAAAGATACAACGGGGTAAGAAAATCAGTCATCTAGTGATCTCAAATGTGGTACATGACATAGAGGATATCCAGGGAAAGGAATAATGGAAGGTAATTGTACAAGCAATCCCTAAATATTGGAATAAAAAGACCATTTAATGAAAGTTAAAGGAGACTTTTAGGGCCACCAACAGCACAGACAAAACAACTCTTATAATCAAAGTAAGAAAGGTGGCAAATATCAGGAGTCGATAAATCAAGTACTACACCTGACCCAGGGCACTACAAGGGAAAGTGACAATAAGACATCACAAATGAGAGCCAAGAGTTCAGCGTTTTCCCAGCAAATGAGAAGGCTGCAAACAACAGACAAAAAAGCACGACAAACACAATACATAAATAACACAAATGATCCATAAAAGAAGCACTGCCTTGGAACACTCAGTAAAATATTTTATGGCACCAACCTTACCCTTAGTTAAGATGTGGATCAAGACACATAGATGTTCGGTTTTCATGAAAGACCCCAAACTTATCAATGTTTCATCTCCTAGAACATATAAATCAAGATATACAAAGGAGATAAAGCAAAGATAAGGACACAACAGTACATAAAACTGAATGCGGAAGCAAAATAAATGCAGCAGGTAAATCCCAGTGGGTCTGACAACAGCCAAAGCATCAGGCCCACCCGCATAGAATTGAAGAGGAAAGCAAAATTGCCAATCGTGATTGGGTTGAGAACCAAGCATGCAGCCTGTTGCAAAAGTCTGATTATCAGATATATTTTCTATATTGTTAATATTATCATTAAACTGAAGAGATGTTATGTTTGTATTAAATTTGTCCAATTATTCTAGGTTATGATTAAAACTTATGCATTTTTTGCAGATTAATGATCTTATAAAATATATTCCAATAGTTTGAAAGAAATCAGATCCAACAAGGATTTGTACGTTTTACCAAATACCTGTGTGTCTTGATCCACATCAGATTTAAGGGGAGGTTGATAATGTAATACATGTTAAAGCCCTCCAGTCATTTTAGTGTTGACGTTCAAAGGCAATGCTTCTTTTGTGATACTTGTTCTTTATGTTTCACGTTTATCTTTTATATACTGTCTTGTCTGTTCATTGCAGCCTTGTGATGACCTGCTGGAAAAGAGATTACCTATAAGCTTTTGTGTGTGATGATTTGTAACTGTCTCTTACAGTTATGGAGGTGTACTTAATTGTGTTGATTCCTGAACTTTGTCTTCTTCCTCACTTTTAAATACCATCTCAAACAGTTTGTAATATTTTAATGTTAAGTTTATTTGTAAATGTCAATTATTTTCTTTATTTAATTGCAGTGTGTATCCCTATAGAACCACCAGACAATGGAACAATAACATGCAGCAATGATTCTGGAAGTTTGAATTGTACAATTATGTGCAACGAGGGCTTTGATTTTGATAGTGAGCCACTGGATTATTATTTTTGTGGTCCAGAGACCTTTCATGAGTGGAACTTTAAAACTGTAATAAACCCTTTACATAGACTTCCAGAATGCACAGGTATAACTACAGTTCATGGTACTATTGTGTCCAAAATTGATCATAATCTGAAACTTTAAAGTTTCAATGTGCACTATATTAAATAGGTATGTTCATCCGTCCACCCATTCATCCATCCACCCATCCATTCATCTTTTATAAGGATGTGCAAAAATTGATAACTCAAAAGCTTCATAGAAGTGTTTGATAGCTCTACACAAACATATACCTCTGAAAGGCTTGCACAAAAACTTCTTTGTCTGATAAATAGCCGAGATATTTCATGACCAACACACAATCTTTCTAGAACAGGTCAGGTATGGTACTTGATTGTATAGATTCCTGATCTTTGCACCCTTACTTACATTTCCATATTTACCTTAACAGATCAATTTTGATCTGATCTTAGCACTGGTAGTGCAAACAAACATACTTAGAAATTAAAAAGTATTTTTACCTGGATATCCAATTTTTTGCCTTTTTTATCCTCAGCGAGACAAGTTAAACACTATGCCATGCTAAATGGTGATGTTCCAAGTAAGATTACACATTATTTCGCTCGACACAAAGAAGATAAGGAGAAAATTATAAAATGTATAAAAATATTGCAAACACTGGACGTCAGTTGATCGAATGAATATAACATACATGTTGTAATAGGTCATTTAAATTACTAAATTATACTATCTATTTATAAATAAGATGTCTTGGACATTGATTAGTTGCAAAAGATATATAGTGTTTAAATAAGGCAGGGTAAATACTGCTAAAATCCTTCTTTGAAGTAAATGTAGTTTTGTATCAATGCAAGTCATCGCTATACCACTAAATCAGAAATAGCAAAAACTCCCTAGTGCTTGGTTAAGATAGACACATCGGATTTAGTTGCTAGATTGAAATGGAAAGTGATATGCCAACAACATATGCCTGGTGTGTCACAACCAGGGATAAACAATTTTGTTTGAAGCCCTCAAAGAAGCATTTAATCTGAGCTTGCAGTGGCGTGTTTAGGGATCTTATTCTCTCGCATAACTGCAGACCAGGTTCAAACTTGATCAGTAGGTCAGAAATATCGATGTATTCTTAACAGTAGAGTAACCTAAGCAGTAGAATAACTAATAACGTGTATCCCTATTTACACAACTACTGTGCTTAAAACGAACAATTCCTCACTTCTCAAATACGGCTGTCAGTTTTAGCTATTGTCCTGTATACAAATCTTTACTGTTTCACGCCCAAAGCTTTTCACAAATGTATACCACAAGACGTTGATAAACACAATCCATCATTGATCTAGTGTCTGAAAATGCAAACATAACATGTCTTACTCAATATATTCCAGTGAAATCAACAGAAAAGAAAGACACTGAGTGCCAAGGTTTAAAAACGTGTTTCATGATCAACTTTTTAGAGCATGAACTTTATCATGCCAATAAATGTTAAAATATCTACAATTGTTACCAATATTGCATATTAACTTTTCTCTGCATGCTATATCCAATTGCTGAGAATATAATATTATAAAAAGGTTTCATTTTTACAGGATATTAGTTTATGAGCTGTTGGAATGACACACTTAGATTATTTAGAATGATCAAGTGCTAAAATAGTGTTTAGCTAACAAGTCAACTAGGGAAATGATAACATAGAAAAAATTCTCTCAGTTCAAAAGGCAGTTGCAAAAATAGAAATGACTCTTAATGCCTTATCACTTTATAGGAATAAATAACATTCCACAAACAAGAATTGTAGAATGACAAAAATTACAAAACTAGCTCAAACCAAAAGATTAAGTAAGCATTACAGGTTTAAGAAATAAGTAATTTGCAATTTTTGTCTTTTGAACACTTACGAGGGTTGTCCTTGTCTGTAGTTTGGCCCAACATGGCTCATCTTGAGGTTTACTTAAGCTCTGACTATATGTGAGTCATGTGGTCTTTTTTGGTTAATTTGATTATATTGTTTCTCTATGATGATACATTGTAATAAGTATGAAGCCTCCATTTGAGCTTAACAGTTATGTGCATCGACAACAGCAGAATCTAGGTGAAGATTTAGTGCCAGTAAATGCATTTATGCCCCCAATGGCTTCGACTGCTGCCCATTCAAAGGCAGTGGTTCTGTTGTTGTTGATTTGCTTTTGATTGATGCTCCCATTGTGGGATTCACTAATTGTTCTATGTTTTGTTGTACGTTACTTTGTTACATTCTTGCAATCATCTTATTGGAGAAGAGAGAGCTGGCTGCTATGCTTTGTTTGTCTTCTTGGTGTTTTGTAATTGTTATGTGGCTCTTCTTTGCGATTCCACGGGTTTATATGCAGCTTGTGATTATAGTATTTCCTAATCAAACTTAGTAACTTTTGTTGTGGCGTATTTTGCACAAATATGGATGGAAGTGCAGTTTAGATAACCAAGTAATGAACCTTATATTGACGGTATCTCAGTGTATGTGGAGCACTTTTCAAATTGTATTGTTCTATTAGAAGAGGGGGGTGGTCAAATGTGTGTATCTGCCCTTTTTTACATAAAAACTTTAATGGTTCCATATATTTTCATCTATTTGTTAAGTAAGTCTCCCTGGTTATAGTAATAACTAAATAGTTTAGCAAACAAACAAGTGTGACCTTTTAGATTTAATACTGTAATACCATGACAATAACTGGCAGAAAATTAGCATGTGATCCGTCAAATGGACAATAATTAACTTGACATTGTAGTATTACTAGAATTATGTTACATGAAACCATTTTAAGGATACTAGTGACTGTTCTGAAAATTTATTCAACATTTAAAGAATGTGTTTGATATGTTCAAATAGCCAAAATGTATTAAAAGTACATTCATATAACGTTGATATGGTCCGAAAAATAAAAAAAATGTATTAGGCATTACAAATTCTCTATACAATCAAAGCAGATAGCGGGAAACATTTCAGCATTATACCTTGAATAATGACTAGTGGATGTTGCAATGCAATGTGTGGTATACAACAGTGAAAAGGTTATTGAATGTACACTACTATTAGAACTAGATGAATTTCATAACAAATATCCAACGTGTCCCACAGAAGCCAATATACTGTCAAGTAAAGATTCATAACTTTGTTAACATAGCTTTGAGTCCACCTATATATATATATATATATATGTACAAACTGTTTCCAATATGTATATAAACACATCCTGATAATATCAAATAATTATAGATATACAGTCTTGCGTTTTAACAAAAGTCTACAATTTACAGGGACAACCACCGTACATTTTCAAAGATTTCTTTCATCAAAGCTTTTAAAGTTTCAAGTAGTTGGATTCCTATAAATCAAGACAAAACACCATCAGAATCTCAAAAAAATGCAATCGGTATTTTTCGACAAAGACTGTGCTTTTCAGGAGCCCTGCTAATTTTGCTATACATGGTCTTGATCTTATAAGCTTAAGATTTATAGCTTTGCTTAAAAAAGCTGGTTTCAATTTAGTCTCAACTGTTAATTTCTGTGCTTGTATGGAAAGTGTTAAATGCACATTAAAACTATATTTTATAAAAAGTAGTTTTTACTTGTTGTTATTCATTATCAACATTAGTTTACATTTCATGGCTGTAACTATGAAGTTATGTCTTACTTTTGTGCTAGAGTGTGCTTCTTGTGAGTTTTTCAAACTTTTGCAAGCATATTTTCGTACATTATAAAAACAATATATGGCATATTGGTTTCTGCAGCATGAATATTGTGTTGTATTTATTCTAATGATAGTTTTGTTATGAGCTGCAATTTATAATGCCCCAAATATAATATGTGTATTTGCATATGGATTATTTATAATTTACAGCTATAGAAATGCCAGTGTATATGTCAGTTAAATATAATGCAAAGTACAGGGACCTTTATTGTGATGGAAATCATAAAGCAGCTGTAAGAAATTTCATAAACAAACATACTGAAAAAGTTATACAAGATCTTCCATGTATCCAAAGACAGATATGCTCACATGAAGGTGTTGAGATTCATAATTGTGATGAACTTAAAAGAAGAAAAAGGGCAACTACAACTGTTAATTTTCAACTTGATATATCAACAACACCAAACATTGGTAAGTGTAAGGTAAAAACCAAAAATCCCTCATTTTCAGGTAATCGTGACGTTGCCGTTTCTCAAGGGTGTTGAAATGACAATTATTACGTCATAGTCACTTGATTGCAGATTAGAACAATGGGTTAACTGACATATAAAACACCTGGTTCGCATATTTTGAAATCAAGTCTACCATGCTTGGTTTTGAGAGGGAATGTAGAATCTCTATTCAACAAGCGTTAGGCACCAACCCAGTAGTTTTTTTTTTGGTCAAGGTCACTTTGTTTGAGGCCTGAAGCATTGTCTTGCAATTTAAGAGGAAACAATAGCTACAACGAGTAATTTGGTTTATAGCAAGGCATTAGTGGAGCTACGTCAAATTTTAGCAAAGGGGCTAAATGATACATTGGCATTTATAACACTGCAAAGTTACCTTACACATTCAATAAAGTTACAGAGTGACCCCTGAATGACTGTTTTGCCCATTTGAAAGTAATTAAATTCTGTATTTTCTTACGACTTTCTAAATATCCAATTTTCATCTACAGATCATTTTCATTTCTTAAGTCAAACACTTCTGAAAGACTTTAGGGCAAACATTAAAACTCCTTGTGCATGATAATCAGGGAATTTACTTGAAGTGCTTAAATTAGCCGCACTACCCAATGTAAATTCTTTTTAATTGTGAAAGCGAGGGTATTAGCCTATACCTGTGTTACTTTCAAAACCTCTCTGATGCAACTTTCTGAATTATTCTAAGTTGTTTTGTGGTAGCATTGACTGTGATACTGGCCTATACGTGTATGTAAATAGTATATTTGATAAGAATGTTCTATCCCTTTCCAGAAAATTTATAAAATATAAATGATGGCATTATCGTTAAGTTTATAGTATCCAATATCCATTCATGTCATTATTCAAGAATTTCCATCGCCTTTTGTACCTGTTATTCCATGTTTATTTACTTACTGGCAACAACTATAGACGTTATAGAAGGAGAAATTAAACTAAAAAATGCTAATACAACTACATTCTGATTTATGTTGTAATCCATGGTTGTTTTGTAGGTGATAAATCCATAAACTTGAAATGGCGGAAATTGCATTGTTAGTATATAGATTGTACCACTTTATATTCAGAAGACAATGGAACAGAAGTTCTGATCAGTCTGCAAGACGCTTTCAATCGAATACAAGAAGCAGCAGATGAAGGTGAATTTACTATCGATCTCCAAGGTGACGAATATGAGATAGAGAGAAATCTAACATCTGTAAGTGGTCAAGCGATTTGCCCTCCTGGTTTGACAAGGGTGCATTTCTATTGTGGTAAGTCAGCATGAATAAACAATAAATATAGACTGGGTCAGATTTTAGATTTTTTAACATTACCTTGTGAAGCATTGATCCCTGATCTTTACCCTCTTTCTTACATTCTATTCTGTTGGGATAACAAAAAGTAAAAATAAATTACTACACGAAAAGTGGGGGAATGACTGCTTGAGAACGCAATATTTTTCTTGTGACGTCAGATCTAAAATATTTTATTCATTTATGTTTTAATAAATCATTAAGCATCCAAGTTTAAGCTTTTCTAAAAAGCTTGTGATCTTAAAGCATTTTGTGTGACACCACAGTCTGATTAACACATGACAGTCTTTTAAGATATAAAAGTGAACATAAGGGCATATCATAACTCAAATAGCTTAATGGTGAAGCAGACAACAGCAAAAGCATGAAGAAATTATTCAGCATACAAAGAGTTAAAGCAGGTAAAAGTCAAAATAGGTTGCATGATTTTAACACCTATATATTCTTAATACTTAGGGTATATATAACCAAATCATGGCTGTTGGACAAAAATTAGACGCTGGATAAGCAAATTGTCTGCATGTTTCAATGGCAACCACCAAAATTTTGATTTTTTAGCATTAATCCCATTATGTTGAAGAAAACCTCGTTTATAATGTTTATAAATCAGTCTAAGAAGTGCTAAATTTTCTTGAAATGTTATTGCATGGCCTGCATCTAACGTTTATGATTCGCATGTACATGTATGCATACTCATGAATATAAAATAGAATCTAAAACAAACATGCTGAATTTGTTAAAAATGGATTTCTAACACATGATAATGATATCCTTTTTTCATTTTTGGTATTCAAATGTTGAAAATGGCACAAAAAGTAACCACGTCTTTCGTCATTTCATTTACAGATCAATAGGTACACAATCTTGCTTAAGTATAACTAAAAGTGGTTGGGGTAAAATGACCCCCAAAATATAAAAAATCGAACTTTGCTTTGTTTGTTTTCCTGGTGTCTCGTGATGGTTGGGCGGCTCTCTCTCGTGGTGCCACGGGGTTGTCTGCAGTTTGTGATTGTGGTATTTCCTGATCATACTCACTTACTATTTTTGTCAGTAAAAGGTTTTTAGATGAATTACCAAGTAAAGTTTCACAATCAAACTAAAACTACATTTTCTATGCACATATACGTCCCAGTTATAGTAAAATATGCCGCTTTAAAAATATACTGCAGTTTTAAAAATATACTTCTTTAAAAGTCAATATACGAGGGATGTCTAATAATTGCATGATTTTCCTTATGAATTAAGACTTCTTGATGCTTGATTGTATCGATTCCTGATGTTTGACCTTTTTCTTACTTCGTATCATTTAAACGTCACAAATGTAACCATTATGTGACATAATATTTTGAGCATGCAACAACATGTCCAAATATTTGATGGGAAGATAGATCGATTGCTGTTTAGCAAATAAAATGATATTTAAGCTAATCTGACCAGATTTTTCTCGTACAAACCCTAATGCTTAAGAAACGTAATCTGACATAGTTTGACATAAACATTATTCTAGTTCATTTGTTCTCAATGTAACATATAAAATGTGGTCATTAACATTTCCTAGTTAGTCACGGTTGCCTAGCAACCACACAATTGTGGAAAATAAGACTATTTGTATGGTCTATATTCTTCTGTTGCTAGGCAGCAAGGGACAAATTTGATTTATGCTTTCCCATATGGTGTCCTGGTCAGGTGGGTACTTGAATGTATCAATTCTTGATCTTTGCATTCTTCCTTATTTAAAGAATACTGTTTTAAGACATAGAACATATTTGATGATTTAAGGGTGATTCAAAACTGTTATACCAACCAACGATAATTCAAGGGCCAATTCATGACCCCTACCAAATTTCTAAAGTCACAATTTTGCATTTTTGTCGCTTTTTCATGCTTAACCTTCCGGCCAATATGACACGTTTCTAAAGAAGTCAAGGAGCTTTGCAGAATAGTTACTAAATATTGTAGTTATTTGAGCTAAATCAAGGCTCTAACAGGATCATCTTGGTGAAGATCTTAGTCGGTCAGCAAGTTTTTAGCTTTCTGTCTGTCTATGCCCCACAATGTTGTCTCAAGGATGCTGTAAAGGATCTATTCTATGACCAACTACGCGCAATCCCAGCATCAGCATCCCTCATCCAAAACGATGATTGTAAGGACTGATGGGCAGTATAGGCTCAGGTTACAAAGAGGTACATGGTAACTGAGGGTATGAGAGGATCCTGGAATATTCATTGGCTTATAACCTGCTCCTCTGTAACATGTACCCCAAGAAACGTAACAGTCACCTCATTACATACAGGTGAGGAAATACAGACTGTATCATTTCATAAAAAAACCTGTACAAGCTTGTTACTGATGTAATAGTTATCGCTGGAGAGGTCGTTGTTCTGCAGCATCAGTTGGTAAGCGACATGTTGATTGATATGCTGTCTCAAATGAGGCCCCAATTCACTCCCTCTACCTGTCTAAAAGTGAAGAGATGGCAAGGGCCCAACTGACTGTGAGCATAGTTTTATTGTCTTAAATTACAAGGGAAAGGGTGATGCTCAGGACGGAGGCACTATTAAGGCATCAAGGGTGATGCTCTGGACAGAGACAACTATCGACATTAAACAGGGACGAACAGCCATGAAGATCATACAGAGAATTGTCAATGTCCTGGTGTCTATAGTGACTCACAGTTGGGCATTGACCAAGAAAGAGGCACTACAGATGCAATCTTTGTGTTTTGCCAAATGCAGGGAAAATGCCTAGCAGTGAACAAAGATATTTATATGGCCTTCCTGTCCCTAGAGAAGGCATTTAACTGTGTCCCTCTGATATCTATCTGGTGCGAGCTGAGAAACCAATATTACTCAGGGAGTGAACACCAATGCCCGAAGCCATGTCTGCGTTGATTATGGTTACAGCCAAGTCTTTACGCTGAAGCTGGTGTCCACCATGGCTCTGTGCTTAGTCCTCTGCTCCTCATCATTGGGCTGTAGGCATTGTCACGTGTGTTACGCTCTTGAACTCCCTGAGAGGCCATCTATGCAGAATATCATGTCATAATTACTGAATCGCTGAAGGAACATGTCAGGAGGCTCTTCATATAGAAAAAGAATGGGTTGAGGGTAAATGCACATAATGTGCAGTACAGGCCTGGACCTCCTGCAGAGTTCAGGTAGGTTCCCATGCGAGATTTGTTATACAGGAGTGGGCATTAACAGTATCTACTGCACATAACTTTGATAAAAAGTGTGCATGGTGCAGAGGAACTATTGACAGCAGACCGGAGAGTGCTTGAGATGGTAGCTTCCTTCTGGTACCTAGGTGACATGCTTTCCATTGGTAGAGGCTGTAAGCTGGCAGTCAGCACTCATGTTAAAACGACCAGGAAGACGTTCAGGGAACTACTGCCAGTTCTTACATCCCTCCAACCCACTTGCAAGTCTGTGGCCATGTGTACAGCAAATGCTCGTGGATCACCATCCTCCAAGCCATAAAAACTTGGCTGTTGACCAAGCGGAACCATCAGCACTTGCAGCACAGGGCTGGGCCATGATCAGTCAGATTTTCAATATCAGGCCTAAGGATGTAGCCACAGTAAGGTCAAGAGAATAACTGGTAAAGCTCAAGCTCAAGGAATTTGACCTCATTTTTGAGAGAAATATGGCTTAAATATTTTATATATGTGGAACATTCTAGTGGAGCATTCAGTCAGCATGTGATATACACATTGATTGAAGGCGCAGGCAAGATGGGGAGATGACGTGGAAACAACTAACATATAATGACTGTCATAAGTGGAAGCTCCATTAGCAACAGTCGATCCCATAGAAAGAATCAACTAGAACTAGGTGTGAGATCTTCTATTCATGCAGCTAGCCAGCTACCTTCAGGCAAATGTGACCCATATAAATGTGTTTTCGTAGTTTTTATACCATTTATATTATATTAGCAGCTCGCTTTAATATTTATGATTGACAAAATAAGAAGCATTGTACATGTAACAAAATAAATTACAAGACCTCATACATGTACGTTCATAATACAAAATTTTGATAAATGCAAAATCACTGCAATACTTTATGGACGCTTTTGCTATAAAATCTTACAGGACAATTTCTTTCTCCTTCATGTGTGTTAAGCTTGGAATTTAAATGTTTTATTTATATCATAAACAGTAAACTACAATAGAAGGTTCCATATATCTGTAGTAATATCAATTCCAAGGAAACACTATGTCTATCTTCCTCAGTTGACTCATATATATACAGCTGACTCGGAAGCTGGATTTTGGTGTGTGCTTTTAATTCTATTATCGGAAGTACCACGAACTGTGTGATGTATGGCTTCCCATCAAGATCACTGCTTTTACAGCAATCAGAAATGATATATATTTTAAGAATATAAGAATCCATAATTAGTGTGAGGGTAGGATAGAAAAATCCGTCCTTTTGGCATCACGAGGCTTGCCGAGTGATGACAAATGGTGACCCGATGGACGCATTATCTATCCTACCCTCACTTGAATAATGGATTTATTTCTTGATCACCACTGTTTTTTATATTAAAATAAGCTTCCAGAAGTCCCTGAGTCAGCTTAGATGCAATTTCACATGTTGACGTCATTTTAAGATAACAATGACATCACTTGACGACCATGTGCGGGAGTTCCAATACAACCAATTAAAGCTGCAACGATTCACTGAAATCTAATCGTATCGCGATACGTTTTCTGACGATATGCGTATCGTATCATGAGGTCATTTCACGATACGCTAACGATACAGCACTTAGTGTTATATATTAGAAATGAACTTTAAAAATATATGTTTTTGTACAAAAGGAATGTTATCATTTTCCCCTTTAATTGTTCTGCTTTAATCAGTAAACCCTTTTCCATGCTAAACTCTTGATATATCCTGTTTTGAAACAGTGTAGAACAAGATCAGCTGGCTTTTGAGAATCCAGCTGATCTTAATCTACACAGTTTTTGGCTCTGCTTGTAAATACATGCTAATAATTGAAATATTTTAAAAGAATTTGATAAAAACTGGGGAAGAGTGCAGTACATTAAATCATCTAGCATGACAAGGGTTAATATTTGAGTTTTACTCCTAATGTCATAGATCTATGTTATTTCTAAGGTTCTAAATTTGTCAAAAATGTATAGCGATATGTATCATATCGTGAGGCAACTGTCGTGATATATATCATACTGTGAGGTAACAGTTTCGTTGCAGCCCTACAACCAATGTATGCAGCCCTCACGTGACAGCCTGGGTAAGATAGCATGGGTAAGATAAGATTTTCTATCCCACGGTAAAATCTCAGATTTACTTATCCGGTGCGCAAGAAAATGTTATCCTTTGTAAAACTATCTAAATAACTATATTCAGTGTTTTTGGCAAACTGTGTCATCATGTATAATATAAGAAAATTAGCTTGTTGAATGTATATATGGCTTAATTTGCTATTTTGTAAGTTACAAGGGGCATGACCCTTATAGTTTATAAACAAGAAATATATTTTCTGAATTCCATATCTGAATTAACACAATATGTATTACTTTTAAGCTATGGGGTTTGAGAATTTGTAAATTTGGACTCAATATTCTCATATAAATGAATCCCAAAAAAATGGAATATTTGGAAATCAGGTAAAGATAATCTATTGCATACGTTAGGCTTATCCAGCAGGCATTTTTCATCCAACAAGTGACATTTGATGTGGGAGATAGTAAGCTTTACAGTGATATCGGTGTGGTAAAACCCACTAGGTGGGGACCTAGGGTACAGTGGGCCCTTAGTCTAATAGTTTTAATTTAAACAAGTACTGTCTTTAAAAAAGATATACAGCTGCATTTCAACTGTGGAATTTGTTTTATATGTATAGCTGTTTGTTACACTTATAAACTTGATAACCTCTTGAAAGAATCTGCATTCCGTTGTAAAGGTTTTGTTACAAGTACTCACTTAACCTAGGTCAGGGCCTTCGTCGTTTTTTTGAAAGTGGTACAGCCAATAAATGGTGTCGATGTAACATACGGGGGAGAGCATGATAGGAGATTGCTTTCACAAACAATTTGTAATTAAATATGACAAAAGAAGCGATTCTATTGCACTTTGAGACCATTTTTACTTGTGAAACTCTTGCTTGTGAAACTTTTGCTTATTTCACAGACCATTATAGCTATATTTCATATACATCATGACCACATACTTTTACCACTGCCGCTTCGGAAGCCCCCCTCCACCCAACAACAACCAAAATAACAACTATTTCAACCCCTCAATGGGTCTCATCATAATTAAGTGATCTAAAAGTATCAGTAAATTCTGATACGGATATCCCCACTATAGAATCTTTTTTCTTGTCTTTTCTTTCTTTTTATGTTTTGTTCATTTTTCTTTTTTATCTATTTTTTATCTGTTGTTTTTGTGCTATATTTTCCTTTTTTTTTCTTTCTATCTGTTAATCATATTTACGTACACGAAAACGTTTATACATATAACACAGCATAGCACAGCGTTCTCAAGCCTTTAGAAAAATCCTATTTTTAAACCAAAAACAAAAGAACAACCTTCATGAGACGATTCTTTTGCACACCTAAAACGAATGTTCAAACTTGATGGATGGGAATTATTCACAACTTCACGATGAAATATTTTCGCCAATCTGCATGATTCTGTAGAATAGTTGTTTGCCAAGAGAAGTCTAAAACTAGGCTGTGCCTTTAAGCTGTCTGATTCTCAGTCTTTGCTGGTCGGATGATGAGGGTACTGTGCCTATAGAGCACACAGTGAAAACCCTTCAGACTGTACGGATGTGCAGGGTGTTCTGGGTTTTAAATGGACACAGGTGTAATTCTATGCTGTGCTATGTCATCATTAAGTATATGTTTAGTTTAGAAAATACACAACTGAAATCAAAATGTTCCAAACACACACCTTCGTCGTTCGTTTCTTGCAGTGAACTCGTTCGCGATTGCTTTCAAGTCGAGAGTGTCCGTTCTTTCTTTGTGTACATGAAAGGTAATATGATTGTTCAATTGTCTAAGTGATAGCACTCCTTTAATAAGTTTGCCACTATGCGCAAAGCTGAAAATGTTCTTTGTTTGCGGAATCACCAAACGTATAGCCAAATGACAAGAGTCACAATTTTAGAATAGATCGCTCACGTCGCTGGGTTTAGCTCACGTAGATAACCAAATATGTCTGATAGTTTGATTATGCCACTGCCTTTATTTTTCTATATAGTCTCTGAGGCTGAGGAGACTTGTTTGAGTCTAGCTTTGTTGGACAAACCAAGGACTCTCTATTTAAACAGTCTCTGGACAAACCAAAGACACGTTTTGTCTTGTCGGGGCCCAATTATAATTACTGTCTTTAACACAGTCTCTTAATCGTGTTTGTTTAACCACTGTCTTTCACACCCTGGGGCAGATGAAATATTGACCTACACACGGGTTTTCATTTAATATTATTAATCTTTGATCATCGCAAAATAGATCATTAAAAGAGGGCAAGACGGAAACGTGAGAAAATGGCCCTGCAAAAAATATTTGGCCAAAAACGTGTTCTGGCTAAAACCATTTTGGGCAAAAAAAGTGGTCTGACCATGGCCGGACCGCCGCCCATGGCCTTGTAAGTTCTACATCATATCTTTTAAGAGCTTCAAAATAAACAAAATGAAAAATAAATCATTGTTGAACATCAATGGGGACTAACTATACTTAAACATAGAAGTTACCATTTATCAAGTGACCCTACTTGGTGGCAATTTTGTAATTATAATGCTCAAGTCCTAGCAGAAATAAGGTGCTAATTTAATCATGACATCAACTATTCAATTTAACTTAAACGAAATTGTTTAAAAGTGTATAACTGTCTAAAAATACTTTTCTTTTATTTCATACCCACCAACTACCGCCATTTAAGAGGTGTAAGAAAGTTGTGTGTTATACCTCTGCAATGAATAGATTTGTCTAAAATAGAAGTCTACTTTTTGTTTCCATTGACGATTTTCTGAGAAGAATAGCTGATTCTGCCTGTTTCCCTAGATTTAGCAAATAAGTTTGAACGCGCAGTGTGGTCATTAACTAATGGGATATTTTCATTTTTAAGCTAGTACTCAACCTGAATAGTGAAAATAAGAATGGGAAAGTGATGCCCAGTTATTCAGCATCTTGAAACCTTATTTATTCTTATAAATAAACCCATATCATCGGGTATGACATTTAGCAGATGACTAAAAAGCGTGGCGAAAATTATCCAGTATGCAAAGAATTAAAGTAGTAGACCGTGCTTGTGATTTAAGTTCTTTATAACTAACCTCCAAGCAGTGAATTATTGCTAGAGCTGATCTATTTCTTAATTATACACTCTTATTTAGAATCATGAATAAGGTCCTATAAATAAAAAGACGAATATCTTAAGAAACGTCATTGGTTTTCTAACACCTGAGCTGTAGGTACTAAACAAGGCGATGTAAATACAGTAAAGTAAAGTAAAGAAGGCTATGTTTTTTTACATTATTTTACTTTTCAGTGCCATGTGGGAAAGGCTCGATGCTATATACAGATTATTGCAAGAAATGTGATATTGGCTTTTACCAGAATATGGAGGGACAGACGTTATGTTTCCAGTGTCCCAAAGACAGAACAACATTAGGAGTTGGTTCTACAACAAAAGACGATTGCTCAGGTACTAAATTTAGAAAGAAATAGATAAGCACCATCTAACTATTTTCAAAATCAGATTCAACAATGACACGTGCGCCAAATTTCCCTGATCTGAAATTATACGATTTGAAATAAAATTGATATAAGGCCATCTGTGCAGGTAAAATTTCTGATGATTTAATTTATTAAGGGATTTGGGTCTTTAAAAGATGACCTTTCTTGATATACTCTCTTTAATGATTGCGATAAAATATGCGTTTAATTACATAATTAATTTTCACACACGTGCAAACCTGATTTGAAAGCCATTAAAAGTATTTTTAGAAAATATTCTTTAAAAAATGCGTGTTGGTTGACCTTCAACCACTTAATCATAATAAAAAAAACAATCAAAAATCTTCTATATATTCTATAAAATCACATATACAACTCAAAATAAAGCCCAATGATTGGCTGCTTGTGGACACGTGTCCACAAGCAGCCAATCATTGCGCTTTATTTTGAGATTGAGACTGTACTCAATTTTTATAACCTCTGAGCCTGGTTCTCATCAGGTTCTCAGGATCATTCAAAAACAATTATTTCTCAGCATTTGGGCTTCCAAGATCATCTTCAGGAATTCGGACAAAAATCTAACTTGCACCAGTTAGATTGGAATCGAGATAGTGTCTTGCTGGCAACATGACCTAACCCTCTACCGAAAGCAAAATCTGTAAAAGATTTTGTTTGTAAATATCCCATTCTTATCATTTGTGGTCTTTGATAGAAATGATCATGTTCATGGTATGGAATGCGATGAACATATCCACAGAACAAAATGATCATGAACACGAAATAAAATTAATATCACTGCATGGCCCATTTTATGTAATTAATGAAAGAGTAGCAAACCATTTAAAGCAAGTTGAATCTGAAATACAATCCATTTTTAAACTGCGTTGTCTGTCACAAACCCAATCAAAAACGAATAAAAATTAAGAGAGTTGCAGATGTCTGTATAGGAGAACATTGAAATCTATGGAGTGCAACCATTTTAAGCTGAGTGACATTACATTGCCCTTATTAAATAATGTATAAACAGAGCTATTAGTTTTATATTTCTCCACTTAACTTGGTTTGCATATGTACTGATTTTAATTTGAAAAAAGTGGATTTTGAAAAAAATGTACTGCTTGCAATAACATTAGGGTGTGGGTGGGTTAACTGGTTATTCAATATTAAAAGGAAGATAATTTAATTACATGTAGAAAAGTGGCGACCTTCATAGTCTGAAATTAATTTATGAATTGTAATAAAAAAATATATAAATATATCCAATTCTGATCAGGTTTTGTGACAGATTACATTGTTTAACAAGGGCTAGCATTTCAGGTTCCCTTTCACGCTATGCTGCCATCTTGTTTTAGGATAGAATTGCAGATTTATATGTCCTTTTTTGGACAAACATTTCTTACTAACGATATCATATTTCTGATATAAGATTTATTATATCCTGTATTAGATATATCCTATATAAGATATATTATTTTTTTCCTATATCATTTAGTAAATATTTTACATCCCATAAATATTAAATAGTAAAATGTCTAGCCATAGCTTGTGTTCTGTTTGTGCTAGTGCCTCGTTGTTGCATACCATTGCATATTATAAATGTGTAGTTGTACACATACTGATGCTTTAGAGCATGTTAAGTAAAAAAACATCCAGATACACAATGACCTAAAATTGGTGCGTTCAGGAGCAAATTCATATTCTATTAATTGAAATGGAAAATGACTAAGACAAGGAGGCAATTTACAGAGAGTACAAGCCCATAAACAGACAGTTAAGGCTAAGGCCCAGATGAAAGTCCTATTTTAGATACATCTGATATAAATATTAAATGGCACAACCTATTAGGGTAACATATAAGAGTCACATTTAGAGTGGATGCCAGTTCTGAAAGTGGTGAAGATTTTTGTATGATGTAACAAACAGACCTATCCATAATTGTTCTTAATTTGTCCATTTAGTCTATTTTCCATGATGGTCTAAGTCTCAAGTGAGTTGAATTCTGTCACATCCACTGCTTTAGTCAGTATGATGGCCTAAACTAACATTTTCGTATCCCATAAGCCAGGAATCTTGTTCTGCTCTCAAAGTGTAGATGCCCCGGTATATTACTGATGATGGTACTGTTCGCATAAAATGTGCCATAATGGGAAATGTATTAAAATGCATGTTTTCATAAAATGATTAAGTAAGTTTTGAGTATGCAGATGTATATTATACAATTATTGACTTCAATTTTGGTAGTCTAAAGGATTTATCTGCCCATAAAATGATATAATTCAGAGGCAGCTAGGCTGAGGTGAATTATCACTTTTTAAAGTAGATTTATCCTCATTTCTACCTCATTGAAGTCGATAATTGTATACCATCCTTCAGCATACTTAAAACTCACTGACTTTGAAAATAAGCATGCTTGGTTCACTTCAGATTCATCACATATTGCAGGGTCTCTTTTTGAAAGATGACTAGTGTCCTGCATTGTGTTATGTAGGCTATATGTTTACATTAAACCCAACAAAATGGACATCAAATAGTCAGAATAAAATCAGAAAAAGACGCTCATTTAAGAACGTACAGGCATGTTGTGAAGAAAAGTTTTGATATACTTATACGGGGTAATTCATAAACCAATGTTGGCAAGCTAAAAAATGGCGTCTTTACTATCTTATTTTCATATTTCTAAGATGTATATCAAATTGAAGTAATATCCATAAAAATCTGTAGAGTAACGTGTTGAAGATGCCAAACTGGTGTACATCACTCAAAAAACATCTTTTCATGACTAGGTGTCTTCACTGACATCAATTTAGGCAATTATAATTACAAATGAGATCAAGAGGTTTCGTTGTTTACCGAATCACCACCATTTATTAGTGACTATTCATATATTATATAACCTTCCCGTGATGTTTTCAAAAAAAAAAAACGAAGAAGAAAAGAACTCATATTCAACAAAACCCGCGCCGCCTCCCCGACTCAGATGTATATTTGGCTGGTATCTGATCTAGGTATAATAACATCGGATCAGCATTGTCAATTTTTATGTAGAATGCTGTAAAATATTCAAAACACCCAAATCCCTCTAAACTGTACCAGAATGGATCAATATGATGGGTCTGATTTTCTAATCATAAATATTTTGTGCATACGCATATTGAAAAAAGTAGTTCCGACAAAAATATCAATACCAGCAGTGATGATATCAAAAAGCTATATCATCACTAGTGAGATATTTCACTCCTCAAAGATACTAAATTTATCTCACTGCAGAACAATAGGAAATTAATGCTAGGTATATAATATATTACAATTATGCACTTAGCCATTTCCGTTAACAATCACATTCTAATTAAATGGTACATAAAAGAGTTAATATTTTGTTTGGCATATTGTAATATACCCTTTAAGTGCTAACCCAAATGTACCCTTTTCTTAAAAAAAACAGATCCTGCCCAGTTGACCTCTATCGATGCCAATTTATCTGGATACACACTATTTCTCCTCTGATGGAATACACATGCTTACAGCTGGAACGCTGTATGTTAACAAGATACAAATTTTATATAAATATATTCAGCATGGCAAGAGTTAATAGCCATTTATTTTTCAGTGCATATAGAAGCAACGCAAAAAGGATTAAAGGGTAAGCATGACTTTTCTGTTATTAAATTCCCTTCTGGTATGTATCGTCTAAATTCACACTGTAAAAACTTACAACAAGGAGAATTCAAGTTTTTTAGATATAAAATACCTTTTTTGAATATTCCAAATCCATCATCTGCACGTATATTTTGACATGATCCCCTTTCCTGATATACGAGGGGCGTTCAAAAATATTGCAAGCCCATTTTTATCTCCCACCAAATGCACATACTGTGAAATGAACCAACATGTGTAGATAAACTTACATTAATCATATCTATACTAAAACCGACTGCTAATTGGTGACCTTAGATTTTTACGCTAGTTCAGAAAGTGAAACATAGGGTATACAAAATTCATGTTTTTTAAGTGAAGCATTACTTTGCCAGGACTCTGCAAGTAATTTCATTTAAAAATGGCGTGTACTTCTTGCACGGACAAAGCTAGAGAGAAGGTACCCTCATTTCAAAAAGTCACACTTTTTCTACGATATAAACCATACCACAAATTAACGTTTTTGTTTGTTTGAAGATGTTTAAGGCTAGCGTGATATTAGAAGAATAAGCCACAAAAGTTTTGATTCCATCGGACACCTCGTTTTTGCTACTCAACAACATACGATAAACACTTTCAGCAGGTAAATCATTGAAATTCAGCTTTAAGCTCGCAATTTACATAGAAACTTTGCACTGCTCTGTACGCTTTATTATCAGCGACATGGCATTGAAATTTTCAGCGATTATTAATTATCACCAGACGTCGCCATCTGTCTTTAAAAATTGAAAAAAAAATATTATGCTACCAAAGCGATTTTTAAATCTCGCTTTGAAACTGGAAGTGTACAGTAGTCATAAAACAATAATCACAAAAATGGACTAATCAAGTTCTACTGTGTTTGGCCTACAGTGTTTAAATAAAATTAAGTGCATTTAACAATTTTACCAGAAAATACTAGTGAATTTCAAATATCTGGAAGTTTTTATGAAAAATGCAACATTTTAAAATTGCGTAGTAACTCACCAAAAGCAAAATTTCAATTGTTTGGTGTTTTTCAAGTCCGACAGGCCAGTTTGTAACCACCTAAACGTCAATTTCATAAAAACTACTCTCAAAACCATTTTTCTTTAAGAAAGTCGATTTTTGCATTTTTAACCCAAAAAACTTTGAAGTAAAAGAAAACTGTTCAAAAACACTGCGAAACGTTTGTCCATGAAAATGCACATATATAGGCAAAAAAGCATTTGAATTTTATTAGCGTTTGGTCAGAAATAATGAGCTTGAAAAGTGACAATTTAGAACTTGGATTTAGTATACATTAACTGCTGGTTTGCGGTTTACATGTGGTCAGTACTAGAAAAACAGATAACCAGTACCCCCTAATACCTGGAAATGTGTGTGTTTGGGGGGTCTGGTTCCCTGTATTTACATTACTGACCACTAGTAGACTGAGAACTAACAATTAATGTAGCCCCGTTACACAGGGAATAGCAAAATATCTTTTTATAACTTCACTGACCTCGGTACAGTATACGTTATTCAAAAGCCATCTGCAATAATCCTGGGAAAAGACTGAAAATGTGCTCGAAATAATGGCCTATATAAGGTTGGTCGTCATATATTCATAAGAGGTGTGGATTATTAATAGGGAGGACCAAATGTCTTTCACCACTGTTTACTAGTCAGTGACTAAATTTAAGAGCTTAAAGCTGCATAGTCTGTAACTTTTGATCTGTTAATTTTTAGAACTAATGATTCTATTTTTCAAGAACACAGTAAAAAAGCTAAAATTCAGGTATACATTTCGTAAATCTTAACAAATTATCAGTATCAAAACAACAGCATTTATGTTAAAACTAACTGTCTATAACTATTGGAGGGACGCAAATAATTACCAACAAGAGAAAACACACCTGTTTTTATAAGATAATTCACTTTTCCATGCAGTTTTCAGCTATAGTGAACAGATTTATTGTGAATACATAACTTAATTCTACTTTTACAAATGATTTAAAAAGAAAATAAAAAAAAAATCGAAAAATGTTCATAGTTGCAGACTTCGTCTCTTTAAACATGATGTTGCTCGTCCTGGTAATACTGTAATTAACAACAATGACCACCAAAAAACGAATCATCCAAAATATCCTTGATTTGCTCTTAAAATATGCTAGGTTTCCCCCCGAGACCTTTAGCCTGGTTCACAAATAAGTCGTTATCACAAGTTCATAAAGCATTGGAACTTAAAGCACAATGGATACCCAGGGGGCGGGGAGGGGGTAATCTAATATTTTCATATACATGTATATGAAGGCTTTGTCCATTTTGGGAGATTTAAAATTTTGAATTACAATATTTTATTTATTTTATTTTTTTTGATTTTTTATTTTTGGAGGGTGGGGGGTCACAAAATATAATTTTAATGCGGAATACAAAATTTGTAGATACTTTTCTGGGGTCTTCACAAAACTGGAATATTTTGGGGGTTCATTTCTATGCATATACAAGTCATTTTGAGTTCAAGGAATAGAACAGGAATCTCTTTGTGGGTTGCCTGATTTTTTTAAGGGGGGGGGGCGGTGGGGAGTGAACAGTAGATCATTGGTCCAAGCTTACGTAGCAAGTAAAATTGAGAGTTGCCTTGATGTTTAAAATTTTGCATAAAGCTACAAAATTGTGTAGCTGTATGCAAAATGTGCAAAACTCTGTTTCTTCATGCGTTCTTTTTCTTTAATATATGATGTCTGGAACCCATAAATAATGACTTTCCCATTGGTATCCTGGGTCAGGTGTGGTACTTAATTGTATCGATTCTCCCTTTTGGCTAAGTGTATCAAATAACTCAAATAACATTGTACATAGGGGTATCAGGTTAAACGTTTCAAACAAATATTATGTGCTTTTGTCTGAGTATCTTTGTTTTACCTTTACAAACAGTGGATACTTAGATGAAAAGCCACATTTTAGGCAGCATTTCATCTGGGTCTCTGCTGTTTGTAAAATTACCAGTTGAGTTGTTTGGGGTTACCCAAATACCAAAGGGTTAAACCATAATAAACCGCACAATTCATAATGTTGCCTGTGATGAAATGTCGCATGTACAATATTACCACAATCTCTTTTTTTTGCTTCAAAAATGTTCAAGTTGCAGATATTAGCTATAATTAGGAAAAAAGGGTAATAAGGCATTTAAGGTTTATCCACACGCTTTTTGTTAAAAAAAGCATATTGTAATCGCTTTTGTCCGTCTGTCGGTACGTTCAGGCGAAAAGCTATTGGACGAAATCCAACCAAATTTGATGTGTGAGTTACTCACACAAATTGGGCGTGCAACAGCAAAATAAGTTTGGGTCCCGCCCCCTGGGGCCCTGGAAAGGAGTCAATGTGGAAGCAGGGGGTCAAAAATCGTCATGTGGCACATCAATTTGACAGAGATGATGAGTAAAACATAATGCAAGTAAACTTTTCACCCTTTGGTTAACCTGGTGATCTTGGGGTGAGGTAAAAAGGTTGAATATGCTTAAATTTTAATTACACAATCAATCTCAGATTTTTGTACCAAAATTAGTAACTTTGTGTGTTTTCACAAATACGTTATACATTGTAAAACATATCGTATCATTGTGTCGCCTGGGTCATGCCCCAGGGATGGGACTTAGGTGCTGGGGGTCAAAAACTTGAGCGTGGGTATTTGCGATAGCGCCCTTTTTCGACTACGGGTTCTAGTTAAAATAATTATTGAGTGGTTCAGGAGAAGTTGTCATTTAGAGGAAAAGTTTTATGGACAGACTGACGCTCGCCACACGAAGACATCACAATAGCTTACCTTGAGCCTTTGGCTCACGTGAGCTAAAATTGTTGACTGGGAAGTAAAGAATCAAAACAATTTATTAAACCATTCAATTGAACTGTATATTCACAAGTGACATTTTGTGATGGAGCCGGTATATATTGTACTGAAAAGTCTTAAATCATGTGCACTCAGGTGCGAAGCTCTAGTTTATATTTTAATCATATCAGGAAAGGGGATAATGTCAAACTATACATTGCAGATGATGGGTTTGGAATATTCTGAAAATCACTATTCTAAGAGCTTTCGCCTCTCTTACCTATGGTGTATACATTATTCGTTATGCAAGTGTATGTTATTAAAACAAGGTAATCGATACCAATAACTTAGTAAAGCTTTTTCTTCAAAATTTATCACAGTTACTCAGAGCTGATTGTTAAATACAATATTGGGTTTAAAAATTGTTCTGCAACAAGATAGGACGCAACAAGGCATATCACAACTTCAGCCACAATGAGCTCAGCCAAGAACAAGCATCAGGCTCCAACCAACGAATTAAAGCTTTATGTTAGGGCTGTCATTAAGCTCTGACTATCTGTGAGCAATCAGTCCTTTTCTTTGTTTCATCAAAGTGTGCTTATCTTATTAAATTGTTTCTCTGTGATGGTGCATAACATTATTTAGGACGCCTCAGTGCGAGCTATACAACTTTTGTGTTATAACAACAACAGAGTCTAGGCGAAGTTTATGCGCCAATAAAATGCGTTCAAGCCCCCACACCCCACCAGTGGCTTCGACTACTGTCCGTTCTAACTTGGTGGTTCTGTTGTTGTTGATTTAATGTTTAATATCCTTCTCTTTTTTTTTGTTTGATTCTTCGTTTGTCTTTGATTGAATATACATTACATTGTTTACTTTCTAGTTTGGCAATAATATTGAGGAGGAAGAGTGGACTGGTTACTTTACTTTAGTTGTCTTCCTGATGTCATATTTCTGCTAATGTTCTGTTGTTCTTACTCACGGTGCCTCGGGTAGGTCTGCAGTGTGTGATTGCGGTATTTCCTGTTGTCATTACATTGTTCAATTACTGTTTTATCAATCTTTTTCTTTGGACATATCTTATACTAGTGGCAATTTCGTATGAGTTATTATCCTTCTTAGATCTCAATGCCGTAAACTATATCTCTATGTTTAACCAGAATATTGGCAGTGCATGAGAAGCAGCAAAGGTTCAGGCAAGGCTGAGCATAAGGGCATACCTAATTGAATTGCTGAAGCTCGCTTGCATAATTTATGGATGTTCAGTTAAACCTGTCTTTAGCGGCCACTCAAAAGGAACACCAAACTTGGTTTTCAATTCCAATTATGAGCATTCTGCAATTCTTTTGACCTCCCCTAAGATACCATTTTCAATTAAGATCTTGGTTTTGTCTATTTTTAATTGGCTGCTTAAGATAGGTTTTACTGTTGATCAAGGATAAGACTTAAATTTATTCCTTGTAAAACGTCAGCATGGGCGTTTATTTAAGAAATGAATTCAAGTTTTGGAATGTTCATGGTTTGCAAGAAAACCAAAGTATTCATTTATGCTTCACGTTAACTTTGCAAGAGACCCGGAGTATTCATAATTGCATGAACATTCCAAAATTTGAATTTATTGCTTATATTTTCATTTTATTATAAATATCTAAAATATAATTTTTTTTATAATTTATGAATTAGAACAGTTTTGTATTTAAAATATAATCGTATTAACGGTTTAGTCAGAGTGTAAAATGGAAAAGTGGAACAGCCAGCTTGAACACGGACAGCCAATGGAGCAAACAAGAGGCTTGTTTTGCATGTGCGACTCAGGTGTGGCTCGCTGTCGATGACAACACCAATATCACTTCTGGCGAATGAGCTCGATGTTCGAAGCGTATTGCACAGGCAAGTGAGCTTGGCAGCTGTCAATCAAATTTGTGTAATTCATGAGGCTATGAACGGTTGTAAAATCTAAAGATCCATTAAAGGATTGCTTCGAAAATGTTAATATTTAGAGGTGTTTAAGCAACTGCAATAAGAAACCAAATCTAGTGTGCATACCCAAAGATATTCCAATAGATACTGTCATGACATAAAAGTGCACTAAGACAGAAAAAACAGACATTATATGCTAAATTCGTCACACTTGAAAGGAATAAAGTAAAAAAAAATAAAAAAAAATGGATGATGCAAAAATAGACTTCTTTTTGTTGATACATGCATATTGTTACAATGCCTATATTTTAAATGTTTCAGTGATGGGTATTGTCCTTGGTAGCTCTTTTGGGCTAGCAGCTATCCTGGTATTTGCTGTAATTTTCTATCGCCGAAAACGGTAAGATGATTTTAACTAGTTTAACTTTTTTAACTAATGTACAGGTATATGTAAATCATGAGGGACCAAGAAAGTTTTGTCAGTGGGTCTACAAATTTATATTTCTTTTTGCTTTAGTCATCATATCTTACAGAGAGAAGAGTGGGTCTATTCGAAGTTTGCCAGCTCGGCAAGACTAGTAATGCTAATCGTTGATCCTCGAGATGGCTTTTTCTATCTCACTCTCTCACTCCTGATGGATTCTTGTAGTCCAACATTGAAACCTTTCTGTACGATTTGTTACACAAATAAAATTCCAAATTTAAATGCAAATTGTTCATATCATTTACATCATTTATTTTAACACGAAATAACAAATTGAATAAAATGCAAGCAAATTTGAAGGAATGATAGACAATTATGTCTTGTTATTCACACTCTTTTGGAGCTGTCACACACCTCAAAAACAGCTGGCTACTATAGCTTCCCATTTTCTACACAAACGTATAACCCCCATTAAAAGTCACTTGGATTAAATCTGATACCCTTAATCTCAACGTTGGTTGTTTTTACAGAAATCTTCACCTTACAATCCAATTGCCTGAATTTAACTGTACTAAATTTTATTTCAGTGATTGCCGTTGATTGTTGTAGCTTATAAGGAGATCCAAAAATAAGCGAACTTTTGTTTTTCAATGAGCGCAAGTCAATATCTGATGTAGCCTCTATGTGCAACAACACATGCACAACGCGCGTCAGGCATACTGGAGATGATACGTGGAGGTCACACCTGATACAGACTTGACATCCATATTATGTTTGAAATAAAAAAAAAATCCACTGGTTTCCCTATTTTGGTTGTGCATATACTGTACTTCTTGTTTATTTGATGAGTATTGTTTGTTACTGGTATTGTCACATAAAAAATCTTTGAGATTCAACAAAATCAATTATTATTTAATTTTTGCTTTGATAGCTATCTCACAGAGAGATTGGGCTGTGAAGTGCAGTTGGTAACGTGTATGGCAGCACATGCCTATCTGACTGCAGGACCAGGTGTCACGGGTTCAATCCCTGCACAGTCCCATACTTTCGTGGAGAATGATCATGTTATAAGTTCTAAGGCCATTCTTCTTCCATGGGCTTAATCATTCAGGAAAGGTTGTTGTCAGTTACAAGCGAAAGTATGTGCATGGAATATTGGTTAATCACTTGCTCAAATTTGCCCAGGAAAAATATGTGGTAAGGTGAACTGACTGTCTCGCCATGACCATAGCTGTTGATTTTGGATATAAAGCAACACAACAAAGAAAAACAGAGAGAGAGAGAGAGAGAGAGAGAGAGAGAGAGAGAGAGAGAGAGATTTAAACAATGTAATGTAGCAAGAAATTGAGTACAAGCAAAGCTAAAAGGTAGTAGAACATAAAAACACAAAGATGCGCATGTTGAGTGATGGTAGGCTCAGTAATTGTTCAAATTACTTATTAAAACGGTAAAGTCTAGTGTATGGCTATTGTTTCAGTTTCTTTAAACATGCATCTGTTTGTTTCAGTTGCGAACAAAGGCGTAAGATTTTGGAAAGTACGACAGGAAGATCAGTATCACCTAATCCACTATTATTTTTACCACCAAGATCTGAAAGTACCGCCTCTGTATCTTCTGTTCAAAGACCATGTATGAAAACAAGATTTGACAGCACTCGATTGGTATCCACTCTTACAATGCCAGGCAGTGTACCAGATGCTAGTGAACATGAGAATGACGGATATGGCAAAGCATATAACATACCATTGCAGTCAATGAACCATCAAGATCAAAGAATTGATAATGACTCCAAATATGATATAGGTGCCAAGAAATTAACATATATACCAGAAGCACAGTATAGAGAATGCAGTTATGGTGGTGGTAGCATCGCTAATCCTAATATGTTTTGTCTATTGAATAAGAACCCCCCTAATTACAAACAAGCATTGATGGAGAACTCGAGTCCGCAAAGTGAAATGAAGTAAGGGCCTTATTAAGGAGTTGGTTGCACCCCAGGTATCAAGGTTCCTTTATATTATTTTAAAGCTGCAAGTGTGCTGAATATGATGCACGACGTTTTCAAGCTGTAAACCTTTTAAGTAATTTGTAAACATCAAAATAGAAAGGCATAGTAAGCGAAAAGGTTTCCCACATTTTGTATATAGCCATTATAGGTAACCTCAAGCTTTTTGTCTTGGTATAGCTATTTAAAACAGTTATCATGGTAAATAAATCCATGAAATATGTAAAAGATATCCCACAATAGCTTGGAAGCAGCATTTATTGCTTTGTTTTTGGAAACAAAAATGACACTTTCCATTGGAGAATGAAGTAATTGGCACCTTGGCACAATTATATTCAATCACAACTCAAATAATTTGAAAATACGATTCTGTGCTAAAATCTATGCACACAGCTTATCTAGGGAAACACCTAATAAAGAATGATTTTGTCACCAAAAACAGAATTTCTTCCCTTAAGTTTAAGATGATTAAATTTTTAAACTACAATGAGCATGTTTTCCTCTTTTTCTTCCTCTTAAACAAAGCCTACATACTGTTTAGGCAATAATAATGTCTGACACACAATCCTTATGACAGCAACATGAATTTTAAATGAAAAAAATGATATATTATCAGCATGTGCGAACCACACCTCACTCTGAAAATCATTTTCCATGCTTTGTAATGACTAATGTACTGTATGAATATACCTTAGTTTGGAAATATCCTGCTACAAGCATGATATTATTAAGACATTTAGTCATATAACAATCTTACAAAAATAAAAAATGGTTCATCATTCAAATCCGATTTCATAGCATTTAAACATCTTCTTTAATACAGTTTTAGGTTTTAATGTTACCTTATGTATTTAGTTTTGAAAGATCATGTCAGATTAAGATATCAGTTTTGCTAAATTAAGAATATAGATATTTAAAGCATTGTGTTATTGGACAGTACAGAACAAATTTCACATTGTTATGTCTTTTTGTTACATGTTCTGTTGTATACATTACCTGACCTACTTATGCTATGTTTACACTATGTTCCCGGCAGCCAGGGCAGTCACAGCAGCCAGAAACGTAGCTCACTGTGGGGTTTTGGTCAAATTTGTCTTCCAATTCAAGTTTGGTTAAGTCTTACTACGTTTTCTCAAGGTATTCATGACAGAAGCTCGACGGCTCACTACGTTCTGTCATGGATGATTGTATGTTTCCTCTTGGCTTGCCACGTTCTGTTGGGACCTCTCATGTTTTGTTCCATTCTGACCAAGCTCTGATATGCCTATCAAGTTCTGTCAAGCTTTTCAACCGTGAAACGTGGACGAAAGGTTGTGTTTGAGCCCAAAAAGAAGGCCCACAAAGCTGCTACAATTATTATATTTTGAACCTTTAATCAGAAAACATCATTAATGTCAATGATAAGACCTATTTTGTATTCATATAATTGATAGGCGCGTACATATAGCCTTTGCTGCAGCAAGAAAACCACCAGCAGCTACAAAATAGGATGATCAGTGTGCAGCAGGAAGGTAAAATATGATTTTGGAAGAACAAATGCAGCAGCTGGAGTATTTCTAAACATTTAACAAGAGAGCTTCGCACCGAAGATGTTAACGCATTTCAGTACATTCTTGGAATGCCTCCGGAGCTCTTCAATGAGATTCTTGAAAGAATGGTACATAGGTTTTAATGGTACATACACGCACACACTTATAAATATATTCAGTAATGGGTTTAATCACATCATTACTAATTCAATCCTTAACACTACCTTTCTCCTTGCAGATGCATCTATATAAGCTTCCTAGACTCCGGGGTTATGTTTGACCATAGGGGTCGAGTTAGAAGTACGTGGCAGACCGCAACAGAACTTGACAAATCTTAGGTTGCTGTCTCGCTACTAGCCACAGTGACACTGTGTCCACCGTGGCTTGAAACGTGTTTGATGTGACCACAGAGGACATAGTGTAAATGTAGTATAATATTTAAATATTATGGCTGACTTGGAATATTTTGATAGATTGTGTAAAATAATGAATATCAATGAATCTAAGTTGACAAGTCTTAAGTCATTGGATTTCATAGCATACTTTAATAACAAGCTATGTTACAAAGTATTTATATATAATATGTATATATAGCGCATTAATTCAAAATAACCAATTCTCCTAAATAAACACTGTGACAATCACTAAACTATCAAATGTAGCGGAAAATTGATTTTTGAAACTTTAATGTGATTGTCTTTCAGTAACACAAGTGTTAGCGTTTTGTTTAGTTACAGTTAGATCCCATGACAAAAATTATGTAAGTTAACAATACTTTACTTGGCATTAATGTTTGCATAAATTGATAATAAGTAATACATGCATAGGTAACAAGCTGTCATGTATTTTGGAAAGGCATAATTACTATATGAAGTTTATGCATTCTTTCAAAATTGCAATTTTGCTACTTTAAATTTGGGGAGAAAGTTCTTTTCCTAAGGCAGGCAGTTTTTGAAAGCTACGTGCTATTGGAAATGAGCATAATAAATGTGGTAACATAGTTAATATAAAGAAAATACAGGGGTTCTTGGTGGCACATGTTTTCGATACTCAGTTATATTTAACATTGATGCTTTTGAATGATCAAAAGTATCTTTTAGAAGAATTTAATTGACTGTTTATAGAGAAATAACATGTCAAAATTATGTACAGTTGTTTTATTGTGTTAATGTTTTTCCCCTCCCCCTGCCCTAAAGATCCTTGTCATCACAATTTCTGCACAAGTTGCCAAGTTTTACAACATTGCCTAATGATTTCAACATAATATACCTACAAAATGGTATATAGCAACCTTGGTACCAAGGGGGATTACAATTAACCTTTTGTAGGGTCTCACCTTAAGGACTACTAGGAACCTGTTTAAACAAAGCTGTTGATAGTTAAATATGTAATAATTGCGATAACATCAGCAGGAGTGGACTAGTTCTTAAGATATGGTTGTTGACCAACAGAATAAAATGAAAAAAAAACATTATAGCACTGCTTAACACGTGTTAAATTTTGTCCAATCGATTTATACCAATACTATTGTCGTATTTGTTTGACCCTGAAGTTCAAAGGGAGCGGCCTATGCTAATTTTATCTCCGATCTGTTATCTGTAGTTTTCGCCAAATATATGGAAACTAATTAGGTTAAATTTGAAATGGAATATGTTATAAGAGAACATAAGTAGCAGATGGACAGTATCGTCCACTGTAGTGTAGTGGGTTAGGCACAGGACTCGTACTATATAGCATGAACAATTTAAGTTCGAATCTCGCGAGGAGCGTTTTAATTTTTTCATGTAAAGAAAGGGGTTTATATGCGCAAGAAAACCCAGGAAAGCGTGAAATGATTGTTTGAGCTCATGCAAATTGTGTATAGTAAATGTAAATGAACACATGAAAACACTGCAGGTGCTAGAAAATCAAAAATGCTGGACAACCATCCTTGGCTCTTAGATGAAACAGTTTCGATTTACTGGCGACTGCACGTGTTGAACACGTGTACATAAGTACAACTGTCCAAAATTTAAACATGTTCACGCTTTTATAGATTTTCTGTCATACCAGTACATAGAAAGTATTCTTCTGAAGAAAAAAAAGAACTCCTTGCGAGATACCAACTTCCCTCTTCTACAAAAAGAGTTCTGGACTGACTGAGCGCACTACACCACAGCGAACGATAGTGTCATATTATCACCGTTAAGATACATTCATTTTCAGATAATCTAACTTATTCTTGTATATTTGGCGAAACTACAGATAACAGGTTGGAGATAAAATTAGCATAGGCCACTCCTTCTGAACTTCAGGGTCAAAAATATACGACAATACTTAGCAATTTACGTTTGAATCCATTTTAAGCTTTACTGAACAACATTCACTGAGGGCTGTTGTGCTACTCGTATTAGTCTCTTGTGTACATGTTAACGTTCACAAATGTTAAAGTTTTGCGTTTTGGTGCATCTTATTATTAATTTGGTTCATCTTCTGTATGATGATTCAGTTTGGTCATATTTGTTCCACAATATCATCTCCATTTCCCACCCCACTAGATAATTTCAAAGTCACGATAACAGGATTTCATGTTAAAAAAATAGTTTAAAGTTTCTAATACCTCAAAAGTGCCGTCATTATATAACCGAATGGGCTTGTGCTAAGTATGGTAAACTAAAATTCTGAAATTTGGATTTTTCGCCTCGCAGAACAAATGTCAAACAAGGTAAATTCATTGAATTTATGTCCCCTGATGAAGGTTTATTTTAGAGAAAGGTGTAAATCACAACCATAAATTCCATTACTCCAACACCTTAATTCAACTTGGGTATCAAAATTAAAAGCCTGTCAACTATTTTAGTGCTTAGTTCAATTTTAAAAAAATACTTATTTGTATAATTTCAACTTCTGACCTTTCAGCGCAACTCAGAGGGCAAGAGAGTGTGTAAGTTCAAAGGTTGGTCTATACTTCTTTCCCTTTAATTTGATATGCAACATGACCACATTCAGAAGACAAATGTTTTGACCTTCTGATCAGACTCCTTGAGTCAAGGGTGCATGTAAGGACAGAATTTGTGCTTACATGGTACTCTACACCCTGTTCTCTTTAATTTGATATGCAACATGACCACATTCAGAAGACAAATGTTTTGACCTTCTGATCAGACTCCTTGAGTCAAGGGTGCATGTAAGGACAGAATTTGTGCTTACATGGTATTCTACACCCTGTTCTCTTTAATTGGATATGCAACATGACTACTTTCAGAAAAAAAATGCTTTGACCTTTTGACCCATCACAGGAGCTGAGGGGTGTAAGGACAGAATATTTGAATCTTTGCTCCACTCCTTGATATGCAATATGATTACTTTTAGAAAAATTGTTCTGACCTTTTGACACACCCCGGAGTCAAGAATGTGTCTTCTGGCAAAATAGTTGCTACATGTTGCTGCATGTGTCATTCCCTTTAATTCTCTATGCAACGTGACCATATTCCTAATAAGTTGAATATTTGACCATTTGTCCCCAAATCAGGGGTCGAGGATGTTGTAAAGGCAAAATATATGCTTTGACAGTGCCCTATCTTCCATTCCCTTTAATTTTATATGCAACTTGACTTCTTTTGTGGATCTTTTATGTTTGCTATGTCTTTGTGCGCGTCTGTTTATATGTGCTTTGTGGTCACCTGCTGGGAAAGGGCTGACCTCTTGGCTCTCGTTTGTGGTGTCTACTGTGAGTTTGTCACTTTCCCATTGGTATCCTGGGTCAGGCGTGGTACTTGATTGTATCGATTCCTGATCTTTGCACCCTTACTTACTTTTATTAAGAGAAAAATGTGTTGACCTTTTGACTGCAACCATGGGTCGAGGGTGTGTCTGGGGGCAAAATATTTATACCATGTTACTGCATTTGTCTATGTCCTTAATTGGATATGCAACATGACCATATTCCAAAAAAATTGTTTTTGGCTTAAAGAATTTCTTTCAGTAATAAGGAAACTTATGCCAGTTACCAGTTTTAAGATAAAACATAATGCCCTAGAATCGCCTATTGTGTTCAGTGCAAAATGTTCTATCTTTTTCAATAGCCTAAAATTTTGTCAACGGAGTCAAATTGTACATTTTTGGACTGAGCTGACTATTTGCACCTCTACTCAAAATAGCAGACTTAGTTGTGAGTCCGGCACTACAGCAACAACCCCCTTGGATTTAAGTGGTAAAATTATGTAAGGGAGTTAATCTTTTTCTTTGGCTTAGTTGTATGCACTCTTTAGTCCTCAGTTTGGCGTATCTCCTTTTTATATCTTGATTTATATGTACTAGGAGATGATTTATGGATAATTTAGGGATCTTTCATGCAAACCATACATCTTTGTGGCTTGATCCTTATCAGAATTAATCATGAGGTGGTACTGTGAAACTCGTTTAAGCCCTCCAGTAATATTCTTTCTGGCTGTTCAAAGGCGTTCCTTCTTTGTGGATCATTTCGTTTGTAATTGTCTTGCAGCCTTGTGGTCACCTGCTGGAAAAGGGCTGACCTCTTGGCACTCCTGTATATGACATCTTTTGTGTTTTTCCACTTTCCTATACGGAGTCCTGGGTCAGGTGTGATACTTGATTTAATGTTCCTTATCTTTGCATTCTTCCTTACTTTGATTGTTATCTCCATTGAGTCAATTTATTTAATAATTTGGACTGAATTGATTATTTTGGCCTGCAAGTTGGGGGTTTAATTATTATTTACGCATTAGATAAACAAACACCTTTGCTATCGGACGTTAAAATATGTGTCAGAGAGGGAGGTAACTGCGAATTTTCCAATTTTGCCAAGAGAATTGGCTGTTGGCACTTAACACACTTGATCACGCGACATAAATGATCCTCGGTCTTTGCCTATTTATCACTTAAAGCACAATAGCGTTGAACGAACTAGACTTTTTTAAGATAGAACAGAACAGCCCAGCACATTTAAGCTTAATCAGAAGAGACAGGCAAGTAAGATCATTGTTAGTATATAAAACATATGATTACTTTTTCAACGGTACTCATAACTCAATTGTGACCAAAATGTCACTTAGAACACTAAAACAGTGCATTTACGTTATGTTACTTTGATTAGATTGGCAAATATTTGGCATTTGTAAATTGCATTAAAGCTCACAGTGGCTTAGGTTGTTCTCCGTTTTTATGCCCAAGTACAGCTGTTGTTGATTCATTGCTTATTGATGACCCAATAGTTTTTTTTGGGGGGATGGGGCTTCTGTTTGGTTTTGTTGTGCAGAACTTATTGCCTCTTCGTCCAACCAGGGGTTAGAGGGCAGGTTATTTTGCTCTGGTTGTTTCCTGTTGTCATTTGGTAGCCCCTTCCTCGTGGTGTCATGAGATACTCTGTGTTGTGTGATTGTGTTAGTTACTAGTTATACTCACTGAATATTTGGATTACTGGTATATCAACGAAGAAAAAGTTCAAGGTCAAATAATTTTTGATATGTGGTATCTAATTTAAGTGGCTATATTTATGATGTGCTCATCCACCAATTGGCTCCTTTCTAGGCTAAAGTCGAGTAAATTCGGACATCAGGTAAATTCGGACACACATTTGCATACAGTGGAAATCCAGATGAGTCGTCTCATCAGGATTTTCCCTGTTTGCTTAGTTAACTTATTTTTCATTCCAATAATTGAAGTATGAAACAAACAAGATCGCTGTCCGAATTATGCTGTCCGAACATACCCGATTTTACCCTAATTTGGCCTATTTCTTGTAAATGCTGTACCTAACATAAAATTATGTTGTTTTTACTTTTGTGATAATTGTACATACACTGGAATTATTGGTTATTACTTTATTTTATAACTGTACATAAAGCATGTGTTGACGTTACTTTTGTGCTGTGTACGAGGGTTAGTCAAAAATAACTGAGCCCTACCTTATAACATTTAGTTCAAGTAAAATGGACACATATTTAAATGATATTTCATCGCAGTTATATTTCATCTATTCAATAACCTAATTTACATCTGTTGGTAGGCTATATATGCTGGTTGCTAGGCAACCGAACATGACCTGTCGAACGGGTGCGTTCACGCTGTAATACATCAATATCTAAGCGTTGCCATGGAAACAATAATGTCAATGTAATGCTGCATTCACTGTCGTTTGATACCTATTACATGTACCTACTCAGTGCCACAGAAAACAAAATAAATGACCCCAAATTATAGATGCTGTGGTAGTTTTATTTCAGAATTAAGCAATTTTTTACGTGCCTCAAGTCCTATAATTTACCCCACCCACATTTATTTTAACACAATTTTAATAGAAAACATAAAATAATTGCCTAATAATGCATATACAGTACTGCATACACAAATAAACCCACAGAAATATTAAATTCCTTGTTTGGAATAAATGATTCTGTTTCCATGGCAACACAATCATCATGTATATGAAATATAGTGAAATTTTGACTTATTTTGTTGCTAGGCAACGCATGCAATCAGTGTTCACCCAAACATTTACGAATCAAGTATAATGAAAGGACAATATGACATATGTTATTCAAATAAATGTCAAATATGTCTTTCTCAAAAACTATCAAGCCCACAAGCTTTTTTAAGACATACTGTATATTCCTGGTGGCTGAGATCGTGAACGCATCGCTCTGACTGACGATCTTTAGTTGCCTAGCAACCATAACAGAAGCTTCACCAGGATACTTATTTTGGGTCAAAACGTCTATGACATGTTATACTTATAAAAGATAATCACATTATTTGTCTACAATGTGATGCAAAGATAAAATGAGGTAGGGCTCAGTTATTTTTGACTAACACTCGTATATCTTATTACATGTGGTATTTTGCTATGGAAACCTTTGTGTTTAGGTATCTAAACATAGATAATCTGATGAGCACTATATCATTGAATTTATTTAACGAGATGGGGTAAAAGAGAACGAATTTAATAAATTCTTTAATAAGGGAGCACGAATTTTAGATTCTATTTATTACATGACGTTAAAATAACTTTAAAATTGCATTTTGGCGCAAAACCGAAATAATTTGCTAGCCTTTGCTCAACGATAAAATGGACGTCATTATGTAACGTTGCTAAACCTGTAAACCACGAGTGGCTTATCCATTTTATTACATTGCGTTATATAACTTCCGGACCGCGACGTCATGTGATAAAAATGATATGGCATGTGGTATTTAATGTAAGTGAGGAATTTCATGATGCATTCTAATTATTTCTTGTACATAAATTTGCTTTGCTTATACTTTAGTGATAAGTGTACATAAACTGTACTTATTGACTACAAATTGATGTGATAATTTTACATAAAGCATGCTTTGACGTTTCGTTTGGTGTGGTGTATGCGATTTTTTGTTATGGAATCCTTTAGTTTTAAGGATCTAATACCTGTAACTTAACTATAGGGAGCTAATGTTTATATCTTAAATATCTTTATTTTTTAGGAGCGCAGCGGTTCATTGGTAAAGTGCTTGACTCGAGACCTAGGGGCCGCGGGTTGGAACCTCACCCGCGTCACTGCGTTGTGGTCCTTGAGCAAGACACATGTATCCTAGCTTAGTACTGGTTCAACTTGCTCAAAAAAAGTCACTTTCCTATTTTCAGCCGATTTGTGGCAGCCATTTTTATTACCATAGGATTGGTAAAATGTAAATCAATACCAGACTTTTACAGTTGGGCTTTTGTTCTAATAAACTAAGAAGAAGGAATTAGTGAAAAGTTACTTTATTGTTGGCCTCATGGGGGGCACAATAGCCTCTTAATGCACGTAGCTCCTTTCACAGATATAAAATTTAATTCTAACAATGCTTGCATATACACTGAACAAAATTTCTGGTTGGTCACTTTTTAAACTCATTATTTTTGATCAAGCGCTTATAAAATTGAAATGATTTTTTGCCTATAAATATGCAGTTTAATGGGCAAAACTTTGGCGGTCGTTCAAAAAAGTTGTCTTTCAATCCACGTTTTTTGGTTAAAAATGCAAAAATATGCTTTTTTGAAGAAAAATGGTTTTGATTGAAGTTTTATATCAAATTTAAGTTCAGTTGGTAATAGACTGGTCTAGTCGTCTATAAAAAACACCAAACACTTGAAATTTTGACTAAAGTAGAATTATACGCATATCTTAAAATATCACATTTTTCAAGATTTTTGAAATTTATTATTTTTGGCTTGTGCAAAAATTGTTGTATGCATTTTATTTTATCTGAACAAGATAGCCCAAACAAAATAGAACTTGATTCGTCCATTTTGTGATGACAAACATTTCACTGCTGCTGTGTACTTCCGGTTTGAATGTAAAACATAAAAAGTCAATTTGACGGTACTTTGCATTATTTTTTTTTATTTCGAAACTACAATAGTAACGTCTAGTAGTAATACATAATCGCTGAAAATTTCATTGCCGTATCACCGATAATAAGGCGTACAGTCCAATGAGAACTTCTTATGTAAACTGCATGCAAAATGCTGAGTTTCAATAATTTAGCTGCTGGTAGTGTTTGTCATCATGTTATTACGTAACAGAAAAGAGGAGTCTGATTAAAGCAAATTATTTGAAGTGTGTTCGTCTTTAATCACGGCAGTCAGAAACAGTTTTATACATACAAAATTACAATGGATGGCATCTCTGTGGAATATTTCGTATTGTAGGAAAATGTGACTTTTTAAAATGAGGGTCTCGCATTGGCTGTGGAAGACGCACCAGTCATTTTTAAAAGAAATAGCACGTAGAGTTTCGGCAAGGCCTTAGTTGATTTATAGAAGCATTAATTTTGCATAACCAAATCTTACTTTCAAAACTAACATAAAAATGTAAGGTGACCAATTAGAAATTTTGCTCAGTGTATAGCCAATGGTTAAAATAAGTAATTTATTGGTTGACAAATCACTGCATGGACTGGCCACAGACTGAATTGACGTCACACGGTCGCCATTTTTATTTTCATGACGTCATTTGTCACATACAGCCTTGTAACATTGGCAATAGACGTCATAGTGTTGTTTTACAACAAATGGGGCGTTCAAGACGTTCGTAAAGATACGCATTTCAGTCCAAACAAGAGGTACGAGCAATTCTAATGCTCTGTTTGAGATGACAGAACCTGTATAGACTCTGAAGGATTTGTACATATTTTTCATCTTTTTTGTGTAAGAATCAAAATATGTTCACGCTTGAAGTGATTTGTTACTTAATATATCAATGTATACCTATCACATGACCCCCTGGTGCATCAACAAATGTACAACATCTTTCGTGCGAACCAAACATCTAGACCTACTAGAGATGATGCATGGAGGTCACGACTAATATTGACTTGGATAACATAGTATTACATTGTATACAGTATGTAATCGAAAATGCCTCAAAGTAAAGGGTTACAGTAGTAATGGGCGTCACTATGGGGACCGGGACTTTTAAGCCTGAAAAGAACTTAGTTTTTTCAGGATAAAAAGTCCCGGTCCCCATAGATGCCACCCTGGTAAGCTTGAGTGACTAGCTGTGAATAACTTAGTTTATTTTAGGGGTGTTTTGGTTGGGCCCATGATTGTGATAGTTTCCTGGGCTATTGAGAATAACTTATGTTTATTTTGCGCAAAAGCGCAGGCTGATCTGTGATTGTGATAGTTTACTGGGCTGTTGAAAATAACTTAGTTTATTTGCGTTGACAAATTCCTACCTGGTAGGCATATTGTGGTCATCTTTTTATAAAGACTAACTTTACTTGCATCACAAACAACAGGGTTCCTAATTTGCATATCGTACATCTAGTACGTTGCAATAGCGAATTATATTTTACGTAAGGAATTTTGGGTTCATGAAGTTCTGCGTATCTTATAGTCTCTTTAGAAAAATAACTTAGATATTCAAGGCTCATTTCTGTAGCTAAGAAATATTACATTTAGCACAACTTTTCGCTTTTCGCGACTTTCAATGATAAGTTACGTCATATAGATTATACATGACGTCATTGAAAAGCAAGTAGTATCTTCTAAAAGCGACAACAAGTATAACTTTTCGAACCAATAGATAACTTGGTCATTTTAAGAGGAAAGGAATTCAGATATGATGGGCCTATTTATTATTATTTTAGCTTTACATTTTGGTCAGACTCTTAGCTCGATTTTAACTTAGTTCTTTTAATAGTTGATTAGGGTAATTATATGCTAAAAGTTAAGTTGTATAGAATGTCGCTTGAGGTTGTATCTCAAGACCTCAACTCCTAGATGTATTACTCTGTAGAATCAGCTAGGACTTTGAAAATTACTGAGTCATTTTTTATCTAGAGTAGGTGTGTACTTAGCAATGATAAGTCTGCTTGAATGTTTCTAAGGATTATACTTTTTCAGGTTCTTGCATGGTGTCGTATTTGATAGCTAGTATCAATCTTTTGATTAAGTTAGAGCTTCTGTTGATACGCTAGATAATCATCATTGGCATGTAATAGTATTGGGGTTTAATGATAAGATGTTGATGAAAGTGCCCATGTCGCTTGAGATGTGGATGCAATGTGGATGCAATGTGGATCCACCGCATCTCCACATTTTGAAGGTGGATGTAATGTGGAGCAATGTGGATGTATTGTGGAGCAATGTGGATTTCCACATTTCAAATGTGAATCAATGCAGATATATTGTGGGTCAGCATAATGGAAATTTACGTTAATTCTTGGATAAATTCGAAATTAATGTGGACCGCCACACTAAAAATGTGGATCCACCACATCTCCACATCTTGACAATGTGGATCCACCACATCTCCACATTTCCACAATGTGGAGTTTCCACACCTACACATTCGACAATTTGACTTATACCCTCTCTTCAATCAATTCTATTTTCTCTCAATCTCTCAAGTTGATAGTAGCAAGGTACATTCGCTATGACAGCTTTCAGAAAGATTATCCACCTCTTTACACTGTGAATTTTCCACATTTACATATTTGACAAGTTAATGAATATGTCTAGGATTAACAAAATGTTCATCAGTACACGCAGGATGCTAACTTAAATAGTGGTACCCCCATTTTCAAAATTCGCATTTTTGGCACGATTTGTGAGTCATGACTTTTTGAAATGACCCCATTTTACACGCAAACGTTTTCATGTCAAAAGCCAAACACATATTGAACACTTAAGTGCTGAAATGAACACTCCATATGCATGAAACTCGTTGCTATCGGCTAAAATGTCAAAAATTACCCCACCATCCAATGCAAATTCTTGTGAATTTTGAAATTGAGGGTAAGTGTGTTCGGCAAAGCCTCCCGGATACAATTTAAAGAGATTTTCTTAGGCATTTTCTGTTATTGATGACTGATAGACTGGCCTATTCGGGAATGCAAATTAAATAAATATAGTTCTAATAGCTTTTTCGAAAATCGTTAAAAACACACGTGGCCGGTTAGAACTTTTGACTAGTATATATGACGTTAAGCGAAGTCTAATTGTCATTATATTTCTATCAAGTGTGGTGGTTGTTTCACGTATTAGATCATGGATGAATTTTATCTGAGCTTACTAAGTGATAGCTCTATGGATATTTTCCCTAAAAATAAACAGTTCTCATTTACCACAAAGCTAAATCATCCTATTCAAGTCCAGAGAGAACAATGGGTTGTAGCATTGGTAGAAATTATGACTCCTTCGGAAGTATATAACATTTCACATAACAGCAATTATTTTTATGTTCACTTCTACCATGAGAATGTTTTGGAAAGACTGGGGAAAAGTAAAATGAATACTGTATGCATGAAAGATGGAAGTTGTCCTGAAATAAAATTGTTTATCCCAGCAGGAAACTATAATTCGCCTCAGCACTTAGTAGAGCAAATTCAGATTGCAATTGAAGAAAAATGTGGAGCTATTCTACGTCAAATTCACAGTATGATCACATTAAGTTATAAGAAATCAGGTAACCGTGTAAACTTACATGTTGAAAATCCAAATAGAGTTCAAATTAGATTTTCAAAGTCTCTTGGAGAAATACTTGGATTGAATCCTGATCTTTCAAATAAACTGATTGGGAGTGATAATCAGGTTTTTACATATGCTGTTGATTTGAACATGACTCACCATCAGATGTTTGTTTATTCTGATGTTGCAGATTACACTTACGTTGGAAATATAACAGCTCCTATACTTAGAATTGTTTCTTATAAACAGTCAAAATCTAGCACTCAATCGCATCAAGAATTTGTGAATTTGCATTATGTACCTTTGGCAAAATCTTATATTGATCAGGTTCATATTGATATCAAAGATGAAATTGGCAGGTCTGTCCCTTTTGTTGGTGGGAAAACTTTAGTAAAATTACATTTCAAACGTATAAAAAGTTGAGCAATTTTGCTATCAGTATAAATATGATGGTTTTGGTTAACACTTCTTATTGTTCTTCAAACACTACAAGAGGAAGAATGGATCTCTCAGCAAGACAAAAAAATACAAGCTGCAATGATGATATGAAAACACCTGCATCTAAAAGATCAACTAAATATCATATGAGCTATGGACAAATTCGATATCTGATGAAAAGACTGAGCACAGCGTTGGATAGTAAACTCAAGCAAGGAAGACCACCAAAGTACTGTAGAATGTGTCATAGAGAACTTCGTAAGCTAATAGGAAACCAACTAGAAAGAATGCCATTAGAGAAGAAATGTATGAATGGAAGAAATATAATTGAGCAAAGATGTGATAAAAGAAAGAATTTTTCCTCTGCAAAAGAGAGCAGTAAAACAAGAAAATGCAGTCCTCTCTCAAGTGTTGTAGCAAAAGAAGTACATGCAAATAATAAGACAGAGTAGAAAATGTCATATTTTTGTTAGAAATATTGACAAAACTGTGGGTTTTTTATGTCACTACAAGTATAAAAGGACACAATCAGAGAGAAGCTATTCATTTACCAAAACGATTTCAATGGGTCAACATCAGTGTCCAAAGTGTGAACGACAGTTTGCAAGATCAGACAGTTTGAGACGACATCTGACAAGTGGTATCTGCAGTGAAGGTATGGAGTCAGAAACAATGTCAGAAAATGAAAACTCTACTATGTCTGACGAATCGGATGCAGAGACTTCTAAAAGTCATCAAAAGGAAGATATCTTTGGGAAATATACAGACAAAGATTATGGCATTCTAGATGGTAGTGATACAGACTATACGGATGAAGATGATGAAGACCAACGTTATTCTAGAAAAAAGAGCAAGTTTGATCCTTGGCAAGTTTTTGTTGGTGGAGCCCATAGATACCTACAAGATACTTTCAATGAAAGTGTACAACATACAGTAGAGAAACATCCAGACATGGACACAGAAGAGGCAGAGGAGGTCGCTTTTGATAAACTAGAACCTAGATACAGAACAGAGGTCATTGATCGCTACCAGAGCTTCCTTAGAGTATCTAAGGCCATGAAGAAAGATCCCTTGCACAAAAAGATAACAGCTACAGCAAAGAGACTACGAGATGACGATGAGTTTGATGAGGATGAAGCTTTGAGATATGCTATTAAAAAACGAAGATACCTCTTGGATGGAAAACTTGAAGAATATGATCCACCATCCTATTCTTTAGGTGAAGATGATGAATCAGATTCATTACAACAGAGTTCAGGATCAAAATATGCACCAAGTCAGCTGCAACAGAACAACATTGGACCAAAATATACTCAAAGTCAACTAGGCTCTGGATCAATGTTTAAAACATTCTAATTGAATTCTACTTTGTATGATGGCATATATTCTTTATTCCTCTTATTGTAAACAATGAATAGAGGTACGGCCCTAATCCTCTGTCATTGTAATCAGTTATAGTTAGCGGGGCAATAAAGTTATAGAAATGTTCACCAATCTTTGTTGTTCTTTTCATTAAAAAAATCAGTAGTAGTAAGCTTGAGACGGCTAGCTAAACACTAGTTAACGCTACAGAGTAATGCCTCTAGGAGTTGAGGTCTTAATTGACCAAGAGACTCTAAGACGCATGGTACTTAGTAGCCTTGACTATTACACACACCATATACCACCACATACTATACCCCTAAAATGACTAAGTTATCTTCAAAGCTGAATTTAACTAAGTTATTTTATATATCACCACAGCAGAACCTTTATCCCCCTCAAAAATGACTAAGTTATTTCCCAACAGCCCAGGAAACTATCATAATCACAACCCAACCAGTGAATATGAACAATAAACTATCACAATCATAGGCCCAACCAAAATACCCCTAAAATAAACTAAGTTATTCACAGCTAGTCACTCAAGCTTACCAGGGTGGCATCTATGGGGACCGGGACTTTTTATCCTGAAAAAAACTAAGTTCTTTTCAGGCTTAAAAGTCCCGGTCCCCATAGTGACGCCCATTACTACTGGTTACCTTATTTTTGGTTCTGTGCATATTTCTTGAGTAAAATGTGATAATTTGGATTAAGCTACAGAGTGGGATCTAAATGTGTTATTGTTGTTCAAATCTGTTATTATATTTACTTGATATTATAAGCTTCATATAGTGGAATTACGCCTAAATTTGAGCTTTCCATCTGAATTGTGTGTTAACGCATAGATTGGGAATTCACACATAGATAATTACCGCAGCTTCAGGTAGACAATTCTTTTAAATACATGTATTTCTTTATTATTCAATTTTGTCTGATTGTAAAGTTTTAACAAAATAAAGGGTTTGTTTTTTATTTAAGTCTTGTTGTGTGTTTTCCATTACCTTCCCTTTACATTTGATAGTATTAGTAGCATCAGTGATAGATGATAAAACATGAAAAATTAATTTGCTTATGTAGAGTTCAAACACGTTTTTCTTTGCCAAACGTTTACCAGATTTGGAAGGAGATGTTAGAAGTCACGGACAAAGCCTTAGGCATTTAGCTGTTCCAAGGACCCTGACGTATGCTTATGTATTGAAAATTCATGTTTGGTCGCTATTGTTGCATGAATTAACCAAATATTTGCCATATAATGATACTCTGTGCGCCTATCCTCCCTCCATCCCTTCTATAAGACTCGCATGATCTTTTGACTCAGCTCAGCTTACTCAACTCAACAAGCTCAGCGATTTAATCATTTTTCGCCCTTTTTGCGAGTAAAATAACCATGCCACCCAGCTAGCTTACTCAAGTCATCAAGCTCAGCTTACAACATATACTACTTGACTTACCTAAGTCAAAGAACAGTATATACACACCTTATATATAACAATAACAAACATACATATGATATACCCCTATATTCTAAGTTCTAAGTTAAGTAAGTTGCCATAGCTGTCCATCATAACCAATGAGTTCGGTAGGTTGGGTCTTTAAACAATGATATACAATAAGCGTATATCCAGATGCTTCAATGGCTGAGCTAAGTTGGCTAATTTATAATAGATACGCATATGTTAGGATTGGTTGGTCATGAGTACAACATTGGACCAATATACAACAAGATGAAAGCTAAGTTCGATGAGTTGAGTAAGTTTAGCAAGCTGAGTTTGATAAGTTAAAAGATAAGTTCGATAAGTTGGATGAGTTTGGTAAGTTAAACTGTAAGTTCGATGAGTTGGATAAGTTCGTTGAGTTGGAAGAGTTATGCTCTAAGTTGGATGAGTTGGCTAAGTTGAGCTGTAAGTTCGATGAGTTCGATAAGTTGAGGATGAGTTCGATGAGTTAGATAAGTTGAGATGTAAGTTCGATGAGTTGGCTTTGTAGGATGAGTTCGTTGAGTTGGATAAATTGAACTGTAAGTTCGATAAGTTGGCTCAGTAGAGCTCTAAAATTAGATGAGTTTAATGTGAAGTACCTGCCCTATCCGCCTTCCAGTGACAATCATTATATAAGAATCTGAGCAATCAACCTATCAGCAAACGTAGAAATTATAGACCGGTATATTTTAGACATCAAATCCGTGCATTACCAGTATGTAAAAGTTTGTTAATACATGGATTTGTGCTGGTTAAAACATGATTGATAAAAGCATTCTATAAGGATTTTAGCAATAATATGGTCAATTATGAAATTAATTGAGCCGCGGCATGAGATTCCCAACAATGTGGTATGTGCGACCAGCAAAGGCTCAGACCAGCCTGCACATATGCGCAGTCTGATCAGAGCCTTTGCTAGTCGCTTGAATATTAACTTAATATTGACTATTGACTGTTAAGCTACTGACCGAACATGGTTTGAAGTTTTCAAGCCTAAAAGAAAGCTGTACTGGCTCATATGAGTCTACACTTGTCAAAAATACCACATTGTTGGAAATCACATGTCACGGTTCATTTTTTGTATGAGGGCCTTTAAGATACTATAACATTTTTGTGCTTTCACTCAAAGACAATTGTAACAATATCTGTAGCTTAACGTGTGTGTCCCCTCATTTACAACCAGAAAAAAAAAGAAAATTGCCTAAAAGCCATTGTGGAATCAGTTTCCACAGTTTAGAGGTATCAATGTATATTTGGCTTCCCTTGTAAAAGTTTACAATATCTTCCAGTAGTATTTGTTTTCACACCAAAGTCAATATTCAATACATTTATTATAGAACTTGAGCTCAGCATTTTTCCTGGTCAATCAGCTCCAAACATGTGTTACAGCGTCACTCTCCTGTTAACATATATTCAAAGTAGTATTGTAAATCTTTTACAATGATTAAAGCCCACATTTAAGCAAGGGCAGATTATTGATTTAATTTGATGGATATATTTTGCTACCTGGGTTGACGTTAAATTATTATTTCTAAAAATTAACCCTTAAATAACTGATGATTACTACATAGACAACATACTTTGGAACAGTTTTCGACATTTTGTTTATAATATGAAATTACAAAATCAAACGAAAACTTTTTGAAAGATCAAAATACTTTAAATATGATAGTCGAATCATTCTGTTCTGCATTTGAGGTCATTAGTATGATTACAAAGAAATGTCCATAATCCATTTTTAACACGAGTGCAGTTATGTGTCCTATGGAGTCACTGAAATCTCCACGGCCAATGTGAACTCATGGGTAGACCCTCTTATCCCATAGTAATCGAGTTGTGTAATAGCCTCCTGTGTGGGACCTTGTCAAAGGCCAAATTGCGAAATACATGATGATCAAATTTGTCTGCTTGTGCCCCCCATTAATCGCACCATCCAGGTTCCTGGTGATGTCGTGCGCAAACTGCACCAGCTGGGTTTTACAAGACCTCCGACTTCGGAACCCATGCTGACAGTCATCAAGTATGATATTTACGAACTTTTGAATGTTAAACTCTATAATAAGTTAATAAGTAATTTTTTTCTCTTTCAATGCACAGATCTGCACATAATCCCCGCGAGCGGTGATGCATCCAGCAGTATGGATAGAGATATAGAAAAGTAGGTCAAAGTTCAAGGTCAAGTACATGCAGTGTATATACATATATACATGTAGGTATATTGTATACATTTTCCAAGAGTCCAAGGTTTTTTCCGGGGGGTGGGGGGCTGGGGTCCATTGGCTATGGAAACCTATATATCATGTGATTTTTCCGGGGAGGGAGGGAGTCCGAACCCCAGTATCCCATCTGGATCCCAGAGGGTAGGTACTCTCATTTTTTCTTCATTCGTAGGCTCGGGCCTTAAAAAAGACCCTAAAATGCATAGAAATGACCCCTAAATGTATAGTCCAATTTTGTGATGAACCCCCAAAAATATCCACAAAATCTTCTTACCCCCAAAAATAGGTCGGGTCTGAAAGCCCCTGCCGAGCCGAGCTGCCGACCTGCATAGTTTATTTTTTCAATATCATCCTCTGTGGAGATTTTTCAAAAATAAGTGTTATCTTAAATCATAAAATAGACTAAGAGCAATAAGTGGAACATTAATAATAATAGTTAATATGTATAATTTGGATTTAATTGCCATTTCATTAAGGTTAGTCAAAATGTCTATAAATAGAGCTGGATGTGGCCTTTTGGAAAATGCCCATTTTGGTGAAATTAACGAATTTTTAAGTAAGATTCCTTTAAACTTTTTCTTCACTTATCTTTTATTTTCAGAATAATTGCCAAACTCGCTTGTAGACCTCTTAGATTTCCAATAAGAATCAACTGAAATTTGATTCACTCGGCTGTGGCCTTCAGACCCCCTGCGAGCAATAAAATGGCAATAAAATCAAAATTATTGTTATTTACCAATATTATTATTGTTCCAATTATCGATTTTAGTCTATGTGATGATTTTAAATAAAAATTATTTATGAAAAATCTCCACTGAGGATGAATTCGAAAAATAAACTATGTAGAGCGGGCGAGGGTATTAGTGAACCATTAAGCGATATTTTATATAATATGTTATCTGATGAATTTTTCAAACATCCTGCTACTCAAATTGAGAGTTTAGTTCTTTCTTGTCGTTAGACAGTGGACAGACAGCTTCTAAACAGTTAAAGAAGCTACATTGATAGCGTTGTACAACTATATACGATGGAGGCAGTTAGTGAACCATTCGGGTATTAGTGGACAGGAGACAAAGGCATTATTTAGAAATGTCATAGATACGAATATAGACATGCAATTAAGGCTTAGATTAGACCTGCACTCACCAGTAAATGTAGAATTACCCTGAACCTTGATTTGTTTATAAAGCTTATTGCTTTACACTATTGATAGAAAAATGTGATTAGGAATGCATAAAATAGGGTTAGGGAACACATGACTTGTGACGTCATATTTGTTGTAGCCATCATGGAAATCGTCCTCATATATATGGTAAGTTTATTTCCTTTGTACCACAAACAATGAACCTACAAAAATTGTCTGTTTCAGTAGAGTAAAATGACCCCTAAATGTATAGTCCAATTTTGTGATGAACCCCCAAAAATATCCACAAAATCTTCTTACCCCCAAAAATAGGTCGGGTCTGAAAGCCCCTGCCGAGCCGAGCTGCCGACCTGCATAGTTTATTTTTTCAATATCATCCTCTGTGGAGATTTTTCAAAAATAAGTGTTATCTTAAATCATAAAATAGACTAAGAGCAATAAGTGGAACATTAATAATAATAGTTAATATGTATAATTTGGATTTAATTGCCATTTCATTAAGGTTAGTCAAAATGTCTATAAATAGAGCTGGATGTGGCCTTTTGGAAAATGCCCATTTTGGTGAAATTAACGAATTTTTAAGTAAGATTCCTTTAAACTTTTTCTTCACTTATCTTTAATTTTCAGAATAATTGCCAAACTCGCTTGTAGACCTCTTAGATTTCCAATAAGAATCAACTGAAATTTGATTCACTCGGCTGTGGCCTTCAGACCCCCTGCGAGCAATAAAATGGCAATAAAATCAAAATTATTGTTATTTACCAATATTATTATTGTTCCAATTATCGATTTTAGTCTATGTGATGATTTTAAATAAAAATTATTTATGAAAAATCTCCACTGATGATGAATTTGAAAAATAAACTATGTAGAGCGGGCGAGGGTATTAGTGAACCATTAAGCGATATTTTATATAATATGTTATCTGATGAATTTTTCAAACATCCTGCTACTCAAATTGAGAGTTTAGTTCTTTCTTGTCGTTAGACAGTGGACAGACAGCTTCTAAACAGTTAAAGAAGCTACATTAATAGCGTTGTACAACTATATACGATGGAGGCAGTTAGTGAACCATTCGGGTATTAGTGGACAGGAGACAAAGGCATTATTTAGAAATGTCATAGATACGAATATAGACATGCAATTAAGGCTTAGATTAGACCTGCACTCACCAGTAAATGTAGAATTACCCTGAACCTTGATTTGTTTATAAAGCTTATTGCTTTACACTATTGATAGAAAAATGTGATTAGGAATGCATAAAATAGGGTTAGGGAACACATGACTTGTGACGTCATATTTGTTGTAGCCATCATGGAAATCGTCCTCATATATATGGTAAGTTTATTTCCTTTGTACCACAAACAATGAACCTACAAAAATTGTCTGTTTCAGTAGAGTAAAATGACCCCTAAATGTATAGTCCAATTTTGTGATGAACCCCCAAAAATATCCACAAAATCTTCTTACCCCCAAAAATAGGTCGGGTCTGAAAGCCCCTGCCGAGCCGAGCTGCCGACCTGCATAGTTTATTTTTTCAATATCATCCTCTGTGGAGATTTTTCAAAAATAAGTGTTATCTTAAATCATAAAATAGACTAAGAGCAATAAGTGGAACATTAATAATAATAGTTAATATGTATAATTTGGATTTAATTGCCATTTCATTAAGGTTAGTCAAAATGTCTATAAATAGAGCTGGATGTGGCCTTTTGGAAAATGCCCTTTTTGGTGAAATTAACGAATTTTTAAGTAAGATTCCTTTAAACTTTTTCTTCACTTATCTTTTATTTTCAGAATAATTGCCAAACTCGCTTGTAGACCTCTTAGATTTCCAATAAGAATCAACTGAAATTTGATTCACTCGGCTGTGGCCTTCAGACCCCCTGCGAGCAATAAAATGGCAATAAAATCAAAATTATTGTTATTTACCAATATTATTATTGTTCCAATTATCGATTTTAGTCTATGTGATGATTTTAAATAAAAATTATTTATGAAAAATCTCCACTGAGGATGAATTTGAAAAAATAAACTATTTAGATCTAGGTCGGCACTCGACAGCTCGGCTCGGCAGGGGCTTTCAGACCCGACCCAAAAATATTCATTTTTCTGAAAACAGGGGCGTGCCTGCGTATACGCAAAGTACGCAGCTGCGTACTTTAATTTTTGAATGTCCATGTTGTGTACTGACACCTTATTACAGTAAAGACTGTACGAAACTCTTGATAGCCTAAAACAATAGCACACCCTGCTTATCATAATTGCCTCGTATGATATTCTGTTGTTTGTAGAAATAAATTAGTTCAGAGCTAGAACCCACTTTGTTAAGTTGTGTATCGAGTACATAACAAGTTGTTTGGCGACGAGATTTTTGTGCCTGAACTCAAATTTTGGATTTAGACTTTTTGGATTAACATCACTAAAATGGCTAATTTTGCAATAGGAAATATTGGTGAATTCAGTGAATTAACAGAAACATGGAAATCTTATACGGAACGCGTAAAACAGTATTTTATGGCAAACGAAATATCTGATGACAGGAAAGTTCCAGCTTTACTAGCTTTGATGGGAGGAAAAACATACAGTCTCCTGCGGAATTTGACATCGCCAGATAATCCAGCATCCATAGGATTCGATGCCATAGTGAAACTGCTGGATGATCACCTTTCACCTAAGCCGTTAGTGATTGCAGAACGTTTTCGCTTCCACAAACGTGACCAGAAAGACGGTGAATCGATTCCCGTGTATGTGGCCGAATTGAGAAAGCTTTCAGAACATTGCGATTTCAAAGCTAACTTAAATGACGCTCTGCGGGACAGACTAGTTTGCGGAATTAAACATGGAAACATACAGAAAAAGCTACTCTCAGAGTCGGACTTGACATTGCAAAAAGCAATAGACATTGCAACAGCCATGGAAACAGCGGCCAAGGACGCTGTGGAGCTGCAGCAACAGCACAGACCAGATTCTGTACACCAGCTTAGCAAGAAGCCTACTTCAAACACTAAGCTAAAGGAGAGAAATAAGGCATGTTTTCGCTGTGACCGGTTCAATCACACGCCTGATGAGTGCCGTTTCAAGGAAGACACATGTCGTTTTTGCTCCAAGAAAGGACACATCGAGAGAGCTTGTTTGAGCAAGAAAGCTCAGCAGAAAAATCAATCCAAGAAAAAGAAATTCAAACCTGTGAAAACTGTTGACGAGGAAACTCTTTTAACTGTTAGCATAAATACGGTAAACAGATCTGACATTATCAGTGTTACACCCAAGATAGAAGGAAAGTACTTGAAAATGGAACTAGATACTGGCTCTGCTATCTCTGTTATCCCAATTAGGATTTACAAGAAACTGTTTCATCACAAACCGCTATCAGTGACAAAAACCAGACTTAAGACATATTCAGGACAAACAATTACACCAGCAGGAATAATTAATGTTAGTGTGAACTATGAAGGTCAAGAACATAACCTGGATTTATTTGTTGTGAAAAATGATAGCCCTTCTTTATTTGGCAGAGCATGGTTAAAGCACATTAAACTTGACTGGAACTCCATTAAATTTTTGCAAACGGGCAAAACTACAGATGAAAATCTTCAAGATATTTTGAAAAAGTACAAGTCAGTTTTCACAGGACAGTCAGGAAAGGTTAAAGGTGTGCAAGCTACCTTAACTTTGAAAGAAAATGCACAACCCAAATTCTGCAAAGCAAGGCCAGTACCTTACGCTTTAAAGGACAAGGTTGAAAAGGAGTTAGAACGTCTTGAAAATGAAGGTATTATACAGAAAGTAGACCACAGCGACTGGGCTACCCCGATCGTAGCTGTTCCAAAGGGAGACAACACAGTCAGAATATGCGGTGACTACAAGACAACTGTAAACCCTCAACTTCAAGTGGATCAATATCCATTGCCGAAAATTCAAGACATATTTGCATCCCTAGCAGGCGGACAGCGATTCACGAAAATAGATTTGCGCCAAGCTTATAATCAACTGGAAATGAATGATAATTCCAAGAGTTATCTCACCACTAATACGCACAAAGGCCTATATTCGTACAACCGGCTTGTATTTGGAATTTCAGCCTCACCTAGTATTTGGCAACGTACAATGGATCAGGTATTGAAAGGAATACCAAACACCAGTTGTATTCTGGATGACATAATCATCACAGGAAAAACGGACGATGAACATTTGCAAACTCTCGAAGCAGTACTTCAGAGACTTATGGAATATAACTTGCGCGTAAATGAAGCCAAATGTAAATTTTTCCAGGAAGAAATTACATATTGCGGACACAAAATAGACGCAAATGGATTACACAAAACGCAAGACAAGATTGAAGCGGTAATCAACGCGCCAAAGCCTGAAAACGTGACACAACTACGTGCTTTTCTGGGACTAGTAAACTACTATTCTCACTTTCTACCGAATTTGGCAAGTGTGTTACATCCCCTGTATCAGCTCTTAAAGCAAAATGTAAAGTTTATCTGGACAGAAACAGCTCAGAAAGCATTTCAGAAGGTAAAAGAAATGATAACATCTGACATTGTTTTGACACATTACGATCCAGATTTACCAGTAAAGCTAGCTTGTGATTCATCATCATATGGATTGGGAGCCGTGATTTCCCACGTCATGGAAAATGGTGAAGAAAGACCAATTGCATTTGCTTCACGAACGCTAAACTCTGCAGAGAAAAACTATGCACAAATTCAGAAAGAGGCCTTAGCTATCGTGTGGGGAGTAAAGAAATTCTTCTGCTATCTTTTTGGACGGAAATTCACACTTTTGACAGATCATCAGCCACTGATATCAATCTTCGGTCCAAAGAAAGGGATACCTGCAACAGCAGCTTCACGTATGCAACGTTACGCATTATTCCTACAAGGATATGATTACGATATTGAGTATAAAAGCTCAAAATCGCATGCCAATTGCGATGGACTTTCGCGACTTCCGTATTCACACGGCGAGGAACTACCAGATAGTGACTCAGCGGAGATATATAACTTATCACAATTGGACAGCCTGCCTGTATGTGCCAATGACGTTAAACGTGAAACGCGTCGCGACCCTGCCCTGTCTAAAGTCCTTGACTTTACAATGAATGGGTGGACTTACAAACCTCAAGACGAGATACTGAAACCATTCTACATGCGTAGACATGAACTCTCAGTTCAAAATGGATGCCTTATGTGGGGAATACGCGTCATAATTCCTACCAAGCTAAGGAATAAAATGCTTGATGAACTACATGTTGGACACATAGGTATCGTGAAAATGAAAGAACTTAGCAGAAGTTTCTTCTGGTGGCCAAAACTAGATAGTGACATTGAACAATTAGCTAGAAAATGTTCAGGATGCCAGATTCATCAAAAGGCGCCACCAAAAGCTTCACTACATCCTTGGGAATGGCCCTCGGCACCCTGGGAACGGATACACATTGATTTCGCAGGCCCATTCTTGGGACATATGTTTCTCATCGCGGTAGACGCACATTCAAAATGGCCAGAAGTACATGTAATGAACACCATAACTGCTTCAAAAACAATTGATGTGTTAAGGCAAATTTTTGCCCAGTTTGGAGTTGTAAAGCAGATCATTTCAGACAATGGTAGGACATTTACAAGTGCAGAATTTCAGAACTTTGTGAAAAACAATGGAATTATTCACAAAACTTCGGCACCGTGGCACCCTGCTACTCAAGGACTAGTTGAACGTTTCGTACAAACATTCAAGCAAGCTATGAAATCAGCATTAACTGATGGTGGTTCATTAAATCAGAAAATTACATGTTTCCTACTGCAATATTGCAATGCAGTGCACGCGACCACAAACGAAAGTCCTGCAAAACTTTTGCTTGGTAGACAGTTGCGCTCTCGCTTAGATTTAATCAAACCAAACACCAGGGACACTGTTGAGAAAAAGCAATTTGAGGCATTTACGGAACCTAAACGCTCTCAGTTTACTGAAGGGGAAAAGGTAATGGTGCGAGACTACAGAGAAAATACGAATAAATGGACAGACGCTAAAATTACTGAGAAATCTGGACCGCTTTCATATAAGGTTACCACCGGAGATCAGGGAAAATGGCGTCGACATGCAGATCAGATGGTTCGAACATCGGTTGAATCTACACGACCGTCGGAGAATTCATCAGACGTTAATTTGGATATAAGTGCTCCAAATATTTCATGTGAATCCTCGGATAATAGCAACCAGCAACCCGCGGAAACACAACCTGCTAGGCGATACCCACAACGCAACAGGAAGCCTCCGGACAGGCTCACTTATTAGTCTTTGGATTAATAGTGAATAAACGTGTTAATATTGTGCTTAATGCTCATTGCAGTGAATAAGGGCATAATAATCCCTTACTGTAATGATATGATGAGTTAAGAAGTAATGATCACCTTCTTATCTCGCATGCATTTGTGTAAAGTCTGGTTTCTTTCAGGCAAGCGACTTTCATGAATGGGGCTTATCAGCTTGAGGAATGTATTATTTTCATTAATGGCTTTTTACCAGAAATTCATTAATGAATATTATGTTAAGCTTGAATGAAATAGTTTTCAAGTGATAACGGCTTGTCTCATTGAGTCCAGGCTAAAGAAAGTGAATGTATAGTTTATCGTACATGCTTTTACGTATATGCAATGTAATCTTATGTTCCACAATGGAAACACTATTCCAAAAACACATGGATTTAATAACATGCGTCTTACACAAGTAGACATTCTGACTTGGATTAAATAACGTACATGACATACCACAGACGTATGCAACGAGCAAAGTCAATAACATTATGGACTAGCAAAGTCAATAACAGTGAGAACTTCCAATCTAGAGGAGGGGAAATGTTGTGTACTGACACCTTATTACAGTAAAGACTGTACGAAACTCTTGATAGCCTAAAACAATAGCACACCCTGCTTATCATAATTGCCTCGTATGATATTCTGTTGTTTGTAGAAATAAATTAGTTCAGAGCTAGAACCCACTTTGTTAAGTTGTGTATCGAGTACATAACAGTCCAAAAAATAAAAACATCTTTATTCGCGAAAAACGCAATAAAAACATGCCTCACCCGGGTTAGGTCTTGACATTACAAGTATATCGATTTTGTAATAATCCTGAACCAAAGCAATAGGATTTTGATTGTTTTTCACTTTTGTTTTGGAAACAATTAAGTCGGTGTTTAGGTTCAGAAAATGCAGGAGAAGCCACCATTTAGTTCATATTTGATTTTTTCCCTTACGTACCCCCTCCCATACCCACTTCCTGCGTACTTTGATTTTGCCCTCAGGCACACCCCTGGAAAACCCCCCCAAAATATTGAAATTTCCATACTTTGAACCCCAAAAAATGACCCGAGCCTACGTATGTATGAAAATATCAGAGTAACCCCCCCCCCCGGATCTGGATTCGCGCATGTGAATGATTGTCAGTTTTGGCGTCTCGTCGGCTTCGGGTAAGTTTCAATACAGCTTAATCGAGCACACGCTCTCTGGTGCTCGATGCTACAGGAAACCACGATTCACATGCCTGTTAATCAATCTGGCCTAAGTTTTTAACAAAAATGCGTTTCAAAAAGGTTAATCTGTCAATGTTAGAAAAGATTGGAGTGTTGATGAAAACATTTCATATGCGGCCTGTACAGAAAATAGAATATAGTTTTGACCCGTACACACAATGTAGATCAGTAAGGTATCGTTTGTCTTATTTTACACATTGTAATATGTTTTCGTGGCTTATCATTTGACCCCTGGCCTTAAAATGTCCTATCTAAAGCACCAGTTTCCCCGAAAAAGCCCGCATACATCATTAGCTGATCGCTAAACTTATACACACATCTTTTGCAGCTGCCCCCAGCAACAAGGAAGCGTGGCAAATAGGATTTTCTTTGCGCAGGTATTTAAATCAACAACTCCTAGCCTGGAAGGGATTACAGTCAAAACAAACAAAACGTCCCCAAGTCAAAACGTCCCCGAATTGGTCTAAACGTCCCCAAAAATTGGTCAAAACGTCCCCATGGTAAAAAATGTTGGTCAAAACGTCCCCAAAATGATTTTTTATTCTATATTTTATGTAAATTTAGGCATGATCTGGGATGTGTGAATGAAACTGTTTTAGATAAAGTGTTATTATCCAGATTCCATTCTGTTATTTCAGTAAAATAGCATTAAGAATGCAATTTTTCCGACAATCCTTATATACACGATCCTTCAAATATTACATTATTATATATTCACTTGCTTTTAATGATTTGCTTTGTGGTAATTATCAGACAATTGCTATGATTGTAAGTTTGGAGTAGAACTTTATTTAATTTCGAGCAAACATATGCTTAAAGTTTAAATCTAATCTAGGTCTACGCAGTATATAAATCTCCTTTCCAACAGGCGCAACATTTGCCTAGGGGAAATGCTTCTGGATAAATAACAAAATTGATAATAGGTGATTACATGTATAATTGAACTGTTTGATAAAGACGTGTGAAAAACCTGCAGGTCAGAAATGATGACAGTGACTCCTCAATTAGGAAACTTATTTAAGAAACTTCTTTAAGCGATGTCTGATACATCGGATGTATACACATATCGCATGCAAGAAAACATTATGTATCTATTGTGTATTGTTGTGCATCAGTGTTATCTTGCAGTCGTCCGTCCATACTGCGTCGGATGGGTGGAGGCATGCATTTAAAAGTCTATAAACCGTTATTTATTACGTATGAACGCATGCATATATGCCTTTCTGTTCCCATAGAAGGATTTAATATGTGTATCTCATAAAAAAGTGAAGTTTGAAAAAATAATGTATGTTAATATACAAGATATTGTGATGTTGGGTCTACCGTGACTAATTGCTCTTGCACTTTATTAATCGGTCATAAGGAACCAAAGTCACTCTTTGCAAGCTGGTGTCTTGTGCTGATAACATTTGCAATGGCTTATACCCAGATCAGACCTGAAATAATGTGGGATTATCTGGTCATTATGATGGTATTCCCGAAACAGTCCTTTAAAAACGTTAAGAAAAAAAGTGGCTAACAAAACACGTGAAAAACTATTATGCTTTAACATTGATCTATAGCAGTATGAACATAAAATACCCTATCAAAACATCATTTCAAACTTTCATACATTAGTACCAGACACTAAAACAAGCTTTTTCTTTGTTAGAATCCCATATTTCTTAGAAAAATCTCCTTTGAAAAATGGGGACGTTTTGTGGGGACGTTTTGACCAATCTTTTTTTCATGTTTGGGGACGTTTTGACCAATTCGGGGACGTTTTGACTAGGGGGCGTTTTGACTAGGGGACGTTTTGACTTGCACCCCCTGGAAGGGTACTGGTCAACTTGTACTTAAGTCAACTCGCACCCATTTCTGGTAGTGTTGTATCGATGATCAATCGAAAATTTCTTTCGATTCTACTGATCGATTGTGCTTGGTAATAATCGATTATAATCGAAAAGATTCACACCTGACCCTCTTGTAGGCTACTATTCAAAATTTGCAACTTTGCTACAAGAAAATGCAATCCATAAATTCAAAGGTATATAGAATGTGAGGAATAAAGAAATAAACTGTAGCCTAGTTTGCTGTGTTTAAAGTCATGACTAAGAAGTCTTCAGTGCAATCTTAACCCATTGTATGCTAATGAGTTCTAAAAAGAGTGAAAACTGATGAAATGCCACAAAATGAGGCATTTTATCAGGGTATACACTGTTTGCTATTAAGGATAAAAAAGATATTCAGAGAAAGAAATATTTATCCGGGAATGACAACCTGTGACCCCTTGATGTTTACAATGGACCTTCCCAAGTTTATTGTTTCAAACCAGAAGGAAAAATCCATAAGTGTATAAAGGATTCCAAATGCCAATGGCTGTTAATTTGAGTTTGCTGTCAGGACCAGTTGTGGTATTTGATACTGTACATAAAATAGCATGACACTTACAATTTTTTATAAAGATAAGAGTTTCAAGCAGTTCAAGGGTTGACATTCTATGGGATGGAACCTGTGTTTCCCTTTCATTTGATAATTTTCGATTATAATCGATCATCAATCGAAACCTCCTGAACGATTATTTTCGATGATCAATTATGAAAATCCAATAATCGAGCAACACTAATTTCTGGTCAACTCGTACCTTAGTCAACTCGTACCTTAGTTTATTTATAATAGAATATGAAAGAGTTTTATATCGTTGTCAAAGTGTATTACTCATGACAAAAGCAAAATGATGTTTTGTTACGACTTAGGCGAATTCTGCACTCAAAAGGAGCGCTCAATTACAAATGGGTAAGGTGATGCTGGCTCTTACAAATTACAGTAGATGATGAAATAGTTAGGCTCTAAAGAATTAAGCGTTTTCGATATACATTATATGATATAGCCCATGGAGAAAGTAACACCCATTTTGGTGGCAGCCGGACTGCCACTGGACCTGACGTATTTAACGTATAGGCTGTTTTGTTATAACAGGGATAACTGTTAAACAACTATCACTGGTTAAATGTTAGCCTCCGGTAGCGTCATCTTATTATGAAAGTGTAGTTAAATGAACATCCAAAATAGGTGGCAACTATGCAGCCACCTCTTTTAGTGTTAACTTACGTGGATAGCACATTCCAACTTATTGTTAAAAATAGCACTGGTCCCATTGAAAATCATAAAATCTGGTTTTGTTGCATGCAAACAATAAAGGTACACAGTGCTCCAGCTAGAATTTGAAAAGGGCAGGGTGCTAGTGGCCTGTAAGGGCACTTTGAGGCGCGAAGCGCCGAGACGGGGGTGGGTGTGGGAGGGGGTGACAGGGGGTTTTGGGGACCTCCCCCAAGAATTTTTTGAAAAATAGACCTTAAAGAAGGCCTTTGGTGGGTATTTTGAGCAAAAATAATGTGCATTTTTTTCTGTGTAAAAGTGATTACTGAAATACAAATTTATTGTGAAAATGAGACTGTTTCAACCCCTTTATGGGTCTCATCAGGCAGGTTGCAGTACTAATAAACAAGTTTTGCAGATATCCCCTGCGACAGTCTCTCATTTTTCTTTCATTTATAATGTTTTTAATTTTTTTTTTTTTTGTGTGTGTGTTTTAAAGAAAATAAGTCTCTGATCAGAGTGCTCCTCTAGGAGCAATCGGACCTGGGACTAATTTTTTTTGCACATGATTTTTTTGTGTGTGTTTTTAAAAAAGTCTCTGATCAGAGTGCTCCTCTAGGAGCAATCGGATATGGGACTAATTTTTTTTGCACATGATTTTTTCTGTCAGAATACTTTGGTTGTTTTTTTTTAAAAAAATAGTATAAAATCCTCAAGCTTTAAATAAATAAAAAAAAGAAAAAAAAAGAAGAAAATAGCCTCTGACCAGGCTGCTCCTCTTGGAGCAGGCTGGTCTGGGACTACTTTGTTTTAACATACTTTTCCAGTCTGTTTAGTTAAAATTTTATTAGATGGAATCTTCCATTTGATTAATAGGATTATCAAAATAAAATGTGAAGGAAAACAACAAACAAAATAGGCCATGATCAGACTGCGCTACTCTAGGAGGCTGATCAGGGACTTTTTCGTTTGTACATGCTTTTCCTGTCTGAGTAATTTTGTTGTTAAATTTTCTTAAAACATATTCTTTGTGAGGGTCACAATGCGCCTTGACTTCATCCTGAAGAAAGTCGTCACAACAGTAGGCATCAGCTTGCTGAACAAGTCATCAGTACAGTTGAGCTTGATGTTCAAAAGCTGTTCAAGACGCTTTGTCTTCAGTGAGTATCTGTGGTCTGTCTTGATAAGCTTCAGCTGGGAGAACACTCTTTCAACTTCAGCAGTGCTTAGAGGTAGTACACCTGCTGCAGCCATGACACGTCCCACAAGTGGAAACTGCACCAGAAGCCCCTTCTCCGCATGGCTATTTCTATACAGCAACAAGATAAAATAGGTCAGTGACCTTGGTGCTGAGGACATCTTAACAAGTTCCAGGAAACCTGTCACTGGAGGTTGAGAGTCTCTTCTTCCAGGTCAAAGTAATCTGCCAATGTTTGCATCTCCAGGTCTCCAAAAAAGGTGGGAATATCTTCCTGTTCTTGTAGATCAAGGACGGACATGCTTTCAATGACGTCTTTGTCCTGGAATCGCTTTTCAATATTCTGCATCAAGGCTTGGAGGAAGTTGCACTGAGCTTTGCGAAAGTTGTCAGAAGGCTGGTCGGCTACAATGCCACTATCTGTCATAAGCTTTTTCAGTCTTCAGAAGCCATGGCCCATCTGCTGTTATTCTCATCTCTATCATTCGAAGGGGCTTGTCGACGACTGACTTCACCATACCGAGATGTATGTTTTTCCGCTGGAAGAACAGAGACAATGCTGTGACATGGGGCAGAACATCAGCCAACAACAGCAGCAGTCTAATGTTGTCTGTGTCTTTAAGGCTCTTCAGAAGACCATTCCCGACAGGATCATTTGAGATGGAGTTGGACTCTAAATCCACGATAAGGCTTTTGTAGCTTCTTACTATTGATGTTACAGCCTTCTCATGACTCAGCCATCGATGATGCTTTGCCTGCTTGATAGCCAGAGGTACCTCGTTGAAAGCTGACTGAACTTCTTTCAGACTGGCTGTCTTCTTGGTGCTGTACTTGTAGTACCGATGTAAATGCTCCAATGTTTCGTTTAACTTCCGCATACCGGGTACCTTGGCGTAACTATCTCTACAGGCAAGAGCGAGTCTGTGGTCCTTACAATTGGTAGGTATTATGTGAGGGTTGATATCTTTCAATCTCTTTCCTACACCATTCTTCTTCCCCAAAAAACACTGCAGCACCATCTGATGTGAAGCCTGTCATCTTCTGAACATCCAGGTCATGACGGTTCAGCTCAGAGACAATCTTGTTAGTAAGGTTCTCTGCTGTGGCTTCCGGTACTGCTGAATCAGATAAGAAGGAAGTCTTGACAACACCCTCCGAAGATATGTAGCGGACACATATGGCCAAATGCTTCTCTGTCGTCCTGTCACAAACCTCATCGACCATTGTAGAGAAGGATGGGCTCTTCTTCACCTCACTCACTACCGTCTCCTTCACCTGGTCACTAAGGGTGGTCAGTAGGTCGTCTACAATGTCCCAGCTGGAATAGGAAGCATTCTTCACCAGACGCAGATTGGCTAAAGTGGCCGAGCCAACATCTACACACAGATCTATCATGTCTTTGAACAGCGGAAGGTTCTTCATAGTGATGAAGCGTAGGACTTTCAGTGCATCTGTGATGGAGTCTTTAGCAGCAGTGCTGACATTGTCTGCAACATCAGGAATCTTCTTGCTGAGTGACAGGGCTAGAGAACTCTTAAGCTGTTCACTGACTTCGTGTGACTTCACCTTGTCAAGTCAAAGTGTCTTGCATCCACCTTCTATCCATGTCTTATTGCTGTTGAAGCCTATGCTGAACGCTTGACAAAGGGAGCAGATCATTGAAGTGACAGCAGCATCATTCTCCCCAACATCAACTTAGACTTTCATACATGGTCTGCCTTGCTGCCATTCAGGATTGAACCCCACTTTATGGCCGCTGTTGTGGCGCTTTCGAGGCTGGTCACAAGTCTGATCCACTATCGTAGACTGGTCACAAGTTGTGTCAGCTCCTTTAGATGAAGGCTCTTCACTGGTGCTGGTCTCTGATGCAGGCTCCTCGACCCCGCTGGAAAATCTGAAAATATACATGAGAAATTTTGCTTGCTTTTTGCCCCCTTATCATAAAAGCTTTAATCATCAACCCGAATAATTTGAAGATGTCCACCAATGCCCCCCTATTGTAAATAATAATTTCAAGAGCAGGCTGATCCGGATGAGATAGACCGATTAGAGCATCCAAGCATATTTCAGCGCATTTGTTATTCGATCTCTAAAACTTCAATAGCTAAACTTGCTATGCGCATTATTCATATTGAAACCTAGTCTTTGTAACTGAGCATGCTGGATATGTCCTTATAGGGTAGCTAATAACCCCCGAAGATATGTTTTCACGTGGCGCAGGTTTTGCGTACATAAAGTCGCTTAACAGCTACGTGGGTGTGAAAAACAGGATTTGGTACCTAATCAATGATGAACTAATTAAGCGGTTATAAGGGAATAACATTGTCTGACAGTGTAAAACTTGAATAATTAAAAAAAAAATGAGTACAATCTTATTAAAGAAAATTCGGAATGTAATAAACTGAAATCTTTCTGGTTTATAACTGATTAAAACATATTAAAAAATAAACCCAGCTCACATCAGAGGGTTTGGTTCTTCAATTTAGAAAGTCCAAGTAAGTATCTCATCATGCAGTCTCATCTGAGCCTTCGCTACTTGAATGACTCCAAATATGCATTTTGTTTTATCGTCTGCTGACATATTTTAAAATGAGTAGTTCAAAATTTTAGTGCTAGCTGAAAAAAACACTGCATGCTATCATAACAGACCTAACAGACTAAAAGACTTTCCTACTGTTTTCAGGGACTGAAAACTTAGGAAAAATACTAATTTACACGATAAAATTCTATTTTTGAAATGCTAGACTGCATTACTAAAGATATAAATTCTAGAAAATTAGTATAAAATTGTGGTGCATATGCTGCACCAAATAAAGGCACCACAATTTTATACTGATTTAGGTCTCCAAAGACTGTGTTGAATCCTCCTGTAAATGGTACAATTCAAGGACTTTTCAAGGCCTTTGAGTGTTGTTCAAGTATTTTTCAAGGCAAATTTATTTTTCAAGGACTTTTCAAGACAGTCCTGTATTATATATTCAAGTACTTTTCAAGCCAGTGCAAACCTTTGGCTAGTATGATCAACAGGTTGATGGTGGGGTCCTCTACAGCCTCCGAAAAACACCTACTCTCGAGACTAGGCCAACCCACTGAAGACACACACAGCCTTTATACAAGTATATGCTGTGTCTCAATGCGGAAAACTGTGACTCTGTTATCATGCATTTTGCTGATATTTTTCTGGCATATTGAGACCTAATATTATAACCCAAACCCTCTACAAACTTCATATACCCATCCTATCTGCTCCCCACTCCACCCTTCAACCCCTTTTGGCATGCATCTTTGCTATAATTTTTGTGTTTTTTGATGTTTTCGGGCAGTTTCCTGCATTTTCTGGTCAAAATAGTAGATTCAGGTAACCCAATGCTCTTATTTATTTTTTTAAAGCCACATTATGAGCTCATATACAGTACTTTTGAGCCTACACTTTAACAACTTTTTAGGTCAATACTCTCAATAAACAACTGTCCTATATTCACCCTTGTAATAGAAGAGCACAGTGGGGCCAACCTTAAAAACATTTTTGTTTCCCCTTACCAGACCCTGTTTTACCGGTATGGGTCGGTAGGTAGGATTTTTTTTTTTCATTTCTCAAATTGGATACCCATTGAAACTTAATTGTATACTGTAAAACCTGTCTTAAGAGGCCACCCAAAGAAAGACAAAAAATTGTTTGTTTTTTCAAGAACAATTATCGCATAATGCAGGTGAAAATATTGCAGAATGCTACCCAGGAGCAATCTGCAATACTTTCAACCTGCATTTAGCGCCCATTTGTCTTAACAACCTTTGTTATGTATACCTTTGAGTGGCCGTTTTAGGCAGGCTTTACTGTATAGTCCTACTATAGTATAGGCAATAGAATTAAACACACAAACAATTTGCTAAGATAACACTATTTACATAAGAAAATTCTCTAAGTTTGCAATGAAATTAAAAAAAAAATTCTTGACTGAAAATTGAAATAATTTTTTTTTTTGAGTAGAGCCTTTTTCAGGGTTGTTCGGGTAAGGGGAAACAAATAAAATTTTAATTTAGGCCTGGTTCAGTGCTGGACTTAGATCAAAGGGGTCAATTGTTTAAGCTTCACTGGAGGCACTGTGTTATCTTCTGCTTAGTACTGGTTCAACCAAGGAAACACTCCGACACGACTGAAAAAGTGTTGACAGGGAGGTAAAACATCAACCCGTTAAACATGTTAGCCAAAATGTAAGTCTTAAATCACTTGCAAGGTTGACATATTGAGCAGACCAGTGGTCATTACTGGATTTATTGAGTTTAGAGGATATTGCAAGTTGCAGGACATACATGTATGATTCAAGTGTGAATCTACCTTCAATTCTAGCCGATACAGCTACATACTGTAGAATTGCAATATTCATATTATATGAGCTACGACGCAAGATAACTCGTCTTCTGAGGTTTGCGAACAATGAAGGCGCAGACCAGCCTGCGCATCAGCGCAGACTGATCAGTGCCTTTGTTATTCGCTTTTTAGTAGATATCATACCTAAACTTGCTACAAGCGAAATTTTAATTTTCTAGCTAATCTCTGTAGCTGAGCAGGCTGGTTTGAATCTCACTTTGTCCGAAACCCCGAAGACAGGTTTTGTCGGGTCGAGGCCCGTATATCAGCAGCATGCATAGAAAAACCTGAAAGGGTCTAAAACCACACGAAGCAAACTCGTAGCAGACCACCAGATAAGAGTGTGTAACTAAAAAATTATTGTCTTATTTCTCAACCATAACATTGGGAGTGCAGTGGCTTTTTGGTAGAGCGCTTGACTCGAGACCGAGGGCTTGCTGTTTCAAGCCTCACCGGTATCACTGCGTTGTGTCCTTGAGCAAGACACAGTAATCCTTGCTTTGTACTAGTTCAACCCAGAAAGACCCATCCCGGCATAACTGAAAAATTGTTGACTGGGATGTAAAGAATCAAATCAAACAAACAAATCAACCAAAGCATGTGTTGAGGGTACTCAAAAGAACCATATCGATCAGATGAAACTTTTAGATAGTCAGAACACATGTTTTATGTAATGGATACTTGTTCAAAGAAAGAAACGCAATATTTTTTTAAAATTATAACCTGTATCCCTCAACAGGGCTGGAAAAATCCACTTATCCGCTCGCCATGATGATGCGAAGTAACAGTACCTCATGCTTCAAGAAGAGTAGAATTTTTGACTGTTTCCAATTTAAATGAATTTAAAAACTCATATGGGCATATAGGATGAGTAGAAATTTTATTCTTGCCCACCGGATAAGGATATCTAAGATTTTACCCTGGGATAGAAGATCTTATCTTACACATGGCTATCTAATAATGTCATCATGTGAAATTGCATCCTAGCGTATTCAGGGACTTCTGGAAGCTTATTTTGAAATAAATAAAATATAAAAACAGTGGTGAGCACAAGGTTGGCAATCGACCGGTCAATATGCATATTGACCAAACCAGTGGTCATTACTGGTTTTAACCGGTCATTACTGGTCATTTGGTGGTCAATTGGTCGATTGAAAAAAACTTGGTTGATGTGAAGAAACTTGACATTATTAATCCTCCATTTTTCTGAACTCTATAAAGACTTAAAGTAGTTTAATATAAGATAACTCACTGAGGTTTAACTGAAAATGTGTTGTTATTTTTTTTTAGTTGATTTTGCTTTAAATAAAAGTATAAATAATTAATAAGCCGTAAAATGAACAAAAATAAAATGTCAATAGGTTTAGATCTTCAGTCCAAATCATAACCACAACTGCAGACTAACAGTCTTGAACTTATTTTCTATTAACCATTAATAAAAAAAGCCAATTCAAGTAATGAAAATAAATAAATTTTAAAACTATCTTTTTTCATAGAAATAAAAAAAATACTTAAATCAAGGACTTATTTTAAAATGAGAGAAAGAAAAAAATAATCAATACTTCAAATTGATCATTAGAGAGGTCATCATGTACAAATAAAAGATGCTATATAAGTTAAAATTCAAATTGGTTTGACTTCAAAGATATGAAAATTATAAAGTAAACAATTAATGTTGAACAATAAATCAGATATATAAAGGAGTTATTAGCTCACCTGAGCCGAAGGCTCATGGGTGAGCTAATAGTATACCAGTCACTCCGTCGTCCGTCCGTCCGTCCGTCCGTCGTCCGTCGTCTGTCGTCCGTCCGTCAACATTTTCAAACATCTTCTCCTCTGAAACCACTGGGCCAATTAAACTCAAATTTCATATGGAGACTCCTTAGGACGCGGGAACAAAAGTTTGTTCAAATGGTCCAGGTCACATGACCAAGATGGCCGCCATGCCCATATATGGTAAAAACCCTTTAAAAATCTTCTTCTCCAGAACCAGAAGACCGATGACCTTGGGACTTGGTATGAAGCATTGTGTGTGTTGGGCCTACCAAGTTTGTTAAAATAAAGATCCTAGGTTGACCTTGACCTACTTAACGTCAAGGTCAAGTTTGCTTCCTAATGCATTTGAATGGGAAATTTTTTAAAAAGTTGATTTTTTGAATACTGTTGAAGCCAAAGTGATTATTCTTGCTTGATATGTTAAAACTAATGAGACAATGGCTATAAATAAGTTCCAAAGGTCAAGGTTGACCTTTGCATTTTCAGCCAAGGTCACTCATATTGTGGTCCCATCAATATATTAAAACATAGTTTTTTTCACAAACCATTGGCTCAATTGAACTCAAATTTCATGTGAAGACTCCTTATGATAAGTTAGCTAAAATATTTACAAACTATTTTGGTCACATGACAAAGATGGCCGCCACGCCCATATATGGTAAAAACCTTTTAAAAATCTTCTTCTCCAGAACCAGAAGGCCAGTGACCTTGAGACTTGGTATGTAGCATTGGGGATGTGGGGCCTACCAAGTTTGTTCAAATGGTGATCCTAGGTTGACCTTGACCTACTTAACATCAAGGTCAAGTTTGCTTCCTAATGCATTTGAATGTGAAAACTTTTGATAAATTGATTTTTTGAATACTGTTGAAGCCAAAGTCACTATTCTCACTTGATATGTTCAATCTAGTGTCAATAAGTTTCAAAGGTCAAGGTTGACCTTTGACCTTTCAGTCAAGGTCGCTCATATTGGAGTCCCATCAATATGTTAATACATAGTTTTATTCACAAACCATTGGCCCATTTGAACTCAATTTTCATGTGAAGACTCCTTATGATAAGTAAAGCAAAATTTATATGAAATGTTTTGGTCACATGACAAAGATGGCCGCCATGCCCATATATGGTTAAAACCTTGTAAGAACCTTTTTATCCAGAACCAGTAGGCCAGTGACCTTGAGACTTGGTATGTAGCATTAGGAATGTGGGGCCTACCAAGTTTGTTCAAATGATGAACCCAAGATGACCTTGATCTACTTAACGTCAAGGTCAAATTTGCTTCCTAATGCATTTGAATGGGAATTTTTTTGAAAAGTTGATCTTTTTGATACTGTTGAAGCTAAAGAAATTATTCTCACTTGATATGTTCAATCTAGTGCCTATAAATAAGTTTCAAAGGTCAAGGTTGACATTTGACCTTAAAGTTTCAGCCAAGGTCGCTCATTGGAGTCCCATCAACATATTCAAACATAGTTTTCTCAGAAACCACTTAGCCAATTGAAACCTAAGTTCATATGACAACTCCTTATGATTGGTTAGTCAAAATTTATGCAAATTGTTATGGTCACATGACTAAAATGGCCACCACGCCCATATATGGTAAAACTCTTTAAAATGTCTTCTTCTCAGGAACCAAAAGGCCATTGGCTTTGGGACTTGGTATGTAGCATTGGGGATGTTGGCCCTACCAGGTTTGCACAAATGATGAATCTAGGTTGACCTTGACCTACTTTATGCAAGGTCAAATTTGATACCTAATGCATTTATATGGAGAAAATCATAAAATGTTCATTTTCTATAACTGTTAAAGCTGAATTCATAATAGTTAAACCTATTGAGACAATGGTTTTATATTAAGTACCAACTGTCAAGCTGACCTGTGACCTTTTATCCAAGGCCACTCATTTGGACTGCCACACACCTATCTAAACATCCTTTTCTCAGAAATCACTGGGCTGTTTGATGGATTATTCATTAGATTGTTTAGGTCACTTGACCAAAATGGCTGCAACCCCATATATGGTAAAACGAAATTTGTTCCATTATAAGCTGTAGTTGACCTTGACCTATTTTAACATTATTAAGGAGATCAGGTGAGCGCCTCAGGACCTTCAGGTCCTCTAGTTTTTACTTTAATTACCCTAGAACAAACAAAACTGCCAAAATACCCCGCATGGTTCTCAGACTAAGGAAGGTGTGTCCAGTTTATAACGCCTATCCAATCACTGAGCTTAAAATGTATTGGCTAATTCAGTGGCATCTGTATGTATATAGAGGTGTGAAAGTGTGGTCATTCAGTTATGTGCTGTTATCAGTTAATAATTAACCAAGTGTCATAAACTAATAAAAGTTATTGTGGTTATTCTATTCTGCCTTTGAAAATGCAAGAAAAACTAGTGTTAGGTGCATGGATTGTAATGCAGAACTAAGTGCTAGGGTCTTGAGATGGAAATCTCACCATGAAAAGTGCCCTTTGCAAGGACAAAACAGTTTTTCAATAGATAGAACATAAACCTGTACAAATATCTCAATCCATCACAAAAACACCAGTCAGAGTTTTCAATCGACCACTCAGATTCATATTGACCAGTATTGACCACTTTTTTGCATATTAACCGGGGCGGTTTTAACCGGTTAAAACCGGGGGTGGTTTTGACCGCCCAACCTTGGGTGAGCAAGAAAAAGAATCCATTATTCGTGTGGGGGTAGGATAAAAAAGGGGGTCCCTCTGGATCACCTTTTGTCATCACTCATCAAGCCTCGTGATACCAAATGGCGATCCTCAGGACAGATTTTTCTATCCTACTCTCACACTCATGATAGATTCTTATAAGAATTTCCACCCCTGCCTCAAATATATAATAGACTGAAAAGAACATCCTGACATAACTGTATTTAACTTTGTAGTAATTTGCTTAACCTTAATAAGGCCTCCAGATAAGAGTGTGTATATGATAACTATTTTCTTTGTTTCTCATCCAAAACATATGTTATGGGTACTGAAAAGAACTGTCTCAATGAGACGGTTCTTTTGAGCACCTAAAACACATGTTTAAATTGATAGGTAATAAAATGATAGCAATTTTACGCAAAATAAATTTGCTTAACTGGCCCTATGCTTAATTGTGTTGTGGCTGTCTGTGTTCTGCATCTCTTCCTTATGGTGCTGTGGATTCCCAACTTGGTTTGCAGTCTGCGATTGTGGCATTTCCTGGTCATACTCGTTTGCTTTTTATGGAAAAGTCCAATGGTCTAGAAGGGTTAAAAATGGAAGATGGTAAAATATTTTCAAATTAAATTACCACAATTTTCAGATGATACATTCTTTATATCAGGACTTTAGCTAAGAGTGCGTACCAAAAAAATAATATTCTTATTTTTCAACTAAAACATATGTTGTGGGTACTCAAAAGAACCGTCTCAATGAGACGGTTCTTTAGAGCACCCAAAACATATGCTAAAAATAATGGGTAAGAAAATATTTACAATTTTATGCTGAAAATTTTTGCTTATCTAAACCTATGTTACTTTTTCCAGAGATGTTATGAGCCATCTTAACTCGAAACAAGTTCTGGCATCTAGTACAGCAAGAACAAAGATTGACGTGAAGTCAGACAGATCCGAACCTAGCATTGATGTTCAATTCAGTAAGTGAGACCAGGACTCGAGGTTATAAAACTTGAGTACATCCTCAGACTCAAAATATAGCGCAATGATTGGCTGCTTGCGGACAGGTGTCCGCAAGCAGCCAATCATTGCGCTTTATTTTGAGTTTGAGACTGTACTCAAGTTTTATAACCTCGAGGCCAGGCCCCTAGATAAGAGTGCCTCGATTAACACTTTCCTTCATGAATATTCATGCTAGGCACCACCCACTCTGAAAAATTATATAAATAAACTTTCATGTTGGTACCAGGTACATAGAACAAAGAAATTGCTTGTCAAGTCCACTAGTGTAGGATCAGATATATCATATTTCCTTAAGGCCAAATAAAAAATAAGTGTGTTTCGGGTAACAGGTCTGAAAAGTTTAGGTAGGGTGGGCACACATATTTTTTTAATTCCTTTTTTTGTTCTAGAAAAATATCTAATTTTATGCATTTTGAAAGAAATCTAGGTTCCACCAGTAAATTGAGGTAGGGTCGGGTTACCTTAGATATAGGTATTTTTTTTTTTATTTGGCCTAAGCAAACAGAGAAGACCCTGATCAGGCAGCTGCCCGTGCTGGGTATGCTCTGTATATAAAAGTGTTAAAAGGCGTCTCTATGAGGTAAAGGGTACTAGTCCTGGCAGTGATTTGTTGCTTAATAAATGTATATCACTGGCAGGAGGTCAGTGTTAAAAAATGGATAAATCAAAGCGTTAAGTGCATGTGATTCATCCACTTACAACTAACCGACATATATTAAGCAGCAAATCTGTGCCAGTGCAAATTTATTTTGATTCAAACACACAAAAAGATTGAAAATATGAACAATTCATTCAGATTCTATAAAGATTTCACCATCTTGAACAGTGAACAGATTGTTAGAAATTCTGGTAAATCTCGTTTGGACTGAAACAAGTATTTTTATGTACGATTTGACATTTATTAGTTGCAAAAACGATGTTACACTGTGACCTGTCTAATGTCAATAAGACTCGCTATTAGAAGGCTTTATGGGATAGTTGATGTCATAAAAAACAAGCTGGTAGCGAATGACATAATCACTAGTCAGTGCAGTGATTTGTTGCTCAATATATCACTAGACTTAACCATTGGCTATATCTATAATCAGGATGCTAGAATAGAAATTATTTTCTTATTTCTCAACCAATCTATATGTTGTGGGTAGTCAAAAGAACCGTCTCAATGAGACGGTTCTTTTGAGCACCCAAAACATATGTTAAAACTGATGGGGAAGGAAATATTTACAATTCTTCACTGAAATGTTTTGTTAATCTTGAGCTATGAAAGCTTGCAAATGGTCAGATTGCAATGGTGGTGTAATATTGAAGAATACGTTGGCTTTTTCTGATATCCTAACCCCAAGGATCTCTGAGTGACTTGATCAACCAATGTTATGTATGTTTTATACTTGTTGGGCTTGTTTGTTCAACTCTGTCATCTCAAACTCATCTGTTACCTTGATATTTCACTTGGTATAAGAGCTACAGCCTTGACCCTTTCATGAATATTCATGCTAAGCTCCACCCACTATGAACAACTAAATAAATAAATTCATGTTTGTACAGAGAACAAAGAAATTTATTTGTCAGAACCACTAGTGTAGGATCATATCTAATCATATATCCATAAGCAAACAGAGTAGTCCCTGATCAGGCAGCTCTTAAGCTGCCTGATCTGGGTTTGCTCTATTTGCAAAAGTGTTAAAAGGGGTTTCTATGAGGTATAGATAAACAAAAAAGCTTTGGGGTGTGACTGTATTTACAATATTGAATATACGGATCTAGAAAATAGAGTAATATCCCTTGTTTAAGAAAGAGTTCCTCTGTGACACATCGGGACATATGGTTGTGGATACAGTGTCTAGATTAGATGATTTAAAAGCATGTGAGTATGACCAGGAAATGCCACAATCACAGACTGCAGACCAACCCAATGTCAGGTAAGTTGACAAACAGTGAAGACCCTGATGAAATGCTGCAGAACATGGCATTTCATCAGGGTCTGCACTGTCTGTAAAGATAACAAGTAATGTGTTAGTAGAACACCACATGCAATTCTGCCAATTCACCAACTACTTTGGCAAAGGGTGCAGACCCAGATGAAATTCTGCATAATACATCTACACTATTTGTTAAGACTAATACAATCTTCAAATTTTTGCTGGCAATTATAACCTGTGACACCTCAATATATACAATGAACCATCCCAAGTTTATTGTATCATATCAGGTGGACTAACCCATTAGAATATAAAGGGTTAATCTTTCTTGCTTTTTTTTCCAGGTGATGGCCACAGAGTGATATTCAAGACGGAAAATTTAACAGCATTTGAGATTTTAGAAAAACTTGATAAGCTGTGTAAAGACAAAGATACTTCAATGCCTGAAGCGGATATCGCATTAACAAAACTTTCGGGAAAACCAAAGCGACAGAAATCAAAATGAGTGAAGCCATGAGATGAGATTACTAATCATATACAGAAGTGAATTTGTATTGCCTACAGTAAAACATGTCTTAAGCGGCCACTCAAAATAGACAAAACCAAGGTCTTTTAAAAAGACAAATGGTACCTTAATGAAGGTCAAAAAGTATTGCAGAATGCTCTACTGGAGCATTCTGCAATACTTATGACCTGCATTAAGCGATAATGGGTCTTGAAAACCAATTTTTGTCTTCTTTTTGAGTGGCCGCTTAAGACAGGTTTTACTGTATAGGCATTACAATTTCACTATATTTCTATTAAGAACTATTTGAGCCGAGTCCTGAGAACATGAACAATGTAGCTGTACATCACGGTAAGACTTAGATCAGCCTAGGCACCTGCTCAGTCTGATCAAAGTCTATACTGTCAGCATGAACGAAGCTTCCAAGGGGTTTTAGCTACCCATTGAGCATCATCATACTCATTTTATTGTTTTTGTCATGGAGTGGCTCATTTGTGAATTTGAATTTGATAATCATGAATTTAAACTCATCACAAAAAAGTACATGTGAAAACAATTTGTAATGTTGGTGGCACTCTCATATAATAGGGGAGACTGCAATGAAGGTTGTATACATCAGGCCTTTAGATAAGAGTGCGTAATTAAAAATAATTTTCTTTTTTCTCAACTAAAACAGATGTTGTGGGTACTAAAAAGAACCATCTCAATGAGACGGCTCTTCTGAGCACCCAAAACAACTGTTGAAACTGACATGTAATAAAATCTTCACAATTTTATGTGCAAATATTTTGTTTATCTGGACTTATGTGTACTACCTTCATTGCAGCTTCAAGGTTTTTAGTATTTCTCATAATGACTGACTAAGGATTTTTTTATCATCTCTGTGCGGATCTAGGCCTTCATTGTCAGGAATGTCGGCATAAGCTTGGAGGATTATCCATAGGTTGAGATAAACAAAATATTTCAGCGTAAAATTGTAAATATTTTCATACCCATAATTTTTAGCGTATGTTTTGGGTGCTCAAAAGAACCGTCTCATTGAAACTGTTCTTTTGAGTACCCACAACATATGTTTTGGTCGAGAAATAAGAAAAATATTTTTCTGTTACGCACTCTTAAAGTCCTTAAACATGAATCCCAAATTATTAGTTACGGAAATAATTCTGTGATGTTAAAATAAAGAGCATAAGAGAGTAAGTAATTGGGCCAGTGTATGGAAGCTATAATTGTCACAAATTTAAAACCAACATTTGAAGGTTGAAATGATTGTTTGTCTTTGGCCCCACAAAGTTGAAAAGTAAAAACTGAAACGTGCCTGTCATTGTCTGTGATAAAATATTATGTATGTTTAGAATTTTGTTAACCCTTATTATTCGGACAGATATGCCTGTGCAAACAGTGTTAACCCAGATCAGGTCATTCTTGAAGAGCAACCAACCAAGGTTTACATTGCTTGCCATTCCTTTCATAAGGCTGTAAAAAGAATACATTGTATAATAAAACTTTTTGCACTCTGTAAAGGCGGTAACTTTAATATTCATATCTGGGCTTGGTTAGGCTATTTCATCTGCTTTGAATTAGTAGTTTGGGCCGCGCAAACATGCATGCATTTCATGACAATTCTAACAGTATACACACTGAACTCACATTTATTAACCCTTAAAGCACATTTATAATCACACAATGTATGTTTTTTTGTCGTCCACTAACATATTTGAAGCCTCATAGACAAACAGTGTGAACCTAGATCAGACTGCTCCTGTAGGAGCAGTCTGATCTGGGTCCACAATGTTTGCCTCTATGCTTTTAAATATGTTAAATAGACATTTTCAGATGCAGTTATTTTGCTGACATTTTAAGGACCAAATAATGTGTTTTGCGTCTATACTGAGGTAACGGCGCAAGATGATAAAGTTACTTTTGAATAAAACCACGCCTCATTTCAGCTTTTACCTATGTCTAAAGTTGAACAGTCCTAATTACGCATTCATGAGGTGCCGCCTCTACAGTAACCAACCTGCGTGTTCGCATAGTCTGATCAGCGCCTTTGTTGTTGGCTATTTGTGAAGTATAGTCGTCAAAGAATTTCTAGCGATAAGGCTGGCTATTTCGTAAATAAGATGTTCGTTTTATTTTGTTGAAATAATGACTAGAGACACTAGGCACACTCAACAAATACATATAGAGGAGCATTCTATGTACCCTTGCCTGCTAGTTTGTATGTTTAAAACAGGTTTTCCTAAATGCATGTAATATATCTACTTCGTTTTGAATGAACATTTATTTTGATCATCAACTGTGCTCGCTATTCAGTAACATGTGTGGAAATAGACCGTTAAACTAAGTACTTTTATCACAATAGAGTAAGAGTATATTATATATATTCATACAGTTGATGTACAATAAAAACGACCATCTTGCATTTTTGTCAGATGATTGATGTATTCTTTCGCGTATACAACCCCTTTACCCCCCTAGACCCAAAATGCCCTTTACAAATGTTTTGTATTTATATAATGACGTTCAATTGTCCAAAGGGCATCTTTGGTCTAGGGGAGAAATCATCAAAAAACAAACTGAAAGACACCAGTTTCATCTTTTTGATGACAAACATCACAATTTTAAGTATTTTTCGTACGCATGCGCAGAAGGAATACTGCAAAGTTTTGGAAACGAAGGGCATTTATATCCTTAATAATTTAGTACTTTTACTTTTTGAAAACCTATAATGGATTTAATAAAATTCTGGTCTAAAGACACCCAGTATTAAGATGTAAAATGAGGGGTGGGAGTAGAAAGTGCAAGCTTTCAAGGCTTTGTAAATGATGAATCGCTTTGAAACACATTTCCATGCTAACTATACATATTATACTACCTAAACAGACAAATTTTAAAATCATTAGGGCTATTTGAAAATTCAGCTTTTGTAATCATGTCAACTAGGGAAAATATACGCCTTATCGCTAGAGCTTCTTTGCTCCATGCAAAATTTCAGTATTCTAACTAGTCTCTGTGGATAACCTGACTTTGTCGCTTGTGAACAACAAAGGGGCTGAGTCCTGCTGACCAGCCTGCCCATACGCGCAGTTTGATCAGGGCCTTTGTTAATCGCTATATGTAAAGTATAGGAGTCAAATTTGGTCCATGCAAAATTTCAATTTTGTAACTGGTCTCTGTAGAAAACCTGACTTTTTCGCTTGCAAACAACAAAAGGGCAGACCAGCATGGGCATACTCGCAGTCTGATCAGGGCCTTTGTTAATCGCTATATGTAAAGTATAGAAGTCAAATTTGGTCCATGCAAAATTTCAATATTGTAACTGGTCTCTGTAGAAAACCTGACTTTTTCGCTTGCAAACAACAAAAGCGCAGACCAGCATGCGCATACTCGCAGTCTGATCAGCACCTTTGTTATTCGCTATATGTAAAGAATAGTAGTCAAAATTTGGTCCATGCAAAATTTCAATATTAAAACTAGTCTCTGTAGAAAACTTGACTTTGTTGCTTGCGAACAAAGGCACAGACCAGCCTGCGCATATGGGCAGTCAAATCAGCGCCTTTTTTATTCATTATATGTACAATGTAGCAGCCAATCTTGATCCATGCAAAATTTCAATTTCTTAGCTAGTCTCTGTAGCCGAGTATTGAGTAGGCTGGTTTGAGCCTTACTAGGTCAGAACGCCAAACACGTTTTCTTGCATCAAGGCCCATATAATAGTCATTAGCTAGGAACCGGCAATAAGCTTCAGGGATTTAGTTAAGAGTGCGTAACAGAAAAAAAAATTCTTATTTCTCAACCAAATCATATGTTGTGGGTACTCCAAAGAACCATCTCATTGAGCACCCAAAACACATGTTAAAAATGATGGGTAAGAAAATTTTTACAATTTTACGCTGAAAAAATTGTTTATCTGAACCTATGAGCTTATTGCAGTTGAGTCAAAGCTATAGATCCTGTACTTCTTTTCTTTGGCATTTACCTTAGCCCATTTAAACCAAACAGAATTTCTCTTTCGTCAATTGGACCAGTCCATTTTGGTTTTAAGGGTTGTTGGGTGGTATTTTTCATTTTTATACAAAGGTAATAACACATTCTATTCTGTAAGCAAATAGTGGAGGTCCTGATCAGACGTGGTATCCTGCTGCATCTGATCGGGGTCTGCACTGTTTGGTTATGTCCCACAAAAAGGGCGCTATGCTTATATGGGTTAAATTTTGAGCTCACTTGAGCCAGGGGTTCAAGGTAAGCTATTATGATCAGTAGTCTTGAGGTATCTGCAAACATTTTCTTTTAACAACACATCTGAAGCAAATTAAAAAAAATCACACTAATGTTGCTTTGACCAAAATTGCACAAACATGCCTCCCACTAGAGCAATAATCAAAAGTCTGAATGTTATCTAAGCAGCGAAAGGGGTCCAGGGGCAACACTCCTGTAGGGGGGGAGGGGGCAGTGGGGAGAAGCCCCCCAGCCAAAAATGATTTTAGCTCTCTCTTAAGTTGCCAAATTCACTCTCCTGGCACCTATTTTGTTTAAGCTCACCTGAGCCAAAGGCTCAAGGTGAGCTATTGTGGTCAGTCTTTGTCGTTCGTTCGTCCGTAAACTTTTTATTTCAACAACATATACTCCTGAACCACTGATCCAAATTTCATATAACTTCACATGAATGTTACCCTCTATCAAAATTGCATAAATGGTTCTGCTCCACCAAACAGGAGGGCCTCCAGAGCTCTAGCTAAGAAATATTTTAAACAACATCTGAACCACTGGTCCAATTTCAAAATAATTTCACAGGATTGAACCTTATAATACCCTCTACCAAAACTGCACAAATGGTACTGCTCCGCTGAACAAAAGGGCTGCCAGAGCTCGAGATAAGAAATACATTAAAAAGGCATCTCCTCCTGAACCACTGGTCCAAATTCAAAGTATTTTCACAGAATTGTTCCTCATGGTGCCTCGTCCCAAAATTGCACAAATGGTTCCGGTCCGCTGAACAAAGGGGCCGTCAGAGCTCTAGATTAAAAATGTCTTGAAATAGCATCTCCTCCTAAACCTCTCGTTCAAATTCAAAATAATTTAACTGAATTGTTCCTCAGGATGCACTAGACCAAAATTTTACCAATGGTTCAACTCCACTGAACAAAGGGGCTGCCAGAGCTCTAGATGAGAAATGTCCTTAAATGACATCTCCTCCTGAAACACTGGTCCAAATTCAAAATAATCTAAAAGAATTGTTCCTCCTGATGCACTCGACCAAAATTTCACAAATGGTTCAACTCCACAGATCAAAGGGCCTGCCAGAGCTCTAGATGAGAAATGCCTTTAAACGAAATCTACTGCTGAACCCATAAGTCCCTAAATATTATAGGAATCTTATAAGGGAGACAAATCTTGCAGATGTGACTGTCTTGTTTATAGAAAGTTTTTTCCTTGATTCTGGGAAGATTGATTTTCCCATTCAAGATTGATGAAAGGCAGCAATCTACCAAATGACCCTTTCAGGGGTTTCCATTTTACAAAAGGTTTGTTCCCAATTATCAGATGAGTTCAATCAAGTAATGCCTCTGGGACCAAAAACATAAAAACTAGAATTGTCAGATAATCTAACTAAAGCCCAACTGTAGCACTTTTCACGCAGTAAAATGCCAAGTTATAAAGATATTGAGCAGGAAAATCTAAAGACATTGTGCAGGAACAAAATTCTGACACCAATTAAAGGGCCATATCTCTGTTACAAATAAGCAAAAATAAAAGGTAACAATCACAACCTAGATATTGTCAATATCAATATTGTAACATAAAAAATTGGGAGAAATTCTACCCATTTCTTCCCCAGATATTGAGTGAAACGAAATTCTGACATAAATTAAGGACCATAACTCTGTTACATATGAGCAAAAAATGACAGCTAACAATCCCAACCTAGATCTTGTAAATATTGATGCATATTTAAAATTTGGTGAAATTCTGTCAATTTGTTCTCAAGATATTGAGCGGAAATGAGATTCTGCCCCCAATCTAGGGCCATAACTCTGTTACAAATTTGCGAAAAATGATAACAATCCCAACCAAGATCTTGTAAATATAAATGATAAAAAAACTTTGGTCAAATTCTGTCCATTTGTTCTCAAGATATTGAGTGGTAACAAAATTCTGACATAAACCAAGGGCCATAACTATGTTACAAAAAAGCAATAAATGATGTGTTTGTTACAATCACAAGCTAGCTCTTGTCAGTATCAATGCATATATAAAATTTGGTTATATCCTGTCAATTTGTTCTCCAGATATTGAGCCGGAACGAAATTCTGGCGTAAATCAATGGCCATAACTCTGGTACAAACGTGTAACAATCCCAAGCTTGATCTTGTCAATATCAATGCATAACTGATACATAATCTGAAAACAGCATTTTGATATCCTATGGTCTGAAAATATATGGTTTGTTTTTGTTTGTTTGTTTTGATTCTTTATGTCCCATCAACAATCTTTCATTTAAACAGGGACGGGTCTTCCTGGGTTGAACCAGTACCACGCTTGGATAAATGTGTCTTTCTCAATGACCACAACGCAGTGACGCAAGTGAGACTCGAACCCGCGGCCCCTCGGTCTGGAGTCAAGCATTTTACCACTAAGCCACTGTACTCCCCATTAAAGTATATGGCTAAATTATTTAACCATGAAATATAGGTCAGTGTGACCGGTATAAAATTTAGGACAAGTTTTTGGTATCAACAAGAATCATATTCACAGGTCAATTTAATCACTTTTAATGTATTAAATTTACCTATTGTATCAGAAAACACGGAAAGTATCTTTCTCGTAGTTTACTGAAAAGCTCTAATATTAATTATTAACTATTAGCTAATGTCAAATTTGCAGAACATACTGTTTTCTAATGTCATATTTTCAAGGTACGATTCTGCAGTTGTAGATATACCTAAGTATGGACAAAGTGCAGCTAGTTTTTTTTATCAATAGACACATACCTTAGTTCTCCCTTGAGTGTTACCGTTCGATAAAGGCGTTAGCCCAGGTTTGACTGCTCTTTGGAAGAGTCTGATCATAATCAGTGTAGTTTGAAGCTGAAACCGACAATATACAGATATATGGATCATCCCACTCCACTTCCACCAAAACGCTCATAAACTATTTAACTGTCTATAGGTGATGCATAGAGGATCTTACATGAGTGCTCATGTTTTATTGAATTTATTGAACGAGTTGGGAAAAAGAGATAAAATGCGAGGCTTGCCGAGCATTTTATCTCTTTTTCGCAACGAGTTTAATAAATTCAATAACACAAGAGCACGAATGTTAGATTCTATTTATCATATGGCATTAGAATACTTAAAAACTGCTTTTTTGGTGTGAACACGTCAAGAGTTTCCCTTATTTTACACAACGTTATTATGGACGTCATTACGTTTCCCGTAAATCGATAAACCACTAGTGGTTTACAGATTTTATTGCATGGTGTTATATCACTCTCAGACACGACGTCATTTGATAAACATATTTTCACAAGTACATTTTATACTGTATTGAACTGGACTATTATTCACACCGGTTGTTGTGTTTGTGTTTAACTTCCCATCAACAGCTAAGGTCATATGGAGATGAGGCCATGGCTTAAAGTCTCATACGACAGACTGGTGAAGCTGGGAACCGAACCTGCGACCCCTGGTTCACAAGACAAGTGGTTTAGCCACTACACCACGGCGGCTCATTAATTTACACTGGTAGTACTTCCGGAGATAAAGAGCTTTAATGTAAGTAAACAGGGCAGACTCCGATAAGATACCACCTTTAATCGCTGCCTAAGTACTGATCGCTAATTTCGCATTTGCATTTCAACAGCCTGATTCGCCTATGAGCATTTCTTGGATTTTGCGTGAAACAAATATGCGTTTGTAGATTTACTATGCATTACGGAAAATACAAATCATCCCATTCACTTTCCTGATATTTGATTTCATATTTGTATGTGGTGTCTTCTCGGGTGCAACTTTGTTGTCAAATTTTGTTTTATAATATTAAATGTTCACAGTTCAATTTAATAACATTTACTGACTTACTTACTATAATTCATGGTTCAAACGGTTATCGAGATGATCACTGGAACTTGGTCAAACTGGTCTTAATCCTGTAGTCAATGTCACAAAGTTGGTTTTGTCACGGCTGCTCATATGTCTGCCATGAAGAGTCATCTCTTGTAATTTCATTTTAGCTCTCAGCTCACCTGAGCCAAGGTGAGCTATTAGTATACCAGTGGGTCCGTCCGTCAACATTTTCAATTTGGGCAAGTAAACTACAATTTCATATGGCGACTCCTTAGGATTGGGGAACGTAAGTTTATTCAAATGGTCCTGTTCACATGACCAAGATGGCCACCATGTCCATCTTCTTCAGAACCAAAAGGCTGATGAACTTTGGACTTGACACTTACTGACCTACTTATAATTCATGGTTCAATTTTTTATCGAGATATAAGGCAAAAAAATGATAACTGGAACTAAAAAAAGTTAGGTTAAACTGGTCTTAATCCAGTAGGCAAAGCCACAAAGTTGGTTTTGTCTCGGCTGCTCATATGTCTGCCATAAAGAGTCATCTCTTTTAATTTCAGTTTAGCTCACCTGAGCCAAAGGCTCCGAGGTGAGCTGTTAGTATACCAGTGGTTTCGGCGTCGGTCGTTCATCGGTCCATCCGTCCGTCAACATCTCCTCTGAAACTGCTCGACCAATTGAACTCAAATTTCATGTGGAGACTCCTTTGGATGGGGGAACATGGTCCTGTCACATGACCAAGATGGCCACCATGCCCATATATGGTGAAAATCATTTAAAAATCTTCAGAACCAAAGAGCCAATGAACTTGGGACTTGGTATGTCCCATCTGGGATGTGCGGCCTACCAAGTTCATGTGAAATTTTTGAAAAGTTGATTTTTAGAAAACTATTGAAGCCAATGTCATTATTCTCACTTGATATGTTTAATCTAATGACACAATGGCTATAAATAAGTTCCAAATGTCAAGGTTGACCTTTCACCCAAGCTGCTCATATTGGAGACGCATCAGTATATTAAAACATAGTTTTCTCAGAAACCTTTGGGCCAATTGAACTCAAATTTCAGATGAAGACTTCTTACAATAAGTTAGCCAAGATTTATACAAATTGATTTGGTCAAATGACCAAGATGGCCAACATGCCCATATATGGTAAAAACGAACTCTTTAAAAATCTCCTCCAAAACCAAAAGGCTGGTGACCTTGGGACTTGGTATGAAGCATTTTGGGTGTTGGGCCTACCAAATTGGTTCAAATGATGATCAAAGGTTGACCTTGACCTACTTAACGTCAAGGTCAAATTTGCTTCCTAATGCATATAAATCGGAAATCTTTTGAAAAGTTGTTTTTTTGAATACTGTTGAAGCCAAAGTAGTTGTTCTCACTTGATGTGTTAAGAGGCAATGGCTATAAATAAGTTTCAAAGGTCAAGGTTGACTATTGACATTTCAGCCAAGGTCCTTCATATTGGAGACCCATCAATATATTAAAACATAGTTTTCTCAGAGACCACTTGGCCAGTTGAGCTCAAATTTCATATGGAGATTCCTTAAGTTGAGGAGAGTAAACTTGTAACAAATGTTAATGGTCACATGACCAATATGGTGGCCATGCCCATATAAGGTAAAAACCTTTTTAGGGCAATTTCCGGTATTGTCCACGCACACCATTCCTGTGACAGGAAACGGGGAAAGTTGTCTGGGTCCCTTTTGACCATTTTTAAATTTGCATCACTACAGGTTTCAGATATGCTTATGTCAGATGGATATTTCCGCATTTTCTGGACAAAATAAAGGAACTAAAATGTGTTCGAAATATTTATTGACCTGTTATTATAAATGATTGTCTCAGTACCAAATACTGATAAATGGATCTGGCGAAATCAAACAATCTACAAAATTTTCAAGTTTATACCGTGTATGCGAATATGGTGCTCGGATTGTGTGTTCAATATGTACTGTTAATTTGGGCGGCCCACGATCTGATCCTGTAGAATAGTCGTTAGCGTGTTGGACACTTGAACGAGATGACCAGGGGCGATTCTAGGTGGGCACCTATTAGATTTTTTTCTTCTTCTTTTTTCAGCATTATAATAATAAATTACTTCCTACAAGTAATATAAATTGATATAAATGACAAAAAGTACACTCCATATCGTTTTATATTGAATTATCCTCAAAATATGTGGGGTAGGGATACATTTTGCTCTCTTGAAAGAAAATTAGTCTGTTGAACCCCATTATTTATTCTTTTATCTAAAAAAAATCCATGTCATATTATGAAAAATCAAGCGTGGTGACATGTCCTTTTTATTTCATAAATTGACAGTCCATACATAAAGCAAACTGTATGCAGAGCATTAATAAGATCTTAATGCGGGAAGTTTTTCCCGCAATTGCCCTTTAATATCTTCAACTCTGGAACCAAAAGGCCAATGACCTTGGGACTTGGTATGTAGCATTAGGGATGTGGGCCCTACCAGGTTTGCACAAATGATGAATCTGGGTTGACCTTGATCTTTTTACCTTTTTTACGACAGCCAAATGTGATTCCTAATGCATTTATATTGGAAAAAGTCTTGAAATGTTCATTT